>CAWUFW010009456.1:0-600000 GCA_963921515.1 Calotriton arnoldi | reverse complement strand
TAGTGACGGCTTAATGACAACATGAAAAAACTAATCACAACTAATAAAAAAAAACAAGCATGTTTAATTCTGACATACTGATTGACAGTCTACAGAATGCAATAAAATCATGGCACACTAGCATCATGATTTGAACACATGAAGAAGAGCCCACTCCCACAAAACTGGTTAACAAGAAAAATAGAAATCAAATAAACCTAATGACTAATGGTTAGTAGCAGTCAAGGAAATTGAGAAACAAAAACAAAAGTTTTCGATCTTGACAAGAGAATTTACAGACAACAGTCAGTGTACGGATCAGTATCTGACTGCTATTAAGCATTAGTACTCCCTATGCACCGGTGCAAGCATTGAAGCAACTATTAATATTGATGGTGTGATTATTAATAACTAGTTGTTAAAAAAGGAATGAATCTACAGAATGGCAAGACGTTCAAAAACAACTGTGTTTAACATAAACTATGGGCCAAACAAGGTTGATTTTTGTTCAATAAAATGTTTATTGCTTTTCAAATTTTCTATGTACAAACATGGAATTTCTTGGTCTCATGATACAAAGCAATCACTAAACTGTGGTCTAGGACATTAAGCATCGTCATGGGAACCAGGAGGTGGCCAAGCCCAATGCTCAGGCCTTAATTTTCCAGTTGAAAATTCTATTTTACACAAGTAGGACACTTATAAAAATTCAAATGCATGTAAACACTGTAAAAGTCCTGCCATTTTAAACTCTATACGTAAAAAGCTTGAAGTCATTCAAAAATAGAGGACATTTCTAATGAACACTAATAAGGCATTTTAAATCTACAAACAGCCCTCTTTTCAATTTCAAAGCTAATACTCTGCAAATACAATAAAATTTGACATTTCATATACATTCCTGCTTTATAATTTTATATTTAAGAAGCCACCTGTATATACTATTTTCTTTTGCAAAATAAAAAAAAAACAATTACAGTAAAACATCATAAAAAATTCTCAAGTGGAAAGTTATTCCCAATGATCTTGAGCTGTTCCTTCTTTAGTCATTCTCACATATTCTCCTTCACCAAACTTGGTCCACTTAACAGTAGTACTTTTTTTCTTTAAGACTCGTTCAACAGCTTAGTCATAGCTAACCATTTCTGAGGTTTGATATCGTTTATTTGTACTGTTGCCATTATGACTAAGGCAGAGGAGATGAAAGTGAGAAGGGTATTCAGTGCAAAGTCAGATTTGTGCCATCAACAAAACAAAAAACACGAACCCAGTAAAAAGATGAATTCACCGATAGCATAGTTAATGACCAATACATTGTGGCCTGGTCACATTTATATATCAAACAAAGGGGCGGGAAGATGTCCATGGAGTAGGCTAGAAAAAAAAAGTGTAAACTCCACAAGAGTGGAATAAAACTACTGCAAATATGAAAACGTTCCCTGAATTCCTGGAAAATTAGGCTTGGTTCTGGAATCGGTTAGTGTTTTTAAGAAACACTGAAATATAAATATTTAATATGGCAACTTGTCATCACTTAATAGAAATAAAATATATTATGTTACTGATACCATAAAATGTATTTTTATCGTGATAAAGAACGTTCGGTGTATAAAAACATACATTTTTTTTTGCCACGACAAGCAGTGTGTGGAGTAGGTTCTCAAAGTGTGGCATCTTTCAAGATACTAGTACGCTAGTGATCTATCCTCTGCCAAGTCCCTGGGCTTCTACAGTACACACAGGTTCATATCACTGTGCAAAACCATTTGCAGTTTATTACAATTAAGTCAGTCTGTGAATCAAATTCAGTTTTGTAGTACTATACAGCTGAATATAAGTATCAAAGGAACGTTTTATATGCCAACCTCTGGGCATTTCTAAACATTTTTGTCTTATAAGAACATATAGAAATATGACTGTTTATGCTTTAAAGGCAGTCTCATTATAGCTAAGCCTATGTACCATATGAGAAACACATCTGGCACAAAAGTAAGTATTGGTTATACTCAAACTATTTAAATCATTTTATGTTAGACTGAAGTGAGACTTTTGCCTTTAGTAAAAATGACTGTAAATGATTTTCTATTTCCAACAGTTTTGATATTGCCGTTTGGAACGATTATGCATCTAAATTAGTCTTAATGACAATGGTCAAAGAAGTGCTTATGTGTGACGATCAGTAGCATAATCCTCCCAGAGCAACAATGTGGCCATCAGAAGGCTGTGACTACAATTTGTTTGGCTACAGCACACAGCCAGTTCTGTAATTTTGGGGAATATATTACTTCCAAAGTAAAATTCGGCCAACAAAACTGGAGTGATTCACTAGTTTTACTTGACAATGGTTGTTCCAGAAGTTGAGATTCAGTGTCAAAGACAAGTAAAGGGAATCGTTTACATTATGTGACCAGACCAAAAAACACAGATCATATAGTCACAATTTTGCAAGAGGGCAGAAGAAGAAAATCTGTTGGGAAATGTTTCAGCACCAAATAACGTATGCAGAGCCATGTAGACTGTTTGAAATGCAATGTTAATTACAAAGCTGAACTTGGAAGATGGTACTACTGCGCTAAGGGTAGAGTAACAATGATATATACAAATGTAGGCACAATCAAAGCAATCCAAGCTTCCATAGTAGGAGAGCCAAGAACGTCTACTCTGCACCTGTAAACAATGTAGGCAGTAGAAAGCACTGGCGCACCTTGACAGACATACTACTTGGGAAAGGAGGTGAATTTGCTGTGCTCTGTTCATTCATCACCTCACATGTTCACTGAGTTGGTAGGAAAAGCTGGCAGGCGTGCCCAAGGAAGCCATTTTTTCAGAGCAATTTGTGTCTGTCCCTACTGGCGAAACAAAAAAACACTTGAAATAAAATACCTTATTCCTTGCCAGCATGGCTTCCTCTTTATTCGATCCAATACTGAAGAGATGGTGCTGGCAAAAAGAAAAAAAGGGAATTTTTTTCTTTACAAAGTTTTAGCCAGCAGTGGGAATTCACCAAGCTGGCAAACATGATTTTATTGTAATGGGGCAGACTAATACATTTCTCCCTATTATGGTGTGAAGCTACTTTGAGATTTTCTCACCATCTTCATCGGTTAGGCAGGGGCATACCAGGTAAACGTCAGTGGCAGTAACAGTCACACCACAATTCACTGCCAAATGGGTCTCCTTGTGGTTACCCACATGTGTTTCAGGCAATGAAGCATGAATGCTTAGTCTACACTAAAAGAAGATTTAGGCTACCTTGATCAAGACCATCATCTTGGCCATAGTGTCTCTTCAAATATGAATTATAAATTGGATTCAAAGAGGAAATTGGAAGAACATGACAATAGTTGCCATTCCAGTACAAAACAAAGTATGTAAAAGGTTCATTCCTGCAGTGTTCATTTAAATGAAAGCTACATGAGCTCTGACATTAAAGTGACTGCAAGCTCCCACCAAATAGAATAAGAGTTTGCACTGGATATGTTATTTTTTGTGACGTGTGTTAAGTTCAACATGTCTAGATCCATTACATAAGTTCTTCCTTAAGCTTAAGTAGATTGCTGGTGGTTCCAAGAAAATAACTTGTGGCAAGGAGTTGCTCGCTAGAGAAAAATGAAGACTTCTTTTCCAGCAGGTGGATGGTAAGTCAGCGGCTAGAGATGCCCAGTTAAATGGAAGTCGTCTCATTGTCGAACTTCAAAAGTCATTTTGCCTTCAGTAATTGGAGTTTAGCAGCAAATGGAGATCAAAAAACTCATTTTGGCAAGACACCAAGTGGAAGAGAAGACTACCGATTGAGCTAGATCCAACCAACATTTGAAGTCATCTTCACAGTCTTTTGCGTGCAGATTCACGTAGCTTTTCAGAAAGTGCATCTTATTTTTACAGTTATCCAGTGGCTTAAACAGTTTAATGGAACAGAAAGAGGAAATCAAATCTTCAGTTTTCTCCAGACAAACAGGAGGCCAGGATTCCTCAAGTTCGCTCTCATTAAGCATACATCCGCTTCACTTTGCAACACTAAGCTGATTAATTTGAAATGTGTTACAATCCATAGTTCATACACTTAAAAACAGACCTTATCCCATTCCCAGGCTCCTCACCTTCAATTCAATTAAGGAAGAATTAAAATGAACTTTTAACAAGCAAACCAGGTTTTAATACCGTGGTGTATGCAGATTTTTATTAATAGGTTTCCAAAACAATATCTTTCAGGTTTGAAATGAGTATACATAAACGATGGTTTATTAAGTTTTATTGGTAATAAAAAAAATCTTCCTTAAAAGTCAAAAGGTATGAGGAAAGGCAATGGGGAAAAGTACATGTATAATTAAATCAGCTGTGGTGCTGTAAAGGTCATTTACAGGCATAGCATTTCTTAAACAAGAACTGCAGAACTAAACTAACCTCGGTCTGCGGTCACAATCCTTTGGTAAGGATGGACCCGCATATCGTGCCTTCGAACTTTAGTAGCCACCGCACCTAGTTAAATTGCAATTATCAAGACAAAGTTAGAAAACATTCACAAGGAAAAGTGTCGACATTAACAGCAGGTTTTTACAAAACTGGGTTGAACATGATCCTTTTTATAAAATAAAAAACGTTTTTTTAAAAGAGCAACCAAGTTAAGGCACAGTAGTCTCAAGCCGTAATACATGGAGTCATCTGTGAAGATTAATATTGCGTTCATTTCATACCTCCTGGCCTTAACCCGTTTGATACATGTATTCACAAATCCCAAATTACAAGTCTGAAATTTCTTAGACTCAAATTTGAGCTTTACTAGTCACATTATTCACTGAAGTGCATTTTCCTGCAACAGGAAAACTTGAAATGTATTTGAATACTGATTATTATTAACTTTAAGACGACTTCCAGTTGTTTGTATTGTTTAGGAAAGTTTCAAAACAATTTTTCATGCCTAAAGATTGTGGTTTTAAACTTGAAGTAAGTAAATATGAACAGCAATGAATTAGGCGATTAGTAAAGCGCACAGTAGAGGACTCTTTGCAGTCAGCATACTAGGCACTCAGAACTGCTACCTTATGACACAGACTAACCCAAATTGCTATGAACCACATTGTTTTTATGTCCATGTGCAAAACAAAAAAGTAAGTGCAAGTAAGTCACTGACTGCTAGATTAAGCTTGTTTTTTTCCTCAAAAGGCTGCTGAAACTAAGCATGTATTTAATTCAGGTCAGATGAGGGTTCAGTTAAGACCGTTCTTGTATTCATTCTTAGCCTTTTGTTTGGAAAGCCATACCTAAAGATAAAAGGAAGGGAATACAATTAGTCACCATTGAAAACGTGAATTTTCAGAAACTATCCCCTTACTATCGAACATATTAGTTACCACTTCTCCCCACGAGTTGTCTTTCTATGGAACCAAATTAAATGTGCTACCCTCCAATGGCAGGACGCTGCAACATAGTGCAAATTAAGAACCTAGTATGGCCAAAGCCCGTGTCTTTGGAAACTGCTATCTCATAACAAAACAAAAAAAACAAAAATCACATCAATTGATTTCAGGGCACCCAGAAGACTGCATCACTACCACAGAGTATAAGCAGTTTATGGTGTCACACTACCAGTGAAAAGAACCGCATGTGAAGGACAATGGCTACTGGGCAAAGTAACAATTATCTTCTAAAAGGTTCTCTAAGTGGCTCCGCATTCAAAGAGACCAACAGACAAGAGAAGTAGAGTTAAAACAAAACATATATTAAGCAAAACGAATCTTAATTATTACAGGACTAAACTGTTCTTGAACTGGCAGCAAAAGAACTTTAAAAATGGAGACTAAATCAAGCAATGGTTAAAAAAAGTCACCATTCTTGAAAGGGCCAAAAAGGAATTTAACGAGGCTGTCTTCAGGAATAGTATTATGATAGATAGCTACAACTTACAATGATGCAGGTTCCAGCATATAGGGCGAGGAACGTGCATCTACTGATTGAAGTAA
This sequence comes from Calotriton arnoldi, assembly GCA_963921515.1. Lineage (NCBI taxonomy): Eukaryota > Metazoa > Chordata > Amphibia > Caudata > Salamandridae > Calotriton > Calotriton arnoldi. The sequence goes on along the minus strand of CAWUFW010009456.1, from coordinate 594,061 downwards.
ATATAAAACATTTAATGGCTTTTACTTTCTTGAGCTAATGGAGATCTGCGAGAATAATGTCCAAATTAAAATGATGATCAGACACTTATGTCAGAAAGTAAGAACGTTGAAGCACTTATGTAGTGAAAACTGGTATAAGTCTCAGAAAAGGGCTTACAGATTCTTCTTGCTAATGAATTCCCAAGAGAAAAGCAATGATCTTCACACTGCAAATTTCATGTTCAAAAGGCGTAAAGCTCATACAAATATTATCTGAGTTTTGGTAAACTAGAAAAAGACAACTAGTAGAGTACGTAGGAATTCTCCAGGTTATCTGTTACACTTCTAAACAATGCAATACAACAGACAAAAGAAAAAACGGACAGAAGAGCTTAAGTCATATGTTTGTTTTGTTTTTTCCAGCGTTTTATATAGCGCAAACTTGACCCGAAGGTATCAGAGCGCTTTACATGAGCTTCAGCTGCGTTACACAAGGACACATTCATTTTTGTTAGGCACGGGGAGATTAAGTGATTTGCAAGGAAACCACCTGATGTGGAGTCATTGTTGGCCCGTAAAATGGCAAAGGAAAGATATTAATTTCCAAACTTGCATATAAACAAAGCTCTACTATTACAAAGGTATATATAAGCAATATCTGCTGGCCAGAAGTATGTAAAACCACAAGATAATGCAAAGTTAACCCTTGGAGCAGTTGTAAAACACTATTGGCATGATATAAGTAGACAGAAGGGTGCTGCATAATTCTCACATAAAGGCAGTTTAATGTGGTCATAGTTCATTCTCCGAATTGTGTTCCACATCTCCTTGTAATATATATATATGCCGTTAGGCTATATATATATATATCTATCTATCTATCTATATATATATATATATATATATATACACACACACACATATATACACACACATATATACAAAATGCCTAACGGCTGAAAGTGTAATATGGCCCAATATTGCCATTGAGGGGGTTCTAGTGACGACCCCGAAATGTCACCAGAACTTCGAGACTGCAATATAGGACAATAGTACATGTTAAGTAATTTCATATACATTTTTTTTGGGCGGGGTACATAGATCGCAAAAAAAGTAGCTTTCTTCAAACTGCAGCCAGCAATAGATACCAATAAGAATGTTTAGATGTTCCTTTCACAAATAAACTGCTAATAAAAACAATGGACACTGGCGAGGGCCTGTGGGTTTATGCAATTCTGTGGCTGCAGTGTTTGCCATATAATTAGCCCTCTACCATTTTTCCGATATAACTAGCGGGTTTCACAAAACTTGTTTCTAGCTCAAATGGACGAGAATACTACAGTCACAGAATGTACTGCATAATTTAGATAGGATTATAGAGCAAGCTTACCACTGCATTTTAAAGATTAAAGATTATATATGTATTTCATGCTAAACCATCAACAGGGGGCACCTAGGGAAGTGACAAAACAAGTGTTCATTTGTTAATCTACCGCTGACTGACAACCCCCACTGTTCAAACTGGCCACTAAACCTGGCACAGTAGTTTAAAAAAATATTAAGGATTCGTAGAGGTGCTTTTAAGGTGTTGGATGACCCAACTTGGGCACCGAGAGCCTGAAATAGATGGCAGGTGCTAAAAGCTTCCTTGTCAAAACAAGTACTATTTTTAATCTAGGTCCAGTGAGAGTCTGCAAGCCTTGGTTTGAAGACAAGTCTGAAGACTAACAGTCAAGATATTACTAATAATCCCTTCAAGCCCACCAACACATTATTGTAATGCAAATATCTTGAAAACGACAGACTTACACCAACCCAAGCAAAGGAACTTCCCTACACCAAACCAAGCAAAGGCACTACCGAGTAATATTCAAGTTCTATGCCAAGTTTGCTTTCTGCTACAGAAACAAACACCAACAGAGTGAATTACAGCAAAGACTCTTATACGAGCTAAAACAGGAAATTATGCTTTTAACAGCCAGACCAAACGCAGTGTGTACCTTACAACGGGCACCTGGAAGAACAATTCAGTGCGAGTTACATGCCACTTAAATGCTAGCAAGCTTAGTGTGAGATAATGGAAGTATCTGAAAGCAAGTAGTGCATCTTCAGAAGACACTATAAACAAATAGATAAAACTCATTTTACGTTATTCAGTGCTACAGACCACGGTGTAAATAGTGCCCTCTTTTTGTGTATTACCCAAGTGCGGTAAAAAAAAAAAAAAAAAGACTATACAGTCCAAGAGATGGAAAGAAATTTCAGCAAGTAGATCTACAGTTCAACTGCTGAAAATGTGGTGAAATGTGGCAGCAGGGTACATATAATGAAGAGGGCATGAGTAGGTTGGCAGGTCCTGCTACTGGAGGGGAGTACATTCGAGCATGGATCTATGGAAAAGCCAGAGTTCCATTTTAAAGCCATTCAAACTCCCAGGTCCTCAATCAAACTTACATAGTGAACATGGTTGAATAGGAGACCCTTGTTACAAACCAAACCTACTGTAATATCACATTATGGAGAAAGTGCTTTTTGGCATCAGTTTTACAGGGGGTCGTGTTGAGAACACTGAAAATGTAACTGTTCCACAGCAGCATTTGCTGTGCATCAGGGAACACTAAATCCAGTTAGGCAAAGGAGGGTAGTTTAGATATAATGGTCATTCAATCCACGTCCTGGTGGCCAAGGCTAACCAAAAGTTGGCAATACCCGACGCATTTTTTTTTCCGTAATATGCACAGCAGGCCAAATGAAGGCTACTCTCATGCATTGCTAATATCGCCTAGGCTGTGTAACATAACCAGATTGTGGGGAATTCAATCACTGACCACGATACTGAAGACCAGTTACCCCAGGGTGTGGATTCATGCATTTTTAAGATCTGAATTTTTCATTGTATTCCTGACTGACAGTATTCAAACTAAGGTTATATTCGGGTGATAAAATAACCCCCAGGATTCTTACTTCAGTTTCTTGTGTGAATTACCTGGCAATGCACTGCTCATTTAAGGAAACGGAACCCATAAACTTTCAGTAGCCCTAGAAAAGACAACTCTGGGTTTTATGGAAAGGGCAGACAAGTGGGGTTCCTTCAAACTGTTCTTTCATTCTGGTCCTCAATTGGTCGAGTCAAATGCAAATAACGATGTTGTTAAATTATACAGACGGCTCTCGGATGCTTCATGCAGGACTAAGCCAGCTATGAAACTAATTCCCAACAGGCCAAGAAAGCTATTGTTTTAACTCCTTTGCATTCAATTACAGTTAGCAATTCTATTATGAAACAAGCATTTGCAATGCAATCGGTCTCGCCTTTGGGACCTTATATGTATTTAGCTATGGAGCACATTAGCCTGGGTGCTGAAACATCTACTGTTCTTTAACATGGAGGGAAAGTAAGCACCAAACTGCGTGACACGCCAGGTATGGGAACACATTGAGAGAAATATTGCCTTTCAGCGGGAAATGGTATAGACCAAAGCTCTGCTTTTAATATAAAAGAAGGGCCTTTGGTGGTCATATCACTGAAAATACAAGATTTGAAAAAAATATTATTGTCTACGGGTGCTCGTGGAAGACAATTTCTATGGACTGGAATCTAGAGAATGCTAAAGTGATTCTGTTTTTTTACTAACCTCTGCAGGTCGTTTTCTATCAAGTAAGTTAAATAGAGGCAGTTGCCAGAAAATTTAAAAAAAGAAAGTCCCTCAGCAGAAAGCAATTCTGGTATTTTACTGACCTCTGCTGGTCGTTTTCTATCAAGACAGTTAAATAGAGGAAGTTGAACAGAAAAAAAAGTCCCTACGCGGAAGCAGACAAGTCCAAGGGCTGATCTCCAGAGCCCACAAAGTACACACATATAAGTATATACTAAAGTATATACAAGAGGTCTCGAATGCTCGACCTAAAAACACCTAGCTGATACCCCTGTAAAACATGCAGACGCTTAAAAGCAATGGTCAACGTAGAACTGTCAAAATCGAAATGCAAGAATTTAAAAATAACATATGCCACTGCAAATTAAAACATCTGGACATCACGGATTGCTTGCGACTAGCCTCGTCTTAAGTAGGTGGTACTGCTTTAAACTGTAATGCCGGAGATTAACTGCAGAACAGGGGAAATGAAACCTGAATTTTTTTTAAATGAAAATGCAGTTTTGCATTTAGGGCATTGCTCAGACAGACGTTCGTTGCAGAAATATTCCACGCTTAACTTTTGTAGCTGTAGTAAAATATAGTTGATCCTTCTACAAGTATACACCAAATTCATTTGCAAATTTGCAGCGTTCAACAAGTGAAACCATACTTGATATGCAGTGATCAGGCTCATAGAACATATCGAAGCCAATACCTCAAGTGGCAAAATCACCACATGAACATACACCATGAATGGTTTGACAGTCGCCTTGTTCTGGGAGACCCTGAACTTGTGTCGCAGAGGACAAATCTTTTAGAGAATTATTCAAGATTCACAATTTACAGTGTCTTGAAGCACTGGAACCCAGCAATCACAAACACTCCTCTCTTTTTTTGCAGCAGAGCAGTGCACATAATCTAGAGATGTTACTTTATTTAGCAAGTCAACCAGAAACAATGGACTTTTCCTAGGCTGGCAACAAAATAGAAGTTTCCTGATTTAAGACGTTGAAGTCAGTCTAGCTAATGGTCCAGTGGCAGACACTAACAATTACAACACTGAAATTGCCCGAATGTCACATAAGTGACCACTCCTGCTTTGCAGTGAGCAAAATCGCCACCTGCAACAGTAGTATAATAAACGATGGCCAATATTTGTATGCTGCGAGGAGGATTTGAGCATCATGCTGCTTTCTGTGCGGTGACTGCAGAAATCACTAGCTCCACTTTTTATTGCACTGCCCCAAGATAGATACTTAAAGCGGTCTTATTTGCGCTACTTTGTTTTCCGCCATTACAAGCAACCACTCCTTGTGCTCTGGAGGGAGCTGTGAGAACCTATCGATCCTAAATGAAGAAACATCAGTGGAAAGAGTTACAGAAAGGTTGCCATCCTTACAAATCCTGTTGCTACGTGGATTCAGTGCTTCAGAATCTTCCCCTCGAGGATCCTATGCTCCAGAATCTTCCCCTAGAGGATCCAATGCTTTAGAATCTTTACCTCGAGGATCCAATGCTTTAGAATCTACCTAGAGGATCCATTGCTTTAGAATCTTTACCTCGAGGATCCAATGATTTAGAATCTTTACCTCGATGATCCAATGATTTAGAATCTTTACCTCGAGGATCCATTGCTTTAGAATCTTTACCTCGAGGATCCATTGCTTTAGAATCTTTACCTCGAGGATCCAATGCTTTAGAATCTTTACCTCGAGGATCCAATGATTTAGAATCTTTACCTAGAGGATCCAATGATTTAGAATCTTTACCTCAAGGATCCAATCCTTTAGAATCTTTACCTCAAGGATCCATTGCTTTAGAATATTTGCCTTAGAATCGATCAAAAGAATGGCCTTACCACCTGTCCATTTGACCAATAACTCAAGACTCAACAGGCTGAGTGTAGAGTAATACCAACTCATCCTTGAACTGTCAACAGCCAAGGTCCTGAGTTAGGAACACAAAGGGTGGAAGTTGGGTTTCTTCCATATATGCCCACATCATACACAAAAGAGTGGTTTCCTTTGCTAGGAAAGAGCTAGCAGAATGGCTTCTGGCCTCATTGCAGGCATTTATTTGTATCAATTGATAAAGACAGTGAGGCAGGAGAGCATACCTCGTGCCACTGAGGTATTAGCACGTAAAAGATTTAGCAAATCTATACTTGTGCCTTGAGTATATATGCTATTGCAGCTAAACTGAGAAACTGATCAATAGAACATTTGTCCATTGAAACCCCGGTTCAATCGGCATCAGAGTACAGGAATCTGGAAGTGATCTTAACGGGAAGTTTTTTTGGCCCCATCCAGTTTTCTACACAGGGTGATCCCTTACGAACATAGGCTGCTCTAGCTTTTCATACAACTGAGTAACTGTGTGCATGTACCAAAATCCCGTATTTTCTACACTGGCCAACATTTCCCAATCTCAGAACCACATTTTCAGATTTAGGTCATGCTTTGATTGTATGTAGTAAGGCCTCCACCTTGCCTCTGGTGGTGTACACCTTTGAACCTTCACTATGGTTATCTGGCAACACTCATGGTCTGCTGGCAGCAACACTTGATTTCTAACCAATCACAGCGTTTATTGCTGGATTATGCTTTAAACTATAATGTGCAACTTAGGTAACCTATCTGGCTCTATCAGTTTCTTTGGTTTGTGCAGCCAAGGCTTATGACGGATATGTTTTTAAACCTTGGAATAATTAAATTTCTCCCCAATGCAAGAGTGACTAACTATCTCTCCCAACATCAATTTCTTATAGGGCATCACTACAATTAATCACAAGTAAAAATGTATCAAAAATAAAAACCACACTAAATTTTTCTTCAAAAACCTGGCAAAGAAGTAAAGTTGTGTGAACAAAAGTAGTGCTAATTATTATTATTTTTTTTTTTTTTAAACACTCACCTAATACACCACTACCATCCATGGGGTACTCAAGAATTGACGTAGCTGGTGCCAGTGTGTAAGGATAATCGTACGGCGTGTAGATTAAACCAGCTTCAGGTGCTTGTGGAACTAGTGCATTTGGATGAGGAGTTCCATTTGGCATGACAGCGGTCTGTATTTGTCTGATCAAAGGCATTAAGGTAGGGCCAGCAGGCGTAGGGGTACGCATGCCAGCAGGTTGGAGAACGGGCGCAGGCCCGGTAATAATCCGTGGGGCCTGTCCTGTGGCTGCAAGAGAAAAGGCAAGGGCTGCTACAGTAAGCAAGGAAATGTAGAAAGAGGTACAGAGACAGCAGTACAGCAGTACACAATTTAGAAGGCATTAGGGACAAAAGAAAGGGGGGGGGGAGAAAATGAAGGAAAACCATTAGTTCATGCGCTGACCACACCAAGTGCAATGCTCAACATATATATATATACATATATGATTACAGCTTTCCTATTTACGAGTGTGATTAAGTCAAAACATGCACAAGCTAAAACATGCCCAAACAGTGCACTGCGTTAAGTCGCACAAAAAGGAAAAACTAGCAAGAACTACAACTGAACGCCATCAGCCTATGCAATAAGAAATCCACCTGATAAGGTTGCAATATAGAAGGGGTGCTGGGAAAAGACTATCTCAAAAGAAATGCATAACTGACAGCAACTGTAGCAATCACAAGCGCAGAATTGTACAAAATGAGTGCCATTTATGTTCTTTGCAAGATTGTTCATAAACAAAGCAAGCGCATTATCACTGGGGTTTGTATTCAGATTACAAGTTCCTCTTTAAAGTGAGCAGCAGTGGAACTCTCAAATGTGGTAATATACGAAACGAAGCAGGATTCAGGCTTCTTTCTAGTGAAGCTCAAGGTTTACATTAGCCAGAAACTCTGTTTAAGGCATGGAGGTGGAGTCCATCGGCACTACGTTCCTAATCCCTACCCACAAAACACTTCAAAAGCAATGCTCCAAGAGGGGGGAAACTTTGGCAAACAATTAAGAATTACTGCAGAAGTTAGTAGGAGCTAACCACTGTTTCACTTCTGTAATATCCTGCCAAGCAGACAGGACATTGAAGACAAACTGAATGCTTTGGAATTAGTAGGCCGCATCGAGCTAGTGATCTTTGTGACAAACCGAATCTCTATATATCATAGTGACTGTCACGGAAGAGACCACAGGAGGAGCCAAAGTTATAAGGGGAAAGAAACCGAATTAACAAAATGTCAGTATGGCTGTCGGGTTTCTCACACCACCTGCCTGTCACCTTCTCTGTCCAACCATCTCCCCCAAAATACTAAACGAGCTTACTGTACAGGTGCGATTTTAATTTAAAGAATCGCAAGGGATAAGATGACCTTGTGGGTTTAATATAATAGTAAAAAAATCCGAAAAAACTAAAAATGAAAAAATTAGTTTTGTAAGTTTTATGTACTATGGCAACTGAATGGGTAAAACCATCAACAGTCAGTCGCTAGAACTATTGACATTTTAAAAAATGAAAATAAGCTTATTCAAATGTATGCAAAACTGTAGGTTAGAATTTCAAGAAAAACATGAAGTCTCCTATTGCAGAGAAAGGCAGTGTCTTCGAAACCTCACGCTGAATACAAGCACCATTGATAAACTGCACACTAGCACAGCAGTGATCACATTACGCAAAACCTAATACCCATCAGCCCACCGCCCTATTTTTAAGCACATCAAGGAAGCGTGAACAAAAAAAAAAAAAAAAATCTCAAAAAGGGCTCATAACATGCCTGATCCGTGAACGTGTTTGTGAATGGAATAAAGCATGTGGGAAACAAAACACAAGCAAGCAGGATGAATAAATATGTAACTTAAGATAAATAATGATTTAGAGAGTCTGAGTCACCTGTAGATCAAAAAGAAAAAAAACAAATGTACGTTGCTTAATGAAGAAGCTTTCAGTATTCTAGTAACAGAGCAATGACCTGCTCCATTGCAGGCTTCCAATACAACTTGGTTGAATATTTACAAAGTATTCATTAAAGCTAGACAGTTTGCTTTTTTGCAACTAGCTTGGGCAGTCAATCAATCGCAGTAGGATTTCTTCTTCAAAAAGATACGCATGTGTGAAAAGAGGGTTGTATACATGTGTGCTTCTGTGGGAGAGCAGCGGAACTGGAGGTTAAAAGGGCTCGCTCCTGATTGGATGGCAGGAAGGTGGTCACTCTTACGTGATTTGATGTTGGCGTCTCTGTAGGTGCCATTAAGAATTGCTAGCTCCATTAACTGCATCTTCTTAAGGCTGTCCTCTCCTTCTGCCTGCAAAGAGACAAGTCAAATAGTGATTACAAACTTCTTAACATTACCCGTGTCATGAACTGGAATAAAAATGGCTGCACTGAACACCAAATCAGAATCAATTTAAAGTATATTGCCTTAGAACAAGCAAATTACATTTTGCAGCGGAAACTAATTCGACTAAGAAAGCGATCAAGTATATTTCTCAAAAGCTAAAGCTTCAGGTGAATACACAATCATCCCAAGTAGCATTAAGACTGGTTATCCTTAATCATTTGAAAACAGGCAGATTAAGTGCTGGGGTGATTGGCATGAGCTGAGTTGCATAGGCACTTTGCCTGTAATGGACACCAGTAACCAGAATGATAATGCTACACGTAAGCCATAATCTGCAACAAGTCTTCGCTAAAGAAAAGGTAACAGAAGGATTCCACAGAGTCAGCTCGGAGCTTAGTTAAGGGCCACTGAAAATTCACTGTTCGCTCTTTGATTTTTCTGCCCCACTGCTTGCTTATTTTTCTAGGTTTGGGTGCAGTGTCTCAGATCATACCTTCGCTGAATAAACATTTCCAACACACCTTAGCTACCTACCACTTCCTAGACTGATTGTTTTCCCCATACCACGAATGTCATATAGGGATTTCTCTCAAGCAAAGGGAGGATGTAGGTGTAACCAACTAAGATTCGAAGGCATGGCTGAGGAAGCAGGTACAAATTTCATCTCCATCCATCTCAATAATGCCGACCCAACTTCTAAATACAATGCCAAAATAGTGGCTACAACAGAAAATGGAGAAAAACCATTCTCAAACAGAAAAGGCACTGGTGGATTTGTCCTTGCTCAAGCTGGACTCTACCGCAGAATCGATGTTCACAGTGCTGCTACATAACAAAATGCAGAGATGACCATGATTTTGCCATCAAAGGCATACTTCTGGTAAAGCAACAGATGCCACACTAGAGGCGATATTTTAATCCTTATTTTTTCTAAAAGAGATGGCAGTATATGTTTGACCTATATTTGTGTACATCAACCACAGCCAGAGATTGATAATAGAGCTAGCTATGTAAACTTCTAAGAACTTCCAGCATGGGAGCCCTCTTTTCCATGGTGATGCACAGCACTAAACACGAACAAGTGGGAGTGACAGTGATTCATATGGAAGTGAAGCACCAAATTATAAAAAGGTGAGAACTGTCCCAAGGACCCTCTTGCACTGATCAACAACAAAAACCTCAACGAGGTGCATAATACTTCCTTTGTAGATCTAATACCCACAAATAAAAAGTAGCATTCAAAACAAAAAAATCTTAAAGGTACAGAATTTTTTCATACAACATGTAGGAGTTAGTTTGGAAACAGGGTGTAAAAAGTTTCTCCACGCAATTATATGTATTGATCAAGAACACCTCATCAATCCCAAAGACGCCGGCCCCAATAGGTTCATGGGGTAGATAAATAACCCAACCTTTCTAACACAGTGAGATATGGGCGTGTGGTTGTGCAACGAGACATGCCCTCTGTGGATTTGCAATTTTGTTACTTCACATCTATTTTTCACCTGTTTTATTTTCTTCCGAGAAGTGGTCAGGCAAACTTTTTTGTATTCAGGACAGTCTTCTTGAAGCTCTAGCTATGAAGGCACTACTGGCATCCTCAATTCAACTCTGAGTGAATCATGCAGCCCAACTTTTTTGGACTAGGCCAGTGCATTATAGACGTTTGTTATGACTACACTTCTCATGGAGAGTTCTGAGGCTAAATCAAAAGCAGTGGAGATCTCTTTTCACTGTTAAGCAGATTAAAACATTTTCCTGTCTTGGAAACAAAGTCGTGGCAATAGGTTCCACGATAAACTACAGGATGGTTTACTGCAAATGCCTTACATACAATTTCCCTAGCATTTGCAAGGGGTGGCTACAAAGTGCAAAATGCAGCCGAACGTGCCGTGGTTCGGTTTAAAGAAAGATTGTGTGTTACAAGCTCGGAATGGCTTACACTTCGAGCTTGTAAGCTACTTAGTTTGGCATTCTGTCAATGACTGAATCAGATTCAAATTAGTATACTGAATATTTAAACTCCAACACCGAGTAAAACCCGACTCTCTAAACCAGAGGGTATCGACTTGCACACCTGGTCATGCCCTACGTAGTCATGATTTAGCCGTTCATGTTCACGCCTAGGTTTAAGTTTGAAAACTCAGACAGAAAGATTTTTAGTCACATGCCCCGTTTTATTAAATACCCTTCCTCTAAAATTTAGCCTTTTACCTTTGTTCACCAGGTTCTAGTCAGACATAAAAACCTATTTTTCTATGCTCGAGTAAGCACCAAGAGACGTTTTATAAGGTAGACTGCGCCCAATAGGTTATTCTTTCACTTGCACAAAAAGCATATGCCTACTCATGCAAAGTGGAAACGGGACAGTCAAACGTCGGAGGGCGCATGTTTAGATGTGGCATAAAGGGGTGTGGACAAGGCGGCAGAAGTGCTTAAAGCCCAGTGCCTCACCTGAATATAAATCTAGACTTTGGATTACCATCTCTCTTAATAGAGGCTTGCTACTAATGCGAGCCGAGAACACAATGCGGTACACTGTTAGCAGAGACCTCGCCGGAGCATCGGCAACACTGCACGTTGTAAATCGGATAATTTTGAACATTATAATGTATAATAAAGTCCATTATGTAAAATGTGCCGGATCAAACAAGATTCTGTTGAAGAAATATACCCGGACCGCAAGCCAAGAGTAAAAGATGGGAAACTACCAGCCCCAGAAAACTATGAATCTAAATAAGTCTACAGGGTTAAAAAGGTTGTGTTCGCCTACAGAATTAGCTTTTACCGGTTGCATTTGTACCGTGCATGTAAAGAAATGGGCACATGAAATGGGTTGTTTATTTTTTTTTCTCGTATCCTTCTACTGCTAATGTATGAAACTTCACCAGATTGGGGGGCGGAGCCACGAGGTGAGACTGCCGCCCCCCGCCCCCCCCAATCAAGAGTGATTAGACAATTCTGCCAATGCAACTATTGCCGCATATACATGGCAAACAAAGTACTACTCCCTTTCCAGTGTAGAAAATATTCGGTGTTAAAAGATCAACTGAGGGGGGGCGTTATAAAAATATATTTTAAACAAACGTAATAATCGCAATAAAAAAGGCTCACTAAATAATGTCCGCTCATGAAAACAAAAAAAGTGCAAATATTGGGTAGCGTTTCTAAAACATGAATCAATCGCATTTTAACACAATGGTCCGGTGTGTCCGTCTGGGGTATATAAAGACTCCAAGCTGTAACATATCCGCAGAATATCTCTACCACACGTTATGCCTCACCAACTGCACTGAACAGAACAGAATAAAAAAAGTGTGCGCACTGAACCATGCAGATAATGGAGTAGACAAGTCAGTCTGTCCGCAACGAAGGAACATTCACATAACCACCATGCTGGACACGGCATTGCTTCCGCGGCTCACCGGAAGATGGCGCTGGGCGTTGCACAACACAGACACGCCCTACGTGATCCAGTCTTCATTTTGAACAAACACTAGCAGCCCTCGACCAGTTTTTGCAGGTAACAGCTTGCGCGCGTCGCTGTCGGAAGTAGTCACGCACGAGCAGTCAAGGCCAAGCCACAGAGACGGGACTCTCGCGTCACAGGCTCACCAGCCACGAGCGGAGGCCTCTGCTTCTCCCCCGCTCTCGCCTGCCTCTGTACAACTGGCAGCTGATCAAGTGAAGCCCGCTGATTCAATATATTTTAGCTGCGGGCATTCCTGCAGGCTCTCCATGTTGAAGCTAAGTGAAGCTTCGCCGGGGAGGCGGAGACAATCTCCGATGAGGATGTACGCTATCGACAACAAAGCCGGCATCTGCACAGAGAGGAAGCTGCTTTGAGCAAACATCAATAAGGTCACTTAAAGCCAGATTTGCATTGCTCGGGCTCAAGCGGCTGACGGGAGCCTTTTATCCTCTTAATTCTTCAACCCTTCCCGTGTATGTCTCGTGTAGACTTTAAATACAGATTTAGTTCAGATTAAACGCCTACCACTGTACAATGGAGCTTGCAGTTTAAACGTGTAAGACCCAAAGCGAGAGTCTGACAAAGCATTAGGGAGCCCAAGTGTCATACAATACACAAGTTACAAAGAAGCACTGAGCTTGGGGGCTGTGGAGGGGTGAGTCAGAAGGCATTCAAACAAATGAAAGTTGTAATGTAACAATGCTCAATCACGTTATTGTAAATGACTCAAGAATGTGCGTTTATGATTTTCAATTGACTTCTAAATAGTCTGACTCGCGACTTGCCACAACGCATGGATTCATGCTTTAAACATTTTAAAAACTGCATTGCATCACATCACAAGTGAAAATGCATTTATGAGGGTAGTATGAGGAACCCACGCAAGCCATTACCATGCATGCCTTTACAAAGTGGTTATTACCACGACACTACTACACGTGCCATTACCACGCGTCTTTATCATGCACATGTCTTAACAAATTTTTGTTGTAAAAGCATGTATGGTAAAGGCATATGCATGGTAAAAAATTAACAGGCAAGTATAACCCATAAATAAATAAAATATATACACATACACACGCTTACCACACAAAAACTCATCCCCACCATAAAAATATCCTTGCCACCCAAACCCACCCTAAAAATACCCTTGCCACCCAAAAACCCACACCCACTGTAAGCCCTAAAAATGCCCTTCTCATCCAAAAACCCATACCCACCCTAATTTCCTTTGTCAACCAAAAACCCATACCTACCCTTACCTCTCAAAAACCGCTTACCGCCCGCACCCACCTAAGCCCTAAAAACCCCTTACTCCTCAAAAACCCATCCCCACCCGAAAAATCCCTTACAACTCAAAAACCCATATACTCTTACCACCCTAAACAAAAAAAAGACCTGTCCAGAAAGAGCGTGCATGTGTAAAAAAACACTTAATACGTACCTTTAAAACTTTAACAAATATGACTTTACCATTCATGCCTTTACAATTAAATTCATTGTAATGGCATGCGTGGTAAAGGCATATTCGCTGTAAAGACTTGCGTGGTAATGTCGCATGCGTGGTAAAGGCATGCAGGGTTCTGGCTTCGTTGTAAAGTCTGTTTCCCATTTATGAGCAGTCAGGTCCGGTTACAAGAAGCGGTTCTTTCCACACAAACCAACGCTGCAGAGTTTGAGGTCCATGCGCAGCTCACTGCATAATCATATTTTTCCTTTTAATTCTGGCAATTTTAGTTTTGTTTACATAACTATAAAAACCAATGCCACAAGTCCTAAAATGCATAAAAAACATGGAATGGAGCAGCTAGGCACGCATGGGCATTACAAACTTGGCTGCTATACTTCCGGGATGCATGGTGTGATATATGCACGTATTGCTGTATTACTTAAACTGCACGAGTGGAGTGAAACTGCTAGGGAGTTAAGCCAAGGCGAGGGAAAGGGAGGTAGGTACAGGGGGTGGACTGAAGTCACACCCAGGCTGTACATTTTTGTTAGAAAAAGCTCGAAAACATGACCAGGTTTATTTGTTTTTTCCAGTTTCTACCAAGCAACCCAGCCCCAAGGTAAAAAGCAAATTTAATATCCAGCGGTTAAGGTAAATATGAATATTTAAAACATGAAAATTCTTGACTTATGAATTCATTTGCACGACATCAACCTTACCCCGCTAGCGCCCTCATCACCACTTGTTCACTAACAATTAGATCTGTTATTTCGTTCCTACAGCTCTCCACAGTTTTTTCCAACAGCCCACAATTGGCTCCCAGAAAGAAACACGCGAAACGGTGTGAACTATTTTCTATAGCCTTCTCTGAGTAAACCTACATGGAAGTAGTTTCTCTCTCACGTGGGAACACGGTGTCGAAATGCGTGTCCAAGAAGGATTCTTTAGTGGACAGGGATAGCAGGAAGCCAAACCTGTGGGTTTTAAGCTGCTGCAGACAGTGACATGGTTTTGACTGTACTTACCATCTCTACAGGAGCGTTCATAGCGCTTTGAGGGCAAACGGTAGATGAAGGTTTAGTACAACTCTGCACCGATGCGAAAAGCCCCCCTGCTCAATCCACCTTTTCTGCTCCTGTAACACGGACTTAATTGCCTCTTTATGAGTCACAAAACAAGGCCAACGTTTCCTGTGAAATCATTTGTTTGAGAAGAGGGCTTCAGGGAAGTGTCATGCATGAAAAGAGATCCGGGGAAGTGTGCTGCAGCTGCCGCTTTATCTCGCTCACCATCTAGGGCCTGGAGGTCTGTGGGGTTCTATCAGTCCACGCCAGAACAGTGAACTCCCTTCTTCCGACCCTCACCACGGCCCCATGGCGGCAGCTGCAGTCCCACGCTCAAGAAGCGACAACACGCCATGGAATGCTTTTATCTAGCATTCAACGAGGAACACGTCTCCACAACAACTGGCTGTTGAGCGCTCTCACTCCCGCATACACAAACACCATTTCAACATCATTTACATATGAATGCCTGCGGGCGGAGGAGAGGGGCGCAGGACACATTCCTGGGCCCAACACGGTCTTCCCCTTCATATTTCATTTTTGAATCCAAGGACTGCTGAAAAGCGATTGCCCAAAAAGGCTCTGAAAGCTAGACATTTTACACGTAACAGGGATTGCCACAGTTACCTTGCTCTCCTCAATTTTGACTCGCCAAATTACAACGCATCGAGCGGAAAAAGGGCTCTTGTAAAATATTCCTTAATGTTCAGAAGTGAGTAGGCGGATGTTGTATATCAAATGGAACGGACGGAAAGCGGTTTCTTGGAGGCGAGAAATGTATCTATAACTCGGTGAAGGGAGACTATTGCAGCAAGGCTGGCAGGATGCCCAGAGGAGACCAGTGATTTGTGTGAGGGCTACCATTCAACAAACTGCCTTTGTTGAGAGAAAAACGAGTTCAATCGTATCGTGTTGCGGATGAAGACTCGCACAAGCAAGTATTGTAATATGGAAGATTATTCCTCAACCCTACATAGGTCTGTTCACCTTCTCGTCCAGACGCAACTGCAGCTCCACAAAACAAATTTACCACATTCTAAACTGACATACAATCAGAGCGCTTGCACACTATACTTATAAGCACAAGACATTTACATTCTTACCAGCAAATCTACAAATGGTTTAGGACTACTTGTGCGGCGGAACTCTAGGTCCCTGTGTAGAACCACCGAGATAATCCCATTCAGTGCAGTACCACACTTTCAAGGACCACTGGGTTGCTTCAGTCAATAAGGCCCAAAGGAGCAAAGCAAGCGTGGAATATGTGGGAGAGCAAGAATCCACAACAGACACCCAGTGAGTGGAGTACCACAACTAAGCAGATAATAGGGCTGCTGTGTTAAAAAAAAGCACCTTTAAGCATTGACTGGCACAACATGGCTGATGCCTTTACTGCGACACATTTGGATATCCCATCTATACCCAGCCTGTTTCTGGACAAGAGTTCCATTTCCCCACTCATACCCTCATATACTTAGAGAAGATGAGCACAAATAATCACAGGAAAGGGAAAAGTATGTTCACGTCAGAGCAAAGAAGAACCCAAACTAATCCTATGGCCATTTGCTACCACTTTACATTAATTCGAATCTTTATTTCGGCAATCTGCCATAAAAGCACAATTAAAATACAGATCCATATAAAAAAATCTTTAAGAATATACATTAAAACAAATTATATTTAAAACACAATAGAATTCATTTCAATCTTGTTACTGCAAAATATATCACATCTGTGAAATCAGTGCACACTAACCGCCTTTAACAAGTAATAAGCTAAGTGCTACAGAGGGTGCAGTTCAGGAAGAGCCTTGTGCCTCAGGAGCATCGGAGGGGATTGGTTGCCGGCTCGCGGTTTGCCTAATACTCCACATGAATGCCAGATGATGAAACAGCAAAAACCTAACTTTGCCTCACATCAGATTTTTGAATATAAAGGGCCTCTCTACATGTTTCCCGACACCTATGTTCCGACAAGCAGGAACTAGCCATTTTCTCCTTCCGTTCAGGTAGGCTAGACAAAAGAACAAAACATGCTCTTCCGTTTCCTTAATGGTTCCACAGAAGGGACAAGCGCAGCTGGCTAGTTCAGACGTGCTAGCCCATTTAGCAGTTGTTAGACCCAGCGGATTCCGACTGTCTGGAACGCATTGAAGCCAGGCTGAATCCACCATTCTAGATGGGATGAGTAAGATACACGTGTCCGATAACCTGTGCTCAACCTTGAGTAGCTTGGCATTGAACAGTAAGGCTTATCCTGAGGGTCAAGGTGTAAAGTATTGGCACAACACTACCCTCGCAACACACTGCTTGCGCTACAAATAGACTCCACACCGCATGTATGAAACACAGGTCTTTGTATTGCACACATTAAAATCAAAATGATATATACATTGAATATATACTTTACAGTTCTATGCAATTGTCGAACTTTTCCATTAGCAGCAGAAAAGCATGAAAATATATGCCCTATTCAGAAGTATTCATCAAACACGACATTCTTCAATACTGCATACCCCAACATTTGCAATGGTCAAGAAATCACAGGTCTTTGACTACGGCTTGTGACTCAGCCCCTCAGACACTCAACTACACCAGCAAACGATGCGCGTTGCCCCTGCTGGCAACGCATGGATTAGATTGTCGAAACCACCAAAAGCAGAAAGAAACAGCTACTTCGTTTCATCCATCCGGATTAGACCTTCAAGCACCCAGCGGCACCCGCACAAGTGCGGGATTGCTATCTCCTCCCCCCTGTAGGCTAAAAGTTGTGACACAGGAAGCTGGCATGCTTCAAAGTCTGGAGAAATGTTTTCCCTCAAGCGGAGGTGAGAGTTGCCATAGCTCCCGGCAGCCAGACGTAGGTGCCCACTAGGCACAACAAAACCCCTCGGGCCCGTCACGATGTTGTCCACAATAAAGTACTTTGTGCCGGGGTCCGAGGAGAGGGAGCCAGTGACCTCAGACGGAGGCCGCGAAGTCGGGCACTGTTGATTTCCCAATCTGGAGGTCAAAGACAGTCTAAACTCCCAGCTCAGTTCCCAAACACTCCTCGAACACCACACACTCCAGAGTGGAAGCTAGCACAGGCTTCCTAGTTACAAGCACGGGTCCCTCTGACTCTGAAAGCTTCCCCTGCGCTCCTCGAAATCCTCACGTCCAGGCACCTCAGGTGGGCTGCTGATCTTTAAAAGTACACTCCTCTACACTGTACGTCAGGACAGTCATTGTCCCAACCGACAATCCGTTCCACCCGTGTCCGCCGCATCCTGCGAGTGCCTTACAATCTTGTGGAAATGGGGAGGTCCTTTGTGACCCTGGGATCTCGTGGACAGAAGGCCAGCCACCCAGCCCATGGAGAGTACTTAGAGACCAGGGCCACAACAGTTGTCACTTAACTGCATGCCAGCAACATCCAGGCAAACTCCACCAAGTGGTAGTCACCTTCCTGGAGCACGACAAGCACTAGGCCACCACAAGTCTGCAGATTATCCAGTTGCAGTCCCTCCGGCCCTAATGGTTCCTCTTTTCGATGTCCCAGCATCGAACCAGCATAGTATAGTTCCAAATCCAAAAGCGTCTCTAACGTCTGAGGCCAGAGCCCCAGTAGTTATACCCACAATAGCCTTTGATGAAGCGATCAGTTCAAAAGGGCATCTTTGAAATGCAGAGGCCAGCTCTAAATTCTGTTCTGTCTACCAGCTTACCCCGGGAGCTTTGATCACAATCTTTAGTGGGGACAAGACCCTGCCCTTTGAAATGCAGGTGTAAATTCCACCCCCACGTAACCGTCCCAGGAAGGCCCCTCGGAGTCAGAGGTCTGCAGTTTTCCTTGAACCCCTAGTTTATGGCCTTCTAACAGGAATGAAGCAAACACAAAGAGATGATGGATGGAGCGCTGAAACTTTTCAGACACTCACCCACAGATCTGGGTTGAATCCATCATTCTTTAGCTCACTTCGCCACCTCAGTTCAGACCCAGCCAAATGCAAATCAGTCTTGACCCTGTGCCTCA
The DNA here is from genome assembly GCA_963921515.1 of Calotriton arnoldi. Lineage (NCBI taxonomy): Eukaryota > Metazoa > Chordata > Amphibia > Caudata > Salamandridae > Calotriton > Calotriton arnoldi. The sequence goes on along the minus strand of CAWUFW010009456.1, from coordinate 575,179 downwards.
AGGGAACAGTTCAGCCCGAACTGCCAAGCCAGGTCTTCCCTGAACCGGAAACAAGCAGCCTGGGACCAGTTTCGGGCTAACAGCCCTCATCAGCCAGGCTAGCTTGAATCCAGTGGCAAAGTGAGCAAGGGACCCACGTCTGGGCATACCCTGCCAACTTAGGGCGAACAAAGCAACTGGATTCAAGCTAGCCTGGCTGATGAAGGGTGTTACCCAGAAACCGGTCCCAGGATGCTTGTTTCCGGTTCAGGGAATACCTGGCTTGGCAGTTCGGGCTGGACTGTTCCCCATGAGGCACAGGGTCAAGACGGATTTGCATATAGCTGGGTCTGAACTGAGGTGGCAAAGTGAGCTAAAGAAGGATGATGGATTCAACGCAGATCTGTGACTGAGGGCGAGTGTCTGAAAAGTTTCAGCGCTCCGCCCATCATCTCCTTGTGTTTGCTTCTAACAGGAATGCACAGATGTAGCTGTCCCCCCAGCACCCAGATGTGAATCGGAAACGCACACAGAGCCACGCGCATCAAAATCCCCACGTGCCCCAAAGTGACATTTCCACCTAAGTATTGTTGAATCCACTCCCACTGCTGGAGAAGATTCACCCTAACAAACTCCTCAATATCAAACACTATACCGCTACTATTCTGCACAAAGGAAATACTGCTCAATAGCCCTTCCCTAGATTTCCCCATGTTAATCCAATGCAAGAAGCAGGCCCCATCATAGCAAACGCACCATCCAGTGTCATTCACGACCCTTGCATGCAACACACATGAGCACATGCCCTACCTCTTCCGGACAGCGCACCCTGTCCTCAGGGAGAACATCGATATAGCAAAAGACATGCAGACCCTTGGCACATAGCTTTTTAAATGCCAAGTAGCGTATCAGTAACCTGAGCAAACAGGCCCCACCAGGGCAAATCTGTGGCATATTCGATAAGCTACCTCCGTGGATGGCACAACCAGTGCTTCAGGCCCACGGAGGTGCATTAGAGTTACATGCCCTGGGTATATGTCTTACCCTTAGTCAAGGGACTTCGAGCTAACACAAATCAGCCAATCATGTAAACATCAATCACCAGTATGTACATGACAAGCACAACTCTTTGGCACTGAATGGAAGTGTCAAACATGCTCAAAGTCCCATGCCAGCAAAGCAAGGTCCAAACATGAGGCTGGCAGCCAATAAAGTCAGGGGAGACAACGCCGAAAGATGTCAGATCTAACACTAGTGAAAGGGTCAAGCGGTAATGTACTGTACAGAAACTGAAGATACAGCTTCCTGGCTAATGAAGGCTCAATCTCATCAAGAACTGCTAATTTAAATTTATTAGAAAAAGGAAGGAGTCAGTCATGGTGCCAAAAGTGGGTTGAGCCTATAACGGACTCATTTTGTAGTCTATAATTTGCCTTTAAGATTGCTCAATTGATTATGGCAGCTGCCTGCGGATCGTCCCACAACTTCCCACACCCCATATTTCCCAGGGTCCCTCTTATATACTTGACCTAGGGTATATTTCTTGAACCAGAGATGCCTAGCACTTCCTTCAGCCCCTCACGATAGGAGTTGAGCTCAGGTGAGGCCAGATACGTCTCCAGTACAGGATTGGTCTCATTCCCACCCCCTCAGATTGGCGTGAGCCCCATATCAGGCCCAAGGGGAAGCAGAGTTGTACTGATTGGTAATCCCGCCAGTTGGCGTAGAAATCTGTTTTCCACAATTACCAATTTGGCCATATCTTTGACCTCAGAGCTCCGCACCACAGAGGGTTTCTCTGGGGGCCTGCTGTTTGCATATTTGGATCACTGGTGAGTCTGGGCGAAAGTGAGACCCTTCTTGTTCTCTAGGCAGCCCCCCCCAGTGTGTTGCAATAGTTTAAGTCTGCACTTTTCAATGTGATATCACCAGTCTAACTGTTCTGTGAGTGTCAGCCCAAGGTATTCTAAAGTGTGTACACATTCCAGGGGGGACCCTATCAGCTTGGGGTTGGATCTAGTAAAGTGGCAGGGGTTTAGGACCATATATTTAGTTTTTGCCACATTGATTTCCAGGCCCCTGACTACAAAAGTTCTCGAAACTTTTTTTTTTAAGCCCCATAGGGGATTTTGATAGGAGTGTATTATCGGCAAATATTAAGGCAGGAGCCTTAATGCTTGCCTAAAATGGAGCGTCACCAAAACAGCGATTCAAATATGAAATCTGGTTAAGAGTGTGAAGAGAGTTCGGGTGTGGACACAGCCCTGCCTTACCCCTCTATTTACAGGGAATGGGTCCGTCATCTCGCCCAGTTGTCCACATCGAACCTGGGCACAATTGTGACTGTGTAGCTTTATTATAATGGCCAGAAGATCACTGGGAACACCCATGTCTGCCAGGGCCTGCCAAAGCGTAAACCTGAGAATCAGGTCAAACGCAGGTCAACGAATGCAACATAACGCCAACCACCTCCCAGAACCCCCGTTTTCCAGAATATTAATTGAAGTTGGAAGGACTGGTCCACCGTACTGGTACATTCCTGGAAACCAGCCTGTAATAGTGTTAGACAATCTCTCTCGCTTATCCATTCATGTAACTGTTCAAGAAGTATTCTGCTAAGCAGCTTTAGGGAGCTGTCATTTAGGCTTATCGGCCTATAGTTACATGGCTCTGATTGGGGGGGGGCCCTTCTTATGGATTGGTATTACCTCTGCCCCTGCCAAGTCGGGGGAGTTGGTGCCCCTGACAAGAGGGAATTAAATAATGGTGTAAAGCACAAGTTACTAACTTGTGTAACGATATATCTGTAAGAGACAGTAGTTAGTGACAGATTCCTTACCTTAGAATATCCCCAGGCGTCAGGCTGGATCCGGAAAGTTTTTTGCGTAGCAGTACCCTTGCGCGTCGGTAGGCGGCGTCGTGCGGCTCCGCGTCCGTCGTCGGCGTCGTGATCGCCGGGATGACGTCGCGGGCAGTGCTTAGGCGCCGCCCCTGCGCGCTGACGTCAGTTCTGTACACTACTTTCCGCGCCAGGAACGCAGAGCCATGCAAGAAGCTGACACAGGTGTCTGAAAAATACTAGGGCCCTGAAAGGGATGTCCTTAACCCTAGAAATCAGTTCGCAGAACGGGGAGGATGGGTGGGGCGGTAAGGAATCTGTCACTAACTACTGTCTCTTACAGATATATCGTTACACAAGTTAGTAACTTGTGCATCTGAAAGAGACCCGTTAGTGACAGATTCTTTACCTTAGAATAGATACCCCAGCAATACCAACCCCGGTGGTGGGTCTGCGAACAAAGATCAGACAAGGAAGTCCTGGAGGACAGAATGGCCAAAGAAGCCGTCCCTCCGGACCGGACTGTCAAGGCAGTAATGCTTTGTAAACGTGTGCAGCGAGGCCCACGTAGCTGCCTGACAGATAACCGGCAGCGGAACACCACGGCCCAAGGCCGTGGTAGCAGCCGTTGCCCTGGTGGAATGGGCACGCAGCCCAACAGGAGGCTCCTTCTTAGCCAAAGAATAGCAGGTCTTGATGCACAAGGTAACCCAGCGGGAGATGGTCCTCTTGTGCACCGCCCGACCTTTTTGGCGCCCACGTAGCCAACAAAGAGCTGGTCATCCACCCGGAAGTGTTTTGTGCGGTCAATATAGAAGGAGAGCGCACGTTTTGGGTCCAGACGGTGGAGCCTCTCTTCCTCTCTGGAAGGATGCGGAGGCGGAAAGAAGGTGGGCAAAGTGATGGTCTGCCCAATGTGGAAAGCAGTAACCACCTTTGGCAAGAAGGACGGACGCGTCCGAAGAACAACCTTGTCTGGATGAACAGACAGAAAGGGAGGTTTGCAAGATAGAGCCTGGAGCTCACTCACCCGCCGAGCGGAGGTGATGGCCACCAGAAAGGCTGTCTTCAGAGTCAGAAGACGAAGAGGACAGTTGTGTAGAGGCTCAAAGGGAGCGCACATTAAAAAGGTAAGAACCAAGTTCAAGTCCCACTGAGGCATTACAAACGGAACAGGAGGAAAGAGGTGAGTAATGCCTTTTAAGAACCTGTTAACAACAGGGGACCTGAAAAGGAGGGCTGATCAGGGAGCCTGAGGAAGGCCGAGATAGCACAAAGATAACCCTTGATGGTACCCAGGGCAGAACCCTGTTGGGCCAGAGAAAGAAGGAACAGAAGGACCTCAGAAAGAGGGGCAGAAAGGGGATTCACAGCCTTTGCTGTGCACCATGCCACAAATTTGTTCCACCTGCAGGCGTATACCACCTTAGTGGAGGGACGCCTGGCTGCCAGAATCACATCACAAACTTCGGGAGGCAAGTCGAAAGGAATCAACTGCCGCCGCTCAATCTCCACGCAAGCAGGTGTAGACTGGACAGGTTCGGGTGGAGGACCGTCCCCGGCTGCTGCGACAGAAGATCCTCCCGAAGAGGCAGACGGATCGGGGGATCTACGCTCATATTGAGTAGCTCGGGATACCAAACTCTTCGAGCCCAGTCCGGAGCCACAAGAATGACTTGGGCCCGGTCGTGCCGAATCTTCTTCAACACTCTGGGTAGAAGTGGTATAGGCGGAAAGGCGTACAATAGACCGCAACTCCACTCGTGACGAAAAGCGTCGCCGAGCGAGTGCCGCCTTGGAAATTCCAACGCGCAGAACTGATGACATTGCGCGTTCTCTTCGGTGGCGAATAGACCTAACCAAGGCTCTCCCCACTGTAGAAAGAGTCCTTGCGCCACTTCCGAGTGAAGACGCCATTCGTGATCCATCATGCACCTGCGGCTGAGTTCGTCCGCCCTGGCGTTTAGGGAACCTGCCAGGTGTTGAACCATCAGGAACATGCCCTGATGTTCCAGCCATGTCCAGAGGCGCAGAGCCTCCTGACAAAGGGTCCACGACCCCACCCCGCCTTGTTTGTTGCAGTACCACATGGCGGTGGTGTTGTCTGAACACCTGCACTACCTTCCCTTTGACAGAGGGAAGGAATGCCTTGAGTGCAAGTCGGATCGCCCGGAGCTCCAGAATGTTGATATGGAGCCGGGACTCCGCCGGAGACCAGAGGCCTCTGATCTCCGCCTCTCCCATGTGACCGCCCCATCCCAGAAGGGACGCGTCAGTCACAACTGTGTGCTCTGGCTGGGGAAGGGAGAGGGATCTGCCCATGACCCATTGCCGGTTCGAGAGCCACCACTGCAACGGTTTTGCAGTCCCCTCCGAGATCGGACAGGTTGCCCTGGTGCTGCGCCCACTGGAACTTCAGGTCCCACTGCAGAACCCGCATATGCCATCTGGCATGATTGACCAGCAGGATGCAGGAGGCCATGAGGCCCAGCAGCCTCAGGGTCATCCGTACCGAAACCCAGGATAAAGGCTGAAAGATCGGAATCATAGCCTGAATATCCCGGACTCGCCGTTCGGGAGGATAGGCCCGAAACTGCGTCGTGTCCAGAACTGCTCCGATGAAAAGGAGCTGTGGAGAAGGAATCAGATGCGACTTCGGCACATTGATGGAGAACCCCAGCGAGTGCAGGAGTTCGGCCGTAGTCTGGAGGTGGGAGACGACTGCCTGGGACGAGCCCGCCTTCAGCAGCCAGTCGTCGAGGTAGGGGAAGACTGAAACCCCTGCCCGGCGCAGATGAGCTGCGACCACCGCCATCACTTTCGTGAACACCCGAGGGGCACTGGTAAGGCCAAAGGGGAGCACGGTGAACTGAAAATGCTCGGGCCTACCGTGAACCGAAGGTAACGCCGGTGGGCCGGCAGGACGGGGATGTGGAAATATGCGTCCTGCAAGTCCAACGCTACCAACCAGTCTCCAGGGTCGAGGGCAGTCAAGACCTGAGCTAGGGTGAGCATCTTCCGGAGGAAGCGATTGACGTTCCGGAGGTCCAAGATAGGACGCATGTCCTCCTTGTCCTTTTTTGGCACCAGGAAGTAGTGGGAGTAGCAACCACGCCCTACTTCTGGGGTCGGAACATGCTCGATGGCCCTCTTGGCCAAGAGGGCCGTGACTTCCTTCTGCAGAAGTACCAAGTGATCCCCTGACATGCGGTGGAATTGAGGTGGCGTGGCTGGGGGGGTGGACTCGAAGGGGAGGGAGTAGCCCCTTCGGACAATGTCCAAGACCCACCTGTCCGAGGTGATGGTACGCCAGTGGGGAAGGTGATGGCGGACCCTGCCCCCTACTGGCGTGCTGTGCACCTGAAAGGAGGGACTAGGAGGGTTTGGAGGCTGCGGACGGGTTGGAAGTGGTGGCCTGACCCGCACGCTGGTTGCCCGATCCACCACGGCGGAATCCACGTCCTCGGCCACGCGAAGATGCCTGCTGCGCGGGCCGGTGGCTGGGCTGCTGACGTGAAGGGGCACCCCTACCGTGGCCACGATAGGGGCGAAAAGCAGAAGTCAGCGGAGGGCGCGTAGCAGAAAGGCCCAGGGACTTTGCTGTAGCCCGTGAGTCCTTAAAGCGCTCCAACGCATGGTCTGCTTTGGACCCAAAAAGACCGACTCCATCAAAGGGCATGTCCATGAGAGTATTCTGGACATCCCCTGAAAAACCAGTGGTTCTCAGCCAGGCGTGGCGTCGTAGCGCCACCGTCGTTGCAATAGACCTGCCCAGCGAGTCGGCGGTATCAAGGCCACATCGAATTGTATATTTGGCCGCATCCCTTCCTTCCGCAATGGCGCGGGAAAGCAGTGTCTGGACCTCCTCAGAACACTGGGGCAAAACATCCGCCACCGAATCCCACAAGGAGTGGGCATATCGGCCCAAAAGGCAAGCGGTGTTGATGGACCGCAAGCCAGCACTGGAGGAAGAAAAACCCTTCTTCCCAAATTGATCCAGGCGTTTGGATTCCCTATCCGGAGGGGCGGTAGGGAAGGCGGTTTGGGAAGCGGAGGCTTGGACAACCAAGCTCTCGGGGGTGGGGTGGACAGAGAGAAACAGGGGGTCGCCCGGAGCTGGGCGATGGCGTCGGGACACGTTCCTATCCACAGGAGCCCGTGTTGGGCTTGGACCAGGCGCCCAAAAGAACGTCAGTGAGGGCGTCGTTAAACGGCAGCACAGTCTCCGAAGAGGAGGCTGCCGGCTGAAGCACCTCTGTCAAGAGATTAACCTTGACCGCCACAGCAGGGAGTTGGAGATGTAAGGCTCCAGCTGCCCTACGCAACACCGTTGCAAAATTGGCTCCCTCCTCCGTAGCCACGGGAGGAGACAGCATGCCAGTGTCAGGGGAAGTATCTAGACCACTAGCATCCCCTAGACCCTCTGTCCAGTCCTCATCGTACTGACACTGTTGTGTCAGAGGGTCATCAGACCCCTCCCAGTCCTCCTGGTCCTCCTCAGGTTCAAAATAAGGGGGAGGAGGGACATTTGGGACCCAAGGTCTCATCGGCGCCGGAACCGGCGTCGAGCGACGTCGGTCCGGGTCCGGGTCCATGTCCGGAGCCGGAAGGAACTGGGGAACGACGCCGCCCGGAGCCCCAGGCGGCGTCGAGAACGGCACCGGAGACATCGGCGCCGGCGGAGGTGTCGTTAGGTCGACCGGCGTCGATGGGGGTTGTGGAGCCGGGATCGAGGCCGGGGCCGGAGCCGGGATCGAGGCTGGAGGCACGGGCGACGCCGGGGCCGGAGCCGTCGGCGACGCCGGAGCAACCCCATCAGGGCCCGCGGGGCCCGAAGGCGCACCGGAGGCCCGAAGAGGCGGGCCATGGCCGACAGGAATTCCTGCACTTTGGCCGGATCCACCCCCGAACCCGGGAAGGGCGGGTATGGCGGGGGCGACTCCACAGGCATGTCCGGGGCCGCGGGGACGGTGCCGGGAGGGGCCTCAGCCGAGTCGCGAGACCGGCGAGGCGAAGTCCTAGAGCGATGATGCTTTTTGGACTTCTTGTGTTTTGACTTACCGGACGAAGAAGACTTCGATGCCGACGACCGGTGTGGACTCCGTGAACGACCCCTGGACGTCTCACGCGACCGGGGCTTCCGCGGAGCCGAATGCCGGGCCTCGAGGAGCTTTCGAGACCGCTCTCGCAAAGCTTTCGGGTTGACGGCCTGGCAGTCGGTACAAGACTCCGTGTCGTGGCCTCGGCCGAGGCAGAAGAGACACTCCCAATGCGGGTCGGTGACGGACATCATCCGAGCACAGGCGCCGCAACGTTTGAAACCGGGCATCCCTACGACACCTTGATAGAGAAAAACAGTGAAAAAATTCACCAAAAAGTATGGTCAAAAAAATGACCAGGGCACTGCTCTTCCCGGATCTGCGCTTGCTGGCGCGGAAAAAGAAGAACTGACGTCAGCGCGCAGGGGCGGCGCCTAAGTACTGCCTGCGACGTCATCCCGGCGATCACGACGCCGACGACGGACGCGGAGCCGCACGACGCCGCCTACCGACGCGCAAGGGTACTGCTACGCAAAAAACTTTCCGGATCCAGCCTGACGCCTGGAGATATTCTAAGGTAAGGAATCTGTCACTAACGTGTCTTTCAGATGTAGGGGATCCAAACGTCAATCTCATTTTTTTACCCTGTTTTGCAACTTTAGTAATTCTCCAGAACAGACAGACAAATCAAATGTCAAATTTAACAGTTAAATCACAAAAATACTCCCGAGGTGCTTAATCATTCATTGATCACTTAAGTTTGATGAAACTTCTCCCACAAGTGTATTCATTTCACTTAGATTATTTCATCAGAAACATTACTGTAATATAAGAACCTCCTGTCAGTAACTGTTTCATCAGTAATCACTCACTGTATCAAAGCTCAAAAGTGGCCCATTAACACATTTATTTTACTTTAGAGGGTGGACTGAGTGCTCCCAAATTCCAGTACTCCAATATACTTTCTTGCTAAACATTGCAGAACCAACAGAGTACCAACAAACCCATTTACAGAAGCTTCCTTCAAGTAAATACCGTTCCACAGATGACAAAGAGAAAGAATTAGCAACCAGTATGAATGAGCTAAACCTGCACCGTACTGAAAGGGTAGAAGTTGGGCTGGCAGATCTAACAACTGCGATGAAGTGATTCATTACCAAGTAGCACTCCAGACTAACTCCTTCGGTGGGCAAACCATTTGGAACGGACCGGTTCTTATTTTATTGAGTCTCACTAGAGCTTCCTTATCAAACCTCTTAACTTTTATTGCACTCCCTGGCCCTCACCGATCCCATTGCCACTCAAACTGTACAGCTGAAATGCTTTTTGACCTTCTGAGGGCCAGTTGAATGGAGCATCACCTTTGAGTCCTATCCGGGTAGTCCAATACTAGATGGTACGTTGGGTGGCAGCAAAGGATCCACCACCATCTACTTGCACCCTTTGATGCATGGTGCCTCAGGGATTGCTGAAGCATTATCAGTTTTTTAAATGGTGCTACTGTTTTTGGCACAGATTTATGTTTGAAGATTTTCCAAGTGCCTTCAAACTATTAAGTAGGCATTCTGAAACTATCTAAAGGTCCTACATAACTTGACCTTTAAGGGACCAAGGTGACAAATTTAAGTGGCCTCAAGCTCTCTCCTCCCAAATCACCAGTGAAAGATTCATTGTATGTTGATGGAAGGACATGAATCAAGAAAAGAGATTTGTAATGACGACCTCAAACTGCACACTTTCATTTAAACCAAGCACAAAGGATGCATAAGCAGTGAATTTAGTCTCCCAGCTTTCAAGAAAAACAAGCTTTAGCTAAACAAACAGATCTTGCCTGCCTTGGCAAGCATGCGCATTTGCAAACTTCTGCAATAAAAAATATATACAAATATAAAAATAAAATTGCGATCCAGTAGCCTAGGCCACCAGCCATAGCAATATAAAGCACTCATTTTCTGGTGGCTTTGGCACATGTGATCAGGCACATGCTTTTACTCAGGATGCAAAACAGCCAATGGATAAAGGTGGCCTACCCACTGCCTTATGCTGTGGTGGGCAGAGGCAAAATCTGATTGATACGAACAAACCAGTGGACGAAGAGATACGACACTGTATGCATGCAAATTTACAGATATTTTTATTAGGACTTTTTTTTATTTTTTAAATGAGGCGGGCGAGAAAGTAAACGCGGTCTCGGAGTCAGACCTAAAGATGGTTTTCCTTTTACAAACCACGGATGTCCATTTTCCTTTCTTACAGCTTCACATTTTATTGAGAACTTACAAGCCAGTTCAGTTGAGTGACCTGCCATTCATAATCTTTATTTTGGTCTCGAAGAAAAAAAATATATCAATGTAATGCCCACTACAGACATTCACAACTGTGTTGCACGAGCCACTGACAGCAGCTGTGATAAAAAAAAAATTAAAAAAAAAGATGCCCTACACAGCTCAGTTCCTTCTCAATTTCCTTCCAATGCACATGGCACTGTCTTCATCTCGCTAGGTGGACAGGGAATGATAAATTAGCACCATTACTTCTGCTGGGAAGCCGCCTGCTTATCTTCCTCAAAGCAAGCCCTCAGTTCAAATGGTATGCAAAGAAGGCTGCTGTCTCACTTGACAAATTTGCGGGTCATAATGTTAAAGATGCACTGGAGGAAAATCTCGGGATTATCTTTTTACATTTTACTTCACCCTATCTGACACTCCCATTTTATCAAGATTGTGGGTCCAGCAGTTAACATTTCAAGGCTTATATTTTCCTTTATTTCGCCCGGTAAAGGAAAACAAAGAGATCATTATTTATGTCTCCAAGGGAAAAGCTTCCTGGCTGTTTAAAGGGCATGCTGTAGGAACAGGCGACAAACAGACAAAAGTCATTATGTGCTACAACAATAGGTCTCTATTAGGAAAAGAAAATCGAGCCCACTGCATTTAGGACTTGATGACAAACTACTTTAAATTACACTCGCTGATGAGACTGAAAATAGTTTCCAGTGGACTCAAAGTTGACAACTTATAGAACTGAAAAAAAAAAAGTCCAGGATTTAATTTAAACCATTTTTTCTCTCTTGCAAAAAAATCTCAAATGGCACGCCACTGTCAGGGATTAGACTATTTGCAAACATTACTCCCATGGCTTTTTGTGTTGTAATGCAAGCCCCTAAGTGGCCAAGGGTATTCCCAGATGTGGGTCCCTTGCTCACTGTACCATAGGATCCAAGCTATACTTGACTGTCGAGGCTTAAAAAGGCTGAAACTTGTCTGGGGTTGCCAGTGGTCCCCTACAGAGCGGAGCTTGCCTGGTCGCTCGGAATGGACTCTTTCCATAGGAGCTGGGGCAGAACTGATTTGCATAGGGTGGGCCTTTGTCTAGTGGCAAACTGGGTGAAAAAAAAGATGGGTTGAGACCCTGCCCCTAGCAATTGCCACAAAAAAAAAGTGATGGGAGGTATGCTTGCAAATAGTCTAAATATCTAGAAACATACTGCATGGAGCAATGTGAGCTTTGCTGAACATCTTTGCCTAAATTGCCTCTAATACACCTTTACAGTGATTGTGAATATGTAGAAAACATTATGTCTTGATTCAATTTCACTCAACTAGCTTTGTGTAGGAAATCTGATGTCTACCCCAATAATCAGGATTCAACTGGCTTACATTTGCAGAACTTTGCCCTTTGAGTAGTTGAATTTAGGGTTACATGGTGGAGAATTTAAACTGCGGTGAGAACTACCGGGTTGGGAGTTGGAGGAGGGTTTAGCAGAGTGTTTTACTTGTAATGCCATGATGCAAAGTCCAAAAATTACAGAATGTATTATTTATTCAAGTGTTCTGTCTTTTAAAAACCATTACACCAAAGCAACATGTTTTACAGCATAGAAACATTCTAATAAAAAACATTAATAGAAAGTTAAAAACCATTGGTCCTTGTTCTACATTCAATGGACAGTGAGTAAAATTTCAGGTAAGAAAAAAAAAAAATGAAAAAACATCTCATAATAAAAGCAATGTGTATGACTGATTCTGTAACAGCTCGTTATCTTTACGAGTTTTTGTAGTTTCCGGTAATTTCAAGAATCTATTTGGATTTCTGCTGGATTTTGACCTAGTTCCTTTAAATAGATTAAAAATTTTACCCCCCTGCAAACTAGGGGGATTGAGGTCTCACCTAGCCAGGTAATTACTGCTTCTCTGCTTGTTCGAATGTTCATGTTATTAAATATTTCTTTTAATAACTTTCTTTTAATAACTTTGGGCATGTGCAGAAAATATGTTGAAGAAATTCACATTTATAATCACACAGTCTGCAGTCTCGGTTATGCCTTTGGTCTTTCCATGAAGGAATGAGATCCTTTGTTTCCCACATACCAAAACGTAGTTTCATAAATTGGTGTTTTAAGGCCACTTACAAATAAGCTAAAAAATATTCCTGAGGCTTCCTTGTACCATATGAACTGACCACCGTCCAGGCGTGACGTCTTTGTAGTAGAATGTTCTCGTCTGTTGAATGCGACAGGAGTTTTGTTGTTGAGCTGATTGCTTTATTGAAGGCCTTTTTCCAGATGCTGGAATTCCAAATGTCTTGAATGCACAGATCCTCCATCACCTGGGTTAGATAACAGCCCCAGGATCCTTGAGTTTTCCTTTCTTTTTGCACATCTATTTCGATAATGTTATTTACAATGCAGGCACTACGAGGATAGGCGGGGATCTTCTAAATTATGTGACCAAAAAAAGGCAACCAAAGGTGGGAAAGGCTTTTCAAGGGACAGTCTGTAAAGTCGAATTTAGATTAAGTAAGGCAAATAGTTAATTTCTCTCAATGAATATGCTTGTAGACATACTCCGGTATGGACATTGCACAGTAAAACTACATAGTTAAATACAGTGTCCTGATAGTACTACACATAGCACACACCACTTCTGCTCAGGCTATCTGTACATGAGAAAGCTATCACAGTCAAGCAATCCCTTTTCATGAAAGGTTCCCCTGTAAGCATTCCTCCTTTGACCTGGACACTGCAAAATATTCTGGATGAAGGGACTGATGTAATAGGGCTATGACAGCTGAGATGGTCATATGGACAGAGTTTGTGCAGGGGCTGCAGTATGAGATTTATGAATGGCTGCAGTTGATGCGCCCGCAGCTCAGCAAAGCTGGGCTGGAGCAGGCAAGCTTAAATCGGTTCCATGGGCATTTCTGATTAGAGCATTTTCTCAGGGATAACTCAGCAAATCAAAGATCCCTTAGGGTCCTCCCCCGGCTATTCAACAGAAACCCCCCAGACTCTGTCTTATTACAAAGATACAGTACTGTGTCACATTGGAAGAGGAGGTATATTCGAGATTGCTCCTTAAACAGCAAATATTTAAAGAAGGCTCCACATTCCGCAAGATTCATCGGACCGATGGGAGGTAATTTCACACTTCTGTCTGGATTAGGTAGAACAATGGACGAGTTAAAGGATGAAGCGAGTAAAAGTGGAGTGATTTGTTTCGCTAGGGGAGTGATTGAAATGTATCTGGAATCCTGGGCATTCAAATAACAGGAGTTAAGGCACGGATTTATTAAACAGGCTAAACTTCCTGCCCTTTTTGGCATGTTCGTCTTGTGACCAAGGGCCAGGCCACTTACTCACACGGGGTGGGGATGGTCGCAGACCACAATCTCAATGAACACAACAGCCACAGGAAAGGTTAAGGTAAACAGCTCTAAGTAAGGGGGCAAAGCAAACAAAATCGAGATCCCAAAGCATGCAACTCCAATATTGATCTCCTAATACAGCATCCAAACATCATGGTGCAAATCTTAGGAATCCAAAGACAGGCAACATAAGCCACCAACCCTTATGAATGCAAGTTATCCAAGCACATGCAACATACAAACATGCATTACATTTACAGAGTGTGTGTGTTCATTTAATAACCCAGTGGGCACTCGAAGGTCCCCATCCCAGGAGAAACTCACTGCGCGAAGGTGTTTCTCCATTGCACTCATTGAACAGGTGTCTCAAAATAATACATGGCCCCAAATAAACTTACTTTCCTGCTTAACACCCATCCTACCATTATCATTCAGAAGCAGGAAGTCTAAGACCTGCATTGCTACTTGCATACCCTGGGGAATGCGTTCTAAACAGTTATTTAGCCTTGTTCATTACTGATCTTTTAAATGCAAGTCAGTCTTCAACTCACACTAGTTTTAGTAGTTGGTTGTTTGCACCAATTATCACTAGCAGCTATGTAACAGCGGAATCCTTAATTTCCAAAAACAGCAGCTAAAACACTTAAAACCGCCAGTGCAGTCATACGAGATCTTTTCTTGTAAGGTCATGTTGTGGGGTGATTTGGTCAAAGCACACGTGACTGCACGTTCGATACTCTGATTTGGCAGTGAAAAGTCACTATGCTCCCAGTGACCTCTTCCCCAGACACCACCCCATGGCACCTAAAAATCATCATCATGTAGTCCGCCAAAAAGTCTGTGTTTGGCTGCACACTCATTTTTGTACCCCTCCCATTAAATGTCTTATTTTCGGATTCCTTTGTATATTATCTGCAACTGGTATGTAGCATGATTCAATACTTTATTTTTAGCCTTTGAGCGCATGGCTTTTATTTAGTATAGGATTTTCTTTGTTACACAAATCTACTTTGGTTTTGTGCCAAAGAGCTCACTAGCGCAGGCAGTGTTAAAAAGTACTGTTAACTACCCACATTTGCTATTGAAATGATGCGGCATTTAGTACACCTAACCTGCAAATAACCGTCTGCCAACATGTGCACACAGTGGTGCCTGGAACGTAGACTAGACTGACTAGTTTTACTGCTTGAGGGAGTCTTATGTTCCATGGCAACTGTAACAATAAACACATTAGCAAAGCACAACAACGGCAGGTTCTGGGAGGCACGTAAGCTAGATCCGAACATCTCACAAGTAGTCTTTCTACAGAGTGTGCAGTGATCGCATTGGTTCTTTCTAGATTGGAATGGGTAAATAGAATATTCCTTGAACTGCAAGTATCTAATCTGTCCTCTTGAACACAAACAGTGGCTGGTAGCACGCCTTGTAAATGGACTGGTGTCCGACTACATTGTATCCGATGATCTCTCGACAGTGGCTGCCTGTGGCCAACATAGGGTGTTCAGTTCTTCACAGTCCACTAAATCTTATGGCAAGGTACCACACTTTTGTACAATTTAAACTGTAGCCATATTGCCCATTAGCATTACTACTCATCCAACCATCTTCTTCTGAAGTACTCTCCAGTCTTCTGTTACAGCTGTTGTAACTATGCCATTAAATTTTTGAGATCCTTGGGATATATACATGAACATTCTATACACTATGCACCCATTCAAGGGATGTGGGTAGCTTTTGTAGCTACAAGAGGAAGTTCACAGTAATAGAGTACTTCATAAATGAATGAAATGCAACGTGAGCGGAACAAGACAAATTGATTTCCTGAGGTAGTAGTTGACATTTTACATTCTCCATCCCTCTGTCACCAAAATTTAGGCGGGTGGGTGGTAATGTGAACTGATCTTTCATGGCATTAACCAATTGCTGGTGGGATGGGGGGGGGAGGGTACCAGAAGAGTTATCAAGCGGTAAGTTAACACTTTCATGGCTGGTCCACTCAGGCCCAATTAAGTTATGTACTTTGAGTCCGCACACTTTGTTAAGCTACATGGGAACTTTGCAAACTTCTGTGTTTATCTTTTGCATGTAGTGATGAGAAAATCCCAAGAAACTGCTTTTCAGGAAGAAATCTACTGCAGTACACAACTGTGCTAACATTTTTCAGCAAAATAAGATAGCCATCCCGAGAATTACATTAAAAACAAGTTTTTGTGGGAGCATTATCCTTTAGAAAGAATTTTACATGGAGTTTTCAAAACAGAAAAAGTATTTTGCGGGAAAACCTCCACAATAAATGTAATTGTACAAGCAGTTAAGAACCTCAGCTTCACAAACTGCAAAGATCCCAAACTTCCCTTCCAATTCCATAGGCGGAACAAAAATTCCAATCACTTATCCACCAAACAACCGACCATAAAGTCGACAGATGTTGCCACACAGAGGTAAATAAATAGTTAAGTGAGTTCTCTCGCCAATGAGCTCTTGCTGCAAACTGCACGTCACAGGTTTGAATCTTGGCATGGTTGTTTTAGCATTCAATCACCCAAATGGTCAGTAGAATTAATAGCATAATGTTTTATCTAGCAATGACCAGACACATAGGGTAGCTGGCAATTGTGATTGTTTTCTGATTGAGGCTTTATAACAACTAAACGTCAGACAAGCACAAACAATTTCATCACCTTTATCTTGTTCAAAAGCAGAGCCCATATTTACACATTCCATCTGACCTGACAAACGTCCTCAGGTCAAAGTCCGTCTCCCTACACAGGAAGGCAGCGATAAACCATAACCTTATTTCACTTCCGTCTTTAGTGCCCTCCACCGAGGCCGGCCTGACAAGCATCTTAATAAATCTTCCATGAGGTAGAGAACGTTTCAAATCAATCGAAGGTTAATGCACATTGAAACAATGTGAAGCGCCGTTTTTTAACAGCATTACTGTGAAAACCGATCTAATCTGGAAAAGGGGAATTCAATTTGCGCTCGGAACAATCAGGTTTTCTTTTTCGACTCTGGGGATTTGGTGCAAAGCGCCTCTCGTGAAATGTGCTTACTGTACTGCATTTAGCGGAAACAGTTTAGTCTTAATAAGCTGGTCGTCTGAGCAGGAGCACGGATGAACTGCTTGCCATTAAGAATGTAATCAGCTTTCCTACAGCATTCTTTGCTGTTCAGGCTGTCAGAAAGTGGGGCTCCCCTTCTCGAAAACCCGTAATTTATGGGTTTATGCAAACTCGCCAAATTGCCTTAAGTAAAGGCCTCTTATATTTGAAAATTCCCATGGCAACTCGTTTAGATTGGCTGGCAGGCAGGCACAGGCGCAATCCTTTTATCGTTCAGCTAACCATTACAATGGTAATTTTGATCTGACACTCCGAAGAGACTGCTAATTACTGTACTTTAGATCACTAGACAGATTTTCCATTCAGATTATAATGACTGCATGGCTGGAAACAGTGGTAACACCTTTTCGCACAGTGGGGAAAAATCAGGACTCCTCCCTTAAAGTTATGCGATGGGAAGACTCGGTTCCTGCAAATCCAAGCTCACAGCACAACTTCAATTAAAGTCTCACCATCATTTTCAATTCTCACATAAAAGCTGTCTTGTCCACAAGGTCTTTAGTCACAATACCGAAACTTACAGTGGGCTCAGAACAGGTTTACCATTGGATGGCTTTCTTGTCACTCTTTTGCTTGCTTCCTACTTGATGGCCGCCTTCATGTATTTTTCCCTTCCCTGGAGCATTGCTTCTTTATCATCCTTTTGACTGGAGGTCTTGCACATCTTCTGCTACTCGCATTCAAAGAACGAATAGTTTATCTGTAGTAGTAGTTTTGCAGCTTGAAGAATTTTCTGGTTTCACATACTGTGCATTATTCTGCCATCACTCCGGAAGCTCCCACCTTTGGTCACCATCTTCAAAAAAAATTCCCCGTTTGTGTGTTCTCTCCTTCCATCTTTTTGGCGGAGGTGCGTGGGTCACTTGTGAATCCAGAAAATTCTTTAAGCTGCAAAACTACACCTACAGGTAAGAAACTATTCATTTTGCAGCATCGAGTTTGTATTGCATTTATATAGCGTTTACTACCCCTAAGGCGTCGAAGCGCTTTTTCGGTAAGTAGCAGGCTACTCCAGAAGCCATAAAGGTTTAGTGGTGAATTAGTATAGTGAAATATGCAAGTGATTTGAGTGGTGGATATGTTAGTCAGTTATTTGGATTGAGTAGGATAGTGGAGGGATAGAAGAGGGAAAAAGGTTTGCATTTATATAGCGCTTGCTGCCCTTGATGGGGTGTTGAAGCACTTTTTTCGGCGAGTAGCCCGCTACTTCTGAACCCATTGAAGCGGTTTTGTTAGTTTAACGGTGGTTGGGTTGAAGATGAACTTATATTTGTAAACATATGTTTCCAACACTTTGTCCTACTTGAGCTTCTTTGTTCATTTCAATGTCTATGCAGTAGTGCTTTGTGAACATGTGTAAGAGGTGCATGTGGCTGCCATACATATATCCTCTAAGGGTGTATTTGCTAGAAAGGCAACAGTTGCTCCTTTTTTCCTTGTTGAGTGCGCCTTTGGTGTTTAGTTTAGCTTGTCCCCTGTACTTGTGTGGCACAGTTGAATAGTTTGTGTTACCTGCCTGGCAATTGTGCCCTTAGTTACATGTTCTCCCCTATTGCTGTCTGCAAACCAGACAAATAGTTGCTTTGTCTTCCTGCTCGTCTTTGTTTCTTCAATATATATTAAGGCACGTCTTGGGTCCAGCATGTGTAACGCTCTATCTGCTTGATTTTTTTGGCTGTTGGAAAAAACTTGGAATTTGTATTTTGATTTATATGGAAGTGTGAATATCTTGGGTAAGAACTGGATCTTGTGAACCTGTAAATATGGCTCTTGATTTGCGAGTGTTTGTATTTTCATTTACCCTGTGAAGAGTTTATGGCCACAAGGAATGCAGTCTTTGGTGTGAGTATCTTTAACAAAGCTTTGTGTAAAGACTCAAAGGGTGCCTTCGTTAGTTGAGAGTACCACACTGATTCCATGAGGGTGCAGGTACCTTTCTTGGTGGTGCAATTCTCTTTGTCCCTTCTACGAACCTTTTTATTACAGGAGCTGTGAACAAGCTTCTTCTTATGTTACCTCTTGTGTAAGCCACTATTGCAGCTAAGTGTACTTTTAAAGAAGCATATGTTAGCTTGCAGTCTAGTAGATGTGCTAGGTATTTTAACACCGTTGTTGTGTCCATGATGATTTTCCTTAAGCCTTTTTTGAGACACCACAAGGAATATCTCTTCCATTTAGGAACGTAGCACTTCCTTGTTATAGGCTTTCTTGCTTCTCTAAGAACTGCCATTATGTTCTCTGGTAGTTTTAGATGAGCGAATTCTAAGCTGCCAGGCTGAAAGACTATGGTTCTAGGTGTAGTACCCTTCTTTCTTCCATTGACAACAGGTCTGGTTAGTTTTAGAATGTTAACTTATGCCATTTCTATTAGCTCTGAGAACCAGGTCTGTCTCGCCGACTGAGGGACAATCACAACTAGAGTAATTCTGCTTTTCCTGCATTTGCTGATCATTCTGTGTAACAGTGGAATCGGGGGGAGAGAGAGCGTATGCAAATATCCCTGACCAGTCTATCAACAAAGCATTCCACAGGGATTAGTGGTATGGCTGTCTGGTCGCAAAGTTTTAGCATTTTGTGTTCTTTGGGGTTGCGAATAGATGTATTTTTGGCATTCCCCCATCTCCAGAAGATCTTTTTGAGTACTCCTTGATTGAGTTCCTATTTGTGAGAGCATTATGCCGGTCTGCTAAGTCTATCCACTTCTACATTGTTCCTGCCTGTTAGATGAAATGCTGCTATCTCCATTTTTCTTTATATTGCCCACTTAGAGTTCTTGTGCTAGCTTTGATAGGGCAAAGGATTGAGTGCCCCCCCCCCCCCCCTGCTTGTTGGTGTAAAACATTGTTGCTGTATTGTCTGTTTAGATCAATATTGTCTTTCCCAATAGCTCTTTCTGAAAGGCTTTTAGGGCTAGGAACACTAATTCCAAGCTATTGATATGCTGTACGGCATCCTGCTCTTTCCAGACTCCTCGAATTTTGAGCGTGCCCATGTGTGCTCCCCTGCCCTTATGAAAGGCATCTGTTGTAATGGTTACTGCTAAGAGTTGGTTGTGCAAATGTCCTTCCTTGTTATATGTGAATTGTTCCACTGGCCATC
The DNA here is from genome assembly GCA_963921515.1 of Calotriton arnoldi. Taxonomy (NCBI): domain Eukaryota; kingdom Metazoa; phylum Chordata; class Amphibia; order Caudata; family Salamandridae; genus Calotriton; species Calotriton arnoldi. The sequence goes on along the minus strand of CAWUFW010009456.1, from coordinate 555,452 downwards.
TCTTGCTTTAGTTTCTGCGTGACAACCACTAGATCCTCCCAACTCCCTGTGGCTTGTGACCATTGGTTCTGTAGCCATTCCTGAATTAGTCTCAAGTATAATCTCACATATGGGATCAAAGGGATGCACAATGCCATACTGCCCAACAATTTCCCCACTGTCAGAGCTTGCCCATTCTGGTAAAAGAGAATTTTCTGCACTATTGACTGTATCCTCTTTTCACTGAGATATACTTTCCCTTGGATTGAGTTGATCCTTGCTCCAAGAATTTTTTTTTCTTGCTCTAGTGTTGGTGATTACTTCTCTGTTTATTGAGAAACCCAATGTGGATAGTGTCCTCATTACCTCCTGTATATGAGCTTTGGACTTGTATGCCTGGTCTCTAAAAAGAGCTGCAACTGCTGCTAGACACTTTGTAAAGACTCTTGGTGCGGATGTCATCTTGAATGCCAGTACTGTGAATTGATAGTGAGTCTTTTTTCACTATGAATCTCAGGTACTTTTTGTGCTTTGCATTCATTTGGATGTGCAAGTAGGTGTCCTTTATTGTTGCCATAAAATCCCCTTTTGCAATTGCGGAATGACTTCCTGTAAGGTTGTCATTTTAAATCTTTGTGTTTTGATAAACTGGCTTATGAATCTGAGCTCTAGAATTTGGCGTAGAGACCCATCTACCTTTGGTTTTAGGAAATATGTTGAGCAATTTCCTTTGTTTGTCTCTGCTCTGGAGACCTTTTCTATAGCTTTTTTCTCCAGCATTTCTTAGACCTCCTTGAGTAGACGTGATGTTTAATCCTTTGACTGGACCTTTTTTGGTCCCAGTGCCGGAGGTATTTTGTCCAATTCTATGCAATATCCAAACTCTATGACGTCCAAGATCCATTTGTCTGTTATCTTCCTTCACAGCTGAAAACTTCTGCATTCTGCCTCCCACTGGTGGTGTGTGTGAGAGGCTGTCTCTTTGGGAAATCACTTGCCAGTGGAGGTTGAGCCTCCCCTCTGAGTGTGTCCCCTTTCCCGTGTTCGGACTCGTAAGGCATGTTGCCTCTGCTGCTGGTATTGCCAAAGCTGCTGAGCTGCAGAAGATTGGCTGCTTCTCTGGAAGGTTTTGTGTGATGTGCCAGTTTGGATGCTGCCTCTCCCTGTAGATGTGCGTTTTGGCTCTGCCTCTGCGTATATTACCTCTAAACTGCAGCGCCCCCATGGACTCGGCAGTCTTATTATCCTTCATTGATATACAGTGCCGTCGCCAACCGTGCTCCCAAACAACTGTTCTCCGTTGAGCAGGGTATTGAAGATATTTGCCTGTACCTCTGGTTTGAACCCAGATATTCTCAGCCATGAATGACTGCGTAGTGTGATGCCAGTCATTTGCCAACTTGTATCCGCCACATCCAATGCCGATTTCAGGCATGTGTTGTCAATATTTGTTTCTCTCTTCTGCCAGATGAACAGCTCTTTTTGTACTGCTCTGGCAGGTGCTTCATCTCCTCCCAGTGCTAGTAGGCATGTTAGTTCAGGAGGCCGTTTGAATGTTTGATGCGCCATTGATTTGCTGCGCTGAGCTCAGATTTCCTTCCCATGAGGTCTATCCTTTTGCTCTAGTCAGGAGGTGGCTCTGATGTTGAAGGTATGTTGGCCTTCTTCCATGCTGTTGAGGTGATAATTGAAGCAGCCAGTAATGTACCCTTAATGCAAGCTGGGTCCTTAGAGGAATATTAATATGTTTTCTCTGCCCTTGGAGTCACTGCTTGACAAGTGGCAGGTTCTTTTAATGCCTCTCTTACTTGGACCAGGACACTAGGCAGCATAAGAAGGAATTGGTTCCTGGCTTGGGATGGTACCAAAGTTTCCAGTAGGAAACAAGACTGTGGTTTTTCCTCCTCAAGCTGCACCCCATACTCGTCAGCAGCCTTCTTAATGACCTGTACATCCCAATGTCATCCAGAAGTGAAGGCCTCAACTGATAAGTCTACTCCCTCCTCAGGGGAGTCTGTCTCCAGCTCCTGCCAGTGAGAACCAGTGTACTCAGACTCAAAACCCTGAAAGGAGCCTAGTCCTTCTTGCTCTTCTTCCTCTTCCTGTGATTCAGGTGTCAAAGGAGGTTAGATTTCTTTGACTTCCTTCTCGCCCTGGTCTTTCGGCATCAACATTTTTGGAGGAATTAGATATTCCTTCAACGTTGCGTCAAAGTATTTCTTCTTCTGCAGTAATGCGGCATTTCAGCCTTGAGGCATCTTCTCTTTCTCTCGAACTCTGCCGAGCATTTCTCTGGTCAGAGGGTCGACTTCAGTTTCCTCTTCGATGTTGAAGATTCCTTTCACAATGGGTTCATCAAGCTTCTTTGCTCTCTGTGAGTGTTCTCTTGACATTGAATCATCTTTTCCTTGTCCGTCTTTCAAAAGTCTCTTCTGGAGACTTTTCTCCTGCAGTGTCCCTTTTCGATGGATCCAAGAGGTTCTTTGTCTTGGGCCTGCCTTTGGTCAGCGAGTGTTTTGACGATGAGGCTCCCTTCGACGCCTTTGCGTCCGTTTTACTAGTCTCCAGTAACTTTACCGGGTCACAGTGTCTTATCTGTGGTATTTCATCCTGCTTGGTCGCCTGTGCTTCGACGAATCTCAGATCGGCGTCAGATGTTTCTCCTTTGGCACCTTCCGTGACGTTTTCCCCTCGTCGCTCCACAGCCCCAGGTCTCTCAGGGATGGAGTAGGTTTTGGTCCCTGCTGGTGTAGTGTGCCTGTCTCTGCTTCTCCCTTGCCCTCAGCATCTTCGACTTGAACGGGGCACAGGTGTTGCAGTCGTTTTGATCAGCAGGCAGAGGTTGCAGACTGGGTGATGGTCCTTCTGTGAGAATTTGTGGCGACAATTCAGGCAGAACTGGAACGGAATTTTCTCCATTTCGCCGAACAGAAAACACCCTGTCCGGTCATTCACGAAACCGTTGATGACATCTTCTCCCTTACTTTAGAAGTCTCCCCCGGTACCTCTTATTCATTGTTCTTCTCAGAATTTTATCCAATCTTTCGGTGAACTTCTCCCAAACTTTTTCTTCCTGTTGTTAGAGAGCCTGCAGCCAAGCATCTAGACCCAACGGCGGAACAAATCTGAAGATGGCGACCAAAGGTGGGAGTTTCTGGTGAAGGGCGTACAACATTACAGGAAGCTTCAAATAGGGGGATCCGTCGGCACCCAACAACAAAAATCAAAAACAGAAGGATAACAAAAAACGTAGAGCATTCCGGACCCAACCACTAGATGGCAGCGCAATGCACAGCATGTGAATCCAGAAATGATTCACGCTGCAAAACTATTTACTTTCAATCCTCAATGAAAGCTTGTGTTTTCTTGCAATCTCCCTTATGTGCTGCACTCCCTTCCCCACTACTGCCCCCATTGCTTCCCCCACCCCATGTTTTTCTGCTTTCTTCACTTTTCTTATTCTTTCCCCAACAACTCAATGTTTGCGTCCCCCAAACCTCCGGGTCCTAAAAGCAGCTTTGAGTATAGTCATCACTCGCCCGCTTCAAGAAAAAGGTGAAATCACTCCTCTTCTAGACCACCTCATCCGAAAGGAAGCGCACTAGGCTCTTGCCCCAGAAAATGGAAAGCAAGTCAACTTCTCTTAATGTACCACTCCTTTCATTTAACAGCAATCCGTTGCATTACTATAAAAATACACATGCATAAACAGTGATTTAATCCTGAATATGGTCATCAGTGGCATAACAGCCAGAGCTGCCAACTTTGTAGCTGGAAACCAGCGTTGAGCCTGGGCGCGGACTCAACATCCTGTGATCATGGGCGAATCACTTAATCTCGCATGCCTACAAAAAACGAACGTCTCCTTGTGTAATGTAACTGGCGCTCATGTAAAGCAATCAAATACCTTAGGGTCGAGTTCGCGCTATTTAAGAAGTGCAAGAAAAAACAAATCCAGGACAACTCCAAGTGCAACTCCGCCTTCAATTCGCGGAAGCTCGATAAACTGCGTACAGTTTAATTTAGTTACAGAACCAGCTGGTGTATACACAGTTTTTAGAAATGTCAGAAAGTATGGTATAAAGGGCTATATTTAAAACTTTGCAACCTTGTTCAGAATTACTTGCCGATTTTAAATTAGCTGCCTTACTGTACTGGAATGGGTTACTTCAGAAGGATTTACAGTTCATGCAAAGAAACAATTTAATGGACAGCTGCAATTTATTTTAATTAAGTTCCACATTGTGTACTTATTTTGACAGGCAAAAAGAGAAGCTCTTTCTCCAAAACATATTCGTCCAATTTACCTAGGTACACTGTTGTGTCCTATTTCAATGAACTTAAAGAGCAACACAATTTGCCCTCTCGTGTATGTTAAGGGGAAAAAACAACTTTAATCAGTCTATTCAAACGGAGGTGAGCATCATCACAGGGTTCCGCAGTTCTTTTATGTTCCAAATCACATGTTGGTCTTTTTGAAGTGGTGGTTCTTTTTGAAGTGGTGGTCCTTTTTCCCCGTTCACAAAAAGTAGCAATTATTTTGTGCAGCTTTCTCTCTACTGATAGCAATTATTTTCCTATGTTAACGTATTCATCAAATGAATGCAAAGGGCAGTCCGGCAACCTAGGAGGCTCTTTCACCGGCACCCCCCTACATACTAATGAGCCACACAGGACTCGGAGCACAGGCTTTTAGCTTTCGTAAAGTCATGATGAAAGGACGGACTCATTTTAATGGCACTTTAAGTCACCCTCCTTTCCAGTCATAAATAACCTTGGCCTGACCTATCCGGAGGCTGTTCGTTTCAGCATATTATTGGAGAAGATTGCATTGTGTCTGTGGATACGGTCTCTGTACGAGTTCACCGGGCTGTTGTGGATCACACAGACAATATTTGGAAGCAATGTACCACCTTTCAACAGTCAACTGCTGCTTCGTTACCCGAGGAATAACGTCGCAATTAATTCCTGTTACACCACCAATCCAATGCTCTTGCCATTAATAGGGAATCAGTTGTACCAAAGTCAGCAGCGGTTTCTTCACTTGGGTGAGGGACTTCCTCACAATCCAGCTCTTGACTAGCTTTCAACGCCTTCTTGAACAGGTCTCTTAACCGCTTCGACGCTCATGATGAGCCACGGTAGCCGTGTGCTCATGACGGCGTGGAGCCGTCATAGCCACGCCAGCTCCCAGCCGCTCCGCCCACGCGGCACTAATTCCCCGCCTGTGCGGGATTATTAATGAGCGGGCGGGGCTATGACGGCTCCACGCCATCATGAGCACACGCCTACCGTGGCTCATGACGGCGTGGAGCCGTCATGAGCGTCGAAGCGCCACGCCCACCCCTAGCCCCGCCCGCACTGCGGCCGAATTCGCGGCGCAGGGAAGGGGTTAAACGCCACTGCTACACCCAAGGAATCAACTACCTGATGGTACAGTAAATGCCAACATGCTCGGCGATATTTTATAGACCACTAAAGGAAGGTTACAAGTGAAGTATCAACATTGAGAAAATCCACTTGTCCTCAAAGTGCCTCAAGACTAGGAGCGCTCACAAGGTCCACTCTGATAGGGATCTTCGCTTAAAGACTATGAAACTGTCAAACGAGCGCATGATAAACGCTTCTTTACAGCCAAAAGCCCCGAGACGTGCCGCTTTCTGAAATGGCAATCTCAGCTGCCAAAAACTTGTCAAAGTCGACCCCTCAGACCATTCACCCAAACTGCATAACCTCATCAGCATTTGAATTTCAAACAAGTGATGAACTGTCCCCTTTCTTCAGGTTCAAAATAAGCAGATTGGAAAATCCAGGCTCTGAAATACCTAGCCACCCCTTGGGTGTGGGATTCCTGTCGCCCATGATATACTGTTTGGGGTCAAGGACCACATGTTTTGGTGTTTATTTGTTCAACTGGACAAGTAGAACCAAACAAATGAAGCACAAAGCCTTTGGCTGCAAATTTAAAGTGTGCTCTATTGGGTATAAGAAAGGACTGCTGCTAAAGCAGAATATACATTTAAATGAATGAGATGTTCAACATTGTATGTATGGTTCATAAACACAAAGCCTTATTACTATATAGTGCAAGTTCTCCAAGGAAATGCATTGAGCTGTAAAGCTCAGCTTGCTGTACAGTCATTGCAATAGAAAAACATACCTTCAAAAAATGTAATAATTTGTTGCTATTTATAAAAGCTATCAGAGAGCCCCTTTATGGTACATGCAGAAGAACGGAAGCAAGATTCCTGATAGTATGCAAAAGAGGTATCCAAATATTTTCAATTTGATTTATTAAAAAAAAAAAAAAAAAAAAAAAAAAAAAATAGGCAATCTTGTTTAAGTATCATGCAATTTTAAGGGCATCTTTAGATACAATTTCTCTATGGTGTCCTTTAATAAAACCGTTGATGCAGGCTAGTATTAAAAAAATAGTGGAGGATTAATGTAAAACCATTAAGGGCAACAAACCAGTTACTTTCGGTAACACCTTATCTTGTAGAGACTATCTAGCCGTAGATTCCTTACCTTAGAATAATCTTTAAGCGTCAGACTGGACCCGGTAATGTTTCGTGAGCAGTACAGTACCCCTGCACGCTGGCAGGTGGCATAATTTGGCTCCACATGGCGTAGTGTGCGCCCAAAGAGACATGTGCAGTGCCTATATGGGCACCACCCCAGCACACCAACGTCCGTTTCATTTCAAGGCTTTCCACGCCAGAAGCGTAGAGCCACGAAGAACAATGACCCTGATGTAGGACACCACAGCCCTTAAAAGGAGGATAGTCCCTTACTCCGACATCTGTTCGCAGAGCGGGGAGGATGGTGGGTTAGGAAGGAATATGTGGCTAGTTAAATCTCTACCATATAAGGCGTTACCGAAGGTAAGTAACTTGTCCATCAGATAGAGACTTCTAGCCGCAGATTCCTCACCTTAGAATAGATACCCAAGCAATACTTCCCCAGAGGTGGGATAGCAATACGGATTTATACTAGAAAATCCTGTAGTACCGAACGGGCAAAATGCCCATCTTGCCCGACCTGACTGTCCAGGCAGTAGGGCTTCGTAAATGTGTGCAGGAAGGTCCATGATGCGGTCTGACCGATATGGGGGACAGGTACTCTGCAAGCTAACGCAGTCGTCGCAGCTTTGGCTCTGGTGGAGTAAGCATGCAATCCTTCAGGTTGCTTTTTGGCCAATGCGTAGCAGATTTTGATGCAGAGCACTATCCATTATCAGACGGCCCGCTTCTGCACCGCCTTGCTTTTTTTTGGCTCAGACATACCTCACAAAACGTTGATCATCCAAAGCTGATCATCCACCCGGAACTCTTTTGTGCGGTCTAGGTAGAACAACAAAGCTCTTTTTGGGTCCAGCCGATGGAGTCTCTCCTCTTCTTTCGAGGGGAGCGCCAGAGCATAAAAGGTAGGCAGGGTGATGGACTGGCCCACGTGAAATGGACTTACCACCTTCGGGAGGAATGATGCTCCTATCCAAAGGAACAGTTTGTCTGGATAGATAGTGAGGTATGGTGGTTGAGATGACAAGGCCTGAGCCTCCAGGCAGATATTACCATTAGAAAAGCCATTTTGATGGTAAGGAGCCTGATTGGACAGATGTATAATGGCTCAAAAGTAGCACACCTTAGGAATGTGAAGACTAAATTCAGGTTCCACTGGGGCATTATGAAGGGTGCAGGTGGAAACATGTTGGAGACCTTTCAAAAACCGATGCACACTAGGGGACTTTAAGAGGGATGGCTGATTTAGCAACCGCAGAGATGTCAAGATGGCAGAAAGATAGCCTTTCAAAGTGCCGGACGCAGAACTCTGCTGGGCTAAGGAAAGAAAAAAAAACAAGAGAACCTGGGAAAGGGGTGCAGAAAGAGGATTAAATTGTCTGTACACCATGCCACGAACTTGCTCCAACAGCAGGCATATACCGTCTCAGTGGAGGGACCCCTGTGGCTGCCAAGTTGGCATTGCAGACTTTGGGCAGAAGGTCAAAAGCTGTAAACTGTCGCGCCTCTACGCATGAAGGCAAAGTGTTTTCAGGTTTTGGTGCAGAGCTGTGCTCTGTTGCTGGGACTGAAGATCCTCCCGAAGAGGCAGCCTAATCAGAGGACCCATGCTCAAGCTCAACAGCTCATGACACCAGACTTTCCGTGCCCAACCTGGAGCCACAAAGATACTCTAGGCAGGAGTGGTATTGGCAGAAAGGCATACAGGAGGCCTGGGCATGACTGGTGACAAAACATGTCCCAGTAGGAGTTGCCTTGGAAATTCCAGCGCGCTGAACTAGTGACATTACGCATTTGACAGAGGCGAACAGATCTAGCAATGGCTATCCCTATTCGTGGAAGAGACCTTGCACCACTTACGGATGGAGATGCCATTTGTGATGCGCTAGGCATCAATGGCTGAGTTAGTCCACCCTGGCGTTCAAGGAGCCCGCCAGGTATTGAACCACCAGGGATATGCACTGACCTTTCAGCCATGTACAAAAGCGCAGAGCCTCTTGACAGAGTCCACGACCCCAACCCACTTTGTGTTTCAATACCACATGGCAGTGACCCTCCCCTGATTGATAGAAGGAAGGCCTTCAATGCCAGCCAGATCGCTCGGAGCTCCAAAAGGTTGATGTGGAGTCTGGATTCCGCTGGAGACCCGAGTCCTCTGATCTCCATCCCTCCCAGATGACCACCCCACCCCAGAGGTGAGGGGTCTGCCAATGACCTAATTGTGGTTCGTTAGCCACCACTGCAGTTCCTTTCGAGATCTGAACCATGTCGGAGAGATTGCCCTGATGCTATGCCCACAGTGGGCATGTGTCACGAGAAGTATGCAGGAGGCCATGAGGCCCAGCAGCAAATCCCAACAGTCAGATGTTATTGACCTCTAGATGTGAAGCGATGGAGTATCCTGCACCCCACTGGATGCCCATGATGGGCGGAGGGTATAATAAAGGGGTTTGAGGCTGCAGCTGCTGTTTGGGGGGAGGGGGGGGGGGAAGACAGGCTCGACCTCTGGTTGCCTGTGCTACATGATCTGTGGGAACCACAAACCTCGGCCAAGAAACGATTGTGCGATTTTCTGACCAGGGGCTGGGTGTGTACAGAGGAGGTTGCAAACCCCTCCCGTGGGCATGGAATGTAGACTGTGGTTGACAAGGGGGCCATAGAAAGCCCCAAGGAACAGGCTGTAGCTCGGTTATCCTTAAAATGCTTCTCTCCAAACAGAGAGCCGTCAAAAGGCATGTCCATGAATGAGGCCTAGACAGCTCCAGAAAAGTCAATGGTTATCAGCCAGGCGTGGTGCCGATGGGCCACCGACGATGAAATCGCTCTGCCCAGCAAATCAGTCACATCCAGTACACACTTGATGGTAAACTTGGCTTAGTCCCTCTCATCAGCAATTGCCAGAGTGTGGCTCTGGCCTCCTCGAAGACCATTGGCAGCACATGCGTAAAATACTCCCAGATAGTATGGGAATATCGGCCTAAGAGGCACACTGTTCACTGACCGCAGTGCCAGGCTGGTGGAAGAGAACATCCTCTTCCAAGGTATCCAGTCGCTTGGATTCCCTGTCCAGTGGAATGGTAGGGAATATGCCAGGGTTAACCTTGGAGGTAGAGGCCTGAACCACCAAGCTCTCCAGGGTGCGGTGCTGGGTGAGGAAACTGGGGTCACCTGGAGCAGGGCAATGGCAGCGGGCAATTGTCCTATGCACAGGAGCCCCTGTGCATTGCTTGGACCAGGCAGAGTAGGACTACCGTAAGGGCTTCATTAAATGAGAGTAACGGTTCTGTGGGGGCAACTCCCAGTTGAAGCACCTCCATCAAGACATTTCTCTCGACTGATAAAGGAGGACAGTGTAAGGTCCAACAACTCAGCCGCCCTTCACACCACCATTGCTAAAAAGGCAACCTCCTCCGTAGCCACGGTAGGGGGGAGAGACCAGGCCAGTGTCTGGGGAGGCATCCAGTCCACTGGCATTCGCCAGATCCTAGTAGTACCATTTGCCCTTGGTCTCTTGTAACTTGTATCGACAAGTGTCTGCACACCCCCTCCCATTCATCCCCCAATCCAGGCCTATCATCCGAATAAGACACTAGCTCCGTCGTGGAGTCTCTCCCCTCCATTGGCGCCAGAGCTGTCAGACGATTCTGCTCAGTGTCAGAGTCTGGGATAACAGGATGTTGCTGCTGTGGGCATCGGCACTGGAGCAGGGAAGGTCGAGGTGGCTCGACCAGTGCTGCTCCGGCTCCATCAATGGATCCAAGGGGCCCCAACATGTGCCGGAGGCAAACCCACTAGCGTGAGACAAGTAGGGGCCCCTCCTGCACCTGGGGGTCCCAAAGGCGCTCCAGCTGGGACGGGCACCCAAATATGAGGTGCATGGCCTCATAAAATACACAAATGGGTGGAGGCGCTCCAGCTTCCAGAGACTCTGGGAGTCACGGAGACGACCCGGGTGTAGGCTTCACCATAGAGCTAGACCTCGATTGCAGATGTGGTCCCGTCAGATGACTTCGATGGACGTGGTGAAGTAGAAGATATCTTCGATTTCTTGCTCTTCTTGTGTCAGTGGGACTTACCAGATTTTCCAGTCGACGAGTGCTTGGAATGGCTCCTCAACCAATCTCAGGACCTTCCTCGCAACAGAGATTGTGAGCATTGCGGAGCTTGAGGGAACATTCCCTCAAGGCCTTGGGATGCATGGTGCAGCAATAGACTCCGGTCTTGGTGTCGTGGTCACATGCCAAACCAAACGTAGGTCCATAACCAACATCGGTCAGTGTCATGTGCCACAAGGCTTGAAACCAGCCTTCCTAGCGGACATCCTTGAGACACCAGGAGAAAGTCTCGAAAAAACCCTTGTCAAAAAAAAGATCAGTCAAAAAAGACTCCGGATCTGCACTGACTTTACATCTGTAAATAGCTTTGAGATTCAAGCCCCTACTATTTTGACTGACAGGACTTTGTAGAGTCCATCTAACTGTAAAATGAACATCGGTCATTGATCTAGCACTTGGTAGATGCTCACAATTATGGCAAACAAGGGAACTAAGTTGCAGCGAGATATGATCTTTCGAAGATTTACAGTATGTGCTCAAGAAGACAAGGCTGTGAGAGGTCTCGTTGGTCCTCCGCTGGCAACCTAGGCACTCTGCTGCAAATATAATCTGAATTTATTTCTAGTACATTTTGTGAAACAGTGTCATAACATTACCGCACAGCATATCAAATGGGACAAGTGTATTTTTATACAGGCTAAGTATATATTTTATAAAGTTCCACAACCCTACACATTAACACAAACTACCCCCAACAAAACAACTAACCTTCACCTCACCCCAGATTAAGCCTCATTCGTGAACAGCCTAATCATATGAAACAGAACTCAACCCACTGGTATTATTACATAGCATAAGGCGTGCTCCACTGTCACAGCACATTTAAGGTATTGAGACAACCTTGTCTATGGAGCCTCACTTGACAGCAGTTACTAATGCCAGACTCTCAGGACATTTTCCAAGCATATTTGAAATCCTGGAATGGTGCAGGTCAATGTCAAGCACACCACCTTTTTACACACATTTCTGTTGTTGGGGGGTGGAGGAGGAGTCACTGTTTCAGAAATACCACCAGTGAGTACCTCTCTCAAACTATATCGCTGCTTAACAAAAAAAGCTAGAATGCTGTGCAAAATAAAGTTCCATGTCTCACCAACAAACCTCTCCAAATCAAATGCAAAATGCTGAATTTTGTTCCCAATGATAGGCAGATTATAAACAGATGTTTGAGCTTCACTCTCTTCTGTATACAATGGGCAACTAGTTAATCTGCTGGCATGGTCAACTTCATTATTTAAATACAGTTTATTATATGACAATTATACATCCATCTACGTGATGGATCCAGAGGTATCAGCTTGCACCTGCCGATCAGACAAGTTTAATTAAAAAGAAGCTGATACCGTTTGCCTTAAAGGACAGTGGAGGGAAGCTTGCAAAGTTAACTGTTGCCATTAGTAACGCGGCTGCAACTGCTAACATAACAAACCTACACTGTGACTTCAACTTTTGATAATATCACCATGGGCTAAAGCTCCTAAAACTTAAGTAGAGCAAACCAAATGGACAGAAACTAGACGTTTGCTCGACTGACGCAGCAAATCTACTTTCATTATAATGGGCATTTAGGTAGTACATCCAGATATAGAGCACCAACAGATTTTGCAGCATAGGGCAAAACCTGTAGGTGAGCTTTTTTGTACATATTTGTATTTTGAAAAAGCATAGCAGCAAAAGATTTCTCTTTACATTTTTTTGATTAATTGCAGCGTATTATATACAATTCTCTGCTTCGTGGGGTTATGCTGCAAAGAGCCAATCGTGCAATTCACACAGATTCCAACACTTTCTTGGCACCATCAGCCCACCTGTTAGGGAGCACCCAAAGGCTCCCTAAAAAGATATAGCTCTGCTACCTTCCCTAGCAGGACACCCTTCCTCCCAGACAGAGCATCCCTTTGCCCACCTCACAGATGAGCAATCAATCAGCCACCCCACCCTCACAGAAGGATCATTCCTCTGCGTGCTTTTCAGACTGCACATCCCCTGCCAGCCTCCTTCCCAGATGGAGCATTGCTACCAAATTTAAGTATACCTCAGCTTCCTAAACAAAAGTACACCTCAACTTCTTAAAGGAAGTGTTCTTTAGATTTCCAAATATAGCAAATCAACTTGTTTTGGAAGCAATGAGACTCCAACTCAAGTCTGATCATGAGCATTTCCAGGAATTAGCATTCTTGTACCTGGTGTAATCAATGTTAACACAGATTATTTCTAGGATGAGACAAAAACTACCCTCCTGTATAAGCAATCGGAGCATGCGTCAAGAGGATTGATCTTGAAGCACAAAATCATCTAAGCACAGGGAAAGTAAGAGTGCATATCATGATATGCCCAACGACGGCAAGGGGACTGCACTGAACAAGAATCACATGCTGTGTACTGACTTTGTAGCATTTTATACCCTCTTGGGAGTTTGGATTACAATGAATCTATATTTGCAAACATGTTTCGGTCTCTTCTAAGGTGTCTTGTTTGCTTGGATGTCTACACAATAAGTGTTTGGTAAAGGTGTGCATTGGAGAGCATGTGGCTGCCCTGGATATACTCATAATGGAGACATCAGTGATGGAGAGTATTACTCCCTTCTCTCTCATGGAGTGTGCTTATTGCTTTGCTTCCAAGCTAACTCCTGTTGCCATATGGCATCTTTGTATTATCGGGACTATCGGGACTATCTTATCTACTATAGTCTTTTTGCTTACTGGTGAGCCCTTTGATGCCTGTGGAAAAGAAACCAAGAATTGTTTTCCCTTCTTGATAGTAATCTCCTGAATGTAATACATGACAGCTCTTCTGACGTCAAGTCTGTAAAAAGCTCACTCTGCTAGAGATTTTGCTTGCTGGAAAAAAATTGGTAGATGTATGGTTTGATTAATGTGGAAGGACGAGACCACCTTTGGAAGGAGTGCGGGTTTGTTTGAATTGCCACTCTGTTATAGGAAATCTAAAAGAAACACTGCAGAATATAAAACACGAAAATATAGCGTGATAACCCGCCCAAGCAGTTGTTCATGGCTAAAAAACTGTTTAGGCCCAAATCCCCCATTGACACAAGTGAGATGAAAAGGTCACTTAAGGATACGATGGAATAGGAAACTGAAAAGGATTTTTCAGTTAAAGGCCAACTCATGTTTAAAAGGCCCAAAAGCATTTACGATTCTAACACAAGTCCACCAGCACGTACCCTGTGCTTCCTAGAAGTAGAAAATCGAGCAACAAAACTGGAGCGATTGCAATGGCCAGCCAGACCCCATAACGGGATCCAGGGAGATTAAGGGGACGACTGACATTCCACAAAAGACCAGCACAACAAATATTTTCAATCAATTTCGCTCAGCGTAGCCCTCACTCCCAGTGAGATAGTCGCTGAGGGAGAGAATAGCTGGTACAGTGTTGTACCATCTGTAGATAATCTAGTAGACTGGACTGAGCAGTTCGCTCCACAAATGAGTCCAAGGCCCCAAGAAGGGTCCTTTGACCCCCATGATATGGCGAATGCTGAAGACTGCATTCTGTATGGGGAGGGTAATCCAGACTGGGAATACCCCTACATGAGAAAATATCTGCATATATGGCAGAAGTATGCCAGCCAACACCGTCCCAACCATGCCACCACCCTTTTGCATCAGATGCCCCCAATAGGTAAGGGACCTGGGGCACCATATGTTCCTTGGCCACAAACGGACAAAGAAAACATCAGAAAACAATCATCATTACAGAAGAAGCAGGGAAAATTGATCAGGGCATTTGAAAAACTAACCGCAGGTATCACCTTAGCAGTAGGGGACCTAAAGAGCCTGCTTAGTTCCCTCACAGGGGATGAGACAGACAGTGTTTCAAAAGGCTGGAGTAAGGAATGTTAGCCTCCCTCACTGAAACCAGACGTGATGATCTCCATTTAACTTGGTGAGAACTGCAGTATGGGATCAGCAAAGGAAAATGTACCCAGATATCAGATCTCTCATGACTGTCTATGCAGCTAAATGAGGATCCCGAGCAATACATCAATAAGATGAAAGAAAAATGGACTCAGGAAGTAGGTCAGGGTTGGGAGGTGACAGAAGGTAATGCTGTATTTTATAATAGTTAAAAAACGATGGTCTTCTGACGTGCAGGACAGCTTAGATAACAGAGGCACTAGAAGCCAAGCCCTGGACAGAAATAAAAGCGCACAATCCATTTTTGCAAGAAAAAGCAAAAGAAAGAAGAACAAACAAAGTGGCAGAGAAAGCAGCAGTCAAGATAGTGCAGCAGAAGCGGGCTAAGAAAGGAACAATGGAAGCTGTAGTGGAAGCAGCCACTCAGATGACTGCAATGTCTATGGGATCGGCCCAAGGACCGCCCTACAACAGTACCCAGAGCAGCAGAATGATGTAAAGACACAGGGAAGTAGTACAGGAGGACGAGGAGGAAGAGGTAGGATGGGTCCTCAAAGAATGAACCAGGCATGTTATTATTGTCAGAAGTTTGGTCATATTATTAAAAGATTGCAAAACTAAACGATGGGAAGAGGAAAATGGAAGAGTACGAAGTTATCAATCAGGAAATACGACCGTGCAAGCACAGCCATGTCCGCAAATCATATGTTCCCCTGACACTCTTGCAAGCTGCGCAGCCACCCGCAATGCCCCAAGCACAGCAGGGACTGCCTATGCAAACCTACCAAGCACCCACCATTGTGACTCCATTTCAAAGTGGATAGAGAGGTGTAGTTGCGAGGGGAGGAAATCATTTCTAAATGAATTCTGTGGGAGGACACAAACAATAAGGGTGCCCACAGAGTACATCCATGTGTCCAGTTATGTCAGTAACACACAGGCCAGATGAGTAACCTACTGTGACAGTGGCCATCAATGGCAAGATGTAGGAAATCCTCAGATACAGGAGCAACCGAATCCTGTATGAGAGAGGGAGGCCTTCCGATCTCCAACAGATCAATGGACACACAGGGATTCTCTGGGGAAGTATAAGGGTTTCTTTTGCCAATCCAGTGGAGATGGAAGTAGGAGGGAGGCACATTGATGACTGCCTACTGTTGTTATCTCCAGCTGCCCCAGCTAATTTGTTAGGAAGAGATTTGATAGCCAAATTAAATATAACCATTCATTTCGAATCAGATGGTAGCATGATTTGTTCCACCCCTGGAGTTCCATCTTCCAGAATCATGGTACTAACGGTAGATTCCTCCACAAGAGACCAGATTAGAGCACGACCCACTGATTTGGAGGCATTCACCACAGCAATATATACAATTATAGCAGAGACCTCAGAGTTACTGGAAAAAAAGTAGTTGAATTACTCAAAGAATTCCTTTTTCGACAACAAGGACAGGACTCTGGGGTGTCAGATGCTGAATTAATATTACAGATAGAAGCTCTAGAAAGAACACCAACTTGTGGCGCTCTGATGGCCAGCGACCGTAATCATGTCTTATGGGCACGTGTCATCTTCCTTGAGCCAGGAAAGAAGTTTAGGGAGATACTAGATGACCAACTGTTTGATGATGACCTCAAGAAAACAGTTGTAGTTTTTCAAGAAGACATTCCATTGAGAAGTGTTGGGAGTAAAAATGCCCAAACCAAGCAGAGCGTTTGGTTCCATCAAGGAAGCAGACCTGTCCCAGGTGCCAGACATGTTGTGGACTACAAGGTTGGCTTTATCCGTCCTGCTGCACCATTCCGGATTACACTGAAGGAAGGTGCCCTCTTACACAGAGAAAAGCAATTTCCCCCTTACCAAGGAAGCAGATGAGGGCATCACCTCTACTATACAGGCGTTACTGGAGCAAGGAGTGATTTATCCTGGAGTGTCTCCGTGTAACACCCCAATTTACCCAGTCAAGAATGCTACGGGTAATACACGGCGCATGGTTTAAGACCTGCGCCCTCTAAATAGCAGTGGTACCAGAATTTCCAATTGTCCCTGACCCACTCCATCATCTTGAAGAATATTCCCCAGGATGCCAAGTACTTTTCCGACATATTGATTTGTAGTCCCATTGAGCAGCAGTGCAGAAGAGACACTATCTCTTCTAACCACTCTTGCCCAGAGAGGATACAAATTAGAGAGGGAGAAAATTCTGTACTGTCAGGTAGAAGTCCAATACTTAGGACAATTGTTATCAGCATCTGGTCAATGTGTAACACCTGAAAGGGCAGCCTCCATCCGCCAAATGACAGAACCAGAAACTGTCAAGGGAATGCAGAAGTTTTAAGGTCTCTGTAATTATGTGGGGCAGTGGGTTTTAACTTTAACACTTTAATAGCTCCCTTGTTAACTGCTATCAAACAGGCAAAAGACAGAAAGGACAGGATAACATGGACACCAGAGATGGAGACTTTTCAGAAGCTGAAAACCGAAATAAAAAATGCTCCAGTCTTGTGAACTCCTGATTACACCAAAGAGATTTATTTGTTCTGACATTGCAACGGGCAGCTGCCCTCACACAGAAGTATCATCTAGGACACAAACCCATTGCATACTTCAGTGGGCTGCTGGATTCAGTCATGAAGGGGCATAGACTATCCCTGTAGGCAGGCTCTAGCCACTGGAGCCTTTGTAGTGCAAAAGTGCACCCCCATAGTTACGAGGGCACCTTTGACGCTCTTCACATAACATGCAATATTTGCCAATATTCAGAAGGCGAAGACCACCTTAACCAGTCAGAGTGTCAGGATATGATGTGATACGGTCACTACCTTCTTTGAAAGATGTGATGTGTCATACAGTGAATCCTGCTACATTCTTTGCCCACCCTATACTGGACTCTGAGAATGCGCACAACTGTGCAACATTTAGTCATAACAAGTGTAGTCAAGCAACAGATGATCCGCTACCAGGTAGCATGGTCTACTTTGTTGACTGCTCTTCTACCATTGATTAGGAGACAGGAATTAGGCACACAAGCGCAGCAGTAGTCAGAGCACAAGAGCATGATTCCCTGGGTACACTACAGGTAGTGGAGCAGCTGGCATTACCAGAACACTATTCCGCCCAAGCAGCAATATTAACGGCACTAATAGCAGCCTTTAAACTAGAAGCTGGAGAAGTCATTAACATATATTCAGATTCAGCTTATGTATCAACATTTGTACACTCCAGCAGCATGAAAAGGAGCAGGAAAGGGTTTCTTAAATCAGACTGTAGTCCTATGATGCATAGAAACCTTAGGGGCACCAATAGAAGCACTGGCGTTACCACACACAGTGGCTGTTGTGAAATGTACAGCGAGCACAAATGGACAGGAGTTTGTGGCCTGGGGTAATGCACTAGCGGATCAGGCAGCAAAAGATGCAGCTAGGCGCATGCCCCCAACTGTGCCATCAAGCTTACAACTTGCCCCTGTTCTGGTGGCTCAGACTGCCTCACCACCGGTGTCTGAATCCAAGACTATTACAGAAAAGAACATGCTCATGATATCAAGACAGGGAGGTTACACCTGAGAGAACTGCAGGAGGCTGCTCCTTGCACGAAAAACTGTTATGGGAAAATAGAGGATGCATCCAGACAGAGAAAGACTTAGTGTACAGACAACTATCTATGGGAAAACAAGGGATACTACAGGCTTTCCTTGCGATAGCTCTGGATCAGATCCATTTACCAGCCCACACCTCCAGAGAGTATTTGGCAACAGATCCAACAAGACTTGTTTGTTTCCAAATTGCCCAACACAATTACCATGTACCTGTATGACTCATCTACCAACAGTTTACCCCTAATCCCACCCTAAAAGTGATAAATTCCACCATTCTGCTCCTCAATGTCCCTTTAAAGCCATTCATCTGGACTTTGTGGATATGATAGATGGGTGCAGTGACTACATGTAACTTATTGTGGCGGTCTGCCCATTTGGGATTGAAGCAGGACTGTGCATCCATTATGGCGCCAAATCAGCAGCTACATTCCTAATTCGTGAAATAAAGGGATAAGATCCAACAATGGCACTAATTTTTCAAATGCAATATTTGAGCATATTACAACACAGTTAGGAATAAAGCTTAAGTTGTCCTCTGTGTACCACCCTCAGAGTAATGGTATCGTTGAGCACCTGAATGGCCTCTTGAAGAGCAAGATCAGTAAGTTTTGCGCTACACTGAACAATGAATGGTTATACTGTTAGCCAATAGCACTGTTTTCCCTTATGAATACTCCAAGTTCAGACCATCACTTGACACCCCATCAAATATTGACAAGGAGGATCTATGACTATCCAAGTCCCTGCCACTAGGAGTAAAATACAGGGAGAAAACTCGTCCGAAGTCTTGAATGATGAGATGTACATGTATTTGTGTGAACTGATGAAATGTGCAAGATTAATCTCCAAACCGGTAACCAAGGAAAAGGAGAAGCACGCCACCACCGAGTTGGACCTCTCAGCTGTACACGAGGGATCTAGTGTTTATCAGGAATTCTGTCTGAAAATGGCAAGGCAAACGCTTCCAGGGCCCCTACACAGTTACCACGGTCACCCCCCACTGCCCTCAAGGTTGATGGCAGGAAGCCCTGGTTTCATCGCAGCCAAGTGCGTTCCAACCTAGCCTCTCGCCAATCATTAACAATGCAAATGGAACGAGGGGCGCGAAGACTGCCTTCATGAAAGCACCCCACTCCAACTCTGGTTTTGGACTATTTTTTTTAACACAAAAGATATGTATTTTTGTTTTTATGTTCCTATTTGTCTCTCAATTCTATCCTTTTTGCTTGGTTAGTCACGTACCCTCAAGTTGTTTTTCATGTCCAGAGAGAGCTCTCTAATAGCAATGTGACCCGTAACGCCCACACTCAACTGTCAGATATGTGGTATCAGCATTGCCAGACATAAGCTCAGAGAACGTGAATGAGTCTTGTGTGTGCTCAATAATTCTGCATGCTACTGGATCAGCTAGACTGCACTCCACAAATGTATCCCCAAATACTTCTCACAGTTTATTACATCTTTAATTGTGTGGGATTAAGGCCCAAATGCAATTAACACGTCAAAGCGATGCGTTTCCTAGTTAACACCACAAAATGACGCATTACCAGAAGTGCTATACATTCTCACAGATAGGCAGGATACCAGGGAATAAATATCAGGGATGAGCAAGACAGGACTTGACACCACTGTAGATTGGACCCAGATTTAGGATTTCTGGGTAACGTGCACGCAAACTGAGCGAAACAACTATTTTGTAAACTCATTACCCCCAGATTGTGACCGAAGGCCAGGACTTGGAGTCACAAGGTCAGTCTTTGCCCATGACCAATGGCATCCCAACGTTGAATTTTCCTGTAGGGCTAGGTCTTTATGGAATGGCATTGATGTCAGCCAGGATGCAATAGCGAAATGTACACCTTTCTGGAATGAAAACATTTCACATTACACTTGGGTGGATAGCACTTTAAGTCCCCAGAAGGTCATGAAACTAACTTGTTTTTGCTTATGTTTCAGGGGAAATGACACTACTAACATGGGCCAGAATATTGGTTGTAGGACCATGGTTTTCCATGCTGACATGCAAGGGGGCACCTTCAGCCTCATGGATTTTTAGTAGCATTGCAGATAGCTGCTGTATGTCCAGCTACCACCAAACTGGGGAGGAATTTGTCCCATTGTCACCTTGCACGCTCCGGTCTTGGGAATTCCCGGAATCAATATATCTGCTTTGCATAAACACCCCATGAGCTGTTCAACGACCTTAGTACACCACAGCCGAAGGACAAGAACTGCAGAGTATTATAGTACAAATATTTGGAATGGCGTTCCCTAAGGAATATTGCCTGTTTAACAATGCTTAATTGTTTTTCGGGAGCATAACGCAGTTTGTTCAAGCTAAAGCAACAGCTCTCTGGTTCCAAATCACGAGGTGGAAGCTTCTCAAGGTCCTCAACACTACCAACGATGATTTCAATGCCATAAAAGAAGAACTGTGTGCTACAAGAACGATGGTACTGCAGCACCGCTATTTACTTGATCTCATGAGTAACATGCAAGGAGGGATGTGCAAGACAATAGGGACTGCTTGCTGCACGTTTATTCCAGCAAACGACCCATACAGTGGAACTTTGTCAGAGGCAATACAGACACTGCATAACCTCCCAAAGGAAATCGATAGATTAAGGAGGTGCCCCAGATAGTTGGTTCAGTGATTGGCTTTTATCACTGACATCCTGGATGTCGGGACTGTTGGGGTAAGCCTCGAAAAATCATTAAAATGTACCTAAACCTGCAGGTCTAGTAACAAATAATCTACTTGACCTAACTGTAATGCTCTTGACCCATAAACTGGTTTCAAATGATGTGATCGTGGGCAAATATTTTAATTCATTGAGCCACCATTTTCTTCATTATCTCACATGAGGGTGCCTTCAAATATGTGAGTTCAACAGGTCTGTTGTACAAACAACTCTTGATTTAATAGACTAAACTTTTGCTCCATAATTAATACAAATCTAGCCACATATAGGATACACATGACCCCTGACTTGCCTCTTAGTTCATTAACAGCATTGTCATCAGGGCGGGGGCAGGAATGTTTCTCAAATCATGTTTAAAAAGTATCACTTTTAATAAATACATAACTAAAGCATGAAGTAATAGCACTCATTTGCAATCAGCAGATTTTATATTTAAATGGCCAAACAATTTCCCACTGACATGCTGTTTTACTGATAAAACTATATAGGGTACAATGTTTGGAAATAGAGTTTCTGCAAATATGTGCCATTTGCATATCACCAAGTAAAGTTTTCTGACTTGTTTTGCTCCGATTTAACTCTTTGCATCACACTTTATTACAAAACAAATATGCTTTCGTAATTCCGGATATATTTTTAAATATTTGTAATATTAATTTACAGGCTATTTATTTAAATGTTGTGTTAGAGAAAACAAACTGACATCTTCAGACAGCTCACTTGACAAAATCCTAGAACTGTAGTGAGAGATAGAAAAACTCAATTTGCCAAGCAGCAATTAGTAAAAAGACAAACTGACATTTGACCTCTTTCCTTGAACAGACCGCAAATGTGTCAAGATAAAAAGATTTAATGGCATCTTAATTGCTCATTCACTTTTTGAATGACCCGAACACCTGTTCCTTTCCAGCTTAAGTTCACTTGGGACTAGTAGGTGCTAAAAATAGCTAGACTTGATAAAATCTCACTCACAATTGCGAGTGGGCGAGTAGACTTTGAGCCCTGTGGGGGCTTTGCTACCAACAATCGTGGTCCTATTGCTAATATATTTTGTGATACAATCAATTCTAGCATGTTGTAGGAGAGTAGACGCCAAGGCAGGAGGGATGTTTTCAGTTAGGAGACCAACGCAAGTAGTGGATTCCCAAGGTACCACCAAGTGCAGAGTCCAGACCAGGGTCTGAAGGAAGTAGTTGAAATATCAACTAGAGGGGGGAATGTTGTAGGAAATTTAAAAAATGAACACTGCAGAAAATATTAAACACTAAAATATAGTGCAACAACAAGCCCAAGCTGAAACTGCACAGCTGTTCATGGCCAAAAACCAGTTTAGGCCCAATTCCCAATTGACACGAGTAAGGTGAAAATGCAGCTTAAGGATACAATGGAATTGAAAAATGTAAAGGATTTTCAGTTAAAGGCCAACTCGTTTAAAAGACCTAAAAGTATTTATGATTCCAACCCAAGTCCACAGGCATGTACCCCGTGGTTTCAAACAGATCGCGGCCTGATTAAATGATGGGAACAGGCAATCTAATTAGCCCAGAACACGCGGAGATCTAAAGTGCCTGATTAGACAATGGGTGCAAGAAAGCAAATTAGTTTTGAGCACATCGAGGTCTTAGGTGCACAATATTGGAAGCATAGACTTCACTTAAATTACATTTAACCATAAAGCGCAGATGCATTCACAACAGAAGAATGCTCATTTACCAAGCATTGTTGAGAGTATAATAGTGTGTAATGCACTGGGTCGGAATTCGGGGTTATAAGGTTGAATGTTTCAAGTGGTTTTCCATCTTAATCTGTAACTTAAAAGTAAGTTATTATTTACTGTCTGCAATAAAACCTTTGTAATATCATGTATAAAATGGCCTGCCTGGAAGCAGGAATTTGAGAAAGCCTGAGGACTTAGGTGCAGTTCGTGTTGTGTGCTAAAGGTTTTTCTCCCTGTCGTGAAAGTTAGTAAATACTGTCTTTGCATTGCCAAGAACAGCCTGTTTTTTATTCCATTTTGGAGGGTTCAAATTCACCCCGCAATATGTCTCTGTGGATTTGTAGGTACGGTTCTTCCCTTGAGTGTTTGGAGTTTGCCTCCTCATCGCAAGAACACGATTGCCACCAAAAAGACCATTGTTACGTTTGCCGTCGTTAAGTTTAAGGATTTTCGTCCTGCATTGTGCATCAGGTAAAAGAGTGGCATGAGGTGGGTAAACACAATATTAAGGTGCTATATTGGCGTGGATGCTGACCTTGTGTTACCCATCTCTTTGCACCTTCCTGAAATCTTATTGACTGCTGTTTGGAAAAAGTATCTTCCTATTACACGTAAGCCACTATGGCTGCTAAATCAACTTTTGATTAAGCTCAAGAGAGACCTTCATAGAGCAGATAAATGAGGTATTTTAATACGTTGTTTTATGTGCCCAGTGAATTTTAGGAACTGCCTTGGTGCACCACATCTGAATGAGTTCTATTTTGCTGTGTAGCACTGCCTCATCGTTGGTCTTCTAGCTTCCCTCAATACTTCTATGGTTCGTTTGGATAAAAGCAGTTGTCCAAACTATGTTTAAGAACCATGCTGCCAAAGGTGAGTATGTGTGGATCTAGATGGAACACTTGCATCCCCAGACTCCCTTGTACTGTTAGTAAGTCCTGATGCACAGGCAGTGGTATTCTCCCACCATGAACCATCTGCACTAGGTCTGAGAACAAAGTCAGTCTTGCCTTTATGGGCAGATTAAGATTAGTGTGCTATCTGTTTGCTTGTACTTCTACGGCACTAATGGTATCAAAGATTTCGGGAGAAATGGTACGCAAAGGTCCTTGGCCATTCTATCAACCGGGCACTACCAAGCAACCATTGGTTTGGAAATCTGGCTGCAAAGCTTTGGCAAAGAGATTTGTTGATTGTGTACACCACCTTCTAAATTTCATGTCTACCATGAGTTATTTCAGCGCCCACTCATGTTGTATGCTTAACCTGTCAGCCTCTGTGTTTTGTACACTTGGTAGATGTCTTGCCAGCAGTGTGATATGAACCTGGGCCATGCAGAGTGACATTTCCTGTGTGCTAAGATGACCGGGGGAAGGAAGACAGACAAGACACGATTCCGGACCAAACCACTAGATGGTAGAATAGATGCACAGCATGTGAATCCAGAAAAGGATTCATGCTGCAGAACATGGTTGCCATGTTGTCCTTCTGAACATGTACTGCACTTCCCGTTATCTACACTTCAAAGGTTTTCAATACTAGGAAGATTGCTTTCAGGTCCAACACATTTATGTGCTTTACTGAGTTTTGTGGGCTCCACAGGCCTCTGATCTTTAGTTTGCCCAGGTGGGTCCCACCACTCCGTGTGTGAGACATCCATTTTTATAGTGACCATAGGAGCTGGGTGTTTGAATGGATTGCCTATCGGAATGTTCGTTATGTTCCACCACTGTAACTGTGGACTCTGTTGCAAATACTAGATCCTCCCAGCTGCCTGTGACCATTGCCTCTGCAGCCACTCCTTTAGCAGTCTCATGTGCAGCCTTGCATTGGGAATTAGTGATCTGCAGGAAGTCATTGTACCAATCAATATCCCTACTGACCAGCTTGCCCCTTCTGGTAAAGGCAAATTTGTTGGGTCAATGCTATGGTTCTCTTTTCGGAGTCAACGCTGTGTTATTACAGCTGGAGAGCATGGCTTCTGTGCACATGGTCGGCCAGCACAGTTTCTGTACACCTGGGCAGCGTGTGTGCAGTACACCTGGGCTGCATGGTTTCTGTACACATGGGCAGCATGGTTTCAGTACTGCAGTGCTCCACAGGCAGAGAACAGACACGGCAGGGGAGGCCTGTGCTCCACATCACTCATAGTAAGTGTAACTTCCCGGCCTTTCCTAGCAGTGTCACTTCGACTTCTAGTGTTTGTTGAACATTAACTCTCCGCCCACAGTCATCGAGCTGTGATGTGCCGATCTCCCACCAAACAATGGTGGTTCCTTCATGGGAAGGTGGTCGCCGCTGCAAGCCCCAGGAGATGGCACCTGGCAGGATTTCAGAAGGGCAGACAGAGTAATCAGTGTGCACCGGGGGTGTGCAGTAAGAGGAGTTGCAGTGGAACCCCAGGGACAGGCACGCCAGAGTGGCTTGTGTGCGAAAGGGGAGAGGAAGACATTGTTCCAAGGAGCACAATGTGTGTAGCTGCAACGGGGTGATTCTGTAGTGATGGCAGGGAGAGAACTCCGTGTGTGTAGCTGCACCGAAGGTCTCGGTGTGTAGCTACACGGGGGGGGGTGATCCGAGTGCTTGTAGGGAGAGGATTCTGTGTGTATAGCTGCATCGAGGGTCTCAATGGGGGTAGTGGGGTAGGACTGAGTATGGGCGGCTGCGGGGAAGGCTCAGTGTGGCAGCAGCATCGGGGGACAGTGCTGTTGACGTGCTGGTTCAGTAAATACATTTTAAAAAGTACCTGCAGAGTGCAGTAGCCAGTAGAAAGACACTGGGCAGTAACCAGTGGGCACTGACTGGAAGGTGTACCAGGTCCAAGCTCCTGCGACAGCATGAACGGCAAAAGTAGAGCAGGAAGTGAAAGCAGATGACATGCTGGTCAATGGCAAGCAAGTAAAATAGAGTGACCGAATCAACGAATGGTAAGTTCAGGTAAATAAGGGGCAGGTTCTAATCCCCTTTTAAGATTTTTTTTTTTTTTTTTTTTATAGTACAAAAGATTTCGAAAGCAGAGATGAAACCTAAAACGAAACCTAAAAAGAGATCCCTTATTTCATTCAAGAAAAATGGGGAAAAAGCAGACATCCAGGTGGAGAAAAAGCAGACGTTTAGGTGTTCAACATAATGCGGTTTGAAAAGTATTTCCAGTTAATCTCTTGAAATCAGGGGCTCATACTTCCAGCTTTACTCTGGTTTCAGTAATTCTGATGAAGATGCAAAGACGCAATCAGCAGGCCTTAAAGCTCCTGGCAATTGATTGTTTCTGAACTTCAGACCCTGTTGTCCTATTATCAGAGAAGGGTCCCAGAAACGAGCACAAATAAGTAGCAGCTAGTGCAGCTGATCAGGCGTCACCCGATCCAAGTACATATTTTCATTTAATTTCTCTTGCAAAATTTTCCTAATGAATTTTTGACATCAGACTATCGATACCATCAAATAATTTGGTGTGTCGGCATGTGAGAAGGGGGAACCGACCCGCTGCCAGATATTAGCTGATGGGCTACAAACGTATCTAGGGTGATTGTATGTCTTTTCTACCAGTGCCAAATAATTTAATACAGCAAGTACTGTAGAAAGACTATAGCAAACAGAAATAATTCCTGAAGCAGGAACGCTAGCATAACTAACTGTGCAGCCAATGGAGCTTCATTATGCGTCGGTATAAATGAATGCTGTTGAACTGCATTTCATGAAACCAGAACTAAATATGTAATTGAAGGAAAGTAACAGGTGTACT
This sequence comes from Calotriton arnoldi, assembly GCA_963921515.1. Classification (NCBI taxonomy): domain Eukaryota; kingdom Metazoa; phylum Chordata; class Amphibia; order Caudata; family Salamandridae; genus Calotriton; species Calotriton arnoldi. The sequence continues at coordinate 529,196 of CAWUFW010009456.1, read as the reverse complement.
ATATTTCTTCATTTCCGGAGTGGAATTTACTCTCACTGCCAAGCGGCAAAAGTTAAGAGGCAGTTACCCAAAAAGCAAAATACCTTTTAGCACATGTTGTGGTGGGGCATGGTAAACCTTCAGAACTACTATAAGGTACAAACATGATGTGCATGCGTGTCCTCTACAAAACAGGCTTGTAGACGTAGATCCATTAGCTGCTCTTAGGACAATCCCAGCCCCACCCGGAAGACTAAATGATAATTCGCCCCACCGAAAAGGGTCACATGGTGTGCAGCAGTTTCAGCCTTTCTAGCGGAGGATCTGCAGACCTCGACAAAGGCTTGCTTGTGCTAGCTCCATGTTGCAATACTTAGTAACACTCAGGCTTCCAGGAATTGCAAGCACTCACTTTCCCGTATCTGAGCTCAGTGTGATCGGCTCCATGAGCGAACATTCACAGGAATGTGTTCCAGTTCAACCGGGTCTCTTAGTTAACACGCCATGAGTAATGCTTTTTTTTTTTTTTTTTTTTTTTTTAACCCCAGGTAATGATTAATCTCTTCAGTCTATTTTACTTTCAACTCCAACTAAATCGTGCTTAGCAGGACACAAAGTAGACATCTTAGAAGCAAACTTTCCATGTGTCTCCTTTCAGGTGACGAAAGCTTAATAGGGGTGGGTCTATTTCCCTCGTTTCCGTCGATTTTCAGGCATATTCTAACTTTGCTTTCTACAAATTGACTAGCTCATCTGAGGCACAACAATGAGGTGTCTCAGTTAACGAGAAATACACTACAGTTCAAGCCATTGCAGCCCTAGGGGCATACGGAATTGAACAGAGCATCAACTTGAAAAAAGATCCGGGGAGATAGCACCAAATGCAGCCAATCCTCAATGGGTTACAAGAAAAACCCCACAAGGTTGAACCACCGCTGACGTCCACAACTCATGTTCAGATCAGTACTGTGCATAGGCAAACTAAGTAGAGTCAATGTAGCTGAGAGGCCTTGGAATAAATAGAAGGGGCCGCCAAATACTAGATGGGCAGATGTGAATGTCAAGAATAAAAGGCAATGACAATGTGTTTTTACCAGTCTCATTTTTTCTCTGAGAGCCAAACAGATTCTGAATGCCTCATTATTGCAGCTAATGGCATGTAGAAGAGAAGAAAAGGCGGATTATGAGGCCCAATTTAGCACATTTTGTGGAAGCTATCACTGTGCTGTCATTTTTACACGTTAACATTGTATGGGCAAACGTTTCCCCTCGTTACTATCAGTGTAATATGAATACTGCAATGAGAAACTGAAAGTAACCTGCCACTGCACAACTGAGGGCCTGCTACTGCACGCCAACAAGTGTGAAAGCGGAATTTGGTCAGTTTTAGCTAGAAGCTTTTTATATGCAGATGGAGTATATGGAGAGTGTGACAAACCAACAATTGTGTGGAAAAATCTACAGCTACATTATTGCATGCTTCCCGTGACCCGGCCTATAGTGTCTGCATTGGTGTCTCCTCAGAACAGGCTCTCTCGTGAACCTCTGCTTTAAGGAACTATTCATACATTTCACACAATATCTGCCATCGTTGCATTTTCGTAGAAGGCCGCCCCAGGCAATATTTGTAAGCCACTTTTCCTAGCTCTGCCCTTGACCTCCGAGTCCACATTTGATTACCTGCTCTTCCCTTTCGATGTAAAAGGCAGCATAAAAGATGCCTCCCCCTGGCTTGCAGATCGCTGCAAAGACATCACAAGGTCACCACGGAGAAGGGCGCGAGGACGCAAGGCGACCCTCATGCTGCGACGCTGATGCACCTCTACAAACCCTGTGCTGCGCCAGGGCGATGACTCGCGCGCATTCTCAATTCGAAGGCTTTTTAAATCATGCATCTGAAAATGAAGCAGCCGCCCTTGCTATTCATAGCCTGGACTACGGGAGGCCTAGAAACCGCAGGCACCGCCGGGGAACGTTCGCTGCACGATTAGCCACACAATCCCGACAGCAGACAAAAACCCGCAGCCAACACTTCCAGCGACCGCCTTTTATTGAGGATTACTCGGGACACCATTTTGCCAAAATGACTCTGTGCAACTGACAAGTAAAGCAATGTGTGCATTTGGCTGCGATACCTAGAGTGGTGCATTTATTGAAAAACACCTTAATGCTACTCCACTCGCCTCCAACAAACAGTACGGCACTGTTTAATAAGAACCGATCTAAATGTGGTTTTTATTGAATATGGTGCCATGAAATGCTAAACTACAACGCCACGCACCCACTTCCTTGTCTGCCTTTACCAGGTCACCTTGACGGACACTACATGATCTGTCTTTCTTTTATATGAACACTGCCACCAACTCAAAGCCCCACAGACCATTGCGTGCTTTAGTTTTAAGCTCAGTCATTACACTGCAGGCTTCCCCTAATCCTTACTCTTGGCCTAACCCAGTACTGCCAATATAATCACTGACGATGCATTGATTAGGGAGGAAAATGTACACAGCAATGTAATGGAAACATGGTGGCCGTGAAATAAATAATCAGAGTTTAGACGCCAATTTTAAGGTAAGCCAACATCTCTCACCAAGACTAAGAAAATGAATGGTGCCTAGACATTTAATGTGACTGTCCAAATAAGTGTCTGGCAGAATGAATCCCGTGATACCATAAACACTCTCCCACTGGCCTTTTTACATTACAGGGCATCAATGGGTACAGACAGGGCTTTAAGTGGGATGAAAAAACTGGGGGGTCTCTCAAAGGGGCGTGGCCAATGTAATTAAGGGCGTGGCTTAAAAACATGCAAGCTAAAAATCTGTGCTTAGCATAGTGTGCCGCCCGACTTGTATTTAGCTGTTTGTCATTGCATCGAGATATAGGATACAAGTAACATCATACCTACAACAAGTCAGGACTATTGGCTTTGTCAATGGTTGTTAGTTTCATAAGAAAAAAAAGCAGCAACTATGGCTTGCATATAATATTGAAAAAGCTTCCACTTAAAGCCCGGGTTGACACCACAACAATGTTGCTGCTCCTGAGTTTCAAAAAGAGAAGGGAAATCCAGAGAGAAAATGACTCTTTAAAGGATTTCCCTTCCCCTACAACGCTTACCTGGCATGACGTCATGCCGTAACTTCTCCACTAGTGAGAAGTGAGCAGTGTGAGCACGCGCACATGGATGTGCCTGCTGTCACTGCAGTCCAGAAAGAAACGGACCGCCTGTGCCATGGCACAAAACCGAGCCCGATAGAGACCCGTTTTGAGCCCCCCTTTAAAAAACTGCTGGTGTTCAGCACCGGTGAGACCCGGCCCACTTAAAGCCCTGGGTACAGATCCCTTTGTGAATGATTCTCATCAGGGTAAAATTAGGATACTTTGTGGGTTTGCTTATGGTAGTCATGGAATGGGACCAAAGTAAAATACACAATCCTGAAGCAGTTTAGGAGCCTGTAAATATACCAATGCAGATCCTGTGTATTGACGATTCAACATTACAATGTAATTTCAGAAGTACAAATGTCTCAATTTTAAAGACGTTAACAGATACTTACATATAAAGTGTAAATTCAATACAATATACATAGCTTAGAAACTAATGCTTTCAATATCAAGCGCCCACCCATATCTAATACAACCTTAAGGCGACATTACTGGCACGACTAAAATGCAAAACAGAGTCGAAGGCAACAGCAATAAGAAGGGATGCAATTGGCACAGGGCTATCAGGAGATTCTCATCAATAGTCTGTGCGTCTTGGCCAACTGGAAACAGCCATAGCATTTGAATGTCCCACTCAACACACCAGTTTAAATTGACTTCTCCCCAGTGCAAGGACTAACTGACCGTTGCCAAGTGGGCAACTGACTTCTCCTGGGTCAATGGGTGGCTGATACAACATCAATACGGAATAAAGCAGGGCGTCTCTAGCTACTTCTGCGCTCAGCCCACAACAACGGTTATCCATTCCCAAACAGCATCTTTGGAGGGAGGAAGTCAATGAAATACCGCCCTTCTGTTCCAGTCTCTATCTCCGACAACAGGCAGGAAACAGACACACTAACTCGACTCTTGGGACTGAGGTAGAGAATGCACATGGCCTTTAATGCAAAGGGAGATACAAATATGAATGGAGAAAAGCAGCTGATGGTGCTTACAAAAATCCAACTAGAAACCTTGACTAAGGAAATCGTTACCATAACCCCAATTTGTCTAGTATCCTTGTGCACGCTGTAGCATCCTGTCCTGCGAAGATTAACTGTTCTTGGAGGCAGAGTTTTCGGTATTTTAGAAGAATTGCCTTTCACAGTGTACAGTATGTAAATAAGCATTTTCCCTAAAAAATGCGATGACAATACTTCGCAAATAGTAAAAGCATGAGTGAACTGCTTGTAATTAGTGGCACACCTCGGATAAAAATAAATCTTCGCAATGTAGTGCAATTTACAGAGCTATAAAAAATAAAGCTATCTCCCCAAAAATATAACTCCACAGAACTTAGTTTGTTGAAGGCTACACAAATGTAAGCGTGCATGAAACAAAATGTAATTTTCTTAATTTCCACACTTCTCCCCTGTAAAAGAGCAGTAGGTATTGATCTGATGAATGCAAGGAACAAGGCTGGTCGTGGCTACTAAATGATAAGCGGGCAGAGCTACAACAGATCGCCAACAGTAATGATATCGGAACGCAACAGTTTAATGTTTATAGATAGAATTCCAAAGCAATCAATGGAGGCTATCTGGCCACGAACATATGTTTTAAAGACCATTTGGCTTGGAAGAATTTAAACTCAATTGGGTGGCTCTATATCTGCAGGTCTGGTCGTGTGAGGTGGCATCCACGTCACCTCCGTGCTTACGACTACTCTTAAAAAGGCTTGTGGATATGGCCCACCTGGGCCAGTTTGAGGTTGTAGTGAGACATATTAACTTCTTGGTGTCTGTACGTTTGTTCTCTTGCCACTTTCCATGTCCTTAATGTATGCCTCCACTCCTCCGCCCTGCAGTGACTGATCATTTCACCCTGGTATACAGACAACCATTGTGGATAGTAAGTCCCCGTGACCCCTGGACTTACTGGTGGCCCTTTCTGCCCAATGTCTGGGGAAAACAAAAAAACACACATTCCCCGTATTTGGCATGCACACAGTGTCAGTAGATGATGTACTGCCATTGTGCATGCATATGTTCACCTAGCACATAACAGCCCTACCTCCAAGACAAGATGGTTCAAATTTTAAGCGCGTTCTTCTGAACACTGCGCCCATGCTCTATTTAGGCAGCACGCTTTCACTGTGACAGATTAGAAGTGGACAATTTAAATGGCAGTTTTCTTCAACGTGCGCATAAATAATTAAACAACTGTGTACTGGGGAGACTGAAACCGTAACAGTGCACAGCATATTAGGGACGCTCGAAGGCTGGGACGGGAGATGCTTCTGATTTCAATGTTATTGTCCTCAAAATAAACACGGCGGTCACACTAAGAATCAAAACCTGCTGCGTTCATCTAAATTTTACATTCTGCTCGTCTGCTGCTGCTGTTAGCAAAGGGCAGGGCTGTCATTCAGAGACCGCTCCAAAGTCAGCAGGATGGCCGAAGCATCCGGAAAAGGTCCACTTGCCCTCTTATCAGGGGGCATTGCTGCAAATGACTGGGATTCACGGAAACAAGGGCTGTGTTCCAGCAAGTGAGTGGAAAAGTGGCAACCGGCTCAAAGGTACGCATAACTGCATGAAGGTAATACGCTTGACGTTTTACGAATACAGTTCTGATAACGAGAATAGGAATGGTTAATATCTCCGATGATCCTTTCCTGGCGAAAGGGCAAAGGATATTTTTTGCACTCATGTAATATAAAGGAGACTTTAACTTGTGTAATAATTACCATGTTCAATAAATAAGGTGGCATTATCAAATCCGAGGTAAAAAAAAAATTATATATATACACACACACACACACACACACACACACACACACACACAGGAGAGAATGGGCTTGTGATCATATTGGAATTATGGATGGGTAACATTTCACAGATTGGTTCTGACAGCAAATAAAGGAGTATGGCGGCCAAAATCATCTGCCCCTCGTTCAACTGTTATGCTGGGGCAGAGGGGGAGCCAAACACAACATACCCTCTCTTGTTTAAAGGAAAAAATATATATAAATAAAATAGATGGCCTCCTGCCACCCACACCAACCACTCTGCACTCTCCTCCAGAAGCTGTGCTTTAACATACTCCCAGACAGCCTAGCCAGAGCTGCCTGGAATTCCTTTACGATGTAGCAACAGTTTTGTTACCCAGTGTTGCTACTTTATGTTTACCCAAGTTTTGTTACGCACTGTTGCTACATCATAGCAGTGAATTACTTGATTTGGAAACCAGTTCTTGATGCTAATAGCTCTCTATGACAGCCATGCACAACAAAGTATTACTTAACAGAAATGTGAATATGCAACAACACTGTCACTGGAGCATTTCAAAACAGTATTTTAATGGTCCCATCACATTAGGGCGTTTAGTTCAGAAGTATACAGGCGTAAAGGGACACTGCAATGCTACGGTATCATATCCCTACGCCCAACCCACAAGGCTTCTCATTTTCAGCTATCCCATGGTGAAATTTTACCCTCAAATGACAGCAACGCGCAGACTGAGCAGTGCAGCACCACTTGGGTCTCCTTCAGCCCCACACTCACTGGAGCAGCAGTTTAGACATTAACGTTCTTTTCAGACAGCTAGACTATCTCATTTTGAAATGTTTGCAAGGCGGGTGGGCGAACGGCATGTCAAAGTTGCCAATTCAAGTTGCCATCTTGACATCTAAAAGCGATATTTGAAACCTTCTGAGGGGAAAGCTGGAAATTATCCAGATGTGCAGAATTTCATAATCCAGAGAAGACCTCCACAAAACAGCAGGGGCATGAACCTCAGGTTAATAAATCACTTATCTAAAGGAATAGTTGTGGTTACAATCCTTCGAAATGCGTTACATTTTCAATAAACTGCACAGATTCTCTGACTTGGGATTAAATGTACAACTGTTTTCAACATCGGAGTATAGCATCTATTAAAAGAATTCATAGATTTCATTCCATCGCTCTTTAGGATGCACGAACATTTCTAATGACTTGTTCAACAAAGCGTTTTTGTGGGGATATTTTACACTCATATAGCGGACTGAAAGAGGTAAGTCAGCCTTCACTACTAGGAGGATTCCATTTCACCATGTCCTCTATGTACAGCAGGTAAAAGCAGTACCAGCGCACACTAGCGCCATATTAGGTTAGTTGACTGGTGAGTAGTTGCACCACGCCTATGGAAAGGCAATCATTTTTAAATCTTTGTAAAAGTTTAAAACGGTCAGAAATGCAATCTCTCAGATGAGGAAATTCGTTTTCTAATGTGGGGTCTAACTTCACAGCTGAACATACTGTGGTCAATGCCTTTAATGGTGATACACAAAGGAAATTTGCTTTGATCCATAAACCCAATAAATCACAAAAATTCAGGAGCAAGAACCATACAGAGGATTTTCGGGAAAAACATTGCAATATTAGCCACAGACAGCAACACGACTTTAAGAAGTAGAACATGTTAGACCAGAGCTTTCCAAACTGTCGCGACACGGTACTGTGTCGCCTGACATGTGTGGGTGTGTCGCGCGACGTGCTCTAATCAAGCATGTACGTCGGTCTTAAATCTTTAAGTCTTAAAGTTTAAAACTTTAAGACTTAAAGATTTAAGACAGACGTACATTCTCGTGCATCATTGACGCAGATCAGTACGCAGAGGCAGGAGAGGAGTGTGTGCGCGCGGCGGGTTCCTTTGCCGCGCGCGTTGATTGGTGAATGCGCTGTGAGTATTTTTTAAAAACTGTAAAATACTTGAATCAAACGTGCATCACGACGTCTGCGCATGTCAGTGACGCAGTACGGTACGCGGAGGCAGGAGAGGAGCGTGTGCGCGCGGCCGGTTTCCTTTGCCCGCGTGTTGATCGTTGAATGCGCAGTGAGTATTTTATTACAATTTTATTAGGTACAGGTCCCCTATTGACCCAATGCCCACTGTGTTTAGCTTAGGCTCCTGTGTAACCAATATCGCTGGGTGATGTTTGAGCTTATTAGCGCAGGTGGATAGTGCATTCCAAGCATGTGTGGTGCAGAGAATAATAGTGTTTATTTCTGTGGTAGGACTACCCGTGCGTGCAGCATTATATCTTTGTGTGGGAGGGCATTGTCACTTTCGATTACAACATGCAGATCTTGTGTGGGGTGATACCAATAGTGCGCACATAAGTAATAAAGAAAACGGTCAGGGGCGCCAAATCCTCTTCGCCTGTATGGAAGCGTGAGTGACTGCCAGCTGGTCCGGGGTTGTTTGCCCACCCAGGCAAGGGTTATCAGAGAAGATTGGAGCGTTTTGAAAAAGCTTTAGTGACGCATATTGCATATTTTCAATGCCAACATATCACATAAGGGGCATAAGAAAAATATGAGACTACTGCTTCCAATGTAAGACATCGTGAACGTGGAGTTCAAAACCCGCTAGCCACCGCTCTGACGTTAGAGCAATGAATACCGGACCCCATGCCAGAGCTCAGCGGACTGATGTTCTGGAGACCTGAGGGAGCACTCACAGTTGCTGTTTCCCGCGCCCCTCGGGTCTCCACATACCCGAGGGGCGACGAAGTGTCAACTGCTGCCCCTATAATATATCATGGGATTAAAGGTGGCACTGACAAGCCGGGTCTCAGAGAGTCTGACTTCCGGCTCTGATTGAAAGCAGAGCGTCTGGCCATGGTTTCTTCAGGGAGAGAATGCATGCAGGTTGTGGGAGGGTAGCGGGATGCCTGCCACCATTTTATGTGTGCTTTTTTTGGACAAGCTGTGGAGGGAGATGTTGAGGCTAGTGAGGGGGGTTAGAAGGACGTCGGGTTTGCAATTTATTTCAGAAATATCGGGGTGGGGTGGTAGACAGTGTTTGAGGATGGTGCGTGAGCATGGCTGGATACCAGGTACGTTGTGTAACACTGGACGAAAAGAAGGCACAATTGATAGTGTGGGCACCTGAGGGAGGTACGTTCTGTAAAATGTGTGTGAGGGGTGTTAGGCCGGGAGTGGCTGGCTGGATACTATACTAGAGTCCAAAGATGAGCCAAGGCGACACCTTCCTCTTAAGCTCAACGGGGAGCACGGCATTGTATTGCCTCAGTTGCCAGCCTCGCCCAGCTCCACACCTGCATTCATTCCATCATGTTAAGAAACAGCACGTGAATGGAATGTAAGGTAGACAGCTTCAAGGCAGGCTCCACCCCACATATGCTAACCAAGTAAATGTGACTTTTAATATCCAGTTAGCGGAGGGGGCTACAGGAGAGTGGCATTTCTGTGTACGGCATCTCTATGTGCCCTTGTTCCCTGCGCTGGAGGACAGGACTGGGGAGGGGCATGCATAACATACAGTTGTAGAGATGATTGTCCTTCAATGAAGTCTAACTTTTCACCTCGGGGTTCCGAGTAGAACCATAGCCTACTCGAGCTGTGTTTTTGTTGTCTATTTGATGTTACTTGTAACTCAGAGGAAAGTAAACCTCGTTCTTGAAAGATACTATCCATTATTATGGCAAAATGCGTGTTGTAATCAGCGCACTGCTCAGTAAATGTTCATTGCATGCATTTCATTCTATGTAACATCCCAGTACCAAGCGTGCAGCAGCTAAATAAGCAATGCCGAAGTTTTTTGAAAAAGGAATACATTCAGAGGTGCATATGGCTCTACGGCTCTTCTGCGCTTAATGTTGTTTACAGCTCTTGCTAAAGCGGACAGTTTGTGAGTGTGCTTTATAAATGATGCATATTTTAGTTCAAAGCTGTTCTACCTACTTATCAAAAAATAGCATAGGACCCTGAAAGTAGCTCATGATTATATTCTTGTTTCAGGCACAAACCTAACCTTACACCCAGTTTTGCTAGTCACTGTCTTTGTTAGAACAGATTCACAATTGCTTTAGTAACCTTCCTGCTTTCCTAAATTTGCTGGAAAATGCACCATTTGCCCACTTTTTTTTCAAAATTTTCTTCCGGGGGGAGAACTTCTCCGGATCCCCCTAAGGTGGTTCGGGCTCGCTCGCTACGCTCGCTTGCTACGCTCGCTACACTGCCTTACCGTGTCCCCAAAATTATGCATCTCCAAAAAGTGTGTCACCAACATGAAAAGTTTGGAAAGCCCTGTGTTAGACATTGGCACGTTGCCCAGAAAGCACATTAAGCAGTGGAAAATTGTACAAATAGGCTTCCTTCATCTCCAGATATCTTCTGCGAATCGAAACTCAATTGTCAAGGCTTTAAACTTAAACAACTTAAATGTTTAAGTCACATATTTCCAAAGGACTTACTTTAGAACTGCATTAGAGCTATATACTTCATGATTTTTAACACAAAGAATTCAAATACGTTTTAAGGCATTCTTTTAAAAGGTCAATACCCAAATACCACCTACGTGTAAACGATAGGGAAAAACACTTTCTTACTTTTAAAAAACACAAAAAAAGTATGCCCACAGGTCAATAATAAAAAGCAAGTACACCACCAATGCAGAGCCTACAATTAGAGCCATAATTGCAAGATGTCCTCCTTTATAGAAGGCCACACAACTTCACAAATACACAGACCAAAGGAGGATGGAAAGGGATGCACAAAATGCGGAGGAGAAAGACGCAAATTAAACTCAAATGGAGTCCTTTTAAAGGTTTACCCACTCAAAAAATAAGCCACCTGTGAACCAAACAATAATGAATTTCAGGACCTGCAACGTCTTTACAAGGCAAATAACAATAGTTTTCATATTTAGTGGAAAGACCACAATTTTGAGATTAACAGCCATCAACCCTTGCTCAGCTTTTTGACACAAGTGGCACTTTTAAAATCGTCCTAAGCAATTTTGGAGTTGCTGGGCTATATAGGGTGCTTGGTGAGCACGCAGTGTTCGAGTTACTCTACATCTGAAATACCCAAGCAGTTTATTAAGCAGACTCTAGAGAGCCGCATGAAAGCATTCTGAAATCATTGACCATGGGAACAAAAACATATCAAGAGAGTAATTCTCAATGAGCTCACTTCAGCCAACCACTGCCAAAATCAGAAGTGCCATAAGGAAGCTGTAACTTACTGCTGGTACTAAAAGTTTTTTAACTTCTTCCACAGCTCTTTTCAGTTTGATTTCTGCTCTGTTTTGCGTGTCTTCCACAGTGATGAGTACATGTAAATCTTCATTCAGGTGCTCCCAGTTGGGTTTGCCTCGGTTCTGTTCCTCCTGAAAAACAAACAAGTTAACTTATAAGTGGAGTTTATCTTTGGGTCCAGACTAGCAGAAGACTAGAAATAAATAACCGAATACAACTGAGCCAAAATCAAACACTTGTTTGCCAAAGCACAGTGACACAAATAAAAAAATGATTGGTCATTGATTGAAGGGAGGACACCTGCCAACTGAGCTTGAAAGTATGCAGTTTGACAAACCTATTAATGTGTTTGCATACAATACCAGTTTTATTTTTTTGAAATTTAAATATCGGGCTAAAGAGTAGGTTTTGGAAAGCTTGGCCAATATGTTTGCAGGCTGAATTCTGAAGTCCTTCCTTTAATCAAATAATCTGTCAACACTGGTTTGTAAACGAACAATGAGATCATTTCATATTCCAAAATCACATTTGCAAGTTTGAAATATACAGAAAAACACCACGAAACAGATCTCATAGGAATGGGTATTTGTAATGCACTATTTAAATTTTATAATAAAAAAAAAAAAAAACATCCGCTAAATATTTTGTCCAAGAATTCCTTGTTTAACTGTCAACCCAGTGTAATTCCGGTTGTTTTCATACTTATGAATGTGCCACTAGGCGAATTTCTTAAGAATAAGGTGGTTAACGGGATACAAGGCGAATCAATTCTAGAGTACAAAAAACGAACTCGTTGGTCATGTTAACCACAGATACAAGCATTGGACTATCGTTTTCAAGTCACAGGCTTTTTTGGGTTGGGATCCAAGGGGTGTTTGTACATAAAACACAAACCTACCTATAAAAAGAAAGCAAGAGGAAACCGTGTATTACAGTGATTAAACCAGACGGCCTTTTGTCAGCCCAGGTTGTCAAAAAGCGCATCAAACACTGGAACAGCCCTCCCAACCCAGACAGCTGAAAACATTAAAAGACCACGTGAAACCAGGTTTACAAGTCAAGTCTCTGGAGAGGTCTGCCATCCCACCCACCCACTCGAACATCTTAGCAAGTTGGACATACTGTTTGGTCTGCTTAGCCAGCCGAAAGTGAAGGCTTACGCAAAGAGATAAATATTGTCCCGCTAGGTTATCCCTCTCCAAAACACATTCCTCCCATGGCCACCTGATAAAGCATCCTTTAACAACGGAATGCACCTCTTTAGTGCTAATAACAAGTCATGTGAATAACATCTACTGCTCTCCATAATCCCCTAAACTACCAAATCAATGAGAAGCCATTATGGAACTGCTGCTACAACCATCAGCAAATAAGGCCAGCATATAGGCTGCATCCATCTGCTATTTGCAAATATCCAATCAATTTCTAGTGGCCACTGTAATCAAAGAAACAACCTGAGAAATAAATTATCTACATCCAGGATTGGAAACCCCTGTTCAAACAAGTATAAAAGGTAAAAACCTTCATGAATTGACTATTGGATCTCCTACCATGCTCCGAGGATTTTTAGAGCCAACAGTGAGTGCCGAATAGGACACCTTCCAGAAACTAACTTCCAAATTCAGTTCATGCACATTCAATTCCGAGAGACTCCTTCATAGCACACAAATGTGTCTATGCAATTAAAAAAAGGCAGCAACTCTTCTGAATATTGAGATAGTTGCGCACTACCATTTTACGGAACGGTCACAAAAATAAAAGTCTAATTTCAAAAGGTTCGCACATTGAGGAAAAAATGCACTGAAACCACGTAACCAATCCCTAACCAAAACGCAATAATGCTAGCACAATCCTACACATTTTGCCCTGATAGATTCAGGTCAACATTTTATCAACAAATCCGGAAGAGGAACGACAGACAAAAAAAAAAAAGCGCCTTACAGTGAGTGCAGAGGACATCATGAATTAGGAGTATAGAAACTTCAAATACTAGAATTTACTGTGCAAAGTTGGGACTTTATAAACCCACTAGCCTCTGCCTTCATGCATCTCTATGGTCAAAGAACACCTTAATGACCTGCAATATTGCGATTATGCATGGTGGACATTTCAGGTCATGTTGTGATCAATGGTGCAACTTGTTACTAAGTTTACGTCCCAAAAAGGTCTCACCTACAGCGCAGAAGTCCAGCAGCAATATGTTGTGGTAAAGACTGGTACCGAGCACTGGTGACCAATTAATGGTCTCTAAACTGAAGCCGCATCACAAATTCAATACTAACTGCGACCATAATTCTTCCAAGCACGGAAACTGAAATCCTCCCAGTCTTAACTCAACCACACACAGACAAGCTTCCCCAGTGGCCTAAACAGCCTTCGAGGTAAACAGGCAATTCACACAACCCATTTAATTCCGAACAGTGACCTTTGGCTGTTTGGATGTACTGCGCACTGCTGTTTCACCCAAGGCAGACAGGTTCTGTAATCGTTTGCTCGAAAACGATGCTCTCGCGCGCCTTTTTCTCCATGCTCATCTTTGGGATTCGTTCTGTTTTCAAACACTAATCACGCATGTCTCCATGTTCACCCTTATAGAGGCCACGCCAGCTATGGTGGGGCCGTGCCAACCCCAGAGGGCCTCTTCTGGCATAGGTCTCGTCTACAGCAATGCAACAAAGGTCTGCTGCATTGAAACGGTAAACTGAGTAATGCAGGGAGAAAAAAATAAAACAAGCCGTGGGCTAATGTTGAGCCAGAAATGCATGTAGTTAAAATAACTTACTATGCACACTTTGCAGGTAATACACAAAGTAAACGTAACCAGGGCCACTGGAATTATGCGGCAGGGGAGGGCCAAATTATGCAGCCTAACATGGCACATTTTGTGATCGCATTACTTCATTATTTTTACACTTAACACTGTCTTGGCATTGGTTGCACCTCATTAGTATAAGGTGAACACTCAAATATAGCAATAATCAACAAAAAGGTGAACATTGAACTTTTGCAAAGCGCCTTCTACTGTGTGCAAACACCTCATTGCATTTTAGTAACTGTTGAACCGTGTGAGATAGCATCAATTTTTTTTGGTTAAAATCTGTAGATTATCAACAGACTATAAATTATGTGGCAAATCTATAATTATACAAAAAACGCTGCAGATGCACAATCGTATAATTCCAGTGGCCCTGAACGTAACCAATTTCAGTGAAATAGCTTTAATTAGAACGTGAACACTCATGGAGACTTCCAATACTCAAACCTTTGGATACTGTGTAAAATTACTAGGGCCAATTACAAAACAAGCATTGGCAATGCCAAAAGGTATAGATTATGGATGCACTATCAAGCCAAACTGAAAACTACATGTACTTTAATGACTGCCTTTTCCCATCTGTGCAGCTGCCAGAGAAAAACACCACAAATTACCTAGTTATCTAAGGCACTTTACAGGTTATGTGTTTGCCCCTTAAAGTTCCGTCTCAGGCAGCTAGATAAATAAACAAAATGAGCACAGCTGTGTGGAGGGCAAGCACTCCTTTTGTGCACACGCCCAACTTCTGCCAAATCAAAACATGTACTCCTGGCTCCCAACATGTAGGCGGTGCGAAAGCCCCTTTCCTGGTGGTTCTCACAAATGTTAGCAACAGCTGCGCTGTCAAGTCAGACCATAACTAGTAGTCTGAATGATCCTGGTTGCAAAGTAACAGGAGCTAGCAAATACAATTACTACTAGTCTTCAAACCACCATCCCAGGCAGTGAAGGTCATCCGCTGACAGGTCTGAGCTCCATCAGTTCATAAACAAGGCATTAGAACCAGGGATACCAGCTTCAGTGTATTTATTTATGTGACCTTTTCATCTGTATTGTCCCATATTTATTTTTGGCCAATTTTTCTTAGATTATCCATCTTTATTTTGCAGTTTGTTAAAAATGAAGCAGAAACTTGCATATTTCTACATTTATTTAACTGATACATACACATTCTTGAAGGTCTGACAGATTTTAATTATATGAATGAAAACATACACACTGGAGTATCAAACATATGCAGGTCAACTACTGTTTAAGCCTTATTAGGAGACTACCTCTTTTTTTAACTCCCTTAGCGGTTTATCAGCACAGTTATTGGCCTATCAGTCATGACTGACAGCATTCAGGATCACTTAAATAATCAATTTTTGTCCAAAATTAAAAATACAGACACCAAAATAGCTGGGTTTCTGTCTGTAATTATCTGCAACAATCAGTAAAAAAGTTAAACTGGGAGCCTTGATTTAACCTTTATATAAAAATGTCCCTTGAAGGTTATTTTCCTTTTGTGAGTGGGTAAGTACATCAATTTAAGAAAAGGCTGTTTGACAATAAAATCTGAATATTTCTAGTTGCGGATTTCACAGTATCCGTTTCTCAATTGTACCAGCAGTGCTTTTCACTACAAGCAATTTATTTTATGCTACAACTGCTATGTCTTTATGTAGCCACCACAACAATTTGAGCCGGCACATTGTACATAATACTGGGTCAGCTAAAACAACGGGGGTAGTGTGGTTGACATTTAACCAACATTAACTATGTAGGTAAGAATTGCTATAGGCGCCGAATTTACAGGGATCAAAGGCAAAGTCAAACACACCCATTCAATCATTAAATTCCTACAGAGATGCTCCCTAAGACAGCTATTCACAGAGCACTACAAAGAGCAATTTGAACCCACTCCGCTTAAGCATAGGACAGGACCTTCAATTCAGAAAAAAAATTCACAAATCCAAAGCACCTCATGGTTAGATCGCTACACCATTGAGTTTCACAAAACCAAAGCACCTCACAGTTAGATCGCTACACCACTGTTTTCTAGATCAGCCAGGGAAGATCATCCCACCCAAAAAGTATGAACTGTCCACATCCTCTTGGTGAGATGGCGATGAACTCTTTACATGCGCAATTAATTTCAAGGGATCTGCCAATCGGATACTCTCGCTTTGCCAGGACTCGTTTATATTAGCTAATGCTACATTTGTTTCTCATTGGCGCAACATTGTCTAAAAGTTTCCAAGTCACACAGGACTATTAAAAAAGTATACGAGATCAGCTCTCTAATTGGTGGCCAAGGTGCCCAAGGCCAATTGTGTGAACAATGATGGGGGCCTCCAATGCAGAAGGTAATGAGGTGCCTGAAACTTCCACATCTCCCCAATAACTGCATTCTTTAAACTGAATAGGGGGTGGGGGAGGCACCCGTGCACCGCACGTTGTACTCCTGCCCAAGACAGCCCTTTTCTTATTGTGTTTTAGCTGGCCAATGGCTTTCAATGGGTACATACAACTATACTGAAAGAATTCAGCATACAAAAGACTGATGAAGATAAATCACCAAAATTCTTTAAGTAGGAGACATGCAACCAACACACCCACCTGCTACTCCCTTTAAAGATTCCCTCAAAATATGAGCAACAAAACAGGATACAACATTAAAACCCAGGAACCCTACACGCACAGCACACCTGAGTGACTGGTCCTGACCGGATCCATTAAGTTTTACTTGATGCACATTGATCACTCACAAATAAAGTCCGCCGGCGGATAAAAAAACTCCTGATTGAAGACTAGGTCCGCAGAGGAATGTCTCCACTAATATTAATCTTATTGTGGACATAAGCAACACATACAAACTGCTTACTATGGCATCTGAAAAAGTAGAACACTGAAAGGAAGCCCCCTTTCAAGAAGGGTGTAACAATCACAACTCTGACCTCACGAAGCACCGTTTTCTTCCACATGGAACTGGAGGTCATACAAGACCCAACAAGCAGGGTGCGCCAACCACAGCTAACCCAATCTATAAAATGACGTAGTCAGCAACTACTTCTGCAGAAGGAAAAATAACCAGAAGTGCGGCACTACGACTTCGCTCATTTCTCTAATTTAACAGATACAATCGTTCCAAAAGCGACCAGTGCATGCAAGCAGAAAGAAGATGCTGCCAAGCAGTAAGAACCCAGAGGACCTTAAGTCTGGTCATTAGCAGAGGGCATTAGGAGTTATCACCCTACGAAGAGACAGGTCTGAAATGATGCACTAATTATTTGTTTGAACAACAATAATTCTGTACCACCGAGCACTGGAACACGCTGATTGTCCTCACCCCTGCTGATACACTGCTTTAATTGTGCATTTATAGTCAGGCAGATTAGCACAGGCTTTTGATCCAACTGCGCTCCTAATGGTGCGAGTTCAAATGCAGAAAAATGCTGCGGAATACTCGACAGGAGTGCAACATGCAAACCTGACATACAATGGCCGCCCATTAAGCACGCGCAGAGCTGCAGCACAGCGGCACAGAACCTTTAGGGTAAGCTGGGAAAACAAAAAATGTAAGTAACGGTCAAATGATTCGCTTCGGTACATCAATGTTGCTAACATGTTGGGCACATGATGTTTAAGCAGCTTGCAATCACGTTTCCCTATAACCCTTTTGCAGTGGCCTGCCCCAAAGGCACAGGCGAGCACCGCAGTGGGGCCTTTGCCGAAATACTCTTCCCAGCTCAGCCCAATATCAAATTACTGTTTGAGATGGGGAAAGCTTAAAAAAAAAAAAAAAAAAAAGTAGGAAAAAAAACTTGCCTCCCCTGAGTTTTGCAGTAGATCACCGCTATAAAAAAAATAGAAAAAACTCTCCTGGCTGCTGAAGGCTATTGCAGTCTTATGGTGCATAATATAAAACAAAAAGTATTTCTGCGCAAAGCTTGATAGATTTTCTCGACAGTTTATGCGCCAGCACTTTTGTCTTTAATACATGCTATTTCAAGTTTACTGATCCACTTTCGGGTTTGTTCGATCTTTCACACTCAATAAAAAAGGAAATGCCTAGACAAAAAAAAAAAAATAGTCATTGCAAAACAGAACTTTTACAGGCACAGGCAAAGCAACTAGGTCTTGCTTTTATTTTGAGTGCCGACAAACATTCATAAAAGCCTGCACCGTTTGAGAAATTTGTTTTCAATATGCGCTGCATCTATGAGTTAAGGAACTCAATGTGCGATAAATAAGTATACTTTAGAAATGTAAAATAGTCCCTCATGAATTGCACTGTAACCATTAAAAAAGAGGTGGAAAGATACACACACACACCACACCTCCCCCCCAAACAGCACATGGGCACCCAGCCTTCTATTACTAAAACTAAGCAATGGTGCACAAACAAGGCAACAAGAATGTTGCACTATTTTTCTGCTAGTGTGATATTGAACACAGACATTTCACTCCGGTACATTTCACTGAAATGTTTGTGACATCTGTCACATCTATAGGCAGCAGATGTATATGGCACATGGTTCTAAAACGGGAGGAGTGGAGATAGTTGGGGCATGATTTCAAAAGGAGAACATCACAGAGGAGAAACAGGAACGACGCAGCAGACAGACTTATCTTCAACTAATATGTCTCGGTGTCATTCGAGTCGAAGATATTTTAGGCGCCTTCATTGAGAAATGTTCGACCTTCAAATGGAATCTAGTTTCAATGGAATCAATATTAAAAAGAGCAAATTTCGGTCTGTTGAATGCGAGTATTTCCCCTGTTAAAGGCACAAAGAGGAATGAATACTCTCTACATCTATGACGAAAACGTCATTCCGGGCAAGCAGTTAGAAACTGGGCACCACAAAATTGTATGAGCAGCCAAATGTTTTTAAGTCGAGCCATGGCGGTTGTGCATACCAGAAAGACTAAAGTTTACGACTCGTCTGGCCTATCCAATGATGTTAAGGAACCTGCAGTGTTAACCTTTTCCCTTGGTATCGAATTTACTTTTGAAGAAGTGACGGAAGCCATTAGAGAAAGCTCTGCGGACAAAGCCCAAGGTCCATATGGGGTGCCGATGGATTTATACAACTTGGAGGTGGATCTACGGGTGCCCCCAATTACAAATAACGCACATTCTGCCTGTAAAAATAGACTGCCTGAGGTCTGGCACTCAACTATCATCGTACCCATTCTTAAACAAGCATTGGCATAGCCAATAGGTCTCGCCTTTGGGACCTTATAAGTGTTTAGCCATGCAACAGTTGATGTTGTTGCACCAAGGATATTGTGCTGCATGACTAAATACTTACAAGGTCCCAAAAGCGAGACCTATTGGCTATGCCAATGCTTGTCTTGTATGTTTACTTGGCGCACCCTGCTGAGGCTTTCCTTTCAATCCATGTGTACCAGCCTCCTGTTGTGTGTGTTCTTGCACGACGTGTAATCTCCAATCTGCAATCTTTGCTGTGAATACCTCTACCTGGCCATCTCTACCTGCCTGACTGAGCTCGACAGTCACTACTATAAAGTGCAGCCCGGTGTGAGGGAAAGCAGTTACTGTGACTCTAGGCACCCGCAAGGGCTTGAAGGCGGTAGGGTTGGTGCCAACAGCTTCCATTCCAAGCAATTTACCTAAAGGGGGGAGTGGTTAAAGGAGCGAAGAAACCAGGGATTGCCAACTCACAAGCTCCCCTCGTGTCTGCACAGACGGTAGGTAAGCTGAGGGGTAAGATTCTAGAACATTCTGTCCCAGGGGTGGACAGTCAATGCATGCACATCACAGGAGTAGCAGGGGGGGGGGGGTCAGCGTTGAAGAGAACAGTGGAAGCAAGCTGGAGACCAAGTAGGTATCCGAGTAAAGAGCAGGAAGGAGTGTGAGCCTGGCCGCCCCTCTCCGCTTTCATTTCTATGTTTCTAATCAGCAGCTCAGCGCCTTGAACTCTGGAAGGAAGTCTGTCTTCGAGGCACTACTGAGAATAACCCTACAGGTGTTCCATGCAGCTCTTTCACTGCAGTGAGACACCACAGATGGGGACAAGGCAGCAGTGAGCACACGCTCAGCATGAGGGCGGCAAAGAGTTGTAACCCGAGGCGCTATACTCTGCCAGGCGCCGCCCTTACGGAAGCCACAAGCAGCGCATTCCTGTCATGGGGAGTTCACTACAGCTCAGCTTGTGAAGCGCTGCGTGATTACAGCGCGCCTGAGGCCATAGAGCGCAAAGAGCGGCCCGGGGCTCGGAAACACCACGGTTGCATATAGCATAAGATTGTGCGGCCGTTTACACTGGCAGCAGTGCATTTGCACTTCTATGGTGTGGGGTGAAATGTGCACATATAAATGCAAACACCGTCTTCCACAGCAGAGCCCAGCCGTGTTGCAGGGCCAACTCTCTCTTTCACCCTTCCGAAGTCAACAAATGAATGGCAGCAGTAATATTGTATCAGCAACAAGACCCAGCTCGGTATGTGGCGTGCGTTATATGAGGGGTGACTGTAACCGTGGGCACCATGTCCAAGACACCAGGGCCTGGAAGGTCTGTATGTGGCAAGCGCCAATTAGTACACCAGCCTTGCAAGGCACTATTGGGTGGCACACACCTGGACACGGGCTGATGAGCAGACATATGGCGCTCTAATGTGGACATGCCAACCCTAGCCACATACATCTTCAGTGGGGGTCTAAGGAAACAGCACGCACACCTCAATGCGGTCTGTGGGTGACAAGTTACCCACTATAGCAAGACCTCAAGGGACACTGGAGGAGTCCACAGAGGTGGCAGTGGGGATATGTTATTATAAGTGGCAGTTCGGGGCGTAAACCGCCCCCACCTCTGGCTCCCTGGAGGGGCCTGTAGGGAGGGTTTTCGTTTTATCGTGTTTTCCCCTGTCTTAATGTTTTGTTAACATGCCGCACGTCTGCCACCGGAAGGGGGTACTGGCAGTGGAAGGAGGGATCTTCATCCGGCCTGGGGGCTAGCAGACACCGAGGGGCCCTCACAGCTCGCACCCTCACTCCTGGAACACTCATTCCAACATGTAGCAAGCGGCAGCTACAAAAACGCAAACTGAGTGCTTTCCAAAGATCATCACACTCAGGCATGCGGCTGCAAGAGAAACACTGTTCCCTCTCAGGCACAGGCTGTGATCACTGTTACAAGCCCAGCATTTGTCACTGTGTGGACACATCACAAGAGCAGTTACCACCATCGAGATTCAGACACAGGCTCTCAGAAGAACGTCGTCCAAGACCACCACAGGCCACCGGGCTCCGATGCCCACAGCTCACAACTATTCGTTCCGGGGTGAGAGATGCAGATAGGAGGGTGAAGAGCCCAAACCCGCTCCTGCGCTGGCAACAGCCGTGGAGATGAAAAAAAAAAAAAAAGCACAGTCGGCATGTTAACAGATGAAAGGCGGCGGGTGCTGTGTTGATGAAAGAAAACACTGCGCCCTCTTCCTAAAGCACCATGCCAGTAACCAGTAACAATCAACATGTAATAACGGCCCAGCCCAATGACAATTGCAACAAGACCGCGAGTGGTGCGCTCGCAAGAGCCGTGGAGATGAAACGTGCCAATAAAATCTTCATTGTCTAACATAGAAAATGGTCTTTTTTCTCCGCCAATGGGAAGCCGTCCCTGGGACAAGGCAGAGCGAGGGGGAGGGGGAGGGAGGAGCTGGCAGGGAGCCAAGCTTCCCTCACTATCTGCAGACAAAGCCTGAACCCATGACCTTCACAGCACATGCAGAGCCAGCGCGCGCAGACAGGAGCTGGGAACAGACTGGGATCCTTTCTAACCACACCACACGTGTGTCCGCATACTGGCCCAGCCGGCTGACTAACTGAGATCACTTCAAAACATGTATTCAAAATGAACGAAGCGCTCGTATAGTATTAACGCGGAGGAAGCAACTAGGTTACAGAACTGTACTATAGATTCGCTCATTCGCGTTTTAAAAGTTACAACGTACTTTGAATAACAAACCAGAGTGTGAGGGCAGACCGGGAGAAGTGCCAGAGGCGGGAAGGTTTCAAGGGTGGGGCCAGCAGAACAGAGCACAGCAGTGGGCTTGAGGGAGCAATAAAAACAAGCGCGGCCGCGAAAGCCAAGATAACGATCAGGGAGGAATGCAGGCTGCAGCTGTCCAAGCGCGCCGCTGCTCGCTCCCGAGACCCCTAGGCCATGGAAGTGAAAGTTTTGAGGGAAGGCGGGACATGCACCCGTCTTTGGCCATTTGCGTGCTTTCAATTATTGAAAGCCACACGAAAAGGCCAAAGGGATGTGTGGGAGGAGGCACACCCACACGGAGAAGGCTCTTGGAAGCCTGAAGTGATTCCAAGAGCCCTCTCTTAGAGCAGCGCATGCGCGGCCTAGGCGAGACCTAAAAAGGGACCGTGCATTTCCTAGTTGTTACAGGCCAACCTCTATGCTGGATTCCTCTATGAAAGTCATAGGCAGGGACAATCGCAACAGATTAATACTGTGTGCCACTGGAATAGATAGCATCTGTTGTGCAGTATTGCTTTAGAGCCGGACTGGGCACATAGGAGCGGTGCCCTAATTTGCATCGATTAGCAAATCCATAACTAAAAAGTGGTCCTGTTTACTTAGGCTTCATGGGCCTCTCATGGGCATTTGACAGCGTGGTCAGATTAAAATGAGAGGATAGGTTAGGGTCCATAGGGGTTCAAAGCAGTCTGGAGCCTTACATGCCCTTCACTTATATCTTAAAGCATCTATTAAATTTGGGCCTAACGGTGAATGCACAGAGTTTTGGCCTGGGACGAGGAGTCCGGCAGCGTTGTGTTTGGGTGCCATCTTATTTTTACTATATAAAATTGGGCTAGACTCAATTTTAGTCAGTGAGGGCAGGGACATGCTGTCAACGGTCAGCCTTTCCCGGTCCTAAACGCAGATGACACGGTGTTAATATCTAGACATCCAATGGGATCCAATTACTCTTAGATACTTGTCAATTTTTTTAATGGCTTAGGCCTCGCCACCAATTTAGCAAAAACGTTTGTCATTGCTTGTGGCTGAACGAATCACAAGTCACAATACATTGCGCTCTGGGGCACCCCTATTGCAAGAACACATGAATTTCGATACTTGAGGAACACATTTGTCTCGGAGGTCTTGGGTGCCTTGCATGACAGAGAAGGTTGAAGTTTTGCAATTCTGTTGGCTTCTTATTTAGGCTGGTCTCTAAAATTGGGAGAAAGACTATTGCGCCACTTCCAGAAATACATAAACAAAAGTGCCTACCTATTTTAACTTATGGTTCTGGGGTGTAGGGTTACAAAGTTGCTAAATGCCTGAAAAATGAGGAAAATAGAGAATGCAGGTGCTTCTTTGGTGTTCCACCCAGGTCACCGATGCACGCAGTCCATGAAGAACTTGAGCTACCCCATGTCAAGGACTCTATTAATCTGGCCCCTCTGAGGTTATGGTGTTCCATCTGTACCTTGATTTTGTGTCCAATGCCTGTGAGAAGGTACTGTTGGACCGATTTAGGCTTGGCATAGTCAGGTGTCAGCTTTCATTTCCCTTTGGCCAATTAGACCCTAAAGCTATCCTCGTTTGCCCCTGCAACAAGCAAAACCTTGCAAACCCTGGCACACTTTGTATTTTTTTGTAAATTTGATCATATTTATACCGAAAGGTTTTCAATCCTGGTACTCAGAAGTGCCTTGGCGACCTGATATACTCCAATGCTATTATACTTGAAGATGTTCCCTTCACTCGAGGTATGTGTTTGTCGCCACTTTTCTTAGATTTGCTCTCTGGTGTAGACAACCTTTATCGTTTTAGTTTGTTAAATATCTACTTATCAGCTCATTTTATATTTATCATTTCTATTTGGATCTGCTGCACTAGGTTTCCTCAGGCACATAAATTAAGGTCTCTATAAGGAATACTATAGAGCCCAAAACATATCTAGGAATGCCTATAGGGTATACAGAAGATGGGCCCCATAAAACAGGGAACTAGGCAACAGTGCATCCGCACAATGCAAACAAAATATCCTAACCTTGGGTAGAAAAAAACATCTTTAGAAAAGCACACCTTGTAGCAACAAGCATTGAAATTCACTTCGGGCCACAAAGTAATACAAGTCCACGATAACGGGAACCATAACTGGTCAGTGACAGTGTAAGAAGAATAACAAAACTGCAGAAGGAAGGAACACCACACCGGTTGCCACCAGTAGGTGGAAAGGGCAGTTTAAAAGAAGCTAATGGGCTGTGCCCTAGAATGGCTATAATGTGAGGGAAAATAAAAGAGGAACGTCCCCCGAAAAAGCCTAGTACGGAAGGAATTATGGAGGCAGACAGTAAGAGAACAGTTAAGATTCTGTTCCACCCAGACTGCCCCAAAAATGCTGCAATGCGGAATCCGCCTGAGCGCCGAACAGATGTGCACCATTGAAGGGCATGTCTACCAAGGTGGTTTGAACAGACTCTAAAAAATCAAGAGTTGGGGAGCCAGGCACGACGGCGGAGTGCCAATGAAAGAGCCATGGCTTGCCCTACAGAGTCTGTGGTATCCATACCACATTGTATCACCAATTTAGCTGCTTGCTGACCATAGTGGAGTATCTGGGTAAGATCGTTCTGGGTCTCATATGGAAGCGAGGGTAGCAGGCATGCGACTGAATCACTCCCTGTACGGAGGGATGTTAGAAAAGGCATTGAGGTCAGGGGAGGCAGTAGCACCTGCACCACAAAATGGCGCGGAGTAGGCTGCCGGAGAAGGCAGACCGGGTCCCCAGGGGCAGAGTGGAATCTATTGCCAGACCAGTCCACAGGGCACTTGTAGCAGGCTTAACCCAGGGCCCCAACTAAAAATCATACGAGGCTCAGCCTCCAATTGGCCCCGATGAAGCACACCAATCAAGGGATCAGTGGTCACTTCCACAGAAGGGAGCTGCAGCTCCAGAATCAGATGCCCTCCTCAGAAGCTCAGTAAAGGCAGAGCTTACCTCTGTAGCAAGGCCGGGAGGAGAAAAGAGGCCCGAAGATGGTGAGGACTCAAGTTCAATAGCTTCACCCAACTAACATCCAGAGAAGGCTGGGCATTATGTATGGAGTGAGTAAATCCCATCTCTTTTCCTTCAAAGACCTGTTCTCTAGGTCGAAAAACAATGAGGGCTCCTCAGAAGTAGGAGGAATGGTGTTTGAGGCCAACTGTACCTCCGGCACCGACCCCGGCAACGCTGTCCAGTGTCGATGTGGTGACGCCTCGGCAGAGAGGAAAGATGGCACTAGCATCGCAGGTGGGAACCCGGAAGAGCTGTGCACCGAAGCACACACAGATCAGACTATGGATCCAGAGGACCCAACTGAAGCCAAGGGTGACCCCACCAGCGTGGATACAGTCATGGCTCTTCTGATCTCCTTGGGGCTGAAAAGCGCAAAAGATTGAGGTGGAGATCCAAAGATGGCATGAAGGGAGGCATAGTACTCCCGCATCAGGTCCAGAGTCACACCAGCACCAGGAAAGGGAGGGAGCTCGAGGTAGACTCCTGCCCCAACTCCTCAACCGGAGGCCAGGAGAGATGAGAAGCGTAAGCAGAGAAGTCAGGGAATGCCGCGACTTGGACCTCTTAGTCTCAACTTACCTTTGGACATCCTGGTTGGACGCCTAAAGAAAGGACTTCTGGAGTGGGCTCTCGAGCGAGAACAAGATGCCACATGACGCGAAGCCTGCGACAACTGCTCCGCCAAGAGCTTCATGCAGTGTTCCCACAACACTTTCGGGTTAAGCTGGCAACAGGAGTCTCACTCCTCGGAGTCATGGTGCTTCCAGAGGTACCAGATACAACGAATATGAGGGTCTGTGGCGATGGTCCACAGGGTTAGCAACCCCGAGGATATGAGAAAAAGGCACACTGTTCTGTCGGCAAATATGTCGAGACAGGCCAAAACACAGCCTGAAGATCCGCTCTCCGGATCCGCACTGGAGTGCAGAAAATAATTTGACTGGGAGGGCTTACAATGACTCCACTGACTTCGCTACAGAGTCCCTCGACGCCCTCTACTGACGCACAGAGGTACTTCTGCAAAACAATTCCGGAATCAATCTGGCGCCTGAGGAGAATTCAAAGGTACGGAATCTGCGGCTAGATGTCTATCAGATACAAGTAATCAACATAGTTAGAAATACAGTTTAATACCAGTTGACAAGATCATCTCTGAAAAGCAGGGACAAAATCTGCCAAGTTAAGACAATGACAAAACAAGCTAGATATTCCAGATAAAATTAAAATAGATACACCAAAATTGCTAATTAAACTGAACACACTACAGACCTGTTTTTTCTTAGATATTCTATTTGTTTTTTACACACACATTCAATGCACAACAGATATCCGCCCTAAGAATGTGATATTTGGAACTTGAGAACCAATCAGAGAGCTTCCTCTTCAGGCAAAAACTACCTGATCACATGAAGAGTGTTTTGCCCAGTTTACCTCCTCAGTAGCCCCATAGTGGATTATCTACTGTCCTTGTCCTAGTAGGGGGAAGGCTTCTTATTGGTGGGGCTTTTTTTGGCCTGGCAACAGCACATTAGTCTGGAGACAGTCTACAAATTGAGTCGGAGGACAGCAGTTGTGATCTGGAAAAATATTTTACAATGAAGTTGACACCCAATAACACCTATGTTATAGTTTGGGCAGGGGGACTCCGTAGCCCTGAAAGGCAGAGGAAAGGGTCCACCACAGATATGGTGGGGGAATGGAAGGGGGGGGGGGATACCCTGGCCAAAGTCAACAAAGAGGTGTGTAAGCTGTCTTCCACTAGGCACATGTGAGAGAGAGAAAGGTTGGTACATTTGTGGTAGAAGTACATACAAGGTGCATCACTAGCCTCTTAGTCAATTATTTCAGGGCAATAACTGGTTAATTGTCCATCTACATGTTACATGTGGAAGGAAAACTAAAAGATTTTCGTCCCTACTGTAGTGACCAAAATATTTTATTATTCATGTGGAATGTTGAGACTAGCTCGGTCAGAAACTTCAGCGCACTGACAATGGAAACTATTCACCTACATTTCAACTGCGAGGAAGTGAGGCTCAGGGGCCCAAAACTGACTAAGGCTGTGGGCATGTATGTATCTGCAAGGGAATGACAGTGCTCCTTGAATAGGAGTTAAAAACATTAACTCAAAGTGCTATGCATTAAGGGGTGTTAAGTAGGGGGTCTTCAGTAAATCTGCTCTCTGGGGGCCATGGATTCTTCTTTAACACCCATCAAAATATAATGGACAAACATATTAAAATAAATCTCTTTAAGAGCACAGAAACTTCAGCCTTAATTAGCACTACGTACATTATTACTGCTTGTAATTGTGAAATACATTACTAATAGGTTCAGTACTATAGATAATGCTTTCTAAGTTTGGACTTCCATCGGGTTTTAAAGTTAGCCATAGCATCCCATCTTAATTATAGAGCTTAACTTTGGAAATCTGGTAGTAATGTTTTTAGATGCAACATTTTCGGTAATTTGTTGCAATGAAATGAACTTTTTTAGTGAGTAAAGTGTTCAAGAAATTGCATGTCTTTTCTTGATCCTTCCATTGCGTGCTCCTGCCCCTACTCAAATCCCTGCTCCCTGTGCTCCTATTGTTGCTCACACCCTCCTACCAGCTCGTCCATTGCTTCCACCAGTCCTTCCAGTCTGGCTGTTTTTTCTTTTTTTATTTCCACCCCCCACCCCCCTAGCAACTCCACTGCTTTACCATGTTAAAGAAACCTTCAACTTCTTGGACTATTGTGGGATTCACCTAAAGAAGTCGGGATCGCGATGGTGACCAGCACTAGTGACTCCAAGAGCGGTCCCGGGACTTCCCTTGCGAACAGGACCC
Source organism: Calotriton arnoldi (assembly GCA_963921515.1). Classification (NCBI taxonomy): domain Eukaryota; kingdom Metazoa; phylum Chordata; class Amphibia; order Caudata; family Salamandridae; genus Calotriton; species Calotriton arnoldi. The sequence continues at coordinate 501,342 of CAWUFW010009456.1, read as the reverse complement.
GGAGAGGTGCGTAGTCATGTAGCCAGAAGCTTCATAGCCGGCTCGCAGATGGTTTTTGTATTCGCCGTCCTACAATCTGCGCAGGACTTGGAGTTGTGGTCCCGCTCCAGGCCCCACAGACACCAAGTGGAGGTGTGTCACAGCCTATTTGCATGTGACAGGCACCACAAGGTTTAGAACCAGTAGGTTTCTTCCGAGACATACTCCAAAAATGGGATGAAACTGGTAACCTGGCTGACGTAAAAAAAAATGGGCAAAAAAAGTCAGTCTAAGGGGAGATTGTCTGGATCTGTGCAGATGGTGCGGAAAAGGAGGAACCAAAGTCAGCGCTCTAGGGTGGCCCCAATATAGGCATTGCACGCGCCACTTCCGGCACAGACTATGCCACGCAGAGCCAAATGACACCACCTACAGGTGCGCAAGGGGACTGCTCATAAAATGTCCTTATCTAGTCGGACTCCTTGGGAATTAATATTCTAAGATAAGTAATCTTTGGCTAGAAGTCTCAAGCAGATCATTTCACGGTTTTCTTTAAAACTTACTACCAAACAGAAAATTAGACCCACTGACCAGGATGAAACAGGAGCTTCAAGTTTTAAATAAGCGGACGCGTAATCCACGAGGGGGAATTTAGTACATGACAGGGAGATTCAGTATCCTGGTGCTCCCTATTTTCATGAATCCACAAACACACATGAACTCTACCACTTCATTGTAGAAATGTAAACTATAAAACAGGACTAGGGTGTATCAAGGAAGTGGGTGGCTCGAATTAATCAATCTGTGATTGGGTTATGCAAAAACGTATATGCAGCAGTTCTGGAAAACCTCAAAGGAAAGGGTCTGCAAGGGGTACATAAAATTGGCAATGTCTAGAGAGCTTGACTGGGCGAGTGTGCTTTTTAAAAAAACATGCAATGGTAAAAAAAATGGTCAAAATATATAAACGAGTGGTCCAGCTGCACAGACACCAGCCATGTCACTAAACTCCACTCTTTTCAGGGAGCTGTGCACATGTGATAAGTCAAAATGCTGTCACTTAGTATATGATAGCCAGCAAATTAAGGGATAACCCATTGCCCCATGCTGTATATGCTGTGGGCAGCAGAAGCAAAACTTGAATGACCCTTGAGCAAACTAATGGCTAAAAAGTCTGATTGAAAGCCCTTGTACGCAAGTATACATGCATTTGTATACGTGCCGAGTGATGAGTTTTTGGGCAAGTATCATGTGGGGGGGAATGCTAAAGCGGACTCTAGACCAGACCTAAATTTAAAAAAACAAAAACACGCATCCGAAGTTGTATATTTATTACCAAGTGACAAATCACAGGTACACACCATTTGAGCTACCTACTACCGGATCTCTGTGTTGTGTGTTAACTTCTGTTGAGAACATCACAGACGTACATATTTCTCCACCTGTCCCTGATAATTTGATTATTTTGTATGAAGGAATATCATCCCAGGTAGACAATAAATAAAACCAATACACTTGTCACTTCAAAAGGAAGACGTAAATTTACATACAAGCATAACCTCTACCGAAAATGTCTGCTAATATTGAAATGTCATGCTAATATTAACAATGAACGCTAAAGAGTAGTTAACGTCACATGGGTGCCCAAGTAGTACTTTGAGCAGACCGTCTACCCATCAGCTCCAGTTCGCTTAGCAATTGCTCACGCAGTGTAGAAAGGATGTGAGATTCACTCTGCAAAACGTAGACCCCAAAACGCAAACAGGGTGACGGTGTCTGCGTTGCTGGTTACCAGCTAAGTGGCTCTGGTAGGACACAATAAGAGACCCAACCATTGGTTCTGGTTTGTTCTTCTGAGGTTACCTAATGAATTGGATCATGCACTCAGTCCAAGGAATCGTCATAATAGTGTTAGGTCTGTGCTCCTGGGAACGCAAACAGCACAAAAGCATGTGAAATAACCCCTTAACCTTTACGGTGACCAATTAATAATTCACCTTCTCAAAAAAAGAATGGCGCCTGAGGTGGATAACCAAGGATAATGCCCAGGAGGCACGGTTCAGGTAATTTATGTAACTGTAGTTTCCACAAATGATTTTACTCTTAACAAAAAACTAAATTCGTCACCTTTTCCTAAAACCCTGGTGAACAGTCAAAGTGAAGCAAGAACCTTCTTCTGCACTCTTTAACATTGCTACTCCCCATGTGTCGCAGTATGTTATCGCCCCAGATGAATGCTGGTTTTAAATGCTATCCATTTTTATTTTAATCCGTATACCGTAAACTCCGGTCTGAGAATTTAACCCATCTGTCAAAAGACTGTATTCAATGCTCAGAAAAGGAAATGGCGACTAAAAAAAACCACCAAGCTCAGGAGGTTTAATTATTTCTGCTTCTGAGTCACACGCAGAAATGCTCTATTCTGCATAAGGTGATCAGTAAAGCTTGGTTGCGTTAGCATATTATTACAAGCCATACTGCGGGTAGTTTACCAGGCAAAATGTATTTATTTTGCTTCGGGTGCAGACTGCTTGCGTCCGAATCGGGGTTATTGCAGGACACTGAGGTCTATTCAAGTGCGTGAACTTAACGACTGTGTGCGATACTCAACAACCGTGCAATAAATATTCTACGGGATTGTGCATATTACGACCGGATGTAACATTTTAGTTTTTAAAAGGCTACATGTTCCATACCTTCATTTGCATAGCTAGTCGCATTCTTTGACTCTGATATTATAAAGTTAATCAAGTCACAAGTACAAACGAAGTAGTCGACTTAAACATGCAACGAGGGAGCAAATCCAACACTACCTTTATCTGTCACAAAGTCGGCAGCTAATTGGACGCGATAACCAGCATCTCTGGGCACACTAATGGAACGTAGGTGGGAAGGAAGCCACAGCTCGGAGCTCCAGGTCACGTCTCATGAGGTTTTCGGAATCACAACGGGACACTGTCAAGAGGCAGCCAACAGTTCAAACATGATGGGGATCTTCATTATTGAAATAAGGTCCAATTCATTAGTTCTTCCCGACAACTGTTCCAGTGCAGCATCTGTACAACTAAAGGGTCATATCCCAGGGCTGCTGCGCTTACAGAGATGCCACTGGACCTGAAGGCGGTTTGATGGGATCAGATGAAATCAGGAGTGCACCCATTCTGGAATGAGGCGAATCCAGATAGGCAGGCTTGTATGTAGCACAACAAGGCACCCTCTAATCAGCACCAGTTTAACAGAGCCTGGCATAAGCTCGGCTCCCATGACAGAAAGGCTGGGTGGCCAGAGCCAGAGCCATGAACCCAGAGCCAGAGCCATGAACCCAGAGCCATGAACCCAGAGCCAGAGCCATGAGCCCAGAGCCAGAGCCATGAACCCAGAGCCATGAACCCAGAGCCTTCGTCATACTAAACGGTCTTCATTCGCACAAGATGTTCGCCTCTTGTACATATGACCAAGCCTTTGTCGGACATGAAGAACATTGAGCACCGCAAGTACTCTCCGTTACACTTGGAGAAGCAGTGCTGTTAAGTGCTGGCACTGAAATTTCAAGAGTGGCAGCTTTGAAAAAAGTTCTTATAAAGTCCATTACTAGTAGAGCAGCCCTGAGAGAAGGTATTCGACTGCCTTGAAGGATAAATGAGTCCCTCGGAGAGGTGCAGCCACTGTCCAACTTAAGTCACAGCAGCTTTACTGACTATCTTTATAATGGTAAAGGAGTTTTGTTGTATGGCGCTGGTATGCTCTGTGCAATGCGGACACAGTGAGAGGTCTTCGTAGGAGGACTTTAAATGTACAGCAGCCAGGAAGAGATGTACCAGTACCGACAGTCAAGATATGGGTTTCTAAAGAGTATTACACCTGGGCAGCCCATGCCCTGCTATCCCAGCAATTAGCCTCGTCCCTTGTTTTGTTCAGTGGGCGTAACTGGGTCCCTGTAGCTGAATCATGCTCCATCGCAGTCGGCCTGAACTTGCGACTTTGTCCCAGTCAAGTGCGACCAGATACCTACAGTGGGCGCAATGTGCTTTAGGCACTATTTTCACTAAAATCTTTCAAATTGCACATCTCTGGTTCTACTGACTGGATTTTTGTCGTTTTGGTCTCGTTTTATTTATTAAAAATCACTATTTTTCTAACTTGGTGTGATCCTTTTTGTGTGGTGTTTCACTTTATTACTGTTTGAAGTGTTGAACAAATAATTTACACATTGTCTCCTAGTTAAGTGACTTTTCTGTGCCAAGCTGCCAGAGGGTTGAGCACAGATTAATTTAGGGGTGGCTTGTGCCTCACCCAGAAAAGGTTTGTAGTTGCTGCTTGACTAGGGCTCACACCTACCTCAGTCAACCCACACCCCAATTTCTTCCAATGCTGTATAGCAGCATAGCTGCTGTACAGCAAGGTTAAAAGTATTTTTTTTAAAAGGACTAAGATGCATCCAGTGCATATGTACTTTTAAAAATAAAAAGCGCATTGATCCCTGGCTGTGTCGTAGCGTGTTTTAAAATTAGCTTTAGCCACACTGCTAAGCATCTGCACTGTTGTACAGCATGGCTACAAAACACTGCCAAAGCCAATAGCTTGATTGACTTTGCCAATGCTTATTTGTTGAGATTTGCCACTACCAGTCAATAATGGGCACAAGGCAATTAATTTTAAAAAAAGGAATCCGTAAGGCACGAAGGTCTAACCTAGGTGCAGGAGGCCTGGATCCATTAGATTTTCAGGGTAACCACTTGCTAGGTAAATGAGCTCCATTTAGAATAAACTTAAATGAATAAAGTGTTAACCAGGACCTACGTTAAACACCCTTGGTATAAGGCCTTTTGAACGGAAAGGCCTATTTCAGGTGTTTAATCTGCCTCCGAGGTTCACAAACCCAGAAAAACATGCGCTTTCTCTGAAGGAAATAGTTTAAAGGTTCTCCTGAATGGCTGCATTCAGCGCGAGAAGCAATGTTACAAGTTTTGTGGAGAGCCATTGTTTGCTGTGCAGTTTCGACCTTCAAATATTGAATTTTTGTTTCGAGGCACAAAATGATCTCATCTGGACAAGCGCCTAATGTCAGAAGGCCAAAGGCTTCTGGCATGTCGAAAGACCATTCAAGGCTAGATTTGGGAGACTCAGGAGCAACACTTCTCTGAAGGCGCACAGCTTCCACTGTGGCGAGTGAGAATGTCCTATGTGCTGACTTGACTGGGTCAAGGAGAGGGACTGAACAGTATTTAAGTGACTAACGACTGTTGACCCTTGAAGACCCTGAAGACTTGCAGCGAATTACCTCTGCAATCGATGCCTTAAACCATTTAACCTGATTGGGGGAAGCGGTGCTGTGAAAAAGGCCCATCAGTGGTACATGCCTCTACTGTACAGGTTAGGCCCAAAGATGCACGTGGAAGAGGGGCCTTTTGTTCAGAGGTTTCTCTGGTGATCCAATAATAAGATACTAGGCGCTTTACCTGAACCCTAATTTTAAAGGTATACCTTCTATTACTTGAGCTTGGTTTACATCTGCAGTGTAAGAAAGAGGCAAAGAGGTAATATCAAGTTCGCGGGGTGACTGCTTTACACTGTAGTGAATGTTGTTGAAACTGACTGTGAACCAGTTGTGGTGAGCTATGGGTATTCATGTTGAATGGATAGAGGCGCGACTGTAGGAAGTCGTTACAGTGCCTCAAACCGAAAACTCCTTCCAGTTCTAAACAGCATTCAGGCTCAAAGACTGAACTTTTACTATCCTTTAATAGATGGCTTGATTCTCTAATGTGTATTTTTATGCAAGGGTTCGCAAGATACCAAAGCGCGTCAGACTACTCTACAGGCCTCTACTGACTTTGCTTTCACTGGTCAGTGTTGTCATTTCCATCACAAGCGGGCATTTCATCTTTAGTATATATAACAAAAAAAGCTCAAGGGATGATGAAATAATCCCAAAAAAGGAGGTGCAAGTTCGACAGGAAATTGCAAAATTTAAAAATGCTGCAGGTGGACAGAACGGCAGGCATCAAAACAATTCAGTCGCATGGCAAAAAGCTCAGGAATATACTACACCTATTGTATCAAACCAGTAGTAGTGTCAGAGTAGCCCAGGTTGTAAGAATCCCACCACTATTTCTATACACTAGATAATATAAAATTCTTTACTTTGAGTGCAAGCTAGCGAAGGCTCCCATCAATATGGAAGAAAGCATTAGCCTACAAAATACTAATGTAGATTTTCTATTAGTGGGAAACCTGACTAATCTTCAACAGAGCACTGCCTATCTACAAACTACGCACCTAGCACTGTCAAACTGAAGGTACAGCCACATGAAACGCTGTACAAATGCAACATTTGTTAAACGACACCCTATTTCTACCCGTTGAATATCCTGCCAGCATTACTTAGGAAGTAAAATCCAGTCAGTCTATCTGTCGAAAACCATGTGGAGATCAGTTCAAATTAGTGCACGAGTCATATGTATTAAACAAAAAATCATGGTAACTATTGCATTGATTTAAGTTTTCCAAAAAATAAAAAAAAAAGCAAAAGCGCCACTTCCTCTGCTCTTTAGGACACCATTAAGCGCTTTCCTTAGTTTGACAGACAGCGCAATAGGTCAACTGCTAAAGGCTACTCCAATTCGCCGTGTTAAGTGCATTGAGCGCTTCAATTCACAATTGGACACTCAGAGGATAAGATACAAATGGAACCTGTAAATAATCTTTAGCAAAGCCTTTAAGTAACAGGGTATAGCCGATACGACGGCACAAGGCTACCGGAGAAAACACAAACAGCGAAGGTACAGATCAGCACCGAGTGGATCTATTTCATTATTGGCTCAATTTACTTGGAGACCTGATCTCGAAGTGGCACATGCTGTCAGTATTCACCTTAAAGACTGAAAATCACCTCTAGAACATAGTGATAAGAAACAGTAATCCCCTCCGCTGTGACAAGGCACTCTTTCGAAAAGGAGCAATATGAAAGAAACAACATGCTTCTGGTACAACACAAACATGCATATCATGCTGCAGGGAGGAGAACTAGCTTTGTGCCTCCAAGAGGACCACTGCTTAGAGAGCTCCCAATACTGTATACTGGCTTGCACTCACTCAATGAATGAGGTTTTGGAACACGATCTGAACAAAATGATTGGGGGCAAAAGGTCAGGCAAACAAGTTCACTAAGCAAAAAGGTTCTGCAATAGTCCATCTAAACAGAACCTCAGGGCTGGAATTAGTATGGAAGTAGCTGATGCGGAGGTTCCAGAATATAACAAAATGTTGGTCACAAATTCCAACACCGCTGTAGGGCTTCCAATACCTTCACAGGGTCGTCTTATCTGGCAAATTCTGAAAAAATAGGCAGGAGTGCTGATGGAGAAGTTAGAAGTAAGCTGTTTACCACCAAAAGCAATAAAAACCACAGGCAAGTCCTAGTTCACCGTTAGTATATCGCAAGACACGAGACATTAAGGATGAGATCCCCCTTAACCAATGTATTGATGAAAATTTTGATCACCATCTTACGAATTGTGAAGCTCATTTTAATATGAACCTCCAGGATGAGTGAGGCATTAAGACATTGGTCTGGTGAACAGCGACATAACAGTGTATAGCTCCACTGTCACCTTCTCAAAGTAATCACTACCAAAGACCTCTTTGCTACTTATAGTAAATTCACTGCAAGTCCACGAGCCCAGCAGACATACTTGAATGTCACTTCTGAAGCATTACACGAAATCTGGCATGCTCTAGGACAAAACTGGAACTAGCCTGAACTTTTTTCTATAGTTTAAGTGGAGGCTTCCTAGCTCCTTTGACTGTAAAACAGCGCAAAGTGCTATACAATCACTAGATTTGAAAGCCTGGTGTAATATTCTGTATGGAACTGCCGAGCAAAACAAATCAGACCCTCATCTGGTAGGAAAGCAAGTATATTCACACTTCATGTTACAAAGTATAAAGATACAACTGAAGCAAGTCTTCAAATCACATCAAGAATATATACTCGCAGGACAACAAAATGTCCAGCAGGCCCTTGACTACCTCTGAAGTCAACAGTATTTTATTCAATGTGAAGGAACTGGTGGTGAGGGCCTCTAGCTCCCCAGCAGATCAGTGAAAGTAAATATGCTCCAGGGCAATTTTTCCATAGTATACTGGCAGGCACTTGCAACTATGCTGTCCAGCTGGAAGAGGTTGAGTGCAAGGAAATGGTTAGTCTTAAGGTACACACCATCTGAGGCTTGCTGATTCGGAAACTGAATATACCATGAAAATTTAACTGGCCTAAGTTACTAATCAGCATTGTAGACTGGAGTAATACACTTTCTACCGATGTATCACGCTGGCAGAAGACGAGCGCGGGGTCCCCCCTTTTTCTTGTCTATACAAAACAAAAGTGTGGTGGTATTCTTCCTCTGCAAGATCTTTCTGCTCTGCAATAAAGTGAAGACATCGCTTTGGAAGAGAAATCAGAACTCAAGCAAGCAGATATACGATTTCTCCTTAACCCAAACAACTGTTCAGTAATTGTGAATATAAGGGACACAAGAGGAGTCCTTCACAAAAAGTCGCAGGAAGGAGGATACTAGCGTCTACATTGCAGTGACTGTCCGCTCTGAGCTGCAGAAGAGAGGAAGGCTACCCAGAGTCAAGATAAGCCTGGACTTGAACAGTTAAAAGCACTGAGAGAAGAACAGGCTACAAAAACTCTTTTACAGGCAGTCCTGTGGCACTGTCAAGATGTGAAGAACCAGGATACTTAATGCTGCTTTGACCCCATCCAGAAATTGCATGTTTAGTTGAGCCCCAACCAACACAACCTGGAGGATGGATTACTTAATCACTTACTAGTCATTTGAAGGGCAGTTATAAACGGAGGCAAACATAGCCAACAGATTTTTCCGAGAAGCCTCAATTACCTAAAATAAACCTACCCATCTGAGCAATCTATGCAGGAAGTACACTTCCTCCTCACACCTCTTCTGTTAACAAAAGGGAAAACAGGAAAAATATCTAACCTGTACAAAAATAGCTTTATCTTTAAGAGTGAACTGTTTGAAGTTTATTCGGTCACAAGGAATATATTTCTCAGCTGATATTAGAAGGGCCAAAGCCAACAATGGCAATATAATAACATGCAGACACAAGAAAGCTCTAAGACCTCTTCTTATTGGTAAGGAGAGGTCTATGCACTTCAACATGCAGGGTACACAGGTTCTAGGTCAGCACAAATCCCAACACCATGAACTAAAAGTGAGCGGTAGACGCTTTAAAAGACAATGCGCTCAAGAGCAACTTTCATTAAGCACCATAGGTGCTCTCCATACAATAGAATGTATGCAAGGAATGTGCGCGGCCAGACGCCCTTACTAGAATGATGCAGATCTAATTGACTGAACATGGCAGAGTGCAGTAGGTAGCTTTCATTAATGTCCGACATACGCATCTATCAGAGGTAACCAGCGAATTTGCACTCTTACCAGGACCAGAAAAACTTGAACGATGTCCCAGGGAAGTCGCATGGAAGTACCCATTAAAGTTCAGCAGGAATATCGGTTACACTACCATGACAAATCAGACAATATTAATTGATTGCAATGAAACATGGTCTATTTTGGGCAACATACGACTTTCTTCATAGTGCATGCAACAATGCTTGCAAATAGAACCTCATTTCCAATCATGGTATGGTCGTGGTACCGGCCCTGCAAACTTGTGTTACATGCAATTTCTGTTGGCAGGGGAAATGTCCTTTTCAAACAGCTGAAAACATATTACAATATAGATCTTACAGATCTTGTATCGGTAACTATAATAGAAGACAGGAATTTCCTAAGTGACCTTGCATTGATGCATCTTAAAACAATCTTGCACTCCTTACAATCGGGGTATCAGTGGATGTTTGTGATGTTTAACTCTTATACAGAAGCAAGACTATGCCTGTACAGGGGGCCGGATCTTCATTTTGCATCCTAGGAAAGAACTGTTGATGCGCATTGGCAAAATGTACATTACCTGCAACAAAAGCAGAGGTACTTCTGTATTGCACTGAAGCCTTTCATGCAGACTGAGCTCCGACCCCTAATATTACTCGATAGGTGATTTTTGTGCAAAGCAGTTAAGTGCAATTCCAGACAAGACTTTTTGGGAAGGGCTTTGGTTGCATTATGTCAACTTAGTATGAAGGGCATTGTCTTATTTTCTTTTCAGGCATCGATGAAGGCACGAAAATGATTAATTTTACTCCTAACTTCACAAACTGCAAATGGCTATTAACCGATACATTTCTGAATGCCCCACATCTGCAGCGAACAAATTATAAAGGCTCATCTTAAGTCTACCTGCAGAACAAGGGCTGTGCCACATGAAGGCCTTCCAACAGTTGCCCCTATGCAAAGGGTTAAAGTATGTCAAAATAAAAATGTAATCGTTGCAGCGGCAGCCATCTTTCTTCTCAGTGCTAACCAATGCTACCAAGTTTGTGCCAGTGCCTTGCTCCCATGCTTGATATAGTGGGCAAGAAATGTTTTAATAGCCTGCTCAGCACCAACAGTTTACATTTGTGTATCAGTTTAAAGGTAGTTTTCACTAGGCCTGGACAAAATTTTCATTACACTAGAGTATTCAGAGTCATTTTGCTAATTTCATGTCACTCGTGACGTGAAATTGCTGAAAAATATTACATGCTGTATTCAGGTAGGGACTTGAAGCTCCGCCCACTCTTCGCCCATATTTTTCATTGGCTTGTATCATTCTCCACTGTAAACTGTGGCTGTTCATTGGTCAATAGGCTTAGTAGTCCCTCCTTAGTACCGCCTGGTCTCATTTTTCGGTCGAGCCTATCGCAGCGCGCAAGCGCTGCTTAGGAGACGACCTCTTGGAATTGGTCTGTACTGTTTGGAAAACTCGTGCATGTACTGCACTGTTTCCAATGAATACTCGTGCGTGTACAGCCTCCACCTTGAGGGAGCGAGCAGCTGCGCCATCTGTTTCCAATTATCGCGCCCGCGCTTGTTTACATTTGCCTGTCTCGCGGTCGCGTTAATTGGAAACAGATGGCGGTTTCGTTCACTTTTGCGGCTGTTTTTTTTTTTTTTTTGCACAAATTATGCAGTGCTTCCCAGGCACGTTTCTTGAACTTCCGGAACGCCGAGGCACTCGTGTTTGCCCTTCCAGGGTCACTAATGTCCCAGTGTCATTAGCCCCTGTGTTGCCTTTGTTTAGCTGTTTTCCGAGCTTGTGATCGCCAGGATCACGAACGATAGAGGACTGAGCCAGATACAGAGCTACTAGCTTTAGACGGAGGCCTCCGAGGCTCCGTTTTGTAGTATTGACTTCGCGATCAGGCAGCAATTGTGAATGTTACATGTTTTTGTGAACATTGTGTGTGCAGTCCACCCTTTTAACACTGACTGCATTGTGCTACGTTTGTGTTTCTCATTTTCGATATCATCTTGTGATTGAATGGTATAAGTGGATTATATCATCATCGTTATTGCATTGCTGTTTTTGTTACTTGTGTACTTTTTGACATTATGAAATAGTTACAAAAACTCTCACCGCTCAAACATGTATATTAGGGAGCTTCTTAAGAATGTGTACTTAGTAATTACAGCTTTTGGATTTTTGATTCTAATGATTTTGGAAACTCTCCACAAGTAATGAAAATCCACATTGTGACGCGATTTAAACAATAAAAGGGAGACAAATTGCACCGTTGTCTTAACCTATTAAAATGTAGCGTCCATGTGTTACGAAATATCAATATCTTGTTCGCATATGTAACATTATTACTAGTTGTTAAAAAATATAGATGGAGCCTATAAGAGATGTGGGGCATCAAGAGCTTATATACCCGGAGCGCCCCCCCCCCCCCTGACTTCACTCAGCTGGGCACAGACGAGGAGCCCTTCCCCAAGGACCCAGACATGACTCGGCGCTCTGCACGGCACTGCTGCTCTGCTTCTTGGCGCTATGGGCTCAGCTCCAGCAACCCCCGGGTGAGTGGTGGGGGGGGGGCCAGTAGGAAAGGTCATACCAACATGCTTCTGCAGCCCCCGCATTAGGCATGCGCTTGTTAAGGACTGCTGGCTCTGGCTGGGCTCCCAGTGCCTCTTTCGCCTCAGATTGGCTGCGTGAGGGAAGTCAAGGCCGATTGACAAGAACGTGATTTAAACAATAAAAGGGAGACAAATTGCACCGTTGTCTTAACCTATTAAAATGTAGCGTCCATGTGTTACGAAATATCAATGTCTTGTTCGCATATGTAACCTCATTACTAGTTAAAAAAATATATATATATTTATATTTTTCTTTCAAATCATTCACTGGTTTTGGGTGCCATCTTTTGGCTAAACAAACTAAATGTAGTACAAAGTCCGCTTTACTCAAAAAATTACCATAAAGTGTTTTCCCCATTTGTTTGTATGCTTTGTAATATTTAGAAATTACCACAACGCCTAGCGAGAAGATGGGCTCACGACTTTCTGTTTATTTTACCTGAACTTAAAATCTATTTCCATTGAAAATGGAGCGTTTTACATTGGCTATCACCGCACTGTTTAAAGGCGGAGAATGGATGGATAGTGACTCTCCATAGTCCCATCTTAATAACTACTTCTGGCATGTCAGGGACTGTGCTGCTTCCCAGGGGCTGGGGAGACCCGTGCAACTGCCGAGCCACCGGCTCTTCTCATCTGGGTGCCTGCTCAGCCTCATGGGGGGCAAGACGGGGATCATAACTGGTGGCAACAGCAGTATCAGTAAAGCTACTGCTACCGAGTTGATTAAGAGATAAGCACTGGTGATCTTGGACTGCAGAGACGGGCAGAGCAGGCGGCACGAGATATGCTGCAGAGGGGGGCTTCGCTGAGCTCAGGGAGGTAGTCATCTGACATTTGAATCTGGCTTCTCTGAGCTCCGTGCAACTTTTCTGTCATGGGGTGATCCAGGTAAATAAAGAATGTAACAGTGTGCCCGACCCAATTACCAGCAATCTTTGCCTGTCATAACCTTCTCTTCACAGTCCCTTGTATTGTAGCTCTAGCCTCCGCCACCTGTTCTAAAATTGCAACTTTACCCCAAATATTTTAATACCTAGCTGGCTAATTGTCAACACCTGCTCCAGCCTCACACAATTCATTTACCTGCACTCCCTTTCTATGCCCAACATCCTTTTGTGCACCCATACGTAACCAGGCTCCTTCCTCACCAACAAAGTGTTTCTACTGGTGCACCATAAAGAACCTGCACAAAGTCATGCATTGATTTAAGCTCACACGCCTGCACAATATTTGCTCCAGGGTCTCTCATGGGTACAGATGTATTGGTTAACCGCTTTCTTTTCACGTTTTGCTTTGTCACAGTGAGTGCTTTGGGGTCATACAAGTGTCACTTTCCGTGATTAGATGCCATAAATGAAACTCTAATTTAATGTGTGTTAAGGAAGCTTAAAGTGCAATTTTTTCGTGCTCGATGCCTTGAGGTGCTGTACAGGGCATTATCCAAAATTAGATATTGAGGATGTTACCAGTGCCCATTTCTAACATTGGATGTCTCTGGTTTTAGCTGTTCCTCTGTGTTAGGGTGTTACGTGGAACTTTCTAAAAATGGATTTCTTCTGATGTTATTTCCACGGACCTGTGTTTCTTGTAATGTTACAAGAGCCCCTCTCAGGATTTTAGTATCTTGATATTATAAATGCCATTTTCGGACAGTCGGGCAGCGAGTGCTGTGTGACGTTACTAATACCCGTTTCTGGCAGTGGAAGATGTTGGGTCTTAAGCATTCAACTTACTGACAATGAGTATCTGTGGATATTAAAAGTGATACTATTTGACTGTGAATGCTTTGGGGTTTTCAAAGTTCTATTTGCTGACAATGTGTGTCTGGAGATATTACCTGCGATACTTACTGATAGTAGATGTCATGTTTGCCAATTCCTGACAGTGATGGTCTTGGGATGATGTCATTGCCAATTCCTGACATTGTGTCTGATGATGCTACAAGTTCCACCTGCCTCCTAATTCATTGGTAAATTAGACCATTTGCAGATGGCTACAGTTTCTAAAGAGAACACAATGTGCAGCAATTGTATAGATCTTCAATTCCTGGTGGCACAGAACCCAGGATAATTTGCTGCATTGCTAAACACATATGTCCCCAAAGGCGAGACCTATTGGCTATGCCAATGCTTGTTTAACCTTCCATGGCGATACCCCCTGTTACGTGTGTTGTTACTCAGTAGGCTTTAATTACAGCCTATGAGCACTATTTTCACAAATTGCTTTGTCCTGCCTGCTGTTGCAGGCAGGCACAGGACACTCCCTCTCCCAACACTTTGTTATATCATGGGCGCCGAACACATTTGCAATGCAATAGGTCTCGCATTTGTGAGAGTTTAAGCTATTGGCATTGTAAATGACAATGCCTTTTATTTATAGTTTTTAAAAACACAAATAAAAAGCATTGTCATTTACAATGGCAATAGCTTCAACTCTCGTAAATGCGAGACTTATTGCATTGCAAATGCTCGTTTTTTTCCAGCTGCTACCTATTCGAATACCCCTGTTCATTGCCAAAATCGCCAGGATTTACGAAGCGGCTTTTAAGCACTTTTAAAATACAGCGGCTGTGTTTAGTTCTTGTCCTAAATGGACGAGTAGACAAAAAGAACGCAACAAACTCCACTTTAAAACTCTCCACAAACATCTGAAAATATCCTGCTAATTTCGTTCACCTCACGTCTTTGCCCACCCGATTAACAGAGGGCATTATTCTTGTTTAATACAAGTTTTAATTGAGTGCTGTCACCAGCAGAAAGAACAGCGGAGAGTTTCTACTTTCCATATCAAACAAAGCAGGCAATTACCAACGATTCTGCCGCAATCCCTTATCACGGAAATACACAACTCGGCTAAGTTTCTGCAACGCCAATGCTCCTACTACAACAAAGCGGAGCCGTTGTTTCAGGGTCACATTCAACACTTTCATACACAGGCATACATTTACTTCTCAGCCAGACATCTATAATTAAGTACATGGAGAAAATAATTCTAATATTCAGGCACTTTTGCGGACGAATAAAAATTATTTTTATTGTAAAGATGATTGCCTTTCATTTCATGGTTTCAAGAAGCTACAGTTCACTTAGGTTTGATTACACAGCAATTAGATATGCAAATACCCAAGATCAGAAAAAAATGTTCCAAACGTCAGACGGCAAGCAATCAGGTCCATTCTTTCATCCTGTATAAACAAGCAGCTCATTAGCCACCGATTGTCTAAGAACGGTATCATTTCTAGAAGCCCAGACGTGGCTTTAAACTTAACTGAAGACGCAAGTGAAATCGCATAAGGAGTACAGCATCAGGACACAGCCTATTCCTTAATTCATGTGTTAATCTTACTTGCAATGTTTCGTTTTTAACGGTTATATGAAACTGTTCAATACAAAGTGCATAAAATGGGTGATTATTTCGGAAAACGTGATGGGCATTTTATTTGTTGTTTATTATGATGGTTGCTCACTATTTCTGCCGTCTACCTGCAAGTCATTTGGCCTATAATCAGGGCCAATGGAATTATGAGATTCGGCGACCACAGCTATTTTCGCCTAATTATAGATGTGTCACATGTCCCACACAATCTATCTTCTGCTGCATAATCTGCAGATTTTAGCAACCCAAAAAAAATTGTTATAAGCTCAAACAGATCAAAAGTTACTAAAAATGTGTCGAAATGTATTCCAATACAGTGAAAGGCCCTTCGCAAAGGTTAACGGACATCCTTCAGATGCTTATTTCAGTATTTGGTTGTTAAACTAGTACTGAGAGGAAATCTTTGCCCAGACAGTATTACTATGTGCAAAAAATGGCAAAATAATGCTTTCAAAAAATGTGCTACATTATGCCACATAATGTCTTTTCTTGCAGCATAATTTAGTCAACCCAGCCTCATAATTTGGTGCTTTTCTGCAGCATAATTCCAGTGGCCCTTTCTATCTTTAAGGGCACAATATCTGCCGCCCATAAGGCGCAGCAGTAGTTTGAGGGCACAGACCCTACTATCTAAAGCCATGAAGAGTCGTCTGCAGCACTGGATAGCGCACTGTTTTGTTTGTGGCATTCACTGCCAGAGAAGCTAACACTCAAGGGTCTGATTCCAACAGTAGAGTCCATTGGCCTGGTTGACCAGGAACATTTCAGGGAAACCTTATTACATCTAGAACAAGCATTTGCAATGCAATAGGTCTCGCAGTTGTGAGAGTTTGAGCTATTGGCATTGTAAATGGCAATGCCTTTTATTTACGTGTTGGTTTTTAAAACATAAATAAAAGGCATTGTCATTTACAATGCCAATAGCTTAAACTCTTGCAAATGCGAGACCTATTGCATTGCAAATGCTTGTTCTAGATTACATCTGGAGATATTTTCCTGTCCTCCTACAATTAACTCCCAAACATCTTCTGCTTTCATTGTTAGTACGGAGTAACACCGGGACAGTACATTAGCGCATCAGGGATGAGCAAATTGCGCATTGCAAAACCTTTCTCCAACTTGTGTTCATTTAGTGCGTTTATGATTGTCCCTGTGGGTTTTGACTTTTTGCCTTGGACTGGCATATACTTTTTTTTTTTGCCCTATCCTGTATGTTGCTCATGTTATCCGGATATTTTAGTTGTTTGGAGCTTTATATTATTCTGTTGTATTTCTGTACCGTTACAGCCAGTTAATGCTCTTACTTCAGCGATTATTAGTGTATTAGTCCTGCCTCAAAGCCAATTGAGTAGGCCGCGAATATTAACTTGAAATATATTTGAAAAGTGTATTTTTAAAGATTCCTAAGGGACAGCGATGATGAACTCTTATAATGTTATCACTTTTATTGTAGGTTATTCCGTACCCTGCAGAAACGTTCCTTCACCGAGAAGATGGTACGGTAGCTTCTTAGGCTGATGTGGGATGGGTGGCTGCAGAGGAGGGCGAAGCCTTTACCCGGCTAAGGAAAGGACGGCGAGGACAGCTTGCAACTCACCGGGTAGACCTTTGTTCTTCTATGTCATTATCCATAACACACTGCAAGCGAAAGTAATCCCACCCATTCCCTACAGTCTATGTTTTCCCTTATTCAGAACCATTCAATTAGTACAATTTGAATTAAGATGAGGGTGCATTCTGTTTATTAGGCAGCGACAAATGTGGGCACAGTAGGTAGAGAACCTCAAAATTGAGACATGGCTCATTAAATTAAGTTGCATTAAAATACTTAGACAAGTAAAGTTTATCTTTAATAGCGTTGCTGCTCTATGATATGTAATGGAAACTTCAGTTTTACTGGCAAGTTCCGATAACCTGGATTACTGTTTCCTGGGATTATGTTTGCTTGCTGGGTGACCTTCGTGATGTTGAAACCTATGCAAACAAGCACAGAATCGAAACCTGTGGTGCGCACGCACCACAGAGGAGCCGAACGCGGGAATCAAACCAGTGGTGCGCGCGCACCACAGAGGAGCGGGGGGGGGGGCGAGGGAGCCTGTCTGTGCCGCACGCTGATACGCATCCTAGACACGGACGGGAATGGGCGGAGCAAAAGTGGGACATGCGCCCGCCTTTGCCCAATTGCGTGCCGTTTTTTTTTTTTTTTTTTTTAAAGCACGCTACAGCCAATGCCAGCCTGCGAAAGCAAAACCACACGCACGAACGTGTGGTTAGCTTTCTGAAGCCCATACAAGAGGTCTTGCGCTGCGCGAGCAGTGCTACGCACTGCAACGCTAAGCGCGAGACCTAAAAAGGGAAATTTACTTGACATAAGAACTTTCGAATTCTCAATGCATACAAAACAAATAGAACAATAATCATTGGTAAAGCAAATGAGTCTGGTCTTGGCAAGTAGGTGACTTTTTTTTTTTGGTATGTGCTTCCAATACAAATCATAAATGAGATATGCTGCCAACCATAACTGGCAGCCATTTGCATGCAATATACTTTAATTATCCATCATGTATAATTTTATCAGAACAAGTACAGGTGTTTCCCAACATGTACGTGTATTCAGTGTTTCATTTGAGCCGGTGGGGGGCACTTGCACTCCTTTTTGGGTACTGGCTCTTATTTTCCATGATCGGACATTTCCAGAGAGCTAAAAACAGAGGGGGAAGGAGAAGGAAGAGAACTATGGAAATACTGTCACAAAGAGAGAAAACAGCAACCTGCAAGAGTGAGCTAAGGAGGAAGGGGGTTTCTGGGAGTGGATTAAAGAGGTATGAGGTGGACTGAAGACTACAGAGCCTTCGTATTCCGAGCAGTGACATTTAATAGCACCAGACACAGGCGTCTGTGCAGAGCTTTGGGCACCGACACTCATTTTACAAATTAAGCAGTGGGTGTATTTAGAAAAGGTATAAAACTCCCTTTGTTTTTAGTTCAAATGCACATTACTGTGAAGAAACGATTTTTATTAAAGAAGAAGTTCTACTGTAATTGAAATACCTAGTTTAAACATACCATGAAAAAAAATAGTAAGAATGGAAAGAAAAACATTTTCAAGTAAAGTATTGGCCAACCAGCTCTGGCACTCACCTGCACTACTTTTTAGGCAGATGTGCACCTGTGACCAGAAAAAAAAATCATTCATTGTGTGAGAAAGCTAATAGCTGAAATGGGCCTACCCATAGCGATGTGCTAACCACAGCATGCAACACAAGTTAAATGCGAAAGATAAATAGTTTAATAATCGATTAAGAGGCCAGACAATGTCCATGCATGTATTAACTTATTTTATATACGATTTTATTATTACATGAGGCTGGTGAGTCAGCCAATGTTGAATCTTAAGAGGATGAAAACCCATTGAGAAATCACTCCACAGTGTTAAAGCACACAAAGAAAAGAAATAAAAAATTTCGGTATGATCCGCAAAATATAGTCTTGGAGTTAAGAAATTGCATTTGTCTTGCTCCAATTGCGATTTGCTGCTTACAGATTCTTTACAAGTTTGTCGCAGAAGCCCACAGATTTAAATCAGTTAAAACTTTTTTTTTTTTTAAGTAAATTGCACATATACCTGCCATTCCACACAGTCTACAAAAAAATTCAGCAAACTGCATTCACTATCCTTGCAATAGGTCCAACAGGAAGGCCCTAAACAGATGGATTAGACAGCATAGTTTATATTAGTTTGGTGGGGTCCGTAAGACGCACACTGCACCCCACAGACAACAGTATCAACTGATACCAAAACAAATCACTCAGAAGGCACACCTGTCAACACTACTCTCAATACACTGGACAAATGGATATACTTAGCAAGCACGCACTACATAAAAACAGTACAGCCCATGAGTTTCTATACTGGCATCTGGTCTATTCTAAGCATGGGATTGATTCCCCTTACCATGGAAACTGGGCAGTCTGCACTGCACAGTGAATAAATGACTGACTCATGGCACTTACATAGTGCACAGAGATCTGCAATGGTTGTTAGACCTGGCACCATTGGCGTGGGTCTCCCTTCCATTTTTCGCTGTTGTCCCCCTGTTTTTGCTGGTATTAGATGCTCTGGGCGCTGTGCCACTGCCCTTCAGTGCCACAGCGCGAATGCTCCCTGTGTAAAGATGACATGTGAATTGGTATATCCATGATTGGCTTATTTGGTTTGCCTGTTAGTCCCTAGTAGTGTGGCCTGTGTGCGCCCAGGGCTGGTAAACCAAATGCTGCTGGTGGGCCTGCAGCGCTGGGTTGCGGCACCCACAGAAGCAGCTTGTAAATGATGTCTCAGACCTGCCACTGCAGAGTCTGTGTGCAGTCCAGAACTGCCATCTTGGCTGTGAAGTGCACCCACTTCCCAGCCCCTGAACCTTCCCTTGGCATCTTGTAAGTCAACCCTATGGTAGGGTGCATTGTATGTGCAAGGTAGGACATGCCTTGGTGTGTGTAGCATGTCCTGGTAGTGAATTACACCCAATTTCGTTTTTCACTACTGTAAGGCTACCTGTTCCCCATAGGCCAGAATGGGCAGTTTGACTATTACATGCTATAGTCCTAACTGACCCCAGGAACAAGGTAGAAAAACGAATTTAGTATGCCTGAGCTCAGAATATTAAAATACATATTTTAGTGAAATTTATTTTTATATTCTGTGTTTGAAAATACCACTTTTAGAAAGTAGGTATTTTCTTGCCTAAGCCTTCCAGTGTGCTCTGCTGTTGTGTATTGGCTGTCTGGTTTTGGAGGGACAGGGCAGGCTGAGCCAGACCTGGGTCGAATAGAGATGTGTTTGGGGTATGGGGAGGGGTAGCTCCTTGACTTGAATAGGGCAGTGCCTGGCAAGGTGAATGATGGCTCCACCTCCCACTGTGCGTCTGATAGCAGACCCCCTCTTCCTGAAAGGAAGGATGCAGCCTGGTAAACAAAGTGCTCCAGGACTGACCAGAACTGGTTCTGGCTGGGGTCAGTGACTTGTAGCTTTTGAGAACAAAGACTTTTATGGTATAAATATCTGTGCTAAAACCCCTACAAAGTGTATTGCTCCTGGACATCAAGACGAACCTCTGTCCGTGTAACTGAAGGAATCTGCAGGAGGTGACTATCCTGGTGCTTGTGTGCCGTTTCTTGGATTGGCCTGCAGTGGTTACCAGTGGACTTGGAAGAAGAGGGAAAAGGACTTTGAGAGAACTTTTATTAATCTTGCTAAAGCAATCACCCAAGGGCTAGGAGAGAGCTAGCCTCCTGTTGAAGTCTCAGGCACATCAGACTTCACCACCAGCCTCCTGATTCCTCCCAGCGAGGATTTCTATCTGCAGGTGAGGCTCCTGTGAGTTCCAGGGCCTCTAGTTCTACTAGAAAGAAGAGAGTGCTGAAATCGTCGCTAACGCACGTTTGCGAGCCGCCGCAGCCAAAAGCGCCCGAAAAATCATCGCGCTGCTGCCGCCGAGTGCTCGCAACCAAAGATCGAGTCATTGCACCGAGATCATCGCTTCACGACATCGCAGCGCGGGCGCCGAGCGTCCGCCATTTTCATCGCATCGCGATCGTCGCTCCCTCGCGGAGCGCCATTTCTTCGCATCGCAACCCGATCGCACACGCAACAGGATCGTCGCCTCGTCTCCTCCCTTGCGGCAAGGAGTCATCGCACCAGCGGTCTAGCGTGCAGAAGTTTGTCGCATCGTCTCCACACGCATCAGCAGATCGGCGCATCAGCAGATCGGCGCATCATCCGCCCTCACGGCAAGGATTTAACGCATCACCGGCCTCGCGTGCAGAAATTCATCGCTACAGCTCCTTTGCGACAATTTGTTGACTTTGCTACGAAATCCAGGTACTTTGTAAGTAAAAGGGTCGCAGAGACCACAGCTTTGAACTGAACTCCTCTTTGCGCACTTGAACTATTTTTGCAGCATTCCAAGAGTGATCCTATTTGACAGTATTGTGGCTTTTTATCGTTATTGGTCTTGTGTTAAGTCTATATATAAAGATACTTATTTTTTTATAACTCCTTGTGTGGTGTCCCTTTGTAGTGTTCCTCACTGTGTTACTGTGTATGGTCATAAATGCTTCACACACTGCCTCGGAGATAAGCCTAGCTGCTCGTGCTACGTTACCACAGGGTTGAGCAGGGGTTATCAAAGGGTGTGGCTCTCTTACCCTGACTTAGGAAGAAGGGTCCCTACTTGGACAGTGGCCAGCCACTGCCAACGAGAGACCCCCATTTCTAACAGCTATTTTACCGCAGTGGTGAACGATTATGCCACCCAGCACCTCAGGTCATCCCAGAAGCATGCAGAGCTCCAATGTTAAGCATTACAAATTCCTATAAACAATCCTGTACCTGGCTTAGTTTTACTTCCAAAGATTTCAAAGCGAGAGGCCTCAATCTGTTCAGGTTCCAAGCCCTGGGCAGAATACACACCCACTAGAAGCAGAGCTCTCTTCTCTTCAAGCGGGAAGTGGACCGAGCAACTGACCGGACTGGAAGAACTGTTCAAAGTTAATGGTCTAGGTTGCCATCAATCATCTTTACCAACTCAAAAGAAGTTATTACACCTTTGGATGCTGTGTCGCACTGTCAACACAGCAAGCTAACTAAAACAGGATTAAAGGAAACCATCAGATGTGCAACAAATTAAGTGCAATCCTCTTTCCAGCAAATGCTGCGGACTTTAGATTAGGTCCTTCACAGAAACAGGCAATTAGGTGAACTGTTAATCCCATGGCCAAGGACTGATTACATCTGTGCTTTCTCTCCCTGCTTGCTGGAAGATAGCTGGGCTCAGGCTGCAGACAAAACCCAGCCTGCGCCACTTTCAATTAAAATAGAATATGCCACATACTAGTTTCAAAAAAATAAAAGGGCTTGCTTACTATCGACCAGCTTAAATCGGTAA
This sequence comes from Calotriton arnoldi, assembly GCA_963921515.1. NCBI lineage: Eukaryota > Metazoa > Chordata > Amphibia > Caudata > Salamandridae > Calotriton > Calotriton arnoldi. The sequence continues at coordinate 478,991 of CAWUFW010009456.1, read as the reverse complement.
ATCTCTCAGGTGGACATTGAGTTGAAATGTTTTGCAGTGGATTAAGAATAATTCGAGGATAAACAGAAACCTCTGCAAAAGCACACATCTTGTCCTAGGATTAGCACTGATACTTTCAAAATCCATCATCTACTTTCTCCCTTTTCCAGGGTCTGCTTAGAACTCTCAAGCAGCAAACCCTGGCATTAAGATGATCGCTTGCCCTTTTCAGTTACCACATTTCTAATAAAACCAACCAGTTGCTGGCCATCAAAGGGCAAAAAGAGACAGTCCTCAAATTGTAAAACTTTAAATCAAGTCAAAGAACGTCGGGAAAAAAAAATCTACAAATTGCATACACTGTCATTTATTCCTTTTCCAGAGACTTAAGATCACTAGATGACTGAAAAGGGTAATACAGAGAAAGTAGGAAAATGTCTTCATGAATCATAGCAATTATTTTTATATTTACAATACATAGGATTTATGGATAGTTTTCTCTATCCAAAATATCAAAGGCCTAAACAGTATTTTCTTTAATTCGATGGCATGCATTGCATTAAACGCAAAGATGAAGTCTAAGCAGGAGATCCTAAAATTTGAGCTCTTGGTTACAAACAACTCTGCAGGGAATGCTGAAGTCCAGAGCTATCAAATGGGGCAGTAATTAGGTTGTACTTCACCAATCACATCTAGATTCTTAAAGCAGCAGCTAACAAAAGCAGCACTTGCAAAGCCAACATCTCACATTTGAGAGCTATTGACTTTGGCAAAGTTTTGCTGCACAGTAGTGGGGCTCCTGAGCAGCAAGACTAAAACTAACAGAAAAAGTGCTATGATGCAGCTAGCGCTTATACTTTTTTTTTTTTTTTAAACTAACTTTGCCAACATTAACAGGGCCTCTTCAAAGTGACTATCTCACAGCACAAGTTTAACGCTTGCATCAGGGTTTTGGTTAAATACCTTTTCATAAATATAAAAACATATGTAGAAGGCTTGCAATAAGTCACTTAACGGTAATAAACAGCATGTTACACTCTGCAAGTATGAGAACATATGAATTATAAAAAAGCACACATATATGCTTAAACGGATTCACGATCCATTTTCCTATTCTGTTATGTCAAAAACGCTTTATGTAATATGGATGTGGGCAAAATTACTCTGCTTTATTTCGTAGTATGAAGCAACATGACCAGGCACAAACAGTCTTGCCATTTAGGTGTAAAGTTTCTGCAATATGGCCACAAGATTCTTGACCCCCATTCCCTAAACTCACCCCCACCGGGGTGTATGGTGGTGCTTCTCCCCAAGAATGCAATGAACAAACAGAAGACATAAGGATTGATATGCATAGAGTGGTTGATATGCACCCGCTCCCCCCAATCTGAACAACCCTCCATGTATTAAGTAGGTCTTGTCTTTTAGGCCTTTGGGTTACTCCAGAACACCAAGGAAAACACTTTCCTTTTAATTGAAAGAAAAAAGGACAAACACGAAAGAGTCCAGAATTACTCGACCTCGTTACCAAGGACTTAGTTGGACTCCGCTTGTCAAGCGTCGCTGTTCTCACTGCCTGCTCCCCTTGCCCAAGTGCTGCCTGTCGGGTGCGACTGAAGGGATACCAAAGGGGATGATGGACGGAGCGTTAGAGCAAATCAAACACTCTGAAGGCACTATGCCCCCCAAGTTTACACTAGTTGTGCCGGGCTGATACTGCCCCACGCTCCTGGAGGCAAATTACTGTTTAGTGTACCTGCAGGTTCCTTCATTTGTAAAATATTATATAGTTCAATCTTAACGGGGAGAAGTCTAAAAAAACACGACAAAGTTAGGAAGAAAGTCAACAAGCAAACATTCTGTACGCACGGAGATCTGTGGACGAAAAATAGAGAGGCATTAAAAAACGTGCCTCAACACAGTCATGTCCGCTTTCATGGACTTAAGGTCGCGTCCACCTCTCTGGTGCATCGATTGGAGTTGACTTCTCACGTTTTTCGGGAGATAACAGAGTGGGAGCCAATTTTAATTTGGGGTGCATTTTCTGTTTTTGTTAAATTTACTAAAACGTTAAGCTTGTTTTCTCTTCATCAACTCACTAGTTGTTTATCCCGTTTGCACTCCGCCCTTCTCTTTCATTGCACTTGAATGTTTATAGTTTTATATTCATTTGGTCGTTTAATTTCTAAGGAGTCACACTCACTCTCACTTAAACTAACAAGTGGAATGGTGTTTTTTCGCTGGTGACTAATTTTGCTAACACATACAAGAACGCCTATTGACACATTGGTAAAGCTTGCATTTTGAGTCCATACTAAAACAATGACTGTAGCAATGACAAAAACAAAGATCAATTTGTTTTCTGTGTGCAATGAAATATTTTATTGTGTAACAATTCAGATTACTTTTGGAATGTAACCATGCATGGCAATGAAAGCCAAGGAGGCTGAATAATATAGTCAACAGCATGTGGTGAGAGTAATACTCCTATGGGTGAAGGCAAAGCCCACTCCATGCATATTTGAAACAACTGGTAACAATAACTGCGCAGTCAAGCTAGACCTAAAATCCATGTAAGACTGGGCTCTAAAAATAGATTACAATTGGGCCAGGCCGAAATTTAAATTAGGCCAGATTAATTCACGCAGTGTTTATAATTTCGCGTTAGCTGAAATTACAGAATTATGCCACTTAGCATAATTATGCCCCATTCGCCGTACAATTTTACAGGGAATTTGTAGTAAGAATTTACAGCAAAAGGGTAAGAAAAATAGAACGTGAGCAGCTTGTTGTTGCTGTGTTTTTGTTTGAACGAGTCCTCGCACAAAACAGGACACTAAAATATCATGCGAAAAGACGGATTATATTTAGCGTCATTATGCCATAAATTAGCACACACCTAATTACAATGTCGCTGAATCTGAAGTTAAAATATATTCAACTGATCAACTTATTGGAATTATTACAATAAAGCAAATGGAATTCAAGTGATATTAAAATTTGTGTTTCACCATATCGGATATTAATAGAAAACTAAAGAGGAATACAAATTTATATTTAGTTTAGTGTGTTGCAAAAGGAAACGTTTATTTTAAATTTCGATTTATTAAAACAGACTACACACACAGGTCTCCATGTAGGAGCCATGTACTAAATAGGAGAGGCGATTATCAAGTGCCCTTCGTATATGGTGGTACTAACCGGATTTATCCATTAAAGAAAGTTGACTGGAGACTAGACTGACGGGGTGGACTTTCCTTCTTCTGCTTCCCAAGTAGTAAAAGCAAGAGTTTAGAGTTCAAAGCCGTCCCTTTAAGATAAGTTTGTCCATTGGAATAGGATTTACAACAGAAATGGTGTCTGAGGCATGGGAGAAGGGATGAGAATCTTACAGAAAGTACAAAAGGTTTATTCACCGTGGTAATGACAGCTTCACCGAATGTACCACGGGATAAAAAATATACGCTTTTTCTTAGTAGAAACGATAATGAAGTTAAAATTGCAAGCGTCAGTAAACATAAAGTTTGGTACACAGGTGTTTCTAGGACATCCAGCCTTTTTTTCTTTAAAGTCTGGCTGGAGGCAATTGGAGCTCTCTGCCAAAGTTTGTGTCATTAAGGATGGAAAAAACACATACCAAAGAGTTGTGGGTCAGCCAAATTTAGTTATTGGCTACTGACCTGTAATATACATTTTGGATCAGCCTTACGGATTATTTTTATTGAGGGTGTGAGGTCCTCAATTTCTCTTTAATAGTATGCTGGCCTACCTCAATCACTGGAAAGAGACACTCAACTCTCATACACAGCAGAAATGTTTGAAGTGGGTTTACAGTGAGGGCCAGTCAGAACTACCAAGATCTTGAGATTTAGTTATATTGAAGAAAAAAAATGCAAAATTGTGACTTTTGTAAAAAATGATTTTAAAAAACCCCGATTTTTACAAAAGCTCTAGAAATGCTCCACTCCCCCCCCCCCAAAAAAAAACCCTTGGTTTAACCTTCCTTTTATTGACCCTGCGCTGCTGCAATTGGCCAATAAAAGGAGACTGGATAGGAGGCATTTCCTGTCTCTCTCCTGGTTGCATGCCTACGAGTATCTTGAGGCAGACCCCACCTTCCGGGAGTGCTAAAGTAGTACAGCCAGGAGAGCACGCACTTGCAATGCAATAGGTCTCGCATTTGCGAGAGTTTAAGCTATTGACATTGTAAATGACAGTGCCTTTTATTTATCTGTTTTGATAACCAACACATAAATAAAAGGCTGTCATTTACAATGCCAATAGCTGAAACTCTTGTAGATGAGACCTATTTCATTTTATAGAAGCGGCCGCCATTGTCCCAGGCTGCTTGGAAAGTGAAAGCGCGAATAGCGCGCTAAATGTTACAGGAAAGCATGTCGTGCCTGCAGTAGGATAAACTCATTAAAGAAAATAGTGCTTGCAGACTAAATAAGACATACGGTGTAACAGAAGTAAAAGGGCTTGTCCTCATGGGAGTTTATAAATGAAGACAAGGCAATACTAAGGCAGGACTAACAAGCCTATTAACGAATCAGAAATCAGCATTTACAAAGGACAATGAAACCAATGAAAAATATGGGCGGAGAGTGGGCGGAGCTTCAACTCCATACCCTAATACAGCATGCCACGCAGAGCATGCGTTGCCAGGCTCGACCTAAAAAGGCTGCAGGAGACCAGGACCCAGCAGGTATGTTAATGTCCTGGTCTCCTTTGGCCTCTTCCCCCATCACATTCGTCCTCCTGCTCACCTTCAACCCTATGCCCCCACCATATTCATCCACCTCCCCAGCACTCCTTTCTCCCCCCTCCACCAGTCCTCTTCCTTCTCATCCTCTCCCCCCCCCCCTTAGCACTGGCTTCTCGGCCTCACCCCCATGTTCCCATTTTTCTGTCTCCACCCAGATTAAGACCCCACCCTACTGCTTCTCTCTGCACCATCACAATTAGCAGTGTGATATACATGGTGCTGGAAGAAGGTGTTATCTTAGTCCCTTCCACCCACCCTCCGCCCTTAAATTAAGATGAACGTGGGGGAGGGGGGGGGCGGTTGGAGACAAAGTAACAGCTCCCTGCAGCACCATATTTGACGCTAGGAAGCCAGATGGCAGGATGGCACCAGAAAGTGCAGATTTGAAATTTAAATCTACACTGCTTGACATCAAACATTAGCCTTTCCAGCTCTGTTCTGCAGTACAGTGCTGGTTTGTTGCCTCCACGTCTGGGCCATGGTATTTTTGCAACAGGCTCGTTTGGTACCAGTGACAAAAATAATGCAAATTTTGCTTTTTGGGGGAAGCACTTTTTTCTGTGGCTGCATAACTTGACAAGCCAGACTGCAATATCCTGGGCGGTAGGATCAGCCATTTAGTATATAGTTAGAAGGAAGCTTGTTATTCCAACAAAACACCTTCAAATCGTACACTTTCCCCTCCCCCACTAAAAAAAGTAAGCAACAGCCGGAACGTGCGAGTTGCATGATTAACAAATCACATCTTTTGCAACAGCATGGTAAATTATTCAATGGCAGTATAAACATTTTACAACTGCTAACTGCATATTTTGATACAAACATTTCAAGCGGCATCACTGCAGCCCTTAAATGTCATTAAAGCTTTTTAAAAAAATGTGATCTATGAATTGTATTGCTCAGTAGGTTTCTTATTTTAATGATCATTTCTATAATTGGGCTCTCCGCCTCACCGCCTGCCAAATGAGGGCATTAGTCCCATCAAAGTTTAGTTACAATTACTGCAAAGTGCGAAATCTGACAGAACTGAATGCTTGAAAGGATGGTACACCAAGAGTATTCTCAGAGGAGAAATGTGCACTCTCGCTTTGAAATCGTTTGCTCCCGAGAAGATTTACAGGCATTTGCATTACAGTAAAGAGTTATCGCCTGCAGAAGGCTGCAATCACAATTTCAAGTCCAAGTCAGCATTTTCACTTCTCCCGTCAGAGTTCATGAACATTATTACAAAATACCGAACATTTCTCCTTCCCCAATTACTACATTTAGCTTTCGCATCTCTTGCAGACTAACTTGTGCTCCAAGTGGGGAAATGATGCAAACCAGTCTTCTGTGATCTATTTTAAAACCGCACCCAGGCCAAGCGACAGGAAAAAAAAAAATATATATAGAGCGTAGGTCATATCCACTTAAAAATGTCTTTGGGAAATGCAGTTAAACTTTAAATGCTTTCTTTCAGCCTTCCACCTCTCCACGAGGTCAGCAACAAATCACAAAATCAATATTTATGAAGTTATCACTTTGGATGGGTATTTTCAAAAGCACGGTCCAAACAAACCTCTTTTCTTTCAAAACTGAAGCATGTTAAAAGACCACGCCTGCGCTGCTTTTGCTCAGTTCCAAGGTGAACCGTCAACAGACAGCTTGAAAGTAAAAAAAAAAAAACAGACATCTAATCCAATTGCATAAGGCCTGTTGGTGCTTGGCTAGAGCCTTTGGGCTCCAACTCTTCTATGCTAAGGGGCAGGGCTTCTGCGCATGGTGACAATCCAAGTTGGCAGGGTATGCCCAGACGTGGGTCCCTTGCTCACTTTGCCACTGTATTCAAGCTAGCCTGGCTGATGAGGGCTGTTAGCCCGAAACTGGTCCCAGGATGCTTGATTCCGGTCCAGGGAAGACATGGCTTGGCAGTTCGGTCTGGACTGTTCCCATGAGGCACAGGGTCAAGACTGATTTCCATACAGCTGTGTCTGAACTGGGGTGGCAAAGTGAGCTAAAGAAGGATGATGGATTCAACCCAGATCTGTGACTGGGGGTGAGTGTTTGAAAAGTTTCAGCACTCCGTCCATCATCTCCTTGTGTTGACAATCCGAAGGGGACATGGCCACTGGAGGAAGCAGGGATGGCAAATACAGTAAATCATTGTCCTTGCGTCCTATCGGTGGATACGCGAGAAATCACAGCTTCGAATCTGGTTAAGGCCAACTCAGACTGGTGGTCTCTCAGTAGGCCTAACAAAATGCATCCCAGTCATTTGTCATCTGCATCATGTAAAATTATCAATACAAGGTCATGGCAGCTAACCCTGGGTGGTGCGAGCACCAAGCAAGCAAAAAACAACAAATAAACTTCCCTTCCCAAGTTTAAATTTTATTCTACACTGCTTTTTTACGCTGCTCTAACGGAGCCGGTGTAGGTTCTAGGTGCTACACTGAAATCAACAGGACAAACCACTCCTTGTATCCAACACAATTTAGCAACATCTGTAACAAAATGTGGACCTCTGTAGTGAAGTAGACAGCGTCCAGGCGAGTGAGAAAGAGCAAAGGCTTTGAGGCACAACCTTGTGATGCTCCCCCAACCAGGCACCACTTCAGCAACTGAGTCTGTAAGGTTACAATGTAAACACCTCAAAGAATCCAAAGGGCAGGGTAAACATTCTACAAGTAATTTTAAAGACAACATGAAAGAACTAACTACACTTTATTCCACTTTGAATTCTGACCAAAAAACAAGTTGCAAAGACAGAAGAAGACAGGAGAACCCCAAAAAAATGAAATGTAAGGGAGCACAGCACTGCTAACACACAGCAAGGTAATTCTTGATGTATAATTAAAATTAGAAACATTGGCCTCTCGCCTTACATTAGCATACATTTTGTCATTTTACAAACCTCTGTTCACTGCATTCCTCTTATCACTCGAATTTTTATTATTCACTTCACCTCTTTATTGATAGTCATCCTTCTCAAATTCCACTTTTGTCCATTTTGTAACCGGATACAATCACAATTCCACCTCAAATGGAACCTCAAATTTAGATAGACTACCAAACACTCAACTGGACTTAAACTATACCTACTCTCCCTTAGCAATCTCTCATGCCAGAGTTCAATTCAAATTGAATTCATTTTCAACCTCCCACACCGTGCGTAACCAACCAAGAATCATCTTCATGCCAGCTGACCTATCCCATCATCATCTGAAAAGGGGATTTATCTGCTGTATGATTAACAGTGGTACTGTGCGCCCGCAGCATCTGACTGCCACCTCTACATTCAAACCTGACTTTACCGCTAGCTCCATAATCCCTCTGAATAATCGGTTTACCCTCTCTGGCTGTCTATTTTCCTGAAAATTACACAACCAAGTAAGTATGTTTTTATTTCGCAACATTCCAAAAAGTTCTTTTTTCAATTAAGTTAACGGAGTTCCCATCTGACTACACAAGAAAATCCCGGCTTTACTAAAAATCTTTCAAACCTGCTTTGGTGGACTAAGTGATCACATTCTTCAATGCAAGCTCTACCCATTTTGAATGTACAACTACTGCTGCCTTTCTTACATGCTTAGAAAAACCTAAGAAAGGGCCAATAAAATCAAGGCAAATCTTATCCCAACTAACTGTGTTGACCTTGAATTTAGTTTTCCACACCAATTTTCATCTGCATCTCAACCTCGTTGCAGAGACTTGACACTCCAACATCCTGTTCTTCACTTGATCTACATCCAATCACCAAATACTCCCTTTAATCCCTTCAGATGTCATTATCTGACCAAGGTGACTTGTGAGCTATAACTATGATTTTCAAACCCACAGCACAAGCAAAAGCGGATTTCACATCCTTAAATGTCTGATGTTGATCTTCACCCCCGACAAATGGTTTCCCACTCCCTAAAAGTATTCTCAGGCTTTCAAAAACCAAGACAAACTTGGCATAATATTCCTTAAGGCCCACGAAAGTCCTAAGTTTGTCTTTGTCATCCAGAATTGGAGCATTTAGGAGATTTGATATCAGTCTGACCCAAACTGCTATCACATATCCCAAATATTCCACCTCTTGTAAATTTCTATAACATTTCTTCTTGCGAAGCACCAGACCTGAAGCAGAAAGCCGTTCCATTGTTCGGTTTGATTGTTTTGCCAAAAACAAATGTCATCTTGGAAAAATAAGACCTTTTTCAAATCCTTGAGAAAAAGTATTAATCTCTGAAAACAGCTAGCTGCAGAGTCAAATCTAAATTCAGGTGTGAAAAATGACACCCCCTTTCAGTAATGACAAATGAAGTTAACGCTTTAAATTCCGGATGAATTTGATCTGGTGTTAAGTACTTCTCAATTCTAACTTAGAGAAATGCTTGCCACCAGTTAACATCAAAATCATTTCACTGATATTAGGAAGCAGGAAACGAGCTGTGATTAAGTTGTAAATAATGCTATGAAGGTCCACACAGAGTTTCAAGCTCCCGTCTGATTTTTTCTTGAGGAAGATGGGAGAAAGCCATTCAGCACCAGCAGTAACCATTTCCATTTTGTTCAACAAGGCCTACGCTTCACTACTAATAGCAATCTTAATTCACCTGGCTTTGTCTTGCAGCCACACCTACCTCAACATAGTTTTGTGAATAGTCTATGGCCAATCACAACTGGTCTTCTAAAATTCTCAATTTTTGCTTATACTCTAAGCTCGTATCCTCGATTATCATTAGGTCAATTGCCTCAAGATTTATGATAATCTTCAAATTATAATGATGTACCCACCCCAGAACTGGTGGACCCAACTTGGCTCCATATACCTTTCACTTCATGATCTTAGAATTTAATTTGCACCCACCTATACACCAACTCAATCAATCAATTAGTAGATTTGTAGAGAGGTTCTCGTCACCCATGGGGTTATCCAGGCACTGGCAGGGTCCAGTTGATTGGCCAGGTCTTCAGGGACTTTCGGAATTCTGGAAGAGATGGGGAGGTCAATAGATGAAAGGGTAGCTCATTCCATGTATTCGCTGCTAGGTGGGAGAAGGAGCGACCGCTGCATCTGCTGCTTTGGTGAAGGGGTTTGAAAGTTAGAGAAAGAAACGCGGGGCGGAGGTGTCTGGTAGGCTGATGGAAGTTCAGGCGGCGGTTCTGCAGTTGTGTAGGGCCTTGTATGAATGGGTCAGGAGCTTGCAACGGACGTCTATTCTGTACAATGAGGCAGTGGATTTCCGGGGCATAGGGGGTGATGTGAGTTCGTCTAGGTAGATCCAGGACAAGTATAGCTGTTGAGTTCTATATGGTCTGTAGTCATCGGAGTTGGTGAGCTGCGATCCCAGAGTACAGAGCGTTGCCGTAGTCTATTCAGCTGGCGATGAGGACCTGGGTGATGGAACGTCTTGAGCTTTGGGGGAAGCCATTTGAATGTCGTACGAAGCATGCAGAGGATGAAGATGCAGGAGGAGGAGACTGGCAATTGTCTTCGATCCTTTATAACATTTGGGGGTGATATCTTTCGGATTCAAATCTATTTTTGGTCCATCATAGTCACCAAAAAATGTTAAGTAGACCGCTTCCAGGCCAGTCAGTGAGAAAGGATAAAGATTTTGAGGTAAAGCCTTATGATGTTTCTCTAAGCCAGGCACCACTTCGGCCACTGACTCTGCAAGGTTCCAGTGTAAACAGCTCAGGAAATCCAAATGACATGGTAAGCATTTAACAAGAATTTTTATAAAGATCCTACATGAAAGAATGACACCGCACTGCTAGGCAATTTCAATGCCTCCCTAACGAAAATGTAAATGTGCCAGAGAATAAAGTCTATAGTCTCTTCAGGAACTTTACACCATTTTTCTGATCTGCAGTAAGCACCCAGCTCTCACTACACAGTCCACCTACTGCTGTGCTTGGTTTCAACAGTTCTGAAAACCAAGCAAGCCACTTTCTGTCTCCGTCAGGAGGTAGAGGGTGTTCCATAATTTAAACTATAAACCTAGATAATTGAGAAAAATGATCGATTGATTACACACTGGTATACATTCTCAAGCTAAGCACATTTGACAATGCTTATGGATCAAACCACTCCTTATCAAGAACTGTACATATTAAAATCGATATGCAATCAAATTTAAATGCGGGCATGGGGCCAGGAAATCACTCAACATGAAAAATCTGTAAATAAAGTATGTGCAGCTAGACTGGAAATCTACGCTTGAGGAAAAAAGGGCCAACGTGGTTATAATCATCCTAAAATCTACCTCTAGCTAAACATGCTCCCTTTTGGTGATTGGACAGCAGTGGAAACAACCACAAAGGCATTTAAAAATATGCATTGGCAAAGCAAATAGGTCTGACCTTGGGCACCTATTAGCTTTGCCAATGGTTTTCAGCCTTACTGTATAACATTCCTGATGCTGTGAAGCCTACTACCCCCCCTCCCCACCAAAAAATGCATTAAAAATATGCTTTGGTGCGGCAGTCATGTCTTTTGTTGCAGTCGCGTACACCACATATGCATGCATTTACAAAATGACGAGCGATTTTTTTATATTTAACGACTTGGACTGGTAAATTTAAAAAAACGGTGTAAAAGTGTTTTTTTAAGCACTAGTGCTGGGGACAACTGGGAGAGCTGGACTGGTGGGGAAGCAACACAGATGGCCAGGGCAGAGGGAAAGCAACTCAGAGGGCTAGGGTAGGGGGAAAGCAAGACAGAGGGTCAGGGTGGTGGGAAGCAATGAGGAAGAAAAGCAGCAGTTGAGTGAGAAGGCGGTCACTAGTGGGGGAAGCAACAGAGGGCAGGGAAACTAGGAGAAGCAACGGGCGAGAGAAAAAGAAGGCAGGGGGAATGCAACAGCAGGTGGGGAGGATAAACAATGAGTGAGAGAGCAACATTAATCAGGCAGGGGAGAAGCATATGGGAGATAAAGCAACGAAGGAAGTAAACAAGGGTGAACGCAACATGGAGGGGGCAGGGAGAAGCACACAGGTGACAGAAAACACCACAAAGTGCATGGGGAAAGAAATAAAAGAGGGAGGCAGCTGGATAATAAATGCACTAACCCAAAAAAAAACAAGCAGTGGAGGTGTAGAAGCCGGACAATCAAAACTGATGGGAAAGAGGGCATGCTCCATTGGAGGGATAGCATAAGACTGACAACCTGGGCCATGAACAAGAAAGTCAAATTAGTGACAGGCAAACCAACCAATTGTAAGCAATGGGTGGGCTGGGTGGGCTCCAAGACCCTATATGTTCTTGGTACTTTATCTAGTAAGCTCAACCCAAAAAAAGCAACACTGCATATGGATGACTTGTTTCAAACCTAGCCAAAATATGAGCTTCACAGTGGTTGGTGTCAATTTTTGCCCATTCCAATAATATTTACTTATATGCTAAAGAAAACAGCTTTGGAACATGAATATAAACAATATCCCAGAGTGTGTTTTTTGTCTAGGTGGTCTTACTCATTCAACATAATCCTGTGTTTTATACACGGTGCCTCAGATAGCTCTTCTGTTTTAAGCCCTTTAAAGAGTAGGTGTTACTACCATTCAATTTATCTCGCTCAGAAAGGTGAAGGAGGAGCTGACTTTTCTAGGATTTGACATCTTGACCTGTAGAGATCAATAGAGGTATGTGTATGGGATTTTAGTCACAGAGCCATGTTACCAGCTAATGGTGTATTTGCTGCACCTGCAAAGAATGTACAGGGTACTATAACAGCACTTCACTGCAGCGGATGTAGTGTAATTGTCTGAACGTAAAAAGTCTCATTATCAATATTCAAGTGGCAAATCATGTTCTTTTTTGTAGACACGCGCAGCTCATTTTATTAGGCATGGATAATTGACAAAATGACATCAATTACCAAGAGATTCACTTAACTTTTGCAGGTTAAATTAGTCTTTTCAAAAGATTACCTTCAATGAAAGAGGATACAAGAGTGGTGTGTTTTATTACACAGAGGCTAAAAGGACTTACATAATCATCTTTCCTTATTAAAATAAAAGAATAGAAATGTACTTTGGTAGACTAGAATAGCAGCAGACAATATGTATATAACAGGAGTCAAGGGATCCAATCAGAGTTCCATGTTTGAATATGGACTCATATATACACACAGACATACGTATTCACAGAAAAAAAGCAAAGGTTTAAGGGATGTTATAGTTAGGTGGAATAGTCACATAAAACCTACCATTTGAAACCAACAAAATCACTGAAATTCCCCAGTTCTAACTTTCTCAAGTAACAATAACTTGTGTCCTAAAGTAACTATAACCTGCGCCACCCACCGTGCACAGCATTATCAAAAATGAGGTCCTTTCAGATGTGATAAGGGATGCTATAAATGTAGTCAATTAATAGGTCGAGTGATTTCATATGCGAGGGTAAAAGCAGTGCGCATGGCGAGGACGCAAGTTATAGTTACTTTAGAGGATGAGTTAGTTACTTGAAATAACTATAACTGGTGAATTTCAGTGGTTGTTAGTTTCAAATGGTATGTTTTACGTGACATTTTCACCTAACTAGAACATCCCTTTAACCCGTTTTTTTCAGTGAATTTCTAAGGCTTTTAATGTAAAGTTAGATACTCTTACAATTCCCAGCTAGAACATCATTCTATCCTTTGTTTAACGTAAAGTAAGATGTCCATTGTACTGCATGGCAGGGACTGAGGGGGCTCTGGATGCAGGGTCTGGCCTAGCATTGTCCATTGTGCTGCCCCGTCAAAGCTCGCTGCCTCCCTTCCTCCTTGCCCTCTATTGTCCAAGTCCATATCCCTTGTCCAGCCCTGTGTGGCCGTTGTTCTGCCACTACCCTTCGGGCCTGCCCTGCACAGTGATGCCCCTACCAAACTCCACCCTGCCCTCTGTTGTCCGAGTCCCTGCACCTGCCATCTCCCTCCTGCACTGCATGGTCCAATGTGCTACCACTGCCCTTTAGTTAGCTTGATGTCCCTGCCCACTCCCCTCATGCCCTCCGTTGCCTAATGCCCCTATCATTGCTTTCCTGCTTAGCATCCGTGACTACCCTCCTTCTCCTGGCCTCCGAAGCCCCTGCTCCCTCCCTTTTGCGAAACATGTTCCATGAACCTGCCACTGCCCCTCCGGTCTACTCAGTTCTGTTGAGCTGCCACTGTCACTCCCACCTGCCCAGCATGGTCAGATGGCTGCCTCATGTCCCTGCCCCCTCCACCCGCCTTCCATTGAGTTCCATGCACCTGTCCCCTCACTCCTGACCGCCATGGTCCATTTTGCTGCCATTCCCTTCTGCCCTCCATGCGCTGTTGTGCTGCAACTGCTCCTCCTGCCCCCACCTGTGTGGTCTGTTGTGAAGCTCCTGCCCCCTTCCCACTCTTGTCTGTCCATTCCCTAACCCTCCCTCTGGTCTCCATGGGCCTTTGAGAATAGCTCTGCCTCCTCCCTCTTGCTCATTATGGCCGTTGTGCTGCCACTAACCCTCCCGCTTGCCATGCATGGTCTTTTGTGCTGCCACTACTCCTCCCACCTACCCTGTGTGGTCAGCTTGCCTGTGCCTGCCACCTTTCACTCGGTTGTCTGTATATGCCATTTTAGTCTCACTATTGCCCTCTATGGTGTGTTGTGCTTCCAGTGCCCATCCTGCCTGCCCTGCATGTTCAGCTTGCTGCTCCTGCCCCCTGTTTCCATGTGCGGCCCCTATCCCCTCCGTCCTGCTTTCCATGGTCCATTGGCGTGACCCTGACACCCCTCCCTTCCTCCTGCCCTTTATGGCCCGCTGTGCTGTAACTGCCCCTCCTGTCTATACAGTATGGGCAGCTTGCTGCCCTTGCCTCGTTCCCCTCTGCTCTCTATTGCCCTTGTGCATGGCCCTGTCCCCTCCCTATAGCTTCCCATGGTCTGTTGTGCTGCACTGCTTTCCTGCTTGCCCTGTGTGGTGTATTGTGGTGAAGCAACCCCTGGCGCCTGCCGTGGAAGGTCAGTTTGGTGCCCCTGCCCACCTCCCTCCTGCCCTCTATTGTCGGAGTCCATGTCCCTACCCCATTCCTTCTGCCCTCCATGGTCCAATGTACCATACATGCCAACATTTTGAACTTGGTAAGAGGGAGATTTTGAAAGAAAAAAATCTGGGCAATTGATTTTCCCCATGCAGTTACACTGAAAAAAGATTTTAGGCAGGATACGGCTAAAACAAAGTCTCATGCCTGAATCTGGTCTATTAGCATGTACAGTTGTACTGCTATTGCCTCTCCCTTGGGCTATCAATGGTCTGTTGTACTGCCACAGCCTCTCGTTTGTCCTGCATGGCTGATTTGTTGCCCCTGCTCCCCATTCCCCTGCCCTCCATGATCCCTTGCGCTGCCGCTGCCACTGCCCCTTCCACCTCCCCAGCGTAGTCGCCCTGCTGTGTCTGCCCCCAATTGTCCAAGTCCTTGCCCCTGACCTCTGCCTCTCCGCAGTGTCCTAACGAACAACTAGATTTCTAATATTCTATATTTATTAAAAGTGTGGCTCGCCTGAAGTCATTATGATGTAATCAAAACTGTAATACCTAAAGCTTTTCCTTTAGAAATGATAAAAATGAGGGGGCCTTTTTCACACAGAAATGATGGTAGGTGCTCTAAAAAACAAAAATGAGGACACAGTTCTCAAATAGCAACAAAGCGCTTTCAATTTATTTGCTATATTTATCTTTTTATCCAGTTGATCACTTGATCTGTTGCACTTGGGGGAGAGGAGGTTGTTACGGCCAGAGCTGCTGACTTTGTAACTGGGGGACCAGGTTTGAGTTTCAGCGTTGGCTCAACATCTTGAGATTTTGGGCAAATCACTTAATCTCCCCATGCCTAAAACCAAAATGAATGCGCTTTCAGTTTTCCACATGAATTCCATCAAGATGGCGTTCAGATGTGCCACACTTTTGGCATAAATTCTGAATGTTAGCATTCTAGTTTCTCATTAGAACACTGTACTAGAGATGCTGATCACCAGGAAGTTAACTGGCAATCTGCTGTCGGAGTTGAAAGTGTTTGCACACCATAATTCACAGATCGTTTTCAGATATAAAACTGTACAGAGGGGGATTAGGTATTTTTTTATATGGTGATGGGTAAGATAGAACTAGGACCTTTTTATGGTCTGGCTTGACAGCGCAGCTGTCGCCAGTCAATTAAGTAAGCATTACTACAGAGGGGCTTTGGCACCGCCCACTTTGGGAGCCAGGAGTACATGTTTTGTTTGGGCAGAAGTTGTGTGCTTCCACGAAAAAAAAGTGCTGTAATCATTTTGTTATTTATCCAGCTGCCCGAGCTTGAACTTTCAGGTGCACACACGTTAAATTGCAGTGCTATTAAAGTGTCATAGAAAAGTAGATCATGTTTTTCTCTGGCAGCAGCACAGAGGGGAGGGCGGCAGTCATTATCCTACATGCAGGTATAGGTCTGGTTGACAGTGCAACAGTCACCTGACCTTTTAACCTACACCAATTTTATCCTACAGTTCTTTGCTTCTACACAAATACATATCCTTTCTCATGCTATTTACTTGTAATGCTTCACATTACCATACAACCATCCTTTAAAGCCAGATTTACTGGCATTGCCAATGCTTGCTGTGAAGGGAGTGCAGGAGAAAACAGATTTTGCCTGAAGGAAATGGCACAGTAAAAACCAACCTACTTTGATGGGTGAATGAGTGAGTATTTTGGCCAACTGAGAAGCGAGAATAGATTCTTTTGTAAAGGGAAAAGACAGGCTTTACAGAGATTTAAGCACCACATTTTTAAATAGCTTTAGGCTTGTGCCTAGTTTGTACTGGGCTTCGACTCCGCCTCTCCTGCCACAGGTGCATATCTGAAGGGCTTTTGTGTGACCGAAGTAACTACTAAAGCAACTACTCAAATGGAAACAAGAGGGTGGGAATCAAACTGTTCACTCTTGTCCAACACCAAGAAATACTTTAGAGTAATCCATAAACAATCTCTATCAAAGGAAGATATTCATTAATGCCCGTTAGTGCCTGCAAGCAACAGTGATGCACATTTCCCGCTTGGAAAAAAGTGACAATTGAAGAGCATCTTTAGACCTTGGACCAAACACTGTGGGATCTTTCAATCATGCAAGGTATTATTTGGTCTTGCATTAAAACACAATCAATGCTCACTATTCTATGCAAGAAAAAAAGCTTGGGAACACCTGAAGATGGAGATGGACGTTTTCCACATAATTCCAGTGCCCTGCTGGTGGATAAGGTGGAAAAATGCACTTATACCCAGCAGAAAAGTAAACAATTTGGAAGTCCGGGAGAAAATAAAAGCAACAGGTTTCGTCAAAGTTGTCACTCAAGTGCACTTTCTAGCCTCTTTGGGATCAACATCTTATGGCAATAAAGGGCTTTAATAAATATCACCTCTATTGATGGTGTTATCTGCAACACATCAACAGTTTCCTCTTGTAGGTAAAGGAAGAATATCTGGGCAATTCCGAGACTAGAATTGGGGACTTGTTGAAACAGAACATGGAGTGGAGGCTTATTTCAGATTACTCTTTTTATCCAGTTATTAGTCCTGCCCTAAAAAATTCATCTGAGGATTGAAAGGAAAGAAAGGCACCAGAAGAGTCACAGTCAATTCAAAATCCACTGGAGTTTAAGAGTCTTGCACGCCAAAGCGTTAATGTCACAAACCCATTACGAGAAATGGCCATCTAGCACCAAATGACGGTTCACCGAAAGCCGCTATACATCCAGAGTTCTGATTGTTTTTTTTCTTTAAGGATCTGTAGGAGTAACTTCATTCAATGACAAGCATTGGCATAGCCAATAGGTCTCGCTTTTGGGACCTGATAAGTGTTTAGCGAGAGCTATCGGCGTTGCCAATGTCTTTAAGCTGTGCCATAGAGCAGCGCAGCTGCTGCGCAGCATGTTGAAAAGTTACAACAAAAAAGTGTTAAGCATTTTTGTTACCTTATATGTAACCAAGAAGGCATTATGTACAACTGAACAACCATTAAAAAAAAGAACATAAAAAATGTCTTCTCGTTTTTTTGTGCTTGCAATGCTGACAATTTCTTCCTGCCTGTTCTAATGCTCGTTTGTTATAGCTTTTTTTTGTTATGGGGGGTGGGACATAAACGGGAGGGTGGAGATTGGGAAATAGTACCTGAATTACAAGAGTAGCGGACGAACACTAGGGGAGAATCAACAGATGCGAGATAGATTCCGTGGGCAGACTCCACTTATAATATATAAAAGCATTGAGGCCAGAGATGGAGAATGGGAAATTGAGCTAAGAGGGTGTGTGTAGGGGTGAAGAAATAAACATGTGAGAAAGGCAGACTGAGTTAGTATGAGAGAAGAGCAATAGAATAGAATGAATGATACCCACAGGAAGAACAAAGGGTGACACAGAAAGAGAAACAAGAAAGAGAGAGAAAGAGTGAAACATTGCATGTGTGTATCTGCTTGAGAGAGAGGTAGAGGAAGCTAGAGAGAGGAGTGAAAGAGAGGGGGAACAGATAGTGCATGTCAGAACGAGAGTGACCACAGAAGAGATTAAAAGAAATAGAGGATGAGTGCCTGGGTGATGCTCCGAGAAAGAGAGAAGGCAGAAGACCAGAGACGGAGAGAAAAAAAGAGTAGCATAGAGGAAAAGAAAAAGAGAGGAGGGGAAATGCTGAGAGGAAGACTGGAAAGAGTTAAACAGAGGAGACAGAGGAAAAAGAGAAAGTGCAACTGAGGAAGTGCAACAGGGCGAGAAATGAATATACAGGAAAGGGAAATGAGGAAAATACAAGAAACCAGGGAGAAAAAGCAAAGGAGTGAAGGAGAAAAAGTGAAAACTGATTGAGAAAATGTAAACTGATATTCATTAAATAAAAAAAGACAATGCTTGAGAACGAAAAGATTAGGTAATGTTAGAAATAAAAAGTAGATAGGCAAGATAAGAAAGTTGGAAGATATGAAAGAGGGAACGTCAAGAGGGGGACACAGATATTAGCAAAATGAGAGAAATCTATAGAAAGAGTGAGAAGTCTGATGGCAAGAAAGAGGGGGAATAAACAAGACCGTTAGAGGCAGAAAGAGAGAGACATGAAGGAATAAGAGGCTGGAGGATGAAAACAGAAAAAAAAGAAGTGTGGCTGAGAGAGGATAAGATGGAAACAGATAAGGAGAGAAGGATTGAGGAAGACAAGAGAGAAGGAAGACGAAGGAGAGAGATTGGTAGGAAGACAAAGAAAGAAGGTGAAAAGAGGAAGAGAAAGAGGGATAAGAATTAGAGCGAGGGAGCAGAAGAAAGTAAGAGGCTGGACGTGGAAGGAAAGAGAAATGGGGAGAGCAAGAGAGAGAAACAAGGCAGCAAGAGAAGAGCAGACGAGACGTGGACGAATGATAGGAGAGCGAGTGGAGGAAGAAGAGAAATTAATTTGGGAGTGCCATTTAAGTCATTATTTGTGTAATTACCCAAACATACAGATACAAATGGCATTCTTACAGTTCATGTATATCTCGTGCTAAGGAGGGCTGAACAAAGTCCTGCAATGCAATAGGTCTCGCAGTTACGAGAATTACCTTGTTACAATAAGCCTCATTCACAAATAATTACGTTGGAAAATGTGCATTTTGCTCCAATAGGGCTACAAGTATATTTGGAGCAAAATTACGACTTTTGTGGAATTCACTAAAATGCCAGTAATACCAAAGGAATTCTACAACGGTCTGATTCCAGGAGTACTCACTTTAACAGAACTTTATTTCGAAAGCGGCCAAAACTCCTGCAATACTGCTTTCACATACTTGTAAATGTCTTTGTGACTTGACCCAAAACACCTAAATTGCGCCTCTTCTTCACACATAGCACAAAACGAAATGACAGTCACTCTTTGTATTTTTATCAATAGAGCGTCGGACCTTTGGGGGCAAATTCACAAAGGCATGTAAGAGTCATCATGTACCACTACTTCACGTAATCAGGAAGGCATTTGCAAAACGGACCTATAATTTACACCTGATTGACGTTCTGCAGGCTACAATTACATATGTTATTGTAATTTTTAAGTACCCATTATCCAATACTTTGTCACTATGATTTTTGTTTACTCCGCCGGCCAATGAGAATAGATCATTTCCTTATTAATCTATCGTCAATGGCAAAAGACACCACCCCTCACCCCTGCCCCCACGTGTGAAACAACGCGCAATCCTCGGGTTTCCTACCCTGCACGCTCTGCCCCAGAGGAATGATGCTCTCTCCTGTCACCACATGAACATGAAAACGTAAACAAGTCTCAACCTCTAGTGCTGAATGAATGACTCTTTGAGGTGCTGCGTGGCGCTTATTACAGACAAGTGCTGAGTCAACCGGTCACAAAGTGCACTGCTGATAGGTTGTGGTACGTATAAACCAGGGGACGCCTACAATAATCAATAACTACATTATTGGACGTCGCATCAGACGTCATCCAAATCCCGCCAATGGGAGGAATGAGACTGGCAGCGCCTGGCAGAGCACAGGGTATAACAAAACAAAGGACAACGAGAGGTCTGTAACGATGAGAAAAGCACGGAGTGCCTCGAACAACCAGCAGAAAGAGAACACGGAACGGCGGAAGAAACCTCGTCCCGGGGGCGCAACAACAAGGAACCTCAGTTTCTGCGGGGAGGGGTGGTGGGGGCGCCAGCAGACGGAACTTCAGCAGCAAATGGGGGGGGGGGGGGTGGAGTAGCAGAAGAAACGACAGTCAGCAAGGGGAAGGGGGCTGCAGAGAGAACCTCATTGGGACTCAAAGACAACCTCAGCCACTGGTAATCAGCACAAATGAAGCCTCGGCCATCAAGAGGTAGACAGTAGACAGCAGAGAGGACCACAGCCACCAGGAGACACGGAGGAGCCGTGGGAGGCTCAACCAGCAGGGGCATGGAGGTGGCAGCAGAGAGAACCGTGCCACCAGCAGACAGGAAACAAAAGGAACAAGCGCGCGCGCGCCTCGCGCTAAATGTTAAGAAAGACAACAAGCATTGGCCGCGCGGCCGTGCGACGCGCTCTGTGGTGGGGGAGGGGGAGGAGCAAGTGACATCAAAGGCAGATGGCCTGGAGCATGCGAGGAATGCACGTTACTGCGCGCGTTCTCGCATGCTCTAGGCCAGCCAAAAGTTGTGGTCGCATTTCTGCAAGCCCACACTACAAAATGTCTCGCCCAGAGCCAGCGCTGGCTTTCAGGGCGAGACCTAAAAAAACATTGTGAGATGGGGTTTGCTGCCGGCTGCCCGCCTCTCGATTCTGCACTAAATCCCTGCAGAGCCTGTCCAGCAGAAGCCATCACTAGCGTCAATCTCTTCTAGCCTCAAACGTAGGCATTTGCTTTGACACAACTTTGCTGAACTCCTCCTAGTTGCACGTCCAAAAGAAAGGATTATGGCAAGTGATCTGGCTAGCTAATGAGCCACCTGACCAGGGTTAGCAACGGCCGGAAGCTGAGAAGCAGATTCTCCAGTTTTGTCATAGGCAACGGTGTTCCTGTTGAATACCCAAGGACCTGGCCTATAACGGTTTAAAAAATGAATGCTTGTACATATTGTTTCTTAATAACCTTTGTTTAGTGTGAGAGAAATGTGCATGAGTGCAATTAAGCAAAATTACGCACAAGGCAAAACCGGCTTTTGACGTTATATTTTAGTGCAAAATGCGTCCTAGCGTCAATGTTTAATGTGAGGACTCTTTCTGCACACAAAGTGCAAAAAGCACAAGTGCCACGAACAGTATCTCCTCGCATTCGTCGTTCACACTGTTCCAGTACAGAGGCTCAAAATTTCTGCCGCAAGCGGCACGTAACTATGCCACATGGCATAATTTCTGGAATTTCGCATAAAAAGCGTTAATGCAAAATTACCAAACTTATTTAAGATTATGCAGTGCAAGTGACATTTTGCCCGGGCCTATTGTTTAGTTCACAGTAGTTTATCATCTCGTGTCATCTGCCCAAGCACATGCCAGGAAAATAGAACATTTCTATCTTCTAGAGTACAACTATAGATAGCAGTAGGTCGAATCTACTGAGTACGTGTTGAGTTATCTGCCTTGCTAATTGTCCTTAAAATTACATAACCGTACATCCATCCACTTGGCCCTAATATGTTCAAGACAGCCTATTCCCCCTTAACTGTTTTCCCTCCGTTACCAAATAGTACGCCATGGACGCTGCTTTTTTCCGTATAATCCATGCAGAATGAGAATGTCAATTTCTCTCTGGCCACAGGCGAATAAGTAGTTATATTTTTTCATTGGTGCACTGCCATCTGGCGGAAACTCGCTATATGACAACAAATGTAAGGGATTTTTATCAAATGGATCAGCTAAATCGCCTTGCCTGTATAGACTGCCTTTCGAATCTAAGGCCTGTCTGCGGTTTGCTATAGTCAACACTTCCATACAATCACGGGGCTGGTGTGAAAGAGGCAACTGTTACGAGCATACACAGGTCCGTGTCCATTACTTGGGATCAACAGCGTCACACCAAACCTTTTTTTAACCCCATTTTTCGCAGTACTATTATCTCAGGAAGCTTTTCCGGATAATTTGATTTTTTTTTCGAACCACAAGCTAGTAGCGAAACCTTCTCCATTTGACCGAACAGAGATTGTGTAAGCTACTTTGCCTCTTGTGGGAGTCCATCTCTCAAAAATGGGATCTCTTACAATTACGCTGAACTCAAGGGTTAATTAAGAGCAATTTATAAAGAAATTACTGTATTCTGGACTGTGATACCATAGTAGACCAACAATCCCCTCTGCATTGGTTTCATGTGTATTCTAACGATTTCATAGTTCGGCTATTTTTTCCCCATACTATGCATTTACTGCAACTATTCAAGAAACAAGTTACACAATTGAAAAGTAAAATAAGTTTGTGAGAAAACAGTTGCCTGCTAGACTCAAATCCAGTAAAGGATCAAGCACCATATGGACAATTCCAAGAAGCAAAAAAAAAAAAAAAATGCTCCGTCATGTCCCATTGCCCACAATAATGGATTTTGTGAACAAACTGCAGCGTGATCATACCAGCAGATTTAAGGTTTTATAAGAACATGAATTTCTATGAGTTATTGCCAGGAAATTGCCCCACACTCCCCATTACTTCCGTTCTTCCCAGGGAGAAATAGGTTACCAGCATTGCTCTTGTCTTACATTTCACCAGAACATATTCCAAACTTTGGACTTAGTGTATTAAACAGTCATTAGCAAGGCCAATCGATCCGGCATGTATTTTTAGTTTCTCGCCAAAAATCACTGAATTAAAAAAATGCCTGCTGCAGAGAAAAAACACTGCCAAAAGAAAGAAAAAAATACTTCGGGACTATGATGCATATAAAAGATGAACAATTTAATTTGCGATTACTGTACTTTTGAAATATACAATACGCAAGTCAAAGCAGACAGCTGCACTGTCTAGTCATACTTAAATATGGCGCCTAAACAATTATTTGATATCGAAGACCATTTAAATTTTAGCTTCTGACCTGGGTCCAGGAGCCAAGTATTTCTATTGTCACATCTTATTAGCCTCAATGACTTCTCAAGTGTCGCCACTGCATGCGTTTGAACTTCAAACTTAGGAGCCGTCAGACAGTGCATCATGCACAGATTGGGATGTCTTCCCAGTAAGTCCCAATGATTATTTCTGTGCACTGATTTTACACGGAGACTTACAATGATCTCGGAGGGGAGACAGCCCCAAAGAACACATTCTTTCATCTTCCTAACATGCTCTAAACTGGGAAAAGAATTCCTAACCACTCATGAAAGGTTTGGTGGGTATGTATATTGGAAGACTCGGGCCAGGAAGACAACACTAAACGCCAACTCAGTGGAAGAACTTACGGCAGCAGTATGTGCACAGAATGCGTTTTTTACCACAACCGAGCTCCCCTGCGCAGCAGGTCAACCACTGGTTTGTAGTATGGGGCCATGTTTTCTGCATGCACAACGTTAATTCGAGGGCAAGCAGTGGGTTTATAAAGGTTTGAGACCAGGCGGGAGAGACAGGAATGATTTAGCAAACATTCAATTGATCTAATCTTGAAAGGCATAGGATTTTGATCATTAATTTAACCATAACCTATTAATTATGCATCGAAAGAAAAAAAAAAAAAAACAGCAAACCTAGGCACCAAACTAACTACTACTACAAGGCGGACCTTAATTCAGAAATCATACCTTCGAGCTGGTTCCTTCCCTTTATATGAAATTGCCCCTGTATTTGCGAGGGCCCTTCCTTAATACTCATACGAAACTCGTTTTATTGACCCCCAGCTCCATGGTACCACTCATTAACAAATATCTACCTCTTGGCACCATACAGCTGGAAAGACCAACATAAAAAAGCAAAACTTTAGAGAAATCTTTTTTTAGTCCTTCGATTGGTATTTTAATTGTATATATGTGTATATATATATATATATATATATATATATATATATATATATATATATATATATATATATATATATATATTATTTTACCATGGAAAATTTAGTGCGCTTTTTATATAATCTACAAAGGTTTCTTTCACTAGGAATGTATAGCACTTATATTTCTAGTGATCCCAACACTAGCATACAATACATTAGGTAGTAAATTATTTACAAAGAATTACATCACGCTAGGTCTTGATCATTTTCCTCGTCAGCATGTGAAATTAAAATCAACCTTTTTTAACGTGAATTTTTCCTTACCTTTTACCCCAAGCATACCCAATTCAAAAGTTCTGAACATATACCGACATCGTTGCAGGAAAACAGCACCACAAAAGGGAACTAAAGGCATATATGCATGTGCGCACGCATAAAATACACTTCTAGAACCACAGTTGCTACCTGAAAGGCTAGTAAGCAGAGAAGACCCTGGCACACCAGACAAGGAGTTCACCTGTGTACTGAAAAGGAACAGAGTTAAACTGTGCCTTCAAACTACACACTGGTCCACTTTATCAAGTGTCGAGCTCTCCAACCACTAAAACAGATATGCTATCAAGATGGCTCCCATTACCATGAAACCATTTACCCCAAACCACCTTTCACCGATCTTTAGGGTCTTGCACTCAATAAACGAATGCTCATCGTTGCTCTGTGTGGCAATCTCCTCAATGACTTGCAACCAGAAATATTCAACATGTACAGCAGAGACGGCCAAGACAACACTGCCAGCCTCACAAAGGTCTTACTGTAGGGTTATAAATGGCTGGCAGCTCGACTGCACTTTTAAGAACACCCTGGATTGGTCAAAACACATTGCATAAGCTTAATAATGTAAACGTAAGGCTTAAACACCTGGATAAGCGACCAGTAAATATGTTTTGGAGTAAGGAACAGGGGCATGGCAGACGGTGCAAGCAGACGTTTAAATATTATACTGCATCTATTAACTCCTGGAGTTAAAACATTAGAGCAGGACGGAATGTATGTACTTTACTATCAATAGTATTTATTAGGTTTTATAGTATACAAAAACTCCACTGACATACCGACCATAAATAAACCATAACGAAATCCCTCCAACCTGTCCGTTTCACTGCTATCGTGTCAACGCCCATCCTTATGCATTGAGAAGCCATCCGGTGATTTTGAAATAACTTCAGGTTAATCAGAGTCACAGACATGCCTATTCGGCGCCAAGAGCACCAGGGCCCGTAGTGCTATTGGGCAACTTAGATCTCGGTTGTTGGCGTAGAGATATCAAAGGACCAGGCCTCACAGTTTTGCAAGGCGGGTCGATTTGTCCTTCAAGTCATACACTATCTTCTCGCTGGCTATCGGCTGCCATAACCTCTGTAGCCAAAATTCTCTAGTGGGAGCGACAGACTTTCCCCATAAAGCCAAGATGTTTTTCTGCTAAAAGTAGATGGGATATTCTCCATCATCAGGGAATATACGCATTTATATCAGTGGGAGAGAGGATATTAGAAAAGGTAGAGGTAAACCCTTTGACACCGATTTGAGGCATTGCTCAATTTGTAGGTTTCCGGAGCTAAATGCGCATAAAGTAATTGGTTAGAGAGTGTGTAAGTCTACATTAACACACCTCTAGAGTCTTGCTATTGGTCATCCAGCTTCATATAACAAATCACTATAATTATCACAATTTGGAGTTCCAATGTCTCCTACATCACAAAACGTATTACCTTATTTTGTTTTGAGACACTCCTGTCTGCGGTTACCAAAGCTTTACAATAAACTCAAATTATATTAAGTGTTTCATCCTGGAACATCATAAAATGAAAAATAGGTAAGAGGAAAGTGAGAGGGTGTGAAGAGATGAGGCTCTCGCCACTTATTATTCATTTGGTTTCCCCTTTTAAGAGAAAAATTCTAGACTGTTCTAAAGAAATGGCCCCAAGATAGAAGAAAAAAAAATGCTTAAACGAGCGCAAAGGCTGCTTAAGCACCCACACTCCTCTATAGAAATCTTGGAACAAAGTAGGGTCTAATAAGGATGGGGGAGCAGGGGGGGGGGGTTTAAGCCAGCATGCTTCATCAACATCTTTGTTTCCATTAGCAGCTTATTGCCAATTTGTGCTAGGCGTTGCCATTTCTCAAAAGTCGGTAGTAGCAGAAATCTACATGTAGGAGAAATTTCTAATATTGAATAGTAATTCATTTGTCAAATGAAACCGCTTTCTCTTCACACTGCAGAGAACTCCTCAGCAGCGTTGTAGCGAGCAGAACAGTTGACTGTATCCCCTACTGGGCCAGCCCCCAAATTCACTTGCACCTCTAACCACAGGTCCACATGAAACACATTTAATCCGTCTACAACCATTCCCATTTCATTTACTGGATACAAGCTGGCTAGTTGTCCATGAAACACAGATCTTTATAAACTACCAAATTTATTCTTGAAAGTCATCCATGGCACGGTACCAATTTACTCAATACAAATATAAGTCATTTGCATCCCCCCTTGCAACCTGTGATCTGCCAAGTCCAAATCTTCGTGGTCCCACTAACCTGCCCTCTGCCTTACCTATATTTCGATTATAGAGCCTACTTGGACTCCAACTCTCTTGGTATTGATGTTCAAGCAATCACCTTTACCAGACAAAGTTGTAAAATATCACCGTGATTAGAATGTACTCATGATTGGCTCCCTATCGGACACCCTATATTATATCTGCCTATCATCGTTTTGTTTGCAGGTGGTCAAAGTGTAAATTTGCAATCTGGGTATCAAAGTCTTGTTTTGGTCTTACTCCCCACACTTAACCCAACACCTCTCTTAATGCAACCTTTCCAACTGCTCTACGTTGCCATGTATTTATTTTAATAGCAAGGCCACAAACTTCAAGAAATTCTGGATATTCACTGTTAAAGTGCTGACAAGTAAGCTTTTCACTTTAGGAAATACGCTGCTAGTCTGACTTGAACAAAGGATGGTAGTCAAGTGTACTGACAGTGACTGGATGTAAAACTTTAAAGGGTAGTTGGTAGAGCTTTTGGGGGGCCCAAGTGGGACTTCACTTGATGTGGTGATAATCATTCTATTATCAGTGTTGTAAAATCCCAAACTACACATTGGAATTTGAAGCAATATTTTATGATCTTACAATCAGAGACATAAAACCTCTGGGTGTAAATCAGTGATTTAGGAGGACAAGCAAGAGAGGCACTAGCCCAACGCTGAAGCAATGTAAAAAAAATGAAAATTCACCATGTAATGGGTGCTCGCTTCAGAACAGCCTGCTACTAAAGTGACTTTTGGCCAATGGAAGTTCTTCAAGATCTAGTTTTCGAATACTGGGACAACTTTCAATGACTTTAGCCGTGCAGTGGAGTCTTCCAAGCCACATTTTTTTTATGTGCATATTGAATATTATGGAGTTTTTTGTTTTTTTTAACCAAACATCCCTTCTTGATGCCTTATTTCCAAAAGGACAATTTAACGTGAAAGTAGCTTCCATGTATTGCCTCCATACACATGAAGCTTTCAAGTGGGACACAGGCTTTTGGTGAACTTGCTATCTGAAATCGCACGATTATCTTAAAACTCTGCTCAAACTAAAAAAGCGCAGGTGCTACTTTAAATGTCCACTGAGATTTTGAGATCATCAGTCTACTTGCGTCTACTAATTCTGCAGGGAGCCTGGCACACCACCTAGTTTGAGATGACATGCTTCAGAGAAGCAGTGTATACCTGCAGGCTATACAGCCTTTTCAGGACTTAAGATCGAATGCTTTTCATAGCCTGAAGGTAAACTCCATCTTCAAAGATCAGCTTGTAGCCAAATGACTCGTTTTGCTCCTTTAAACCACACCGTTAGTTCCCATTACTGCTGTACTACAATCCCTTCTGTTGCCATCTTACATCCATGCTATACCACAGCCCAGTCTACAGTTACAGCCCAAGATGTGTTTTTTCTCACAGTGGGTTGGCACACCAGCCACTGACATGTAGAACTACCAGCAGAAAAATAAACTAAAGAAAGAAAAAAAAAGGGGGGGGTGAATGAACAGAGCATCCCCAAATTTAGCTGAACTTAATTTCAATAAAGGTTTACATTATTTTTTGAAAGAAATAAAAAATCAAGTGTTCCACAAAAGGAGCACATCAACCTTTTACTGACAGAATGAAGTTCAAGTGCGATAGTAAGCTGCATAATTACGTTCAATACTTACTCTCTCAAGTCAGTGACCTGGCAACCTAAATTTGGTTTTGCTTTTCAAATAACATACATGATCTCTGAATTTACAAACCATGGCTTATTGAGGGGGAGGAGGGCTATATTCCGTGGCTTCAACAAATGCGGTTGAAATACAAGCCAGGTTCAGATTCCATCATTAACAAAGGAGCCTGCGCATTGCAGCAAAAGAAATGCTTCCATGTGAAATGGTTCCAAAATTAAACCTAACTCGACAACTGGAAAGGCACACCGGTCCGCTCTAATTCCTAGTTTAAATGTTTTCAGATGAAAGATTTGTCCCCACGTGGTATTATCACTGTGTATACAAAGTTTCTGTCTAACCCTAACTTCAACGGAGAAGTCATTAGGTTTCATGCAAGTTCAGTACACCACCAACCAGAAAAAGATACCTTCAAAGTAGCACTGCCTTAGAGAAGGACAATACTCTGTGCTTGCTCTTAGAGCTAATGGAGTTAAGAAAACAAAAAAAAAGCGGCTGATCTGCAGCCAACATCTATACACCAACAGCTGGCTATGCCTCAATTATGGGGTGAAAAATGAAGGGCAGGGAGAGGGTTCAGGAATCGTTAAGTAAATTGTGACAGACAATTTTAAGTAAGAGTCTGCATAAGCTTTTCACAATTAAATATGTGATCAGAAACTCCTTATTGAATTAAAACTGCCACGAAAATTAATTTATTTCCGACACAGAGCCCAAGCACACTGGGGCAGAAGTTGGTCCTTGAATGCAATAAACTCCTGAAACGGATTTAGGGCCTCATTACAAGTTTGGCGATCCATGAACTGCCATACCCGGGGTTGCTGTCCGACCACCGCGAGCTGGGCAGTCCGAACGCCCTATTATGAGATTGTCTGATTGCCTTTGCAAAGACCACGGCCGACACCGTCAGCAGAACACAGAGGTCGCAGTCGGGGAAAGGAAACTGCCATAGGGCGGTACTGAGGAGTCTTACAGCGGTCCGTATTACTAGTTGGCGTTCCGATGAGCCGGCCCAGGCAGTTAGACCAAGTCTTCAGGTCGGCAGAAGCAAAGGATTTAGGGTGCATAATTGCCCCTTTCCTGTTCTTCCAGGCAGAGTTAGACATGGATACCTTTCTCCAGGTCCCCCCCATTACAGCAGCATCTTCACCCCGAGGAATAAGACCGTTTGCGATGATCTACAGGGAAGTCCTTTTTGTACCATATACACATTGCCTAAACCGCCCACATATGGGCCGGAGTCCGGCAATGGGTAGGTGGTGTTTTTCCACATGTATCATGCATGTGTGCGCATTCGACACGTACAGTCAAAATATACACAGATATATATATTTTCAAGCTCCCAAATATGAGAAGCACTCACGGGTGACACGTTCAAATGATTTAATTCAGCAAATGCATTTCGGCATCAAGCCTTCCTCAGTGCCTATCGACTTGGCGTTTGGCAAAACACAGATTTGAATGTACATTAACCCGATCCCATTGGAGGAGCACAGAGTCATGGGCAGCAGCGAAGGACTAACTTCATTGAGGTCATAATACCCCTCTCCTTGGCGGCCACAACAGCATGTCTTTGATGGCTTGCAACCCGATGGTACACATCATTGCTTGTCTTTATGAAAGTTCTCAATGTCACAAACACAATTTCAAATTAAATGTTATTGTCG
This sequence comes from Calotriton arnoldi, assembly GCA_963921515.1. NCBI lineage: Eukaryota > Metazoa > Chordata > Amphibia > Caudata > Salamandridae > Calotriton > Calotriton arnoldi. The sequence continues at coordinate 448,947 of CAWUFW010009456.1, read as the reverse complement.
CTCACATGCCGCCTGTCCATCCGGTTCCCCAAAGCTGGATTACACTCTTGTGCCTTCAGTTGCCAGTGCAATAGTCGTTCATTTTGGTCCCTCGCCTGCCCAGATTTCAAGTTGCACCATCCTACAGGCTTCAGTATGGATTACTTAGACCCCCAATTTATAATTGGCAGTAGCGGCTGATAGGATAACTACCTTGGACCCTCGGCGGTTCAGGCAGCATAAAGTTAATGTTCGCTCCAGGTTTCACCCAAAAGCGAACATTAACTTATGCTGCCTGAACCGCCGAGGATCAAAGATAGTTATCCTATCAGCCGCCGCTGCCAATTATGAATTGGGGTCTAAGTAATCCATACTGAGCCTGTAGAGATGGTGCAACCTGAAATCTGGACAGGCGAGGGACCAAATGAACGACTATGGCACTGGCAACTGAAGGCACAAGAGTGGAATGCAGCTTTGGGGGACTGGATGGACAGGCGGCATAGTGAGCGACAGATGCATATTTCATTTGAAATTGTGTATGTGACATTGAGAACTTTCATAAAGACAAGCAATGATGTGTACTATTCGGTTGCAAGCCAAAGACATGCTGTCATGGCCGCCAAGGAGAGGGGTATTATGACCTCAATGAAGTTAGTCGTTCGTTGCTGCCCATGACTCTCTGCTACTCCAATGCGATCGTGGTAATGTACATTTAAATCTGTGTATTGCCAAACGCCGAGTCGATAGGCACGGAGGAAGGCTTGACGCCGAAATGCATTTGCTGAATTAAATAATTTGAACGTGTCCCGCGAGTGCTTCGCATCTTTGGGAGCTTGAATATTTTAAACGTGACTTTGCCCACACGTTAGCGGTTTATAGCACCCGCCGCGAGATCGGCAGCTTTTGGGTGAAACCTGGAGAGAATATTATATATCTCCATTCCCCACCTCCGCAGCCACACCCCGGTCATCTCGTAATATGGCGGTTGGAACAGCACTGCGGTCTATTAGAGGCTGCGGCGTTTGGGCCGTCAGACCGCCAAACTAGTAATCAGGCCCTTAGTACACAGAGGCCAATGCAATAATGCACCATACGATTTATTCTTTAATGAATACACTAAAACCCATGTAGTGAGCCAAGAGAACCAAAAAAGTCAGTGTGGGGCGCAAATCCAGACTTTTGGCACCTTTCCTCAGGACCAGGATCAAAATCATGGTTTTATTTCCAAAAGTCGAATGGGGTCACAATTTATCATCTGCCATCCTCAATGCATGAATATAAAGTCTGAAAGACTGGATCCATCGAAACCAGCTTCACATACAAGTATGTGAATGAACTCTTAAGACTAGACATTTTTATAACCAGTCAAAGATTAACCCAATGTTTATAGTTATTATAGATTAGTGCAAATGCATATACAGATTGGTTAAAAATTAATTATACTAAAAACTAGATGCACTGCAGTTCTCAAGGTATATGTTAAAAAGTCTGCAATACCATGAATAATTACTTAAAAATTGTACTAAGCAAATTAATTTGCAAGTCTTTGTAAAGTAGGCTTGGAAAACCACAATTAAGAACCCGTTATGTGGTTAGTAAACAAACAAGAAAATATATATGCAAAACATACCAAACACAAACCTGCCAATGACTGAACAACTAATCAGCATATTAATAGTTCAAATAGTAATTTACAAAAACATGCATCTGTATCCAATTCGAAAACGCTATTCATAGTCAACGAAAATCTTAAAAGAAAGGTTACACTGCAGAGGAATGAGGGCAAGAATAAACCATGCTCCATTCTCTATTCCTTATCCATAAAGCTTTTGCCTGTAATATTCCAATTAGTGAGACCAAGACAGTTCTTTAAAATCCGGCCCTGGCTAAGTAAACCACAGACTTTGCTGCACACTTACAAAGTGTCTTACGAGTGGGTTACTCAAGCAGGGTTGGGCAAGGCAGCACAAAGTCTCATATTTGCAACAATGGGAGACATGAAGACTAGAAAGTCTATTAAAAAGTGCTTTATGTAGGAGTGTGTGCATGGATGAGAACGATGTACATATTTCAACCTGGCATCCCACAATCACACGGATAACCATCACTGGCAAAGCCAATAGGTTTGACATTAGTATTGTGTGCAGATCGGGCGTGTACACACTGTACAAATGCCAAATCTACAGTATTAAAGTGCAGGAAAAAGTTTCAGAAAACATGGATGCTACTTAAAGGAAAAGGTTGTTTTTGGAGGCTATAGTCAGCGCTCATTCCCCAGTGCTTACTGACCGATTTCAGATGTAAAACCGTTTTTTTTAAGCATTACAATGGAGGTGGAAGGACACACCCAAAAAGCCAACAGAATAAAACAAGAGTAAAATACTCCTGGGATACGATCCAAGATTTGATTGACATTATCTCAAGTCAATGGCAGGCTCCAGACCAAAAGACGACAATGGCTAAAGGAGGCGGACTCAAAGTATTTAATTTTTCTCATAATATATTCCTATGATTTGCGCATGAACAATACCCTTCAAACCTAAAAACGTTAAGTGACGTACAGGCAAACACTTTTCAACTGAACCCTATGCGTTTGCCACGCATATTTAAAACTAAAACAAACTGATATCCTTAGAGTTTAAAATAAATACTATATGACGGTAGCTAACATTGGTGATCAGAGAAGTCTGAACATACATTTAGATTAGCAACTCGAGGTATGTGAATGCCATTCCTTATAAACTGTGATTTTTGGGACATTACTACATCAGTATTTAGTCTGTACTGAGGAATAAGTACTGGGAGGGCCTACAATATAGCCAATTTGGCTCAAGATTAATTGGTTTTTCAAAGTTAAGCCTGGGGCAACTTGATGTCGCGATAAAGACGTGGTGTAGGCACTCAAACACTAAACTCTTATTAAACACGTCTGCACCTCTCGAACCGGGTAGAGGTGGAAGCGACATCTGCCGAGTTGGTTTTGGGGGGCCTACAATGTACAAACATACCATAGGCTACAAGTAGAGGCACGTTTTCACATTAAAAATACCAAATATTTTTAAAGCACAGATTTAATGATTACCAATGAATTAGGCAGAGCTCAGAAACGTTCTCAAAGGACATCGCCAACAAAAAGCGCACCTACTGCCCTCCCAGACTATGGACACGTACGCCACAACAATCAAATCAGTTGGTCCAGAAATCACAGTGCTACACAACATTTTACCATATCACGTTTTGCTACAATGTTCTAAGGAATCATGTTCAGACTAGATCATAAGCATTCTCTTCACTTTTAGTGCACAACCCGCCTCAAAAACAATAAGTGCATTTTTGTTCCAGTGAACACAACCGTAGTGACCTTTACATCCTATATTAAGGCAAATGATTTGGTTGCCTATGTTTAGTAGAAGTCAGGCACTTGTTAGTATTTATTACTTGTCTTATGCCTAGACAGCAAAAGCAGCCAATGATTGTGAAAAATTATAGTTTTTATATGTAACCAAAAAATGTGCATTACAAGTCTTGCATTACAAAAAAACTGATCAATGACAGAAAAATGATGAAAGGGAATTCCCAGCACCAAAACTGCAAACCAATGGTTGAAGCAAAAAAGAAAAAAAAATTGAAAAATGAAATAAGCACAAGATCACCAACAGTACAGAGTGTACCAAGTTAGGAGAAGTAACTGACCTGTAACTGCAGCTCTCCGAAGGTAGTATTTTTCATGGATCCACACATGTGTGCCACGTGCTTTTGTTAAACACAAAACAGAGAGAAAAAAGAAAAACATTCCAAAACCAACAGAAACTGGGTCCAAGGACGAACAAGTGGAGAAGATATGTACAAACAGTTACATGTGGCAAAAGCGGTTCAAGTTAACTATGATTGTGTTAGTCCAAGAGGATATAGAATTCTTTGACGGTCATGAAACCTTTTTTTTGTACCAGCAAGCAAGTGTTCTTGTGCATGAGCTTTCCAGGTGACCTTCGCCTGTTTGTCAACTTGACAGCCCTTGCTGTCCAGCACAGCTCATGCACATTTCCACTGTATCTGGATTTCAACACCCTTGAACACACCTTCCGCTGATCCAACAAAAAGATATTACAATCACCAAAGATCCTACGCAGCACATGTAAAATGGACTAGGCGACAGTTCTACACAGAGCGCAAAGAGGCACAAATTAACCTAGCTGTGCCAAGTTAGGCAAGCTGCAAGACCACCATTTGCTTATATACCACATGCACCCTTCCCTACTCTAGAGGGTTTGGATACTCCAACAGTATCAGAGCCATATATGCACCACCGTACAGACCCCTTACATCTTGAGGCAGGGAAGTGACCTGCTAGACTAATGCATGAATATTACTTTCTCCTAAGTTTTTCTGCACCTCGTAGTTAGCACTGTAACTTTTAGGTTAATTCCATCAATACTGACAAAGCATGCACGTTCAGCGGTTTACATTTAAAATTTACATGCATGCTTATCAATGCCCTTTATTATTCAATGTCAAAATTCACCATGAAATAGTTGGGCCTTGGAAATTGTGATAGGTTTCCCAAAATGATCAACATGGTTGTTTGTCGAATCTTAGAAAAACCCCTCCCTCATCCTTCCGTCTGGGTTGCATAGTCTAGGATTAGCTCGTTTGTTCCATGACCTTTCCTGAATATGGGCATGCCCACTTTGCCCACAACAATGTTAGCTTTGCTGGGAGGGAAGCAGGGGGTGGGGCGCTAATCCAGCCTGAGGAAGGCACAATTGTTGAGGCCACAATAACTCAATAGGAGCCTCTAAGGTAGCTGTGGAGTATTCTACAGAAGCCATGTCTTCACATCAATAGTTGTGCAGACTGGTCCTCTTCTCCTGGCGGGAAGCAGGCTCCTCTTAAAGGCTGATACCCGACTCAAATAGTATGAAGAGAGTCATTTTTACACACATCTAAAACCAATCTTACAGACTGAGTCCAGGATCGGTTCTTGTGTTAAGCAACGTAATGCAAAACGTAGAATATTACTACCCAAAAAGTGACCCAACCCATGAAAGCTTTTAACTGGGGCAGAAAGAATAGAAAATAGAGCGCTACGAGGAAAATAGGAAACCTGAATCACTGAAAACAGAGCTAATCGCTTCAGTACAAAAATGCCTCCAAAGAAAAAGGAACTGGGGAGTGAGGAGGCAGCTGACAACTGAGTCAGGGTTGCAGTGGCAAGCCTAAACTTTTAGCTGCAGAAGCGTCTTTCATACCACGCGCACCAAGCACGTGACCCACAAGCCAGGATCTGCACAGACACAGAGACAAACAAGGGGATGCCAGTCCGTGCCTCCGTGAAACATCCCATCCCATTATTCATGCAAAACCCGCAGCAGGACATACCTTTTTTTTGTCCCTCATGGAGCCTTTTCCTCGGACCATAATTTTACATCCTGTCTCTGCCTCTAGTTGTTTTGCGGTTAGACCTCTTGGTCCAAGTATTCTTCCAACAAAATTGAACTAGATAAAGGAAAAGAGAAAAAAAAAGGATCAGTATATTACGGCTGTTAATATCACTTGCTGAAAAGCTTGCTTATTTATATACTACAGCATTTAACAATTTGCAACAATGGGAAGAGGAGCCATAATAATAAGACAAGATAACCTTTGTCGCATTGGTAGGGCCTAATTTTCCACCCACATGGTCCTACCATGGTGCCATTTGGCTTCAACTTTCAGCATACCTCGCTTAGAAGGTATAGACCTTAATCCAAGCATCTTGTGCTTTGTCGAGGGTTACAGCACTAAAGCAGAAACATGCCTGCATAAATAAGATTATTAGTGCATTAAAGCACACGCCTAAGCTCCGACTCACCTACTCTTGATTCAAACCATTCTAAACCCCACTAACACTCCTTGGTTCTCTTCTTAACTCGCTAGGGTCAAAAGCCAATCCCTCTTAGTGCATGGTTGCAGCTGGTTCTCGATTAATTGATTTAGAACCTTCATGTCCCACTCTAGTTTCCCCTACATGATCAAAAGGTTCAAAAGGTCTATTGCACCTACCATCTTACACCGAACGATTTGCGTGTGCCAGAAAACTATGTTGTGCATGCTTTAAAGTAGCAAATCAACTTTTCTCCCACCGTCTCTCAATCTAAACCCTGAGACAGAAGATGACTGGGAGGAGCTTTCTGGCATCATCAGCAAGCAAACTGAAGAAATCAGTTTGGCTATACAATTCGCTCTCCTGACGAACTCCTCAGTGGCCACATTTCCCTACCTGAGTAACCAGCTTTTGCTAGTTTCTGCCCTACAAGACCGAGGAAACGACTCTGCTGTCCTTCCCGATCTTAGATTTTTGCTCATCAACAGACCCATGTGCCCTCCTCCAGTCATCACTAGACTCCAGAGGTTAATGATGCAGCCACTACAACTTGGTGCTCCTCTCCCATTCACTATCTGCTTGGATCTAACTGCTTTGCCAAGCTTCACCTATCTCCCATGGCACAGCAATCATTTGGCCGTTAGAAAGTGCATTCAAATCTGAACCAGACTTCTGACAAGCTATCCCGCTATCCAATGCTTTGCCAGTGTGACTTAGCTGCAAGAAACAACTGGCAATACAATGGGTGCTTTAGAAATCCGACGAACAAAAATTAGGTGCCTTGATACTGAATGTCGGTACCTGCCTTGCAACACTTCATGTAATACTGCCAATGTGCTCAGTTTGCCCATAAAAGCGACTAAATAGAAGATTCTTCCGAGAGCTGGGTACACTCTTAACCGTATTCCAGGACAGAGCGCTACAGTCAGTATAGTATCCAATCATGGTTGTGTCAATGGACACATATGAAAAGAAGGCTTGAAGACAAAGTGGTAACAAGCTAAAAGTGGATGTGGGGCTCAAGTCACTATTGTGACCACAGGCTATTAAAGGAAGGTTTCCACTACAGTGGCAGCCCACACACAGAAAAAGTAATCTGGCATCACAGGAAACCCTAGAAAGGGGGGGGGGGGGTGGGGGGGGGTGGGGGGGGGGGAGGAGGAGGTCAGATGGAGCTTGTGCCCCAGACCTGTTTGCCTTGGCCCCCTACAAGTTAATTTGTCCCAACACCATTTGCATAACAGTCAACCTCATGACTCAAAACTGCAGGAGTTTAAGAGGGCAACTGCATTAGGGTGCATGGAGAATGTACACTTTTTGGAAGGTGATATATAATACATGTGATTCTGTAATCCTTGTATAAATGGCAGTCACTAATTTCTTTATATTGGGAGACTTGTGATTCACCAAGTCGCCAATTATAAAGACAAGACGTCAGAACTAGACTATTATAAGGCTATTACAGGAGAGTTCTGACGTCACAATACCTGCTGCGAGAGCCAGCAGCGGAGGTGAAAGGCAATTCAGGTCACAGAGCATAATTAAAGCAGCTGTTTAAAGCAACAAATGGAACGTTATAATCCTTTCTGCTCTATTTTAATAGCTTACAATGACAAGCAGAGAGAATGTTTATTTTTTGCACTCCTTAGAGAAAAGCTGAAATCTTTCTGCATGTTTCTATATGTTCTGAGCTACTGCAGTTTTTTGCTTTTTTTTTTTTTTAAACTGACTTGCATTGAACTGTTTCTAATATCTGTTAGCAACAAATATCTAACAGGTTTTTGATGTGTTTAATTTTGTACTGGAGGTTTTATTTGTATTCTCCATTTGCAAACTTGCTTGCTTTATCATATGAAAGAGCCATGCACCAAGTTTTTAAGTGGTTTGTGGGCAAGGTGATTGCGTGATCATATATTATATGGGATAAAGTACCCCCTTGCATACATATAAGGATATTGCATGTCACCTCTGAGTTCCATAACCTTATAAAGGAACTCTGCCTTCAGCCTTTTTCCTCTATATGGTCATGGAACTCCTTGGTGACTTGCAACAGCACGGAGTACTTTATCCCTTATATACACATACTAAGATATAGCCACCTACATAAGTTTATACAAATCTTTGCACAATCAGACTGAGTAAGTGTACATAATAAAATTCCACCACTGGCCTGGCACTCAGTTTTCTACACACCAGTTATAGCCACAGCAAAACACTCTACTGTATGCAAAATTCTGCATCAAAGCTGCGGTCGCCCTTGGTCAACCACAGAAACATGCTCTGGGTTCTGAGGCCAACCTCATTCGCGATAAAGAAACCTGCAACACATGCTTAAAAAATGTTTCCCCATCTATAGCAATCATGAACATTAGTGGAGAACCTTGACAAAATACGTATTTCTGAAACTAATTTAAAAAAGAAAATGTGTAACTGTAGTATTCGTGCTACACAGTGTGGAAGGCCACTGGAAGCAGACTACTGCATATTTGTGTACAACTCTTGGGCAAGGAAAGTGCTACAGTAAGTCTGAATCTTAGAAGTACCCCAGTAAGCATTTTGACGGTCACAATCAAACATCTGTTAAAATAATTTAATATAAAAGCGTTAAGGTTTGGAGGAGGAAATCAAACGGTGGCAACAATTCTCGCATAACATTTCATACAGGGGAACAGATCTCTGTGGGATGAACTAACACTTTAAACCATGGAGTAAATAAAGGAATAGTATAAGAAATGTTAATCTGTCACAGCGTCAACATTAATTTTTTATATAAACTGCACTGCACACTAAACAATTTTAGAGTTGACTGAGGTCTTCTTAGACTTCGTGCCTAATGAGTTACAACTATTGTTGCAAAATACTTAAATATTGAGCTGAAAGAGTGTTGGCAACATTAACGATTACAAATTAACATTTTATCAACTAAGTTATCTGTTCCTTGTGTCTGTTGTTACTAAAGAAAATGGTATTTGCAGAGACATGGTTTGGCGAAGAACAAATTATAATTCATTCTATTCACTGACAACTCAAATACATGCCAGTTGCTTACCACCAACCACATAGACAACCCCAACATCTACTTAGACAGGTTGGAATGGATAGACTCGAGTACACCCCCTACCCCACCTACAGAAGTCCAATATTTTTGACAATCTCAACCCACCAAACATGACCCACATTTGCTATAATCGATGGAATGTCACAGGAGCCCTCACTACCCACCTCTTTCTCATATATGATCAGCCCGAGCTAGAGGGAAAAAATTAATTTAAAAAAGGTCATCCTGCTGAAGCACCAAGAAGCTAGGTAACTGACAGATACTGAACTACAGAAATAAACAAAAATACTGTATATGCCCCAATGATTCAATAATTTGCCTAAAATACTAATAAAAGCGTTAATAGTTAGGTTGGTTCACACTTCACCTCCGAGGTAGAACAGGTAGACTATCTCCCTACATAAATAAAATGCTCTGGCTACCGAAGACCAACACTCCATCTGGAATACAGAAATGTATACATAATCAGGGGTGTGGAAACCATCATGCAGGCAATACAGCACAACTATTTTAATTCCATTTTTATATTGCTCTAAAGACTGAAAGAAGCCTGCAAACCGTTTACTGTTAAAGCAGATTCCTCTGTGGATTACAGAATCATTTACATTCCCATTGTCGTAGGAACGGCAGGTCACAAGGGATCACTTGAAAAAGCTCTGGATGAAAGTCTGATCACCAGAACATTAATCTATCCTAACCAGCTTACAGTGATAAGAGAATGATCCTGATTGCATAGAGCAAGGTTCCCCGTGCTTAAAAGCAAAAAATAAAATGCAGTTAAAATGCTGCCGGGATTAGGTGGCATGTCAAAAATCCTTTAAATCCACATTATTCACCTCTAATAACCTAGGCCCTGAAAGGTTTCAGAGGCCGCTCAGAGAAGCAGCTTTGTGAGCCCCATTCAAAGGCAGTGGTTCAAATACAGTCACAGCTCAAGGGGAATGTGCATCCACCCTCAGAAACCTTCAGGTCTCGAGAAGTGCAGCAAAACAACGGGTGCATGAAACCATCAGAGCAGACCTCCCGCATAGAAACCTTCAGGTCTCGAGAAGTGCAGCAACACAATGGGTGCATGAAACCATCAGAGCAGACCTCCCGCATAGAATACCAATCTGTGGGTTAATTTGTCTGCCAGATTGTACGAATGAAAAAAGCAATTTTATCCACCTGAAGGCCATTCGCATAACTGCACATTGTTCAAAATCAACAAATACAGAGCCACAAACGATTTTCTTTTCTAAAGGCAATCCCAAGAAATCCCTCTGTATCGGGTAACAAAGCATTTAAATATCTCTACATACAAGGTCGCACTCCAAAACAGCATTACCAAAGCCAATAGGTTTTGGTAATTGGGAGCTATTGGCTTTGCCAATGGTTTCTAGCTTTCATGCTGCACACCATCACTGATTCTGTGCAGCATGGTTAAATTGTATGTGGACGCACTAGGCTTGCTTGCACCTACAAAATGACGCCTCTGCTTTTAAGGTCTTACCCAAGAGCGTGCTGTCGCTTGCGAGACATTTGTTTTACTTACAGGAAGCTTAGAGCCCACACCCTGCTTACCATTGGTTGGCTCATCACTCATTTGCTTGCTTACATTTGGTCACTGTATGTCAGCTTCACTTTTTAGGTCTCGCCTAGCGTTGCTGCACACATGCGCAGCACGCTCGGCGAGATTTATTGTTAATGAGGAGTTTTAGAAAAGGGCTTTAAGCCCCGCCCTTTATTTCCATTGGTTGGCGTCACCGTTTATGGTAAACGGTGGCCTGTCATTGGAAATTAGGTGTTTGGATTGCCTCCCTTTCACTTTTTGTGCCGGCCCACCCGGACTGGCTTGCCTGCTTTGCGTCTGTCGCAAAGCACTTTATCTTTATGGGGCCATGTGTTTAAACACATGGCCCCATAAAGACAAGAGCGCGGTCCTCTTTCACTTTCGGCACCGCGCTCGTTTTTTAATGCAGATTTCTATAGCGCGAACTCTACCTGAAGGTATTGGAGCGCTTTACATGAGGTCCGGTTACGTTACACAAGGGCACATTCAGGCACGGGAGATTATGTGATCGGCAGGCAGGGCTGCTCGGGAGGAGCGCTTGAGGCAGGCTGGCACAGTGTTTTTTTATGCTGATTTCTATAGCACGAACTCTACCTGAAGGTATTGGAGTGCTTTACATGAGCTCCGGTTACGTTACACAAGGGCACATTCAGGCACGGGGAGTTTGTGATCGGCAGGCAGGGCTGCTCGGGAGGAGCGCTTGAGGCAGGCTGGCAGTTTTTTTTTTATGTATGTCGCCGCCCCTAACTTCTTTGGAGACCTCATCTCCAGACCTTCTTCGTGACAGTGGAATCCCCTCTAATTCTCAGACGTGAACAGCATGGGACTTGACTCAATTTGGGACCTTCATGCCACAGCTTTAGATCATCAGTGCGCAACCCAGCCTCCCCAAGTTGATGTGCTTAAACTTTTTTTATTCATTGCTTCTCTTTTCGACCTCGTTGTTCGAGTCTCACGTTCCTGACTTATATTTGAAAACTAAGTTGTGTGTCCCGTATATCGTGTAGAATCTGCGTTCAGGACCTGGACACTAACCGTGACCAATAGGAACAAGCATTAAAAATGCAATAGGTCTCGCCTTTCATTAAGTTAAAGCCATTTGCTTTGCTATACAATACCATTAGCAAAGCAAATGGCTTTAACTTAATCAAAGGCGAGACCTATTGCATTTTTTATGCTTGTTCTTGTGTTTGGGCAAGGAAACAGTACTTGGACCATGCTCAAAGGGAGGACCAATATCCTGCCACTGCCTGCGCTTTTCGAGGTACATTTTTTGTTGTTGGGGAAGCATTCCCTAAGAGAGCTGTCTGTACTGTGTGTTGCTTGCCCATTTACCCCACGTTTTAGTCGTTTGTTGTAGTTCTGTGCCGGTGAGGAGATGTTCTCTCATTCCCAACTCAGCATCCGTTACCACTCACTGGTGAATTCTGGCTGCTTTTACACAAAAACAGCATAGCATGCTTCAGAACATGGGCAAAAGAGGCTTTTGCACACGTCAGTGTGACTTTTCTATTTTTATCGCTATGAGGAAGCATGTTGCAGAAGCATGGTTCAGTTCATGATTTGGAGATGTCAAAAGTTGGCAGCCACACTTTTTTGGTAGCTCCCTCATCTTTTTCTGAAACAAGAGTGAAGTAACCTAGGAACAGTGGTCATGATCAGTGTGTTTGTAATGTTTAAAACATGTCCATATGCAACATTTATGAAGCCAAGGAGTGTTTTAGGTACACAAAAGGATCTGAAACAGACTTGAAAGTTGTGCACATTGCCATTTTCGAAACATGTGAAGACTCCACCAGAAGTCGCTGAATCTTAAATTCTTCATCAAATCCGGGACCCAGTCCGAAACAACTGGTGCCATAGACGCAGCTTTGGGGTTTGTAATTCACTGCTGAATTGTCCTGTAGGATGTGGACGCGCCTCCTTTCACCATTTCTGGAGAGCGGAAGCAAGCTTGCTGGTCAGACTGCAGCACCTTAATAGCAGACGTGCAATCAAACACATGTACTGAATAGACACAAGCCGATAAAAGGCATGGCATCTTGATGGGGGCCGATTCATCCCTGGCCTTAAACGATTGACTGGTGTGCCAAGACTACGCAATTCTGACGATTCCATGCCATCCAGACAAGGTCGAATCACCAGTCCCCGAGGCTCACATGGCCAGGGATCCTCTATGCAACTCGCCACCCAAATTCCAGGCCTCTATTATGGAGATACTAGACCCTATGCAGTCCGCTACCGGCATTCCACTAAGGGTAAGCCTAGATCAGGAAGCATGCTCTACTCACCCCCAGATGAGCTGCACAATAGAAGCAAACACAAGGAGATGATGGACGGAGTGCTGAAACTTTTCAGACACTCACCCCCAGTCACAGATCTTGGTTAAATCCATCATCGTTCTTTGGCTCACTTTGCCACCCCAGTTCAGACACAGCTATATGCAAATCAGTCTTGGCCCTGTGCCTCATGGGAACAGTCCAGCCCGAACTGCCAAGCCATGTCTTCCCTGGACCGGAAACAAGCATCCTGGGACCAGTTTCGGGCTAACAGCCCTCATCAGCCAGGCTAGCTTGAATCCAGTGGCAAAGTGAGCAAGGGACCCACGTCTGGGTATACCGTGCCAACTTAGGGCGAACAAAGCAAACACAAGGAGATGATGGACGGAGTGCTGAAACTTTTCAGACACTCGCCCCCAGTCACAGATCTGGGTTAAATCCATCATCGTTCTTTGGCTCACCATCCAGCCTGCAATGGCTTAGAAGAATCAGCACCTAAACTTCGCATATTGACGTGGAACGTGGCAGGGCTAAGGTCCAAGGTGGTACTGCCTCATTGGATCCAGTATATAGAACAATTAGATATCTACATCTTACAGGAAACTTGGGTTACTGCACTGTTTTCATCACCGGTTATGTCACGATAAGCTGCCCAGCAGTCACCACTAGACCAGGACGACCGGCAGGGGGCTGATGACCTGGATTAAGATTGATTTGCAAGGTACCATCAGAGAGATCAAGACCAATAGCCCGAATATCCTTGCGACCAATCTCAGGGGTAGGAACGGTAAGGAGGTGGACATTTATGTCTATGCCCGTGGTGTCAAGGCGGGCTCCAGCTCACCAACCATACAAGCTTTGGAAGACTGTCTTGAGGAAAGAGTCCTTATCTCCCCTAATAATAGCAGGAGATTTTAATACTACCTATGAACCATTGGGCTCAGAAGAAGTAACAGACAGTGGCAAGGTAGATGAACTGTGGCATGTCCCTCCCCTTGATCTACAACCAATCAAACAAGCATTTGCAATGCAATAGGTCTCGCATTGACATTAGTTTGAGTTATTGACATTGTAAATGACAATGTTTTTTCTTTTTTTTTTCTTTTTTAAAACCTAAATAAAAGGCATTGTTATTTACAATGGCAATAGAAACTTCAAACACATACCCTTGCTGTTTTTTAAGTTGCAAAGAGGAAACTGCTGGAGTCCTTGTTCTTGGCCGGTGGAGCAAACGCTGTGAGGGGCAATAAACCAGGTTGGACCAACCTCCAGTTCACATGCAGAGCCACCCGTGCGCCATGGAGAAGGAAACAACAGCAGGCGGCAGCCATGGTAAATTGAAGTGCGCCCTTGCATAAACGTACGTATTGCGTCTGCCCTTCCACTCCGAAAATGCACAGCACCACATTGATCTACTTCCTGGACTGTTCCCTCCGGCGTGCGAGGGAACAGCCCTCTCTGCCAGTAGCTACCACGCCCTTAGTGAAACACCAGCCTCAAACACTACGATGTACAACTCCCCGACATACAGAGACCCATTGGCTATAAATAATAGATTACACTGAAATCATGGCACACAAACCGGGGTATGTGCCCGATATTTTATAGCATGGGGGAGAGAGTAGCTAAGAAATTGTACCCCTGGTGTACGGGCGAAATTACTTGCAAATGGGCTCTGCACCAAGGGGAAAAAAAGTGATTATATTTTAAAAGTTTAGAGTTGTTCCAAAAAGGTACTTTGAAAAGTTTCTCTTGATGGCTGGTTTACAGTGCACTTCTTATTAATTCAGTTTTTGAAATTTCGTAGTTTCAGGTCTTAACATCCTTATAAGTAATCACCTTGCTAGCACTTAACCTTGTATACTACAGTGCACTTGCAGCACCGACACAAATAAACGTACAGGCAGGCACACGTTATGTTTGTATTAAGTTACCTGGGCTTTGGAGTTTATTAAAGATATTTAAGTTGCTTACTACTGTTTTTTAAAGATACAACCCAGCAGGATGCTAGCTACTATAGGTACCAGACCCAGAAGGGGGGGAAACTATGTTCAACTCATTCAGGAAAAGCCTTGTGATCACACCACATCTTACGGCCCACGTCCTCTTGTATAAACAACCAGCAGAGTGATTAATTATGAGGGTCTCAGCGGTAGAACTGTAGAGACCCATCCCTGACTGCCAAATACACATTCTAAATAAAAAACAGAGCCGATTTTACCTGCTCTCTGTGGCTCAACACAAGCTCCTGCACGGGCAACGACTCCTTGAATAAAACAAGCATTTGCAATGCAATAGCTTAAACCAGGTTGGACCAACCTCCAGTTCATATGCAGAGCCACCCGTGCGCCATGGAGAAGGAAACAGCGGGCAGCAGCTATGGTAAATTGAAGTGCGCCCTTGCATAAACAAGCATGCGACATGCAGGAATCTCATCAGCACCTGCCTGCAAACGCGGGCGCCATGGTGAGTGAAAGCATGGCGCCAGTCTTCATTAAACGTATGCGTGGAGTCTATTTTGAGGCGCATTTAAAAAGGAGAGCGGGTGGTTGGTAAAATGTTTTAAAGCAACGGGGCACTTTTCCCAGCATTCCTGCGCGCCGTATTGTTCAAATCCTACTTCGGGAATCCTAGAGATTTGTGATGACGTCTATGGACCTAAAGCACAAAAAACACAGTAGACAAGGGCAGAGTCTAGCGAGTGCTGTGTGCGGCGCCGTCCGCCATTGTCAAACTAAAAGCACACTTGGCGCACTGAATAACGAGGCTTGGCCCGAGGGAGATGGCAACAGGAGCACGCTGCGCCGCCTGGGGTCCCAGGACGAGGTAAGAGCCCGCCCGAGGCCCATTTTAAACAAGCTGCCGGCATTGTGAGAAAAATATAGTGCGTCCCGGCTAATGAAGGAGACCGTGCAACGCCGCAAGTGAAAGATCCAGTCCGGGTGGGCCATCCCAAAAGGAGACAGGGCGGTAACCAGGAGGGACTAAGAAGCCTCCTTTTCAATCATAAGCCAGCGTTTAGCATGGAGGATGACGCCACCCAATCAAAAAGATGGGCGGGGCTTCAAGTCCCCTTCTGAAAGCGTACTGATGACAATAAGCCTCGCAGAGCGAGGAGCGCATGCGCGCTCCAGCGCTATGTCTGAGAGACCTAAAAATGGACACAAACTGCCTTGCAGGTCCAAGCCTTAACCCTTGAGTACGGGCTTAGGGCAGCCAACGGTCGCACTATATTAGACAAGATGGGGGCTAACACCTTCAACAGAAAAGCATTAATTCCATAGTTAAAAATAAAGCCTCCGGTCCTGATGGTGTACCTGAAGAGGTCTCTCATCGACGTTCTGAATTGGTCCAACTATATCCGGATACTAGCGAACGGAATTGCTGCTGGGGCCCAGATACCTCCATCATGGAAGGGAGCCGAGGTCATCCCGGTCTTCAAGAAGGGGGATCGTTCACTGCCCTCCAATTATAGGCCGATCAGCCTAATTGATGGGTGTACAGAAGGTCTTCTCCCGTGCTCTCCTTAACAAAATTACTGACTGGATGGAGGAACATAACATACTATCACTCTTCCAAGCAGGGTTCAGGAGGAAAATCAGCACCATTGATCAGGTCTTTCGTTTTACCTTGTTGGCCTGGAAGACAGCGTTATTATAACAGGGCAGTCTTTACACCGCCTTCATTGATCTAAAGTCAGCCTTCGATCTTATCCCCAGGCCCAAACTATGGCATGTCGTACGTGATCTGGGGCTTCCACCTGACATATTGGCACTTTTAATTCGATTGCATGCGGAAAACTATGCAAGGGTGCGCTGGGGGCACCAAGGGCAGCTATCAGACCCAATTAAAGTTGTTAGAGGGGTACGGGCAGGGCTGCGTCTTAGCCCCCTCTCTATTCTCGCTTTTCATAAATGGAGTGGTGGAACATTAGGCAGAGGTCCACGCAGATGCCCCCTCAATGGGGAGAGTAAAAATAACAACTTTACTGTTTGCGGATGACACTCTGCTGGTTTCCAAGACCCCCAGTGGCCTTCAGCAGCTACTTGATAGTTTCATGGCCTTTTGTGGACTGAGAGGATTGGAGGTTAATACCTCGAAAACAAAGCTCATGCTGATGAACCCCCACAAATCGTTCAGGGGCAAACTGCTGCTGGGGGGGTACCCCTCTGGACAGAGTGGACAACTTTGATTATTTGGGCATAACCCTCACGGAGAAAATGTGCTGGAAACATCACATTTCAAAGCGAATCCTTCAGCAGAGGAAAACCACGGGGGCACTGATTATGGAACACAGGGCTGCACAAACCAGGCCGATAGCAGCCCGCTCCAGATATATGATCAGAAGGTGGTAGGCTCAGCTCTGTATGGGGCTGAAATCTGGGGATTCGACAATTAAGATTGCCTTCTCCGTACAGAAAGTAAATTCTTGAGGTCGCTCTGTTCACCCCCCCCCCCCCAAGAGTACCCCCCCCCCCCCAGAGTACCCCGCTTCTCCCGCTAAGGTTTGACATGGGCAGAACCACCATAGTGGATAAAGCAAGGTTACGCCCCCTTCTTTTCTGGCTGCGTTTAAAACAAACACCCGAGCTTAATCACTACGCGGCCGCCCTTGAAGTCCTTAAGTTAGATCGGTAAAAAAAAATTGGGTGGTTTAGCAACATTCACTCATTGCTTTCCGCTATAGGCCTGGGGAATTTGTGGGACGAGTGACGTTAGCTTACTGACTAGTAGAGACTATGTTAAGACCCACTATTGGAACTGAGTGGAACAGAGAAATGCCACACACACACAACAGGAGGCCGTCTTACATCAGAATTCCTAGAGTTCAAGTTACTAGGCATGTACGAGCAGTACATGGAGGTCATCACCATTCCGTGTGATAGAAAGTTGTACATTCAATTCAGATTTGGTACCCTCCCTTTGAAATCGTTCACAGCGGCATGGCAGCGGGGACTCACGGCTGCATCATGCTGCTGTCCTTGTTGCCCAGGGGCCTATGAGACGATTAAGCACTTTTTTTGCATGTCCACTATATAAAACCCCGAGACTTAAATGGTTAGCCCCTGTCTGCCGGCAGATGGGTACCCGACGCCATCAACAGGCGCTACGTATTTTAAAAAAAGATTCCAGGCCACTAATAGCTTG
Source organism: Calotriton arnoldi (assembly GCA_963921515.1). NCBI lineage: Eukaryota > Metazoa > Chordata > Amphibia > Caudata > Salamandridae > Calotriton > Calotriton arnoldi. Next base: position 431,068 of record CAWUFW010009456.1, on the reverse strand, counting down.
TGCAGTAGCCAAATCTTTGGGAAAAATGTGGTTTATTAGGAGGCTCGCACTGCAGAATGGTTAAACCGCATTTAGTTTTTATATTGATCTCTATTTTTAGCTAGTTTATAGCCATAGTTTACGCATCACGTACTAATAGCATTCGAAATTGTGTCCATGCCACTGTGATCATGAACAAGGGTCATTTGTATAAACATCTTTTGGGCTCTCTCTGTACTATGGTACCATTAATCAACTGCACTTTTCATATATTGTAGCTTTACTTACTGGAGCTATCGCTTCAATTCTGAGTGAGATAAGTGACTGACAATGCAAGCTGTGCCCTCAATGTTCCTTCCAACATGTATGCTACATTGTACCCTTGCACTAAACGCAGTTGCACTTTCTTTCATTTCCACAAGAGCTTCAACCCGTGAGAGCCTCCTCCCCAGTACATTCTTGTCCAGGTTTCATTCCACCTGTACGAAGATTCATCAATTTATCGTTTTTACAAATCGCTGTTTTTATCCTTCAGGCTTGTTGTTTTAACTGATCGAGCTACCTAACTGGAATACGGACATTGTACTCACATTGTAATAACACTACGCATCCAACAATGTATTTTTGCACTATACGCACTTGCACTTTTATGCAATTCCTTTAGGGTTCCAATGTGCGCAAGTTTCTTCTCCGGCATACCCACCACCATACGTCCTAATTTTAACTTTTTATGAAGCTGATATACTTTGAACTGTCCGTTAACTTTGTCCGTACAATGAATTATGGCAATGTATGCGTTGATTAATCCATTGTACTGTACTCCTTTGCACTTTGATGGTCGTAATGACCGAATAAAGTTTGACTGAATAGACACCACTATCGCCCAATACTGTACAATTTACTAAGCTTGTAAAGATGAAAGAATGAGTGGGCCCTGCTGCAACTAGAAAAGTGTGGTCTCCAGCCAACACTCAGTTCCATGGCAGACGCTGAACTCCCTCTCCTATCCACTACAACTGACACCTGTCAATGAGCAGTCAGAGGGCTACTTGCAGCAGCTCAGTGTCACACACAAAAAAAAAAAAAAAAAAAAAAAAAAAGGTTTTGAGAAGACTGTGGGACAACACTGAACTCAAGTAATATACATCTTCGTGAACACACTCAGGGAGAGATGTGGCGCGGCGGCCAGGGCGGCTGATTCTGGAGCTCTGGCCTCACAGTTCGATTTCCGGCACCGGCGGCAGCTCAGCCCAGCACCATGTGACTCTGGGCAATAGGTCACTTAATCTCCCCAAAGGGCCACAGCGCCTTGAGACCCTTAAGGGTGATTAGTTCGCGCTTTACAAATACAGGGTTATTATTAACACCATACTATCCAAAGTGAAAATTAGGTGGTTAAACTGGCCCTTTAATTTTAGCTATCGCCCAATAAACGCTCCTGGACTATAATGTACAGAGAGGTAGGTAGCAAAAAGACATTCACCTATCATGTTCAATTTTCACATGGAATGCACTAGTTCAAACTAATGCTTGTTGGGATTACTATTCCCTATTTAAGGTTGATCTTCTGCCCCCGATAACAGAGTAGGATATTTTGTGCATTTTTCACCACTCTTCTCTGGGTGCACAGAATCATTTCGTGAACAGCTTACTAATTTAGAAGACAGGTCGCTTTGTTTGCAGTTATAAGGAATTCGTACATCAGTTGCAGATTTTGATTTTAACATATTAGTCTGTCACATCCTGCTAGTGGCGGTGGCACCGCTTGGGTGGGGAGCAGGTAGGGCCGGTGACCCATCTGTACCCGCCCTGTACTCCTTACCCCCTTTCTGGCCAACCACTAGACTACACCCATAGCTAAAAAAAAAATAGACGCTGCCCCTTCAATCTGCGAACAGCAACGTAGGTCCACGTTTACATTTCACGTCTTACTTACTCTTGCATTCCCGGAGTACTTGCTTTTCCAGGATGTTAGGATTCTGTGATTTTCCATGCAACATATTACATGGCACAGCGCTTACTGAGAAAAACGCCACCTCTAGGCAGTGGTGGCTGGTGACATTTTAAAGTGGTGCGGCGTAAACGTTCTGCCGGAGTGCACTGTGGCGAGCGAGCGCAGCGAGCGAGCCTGAACATCTTAAGGGTGGTCTGGGGGGGTTCTCCACCCCCCCGAGAAAATTTTGAAAAAAAGAGTGGGTAAATGGTGCATTTTCAAGCAAATTTGAGAAGCAAGAAGGTTAATAAAGCAATTGTGAAAGTGCAGTTATTACATTAATAAAGGGTACACTCCCTAACTTGAAACAGCAAGCCAAAACAAATATACCCCTTATATTTGTGACGCACCTCCCCACACAACAATCACCCAAAAGAGTCCCAAATTATGAGCCTTTTTGCTCAAACGGTGTGCATATCCACCGCTCCCGCTGTTTCCAAGTCTCCAAGACTAATGTCCAAATTCACACAAATGTGGAATGCACCACCAGCACCAAGAATGATTGTGTCCATCCACTGTTGATTTTATATAAACATTTTCTTTGTTCTTCGAATTCAGTAAAAAGACAGCCAAACAGCCGACGCGTTTCGTCCAACTGATGTGGACTTCATCAGGGCTTCGCAAGTCAATCTAAATCACCTATAGTAGTAAGTCTTTAGAGAATAGTAAGGTCCTGTGATCATCCTATGTGGAAACTGTTCCCTCCTGTATCCAGGTCTTGTCCTTGCATTGATACGGCACAGGAGCCTTACATTTTCAACTGTCCCTGGATACAGGAGGGAACAGTTTCCACATAGGATGATCACAGGACATTACTATTCTCTAAAGACCTACTACTATAGATGATTTAGATTGACTTGCGAAGCCTTGATGAAGTCCACATCAGTTGGACGAAACGCATCGGCTATTTGGCTGTCTTTTTACTGAATTCGAAGAATAAAGAAAATGTTTATATAAAATCAACAGTGGATGGACACAATCATTCTTGGTGCTGGTGGTGCATTCCACATTTGTGTGAATATTACATTAATAAAGGGATGTCATATAACATGTAGATAGAAATGTTTCTGAAGCTAGGCCCTGCCAGTGCCACGCACCTCTGAGCAATATACACGCTGTGTGACAGCAGGGCCTATCGTCAGAAACATTTCTATTGCTATGTTTTTGAAGCGAGGCCCAGTGCTGGCACTCAAAGTGTATGCTTCTCAGAGGTGCATCGCGTGTGGCAGGGCCTGTAGCTTCAGAGTGAGAAACATTTTCTGCACCAGTCTGCGTTCTTGCTCTATAAACACTAACACTCTTTGAAGTGCAGAGTCACTTTGCACTTCAAAGAGTGTTAGTGTTTAGAGTGGGAACGCCAGACAGGTAATTCAGAACTGCTTTTGATGAAGGCGCACATTTGCTTTGTGCGACTGTCCTTTAATTGTTCTGATTGCCTCTGATGGTCAGAGGAGGCAATTAGAACAATTGAAGGACAGTCTCACAAAGCAAATGGGTGCCTTTATTAAAAGCAGTTAGTTCTGTTATCAGCCGCGGCTGGAAAATTATACGAAGCAGAAAAAAAGTGTGTGGGCTTATACTTGCCATGCACAAGTTAAATAAACAGGCAAGCCTTTATGTAAAGATTAACTGAAGTTAAAGAAAGATGCAACTAGGTTATCCTGCACTGTAACTTTAGAAACACCTTTTTAAAGACATCTTGCAGCAAAAACGTAAAAATATGATAAAATCTCTTCCGAATTTAAAAGTGTATTTCAGTAACATACAGAACCATTTCACCTTAGTACATCACCCATCAGGACCTTGAGATGATTTTTTTTTTTTAGAGCGGTAGTTTCAAACATGATTTTTCTTCCATTCTTCCCTCACAACAAAATCAGTAGTGAACTAAAATGTAAGTCAGTTAAGTGCACTCTTTGGGCTGGGTTCCCATTATACACGAAGATATTAAACAGGAGAAAGTATTTCACGCTGCACACCCTGAAGTAATGTATTTCAACACCCTTTTATATGTGATCATGAAGATAAAGGAGGCAAAGTGAAAATAAACAAATGTGTACGATCACACAATCTGGTAAAGTGGGGAAGCTGGGATTCAATCGAGGTTTTCTGGGCTCGCATTGTGCAAATCAGCAGATGTATATGCTTCGCTTCTAGCATACTCACCTTACTAGCACTGTCCCCCTCCCCCAAACACCCTCCTCCCGACCCCCACCCTACTGGCATCAATGCAGCCCTCTGTCACATCAGAAAACATTTCGGCCCCAGGGAAAATGTTCGAGTACCCATGATTTTTTTAAGGAAGCAGTGCTTCAAATTCAAATATACAAGTGCTGCACTTATGCTCACAGTAAGTGCTATTCAGAAGCAGTGGGTACTCCTGCTAGAAGTACTGAAGATACTCGAGTACTTCCAGGTATTTGGGAAAACAAAGGCTCTGCCTGCCTATTTAAAGCACGAAGAAGGTTAATATTGACATGGAAGTCTCAACTTCCCAATAGACACGAACAGCTCAAACCTGCACCAACAGACGAAGTGTCCAGGATCTGGGTGCATGGACGACTAGGAACAATTTTCAGTATACATAAGAGGAAACAAATTGCATGGTTACCAACCAGCAAGCGGCCTGGTCCACGCAAGGGAAGGAAGAGATCTATTAAACACATATGCGATCTACTGTGTCCGATATTACATTATACAAATGAAAGAGGGGTCCCTTAAACGAATGGATACTGCATGGGAAATGATTCACAATCGACTTTGTAAAGCTTTAAACTAAAAGGGCAGAGCCTTCCCGTGTCATGTGGTCTGCCGTTACCATGTTCTTGCATACTGTAACTCAGACCGTAGCTGCACTAAGCAGCATTACAAGCTACTGAATACACTTTGCAGTTGACCAAAAAACACTGACCGGCAGGTGAACACAGATTTAAAAAAAATTATTTTTGTCTTTGCTTGAAGCTACTGCGAACTCAACAGTTAGAGGGCAGACAATTCTTTTCAAGTCCAAATGCTCCTATCCGAGCGCTCACTAGGTCAACCGGCTCCTTTAAACAGGGAATTGCTGAAATCCTTACTGCCCAGCACTACGAAATCCCACCTCTGGGGGTTGAGTCCAGGACGTTATGAACCACTTCCCACCCCATTAGCTTTCTAAAATAACCCTTTGTAGGCGCGGCTTAACCTCTCTCACAAGAACACAACCGGTTGTGCTACATCCAGCTCCCAAACTGGCCAAGCGCTCTGGTGGCTTTCAAGGCGCTAGCACATCAGAGTCCTCCGTTATAGAACTCCTCAACGTTGAAGCCCAAGAGCCACCGATTTGAGATCTCCAACAAAACTTGCGACCCGAACTGGTCATATTTATAACATAGTTTGGCGCTCTGTTTATTTGGTCTTTTAGCACTTGATTGGTCTCAGCATCTTTGAGGCACTTGGCAAAAAATTATTTACACGCATCCTTTTAACTGCAAATACGAAATGTAACCATGTTTGCACTGCCCTTAAACGTGGTGTTCGTGTAGCGGGGAAAAAGACCAAGAGAAAAGCGCTTGGACTGATTAATTAAGGTCGCATGAACAGAGTGAGCTACTGTACAAGCCGACCACCAGAGTACTAAAGAGACGGTCAGACACGGGTGTTTGAGCAAATGAAAACTTACCTGACCGGGTCCGCGCAGCCTCTGCTCCTGGGCCGGGTCCCACGCCATCTCTGCTGCTCCTGAACAGGAACAGGCATGCTCCCTCCCCTCCTGTAAGCCAATCAACGCTGCAATGGCAGCGTTGTGATTGGTGCAGAGTAGCGGGCAGCGCCCAGCCGTGCACCTGTAGGGAGGCCATTTTCTCTATGTAGGCTGCATGCAGCCTACAGAGAGAAAATGTAGCGTGTGCATGACTGCTTTGATCGGCCCCAGGGCCAACTAAACAGTCAGGGCACTCAGAGTGGTGCAAGCCACTCCTCCCCGACCCGCCCCCAACCAGGCATACCCCTGCCTTCTGCTTTCTTGCAGCGCGAGAAGCAGAAAATGAAATGGTATTAAAAATATTTTATTTTCTGCTTCTCGCACTGCGAGAAAGCAGTGAGGCGGCGCTCCAACGCCCTAATGGAGCGGCTGCCACTGATTTTAATGTGGGTGATGTATGAGAGGCTGCTGCAGACAGTTTGCAGAAAAATTGTGTTTGTTTCATGCAACATCCATAAAACAAGTTTCTTTGTGATCAAAAAAGGACCTCACATGAGAAATGTGAGGAAGTCACTGAATTTATTTCACAGTAATTATTTGCAGTAAAATTAGAGAGCTGCTGCTGTATCACTGAATATTAGATGCAAATACATTTAAAATTTGGACGAGTGCAAATGTGCGCTGTCTGTGACCTGGCCAGAGAGGGTACGAAAGTGCTGAAATTGTTTAATAAATTCTAACCAAATCCAAACAGGGGCCCCAAAATACGTTTGGCCCAGGTCTCTCAAAATCCTTAAGATGTTGCTGCCTAATTAGTGTTAGTTTTGCAGCCAAAAAATTATCTTGTCTACCATGTAGAAGAAATAATTCAAGATTGAACATGCTTAAAAGGTAGTTTATAAACTTTAAAACGACAATCAACAATTTTCGATATTTTTGCAGGACATACATACATTTACATTATCTTTGGAGGACATACACCAACTGCTATGTTAGTTTCATTATATTGGAAGCTTATGCCCTCCGTGTTTAGACACGTGTTTTCTTTTTTTAACCTGCATTCTTTTAACTTATTGTGCATACAGGCCCCTCTACCTCCGTATCTCGGAATAACTATACTTGCCGCCTGGCCTGGGATATTTGCTGCCAGCCGTCCTTGGTTCCGATCACGTCTGCTGCTTTGCCTTGTCATGGAGGATCGGTTAGGTGAATTTTCAGACAGGGGCTTGTTCTGTTGCCTCCGTTTCACCCCCACACCGCTGCTCTACCTACTGGAAGTTGGTTGCTTTTTTGTCATGCAGAGATCACTTCCACAGCAGCCATCCTCATGTGCACGGAAAACCTTTTTTCAGCTCCTCCCAGAGTAAGGTGGGGTCATGGAGACTTGTTCCCACCCTACCATGTGACGAGTTAGGAAATAGGTGGGCTGTAGCAGTACAGCCTCGCTGATTGACAAACAGCCTCGGAAACCCAGGGCTTATGCTTAAAGCGCCCAGGCTGTTTTTAATCAGCGAGGCTGCAGTGCGTCATCGGAGGCAGTGCCTTACAGTGTTGTAGGCTGCCGGAGGCCAGGGCTGAGATCAGGTCAGCCCTGTAAATCCTGCGACGGCCGGCACATGCGCTCTGGCACATGTCCTCATTGAAAGTGCCTGCTTGTGCCTGACCCTCGCGCAGAGCGAGGGTCACACCCTTTCAAGTTATAGTAAATTAAACATTTGTAACGCGACAAATATTGATGCAGAAATAGAAGCGGGGCGGAGCCCTGCCGCCCTAATTAAGAAACCGCCCCTGCCTCTAGGTATCTTTGGGTTCAGACTGAGGGTGGAAGTTTATTACAGTTCATGTTAAAGAGCATTAGAGTTCAGGCCAAAGGCAGTGTGAATTTCTCACAGTGCCCATCAGTGGGTGATAAAGGGGTTCAGTATACATGCTCATCCAATCCTTGGCCTCTCTGGAGAGTGCACAGTGCAGCGGTCAGGAGGGCCAATTGCAATTTTATGCTCAAGTATGTGAAGGAGGTACACAGCTGTAGAATATTTAACAGGGCAAATAAAAAAAATAAACAAAAAAGCTATGACGTGGCAAGCACTGACTCACTGTTTTTGTTTGGTTTTTTTTTGTACATTGAGCCATGCTGCACAGCATGGCTAAAAAATATTTACAAAGTCAACAGCTCATGCGTAGGTGACATATTGGCTATGCCAATATTTGTTTTCCTTTGTAGCTACCAATCTAATTTAAATTTGTAACTAAAAGGAAAAGTGTAAAAAAAAAATTTTAAGCTGGTGTGGCGACGCAACACGGGGACAAAACTGGCGATGTGGGTAGGGGATGGAAGCAACACAGACACGGGGGCGGCAACACAGAGCGTGGGGGAAGAAGACCGAGAAAAGTGGAGCGCTGGGAGGTAGCAAACCGGTGAAGGAGCACATGGAGCGTGGGGGATACACAGGTCCAAAATGCAATCCTCAGGAAGGTACAAGGGCGAGCACAATATGGCGGGACAGGGACAAGTACACTGGAGAGCGGAAGAGCACAGTGGTGGAAAGAAGCACACTAGGGAGAAAGCTGGGAAACGCATGCATTCCCAATCCAGGGAGACCTCAATTTAAAAGCAGACAAAGTAGTGCCTGAAAAGCAAGAAGCAGAGACGCTAAAGAGGCTATGCTCCATGGGACAGACAAACAGAAAATGGACAAGCTTGTACATGAATAAGAAGCAGGCAAATGAGCGACAGGCAAGTCAACCAATATAAGCAGCAGGCCGGCTTCAAGCTCCTGTATGTTCTTAGGAAGCTCAAAATATGTATTGCAACAGACAGCACATGTGCTGTCTAGTAGGAGAGACCTAAAAAGTTGCAAAATATTCCATTGACACCCGTCTTGACAGCAGTCCCACACGTTTTACATACATATAAAAAGCTACCATAATTCAGGAACGCTTCAGTGCAAGTGTAAAGTTGTTCTAGACATTTTTTAGAACATGAACCTTTCAAACAGGGATGTCTAACTTTGGTCTGAGATAGCTAGATTCATACCAGATTTTCAGGATATGTCTCCCAAAGGGAGGCGAAAGCACCAAACAATGTACAACTGATCTCCAAACATAGCTCACAAAGCTTGCTGTGCGGTTCAAGTTTTAGGCCGCATTCTGAGAGCAAGATATAGACGTCTAGCCAAGCAGTTGTTCGGGCAGTTAATAAAGAGGGTCATAAAAAGACACTGATGTCCTTCCAAACTGTATGACTTTAGCTGTCACTGAAGTGATAAGCCCACCAGCTGTTTTTTCTTGGCAGGGCTACAATACATTAGCTTCTATTTAAGGACTCTTTGCACCAGGAACAAACAGTGCGGCTTAAATCAGCTGCTAGAATGTCAAACCTACATTCATCTCTGACCTCATGCATTTCTACTTCAAAGCATCCGTCTTCTCTCATGTCCTTTTTACTCCACAGACTATGTTGCTTACCGCGCCTGCTTTGTGGTCTGTTAAACTCGAAGGGACTGCACACAGCAGCAGTCCACTCTAAATGGCAAACGTTTGACAATCGTGTGTCATGATACTTATATACTGTGCAAATGCTTCCAAACCAACATCTTATCTCAAGTGCAGAACATATGTTAATATCTAAAGAAGTTAGGAATAAATAGTTTCTGTGCAGTCAAATCGTGAGACATTTTAGGTTTTGCTTTTTGAAACTTAGCAAAAAGCCCCAGTGAGTTTTCTCCATTTGGTAGGCAACGCTTCTTGTTATAAGCCTGTTTCTAAATCAAACAGACTTGGCACACATCACCATAGTCAATCACTGATCCAGAACATTTCCTCTACAAAGACATGCTGCTTAGCTTGGACACAAGGTTGCTCTGGCTGCTTATTTGAGCATACAGTGAAGACACGGTCATTGCCAGTTTTGATGACCTTGGTATTTTATCTTGAATCTGGTACAAGAATCAGTGTTTACATGAGTATGGTCATCAGTGCAGCCGATTAGCAAATTCAAAAAAAAGTGTCTAGGTGTGGTAGCCTTCCCTGATTTATAAAGATTTGGAAAAAAGGCATTACAGAAAAGGTCCAATTAACAAGAAAATCAGAAGGCACTATTCGTTAGCAATATTTACCTGAAAAAACACTATTAGATCAGAAAGCATGAATTTAGCTAAACATTATATAAACAAGAATAATGAAATAAACCTTTCAAGAAAGTGACTTAAAATTGCATTTCAGCACAGAGTGAACATTTAGAGAGCTATGGTGCTCTCTTAATCCATCTGGAAAATCATCATTCGTAGAAGCTATAAGAACAAGCATTTGTATAGTGAGTATGTGTCAACTTTATAATGTGAGCAACGAGCTGTTAGCCGTGCCAATGTTTATCCATAAAATATTTAAAAAAATACTAGAAGTAAACATATCAAAATCCTGGAGAAAAAGGAAATATCTTAAGGTATCTCTAAGCTGTCAATTGAATTCAAGGTTTACAATCTTTATACATGGCATCGTTTTTTAAATCCTTTTCATTCACGAAAGTGAACAGAATTTTAAAAGCATAGCGTGTCAGAATGTAAAGGGATGCACTTGCAAAGCCCTAATTTACTTTCCACAGGATTCAGCCATATGGTCCTCTGTTAAAGGCCAGGGAGCTGATTTATGTTCCTGCATGAGAAGCGTCATGCCTAGAACACCTTCTGCCTCAGATTCCAGCTGAGCGAGTGCAGCACATGACCCTTCCATAAATGCTGTTTTGTGCCAAAGCATGGGCTGTCATGCAATAGGCAGAGTGCAAGAGACAAAACCAAAATGAGGCTTAAAGCCTGCTCCTCGGCCATACCCTAGCAGAAATATCCCAGTTGCTGTGTGTTTACAGACAAGCTGATAGGGGTGGAGAGCAACACAGTGGGGGTATTTGGAAGGGAAAGGAAGTAGCACACCAGCAAGGGAAGTATAACACATGCACACCCATGGAGTGGTACATGAAAAAGAAAATAAATAACTTCCCTAAATGTGAGCAGTGGAATAATATGTAGTCAGCCAATAAAAAGGATCGTAGAAGCTACGCTCCAGGGGCAGGACAAACAGAGGAAGGCAAGTCATCCAATAACAAGCATTGAAAATGCAATAGGTCTCGCCTTTTATTAAGTTGAAGCCATTTGCTTTGCCATACAATACCATTAGCAAAGCAAATGGCTTTAACTTAATCAAAGGCGAGACCTATTGCATTTTTAATGCTTGTTTTATAAAGCAATAAGCTCTTTAAAAGGCCCTCTGCTGCCCGGAAGGAGCAAGCCGCAATAATGACTCCCTTTGGCAGGCCCTGGAGGGGCACAGCGAAAGGCAGTCTGGGGGTCACCACTGCTGCGCCTCCGAGGCACTTCTGCTGGAAAAACAAGGCTTCTCTGTCACGGCTTGTATTCTTTACTGCCCTGGAGAGGTCGGAACATATGTCGGGTTTATACAGTAATGGGCTTTTTTAATTGTCTCGTTTCGATGGAGCGTGACCATGCAGCATGGTGATTGGTTCTAAGGATCGAGGAGTGCTGCGGGTTGTTATGTCTTATCATGTTCGGCGCTTCTAGAACGTCCGTGGCGCGCAAAGGCGCTTCAAATCGCTGAGTGGGGAACGGCAGAGGAAAGGCGGAGACAAGAGAGGGAAGGAACGAACAAAAAAGGTGGATACAACATGGGGCCCGGGGAAAGGGGAGCGTGGTTTTATTCAATTGGGGATGCGCATGGGCGCTAAACGCTTTCAATGGTACAACCCAATTACTGTCCTCAAGCAATATCAAATCAATATGTGGAAATAGGGGTGGAAGAAGGGGAAACGGGGAGAAGTAGGGGATTAGAAAAAAAGGCATAGGGCTAGTAGGAAAAAAACATGGTTATGTCATGATGGCTGCCGGCACAGCGCTTATTCTGCCTAAGGTCGGTTCTAAGCGCATTTTGACGGACAGTTGCCCCATGCAATATGACAAGGAAGATAAAAAGGAACACACGATCGGGGGTGTGCAGCAGGAGAGACACGAACACGCATGCTGCTGTTATGAAGGCTGCGTGCACAGCGACCAATCTGCCCTTTGAGAACGGAGAGGGTAAGGTGGGGTCATGAGGGGTCATGAGGAGGAGAAGAGAAGGTGAGGGGGTTTTGGGGAGGGTGAAGGGAGAGAGTGAAGTAGAACATATTAATACCCCTTAATGGTTGCTTGCGTTAATGCTCACCATGTGCCGCTTCAAAGCGCTACATTTGAATGAAGGTCTCTGCTTTCCCATCACAACCAGACTCCAGCCACTGCTGACGTCATTCTAAATTCAAGCCAGCGAGAACAGATTGGTCAAGGGCACGCCAAATCTTCAGCCTTCACACAATGGAAGAAGGAGGGGCCCGACGGGGGGGGGAAAGCAAAAGCACGCCGCCATGCGCGCGCGTGTGTGTACATCCCTACGCTAATTAAAGTAAACAAAGATGGCGTCGGGCTGTACACATGCGCGTGCATTTTTTTGTCCCTCCGTACGTGTGCACATCTTGAAACGATTACAAAAAGCCCTCGCATGGCGAGAGCAGCGCTGTGCGCTGCTAACGCCAGGCGAGACCTAAAAAGCAAGCAAATGAGTTATACTCCAAAGCGCAGGTGACTGTATATAACAAAGGAGAGAGTCTTTCGCGACCGGGTTAGACATAGGAAGAAGGCTATAATTTTATTAACGTTTTTCACTCACTGTCTGTCCCTGTTACAAAGACAGACACTGGAATAATGAAGCAGATCTACACCAGTCATTAAAACCACTAAGGCAGTCCATCGCCTTCAATGTACCGGTGAACATTGCGATGTTGCAATAGAAGTTACTCATAGAAGACTGAGTTTTTGCTATGCAGTTCATTAATGGGAGATGGTGAATGTAAGCAGGGAGACAATGCTCAGAGAAAAGCAAATTTAGATATGGCACAGTTGGAAGGCACTACAGGTCCTACCCTCTCAATCTCCAGGTCATGCAGGTTAATTTTTCTGCTGGCACCATAAAAGCTTCTGTATCAAAAGCCTACAATTAAACCACTTGTACTGTCAGGGAAATGTGATCTACTGAATTTCAGAAGATACCTACCACCTTGACCAAAAAAACCTTCTTGCCAGCAGTAATCTCTTTAATCTTCGCAAGTGAGATTACATTCTAAAAATGAACACTGTGACAGATGGATGAAGGAGCATAGTAGACTTTTAAACATTGCATTCTAGGGCAGCCATATACTTTGAGCTATGAAAAATACTGGGTGAATCCATTTTTCTTGCTGAGTAGTAATTATCTTATCTAGATTACAATTTCAGTAGTGGGGAAGGATTGCACCTAGTTAACGAGCGTAAAATGCCAAACACAGCAGACTACAGAATTTCTAAAGGCGCGCAGCGATCGGACTCAGATGTCTGGCGCAGGGTATCTCAGACCACTGCCCGTTGTGGGCCTGCTATTCCGGGGAGACGCAGAACACTCGTCAAAATGGACTGGTGCAGGCTTCAAAATCGTACTTGAAGGAAAATAAGATTGCAGAGTCTGCACAGGTCTTGTGGGAGGCTTATAAGACAGTTATAAAAGGTAAGGGACTCTCACTCATGGTGGGTCATAGAAGAGACAAGATGGCAGCGATGGAGTCACTCGAGGGCACCATATTCGACTCAGAAGCTAAACTGAAGAGCGACCACACAGACGCGACATCGCACATGCTAACGCTCAAGGGACATGAGTACAGAACCTGGCATTAGAGGAAGCTAGAGCCAAACAGTCAGCAACGCGACAGTCTATGAACTTGGGAGATAAAGCCGGGAAACTATTGGCCTGGCTTGAGCGGTGGAAACGAGCAGACAGGTGGGTCCACGCACTCTTAGCGACCCTCAAGATATCGCGGAAGCATTCGCGAAGTATTACGCCTGCCTAAGCACCCCTGTGTCTACCGCCACAACTGAAGATTTGAGATCCCTTATGCGGACCTCCAACTTCTGGTGCTCTTCCCAGAGGACTCAGCATTTATGGAGAGCAATCTCACGGTCGAGGAAATAGTCTCAGCCATCCGTAGCAGTCAATTGGGAAAGGCAATGGGGCCAAATAGCCTCCCGATAGAATTATATAAATCAATGGCCCCTCAAGTGGTGCCTCACCTGTTGCAGGCAGGACACGCGCTCTAACGCTTTTTAAAAATGGTTATAGCATGGGCGCCGAATGCATTTGTAATGCAGTAGGCCTCGCATTTGCCAGAGTTTAATCTATTGGCACTGTAAACGACCATGCCTTTTATTTATCGTTTTAAAAACACAAATAAAAGACAGTGTCATTTACAATGTCAATAGCCCAAACTCTCGTAAAGGCGAGACCTATTGCATTGCAAATGCTGGTTTACTTTTGCTTTCCATGGTGTGTGGGGGAGGGGGGGGTGGCTTTCATAAAATTGGTTGTGTCAGCCTGGTCAGTTATTTTCTTATTATAATGTATTGTAAGACTATGAAAATTAAGGAGGCAGTGCGTTTTTAAATTCGTTTATTTGTGGCAAATGCTTGCAATAAAAAAAAAAAATGACTACTGCATGAGCTTGCCAAGACACGACCTACTGGCTTTGCTAATGCTTGTTTTGTTACTTTTTCTTTCTTATTGAGAATCTCCTTGGTCTTACCCAAAAGAGCATCTCTCCACGCCACACTCCAAGAGCGCCCCTTTTTGATCATTTACAGTACTCGGCATTATTTTGTGCCACTGCACACGCATTGCCCCACCATTGTTTGCCAAGCTCCCATACTTTGAGCCCTGCCTTCCGTCTTTTGCTACTCATCAGTTTTTACTTCCCCAAACTTTCAGGGTAGGTGTACAGAAAAAAACAGAATACAGCAACCCAGGTCTCCCAATATAGGGGTGGGAAGTGGAAAAGTATCACGGTAAAAAGTTCTCCTCCAGTCGCACGCCTCAGAAATGCAGGAGAAGAGCATGCTGGAGGACTAATGCAGTCTGCTTCACACTGGTAAGGTAGGTTTCTCTTCTCGAGTTATTCTAGAACTTGCCATGGGACAGGTTGGCTCGAGAAATGTCTGAAACCAGATTTTGTGCTATTACACTTCCCTTGTAACTATTAGATGTGTAAAGTTTTATGTTCCCAAAGTGGCATCGGCATTTAAGTTGTCAATGCAGGTACAGAAAACTAGGGTGTCACTTTGGTCACATACCTGGACTAATCTTGTAATGTATAATACTGGAACAGCCACTTAAAAGTGTTCATCAAAAATCTGATTATAAACATGCTTAACTTTGAAACTGTGTTTGCTACTTTTCAACAGATTCTCAATTTAAATGTACTCTATTGGGAATGAACCCAACTGTGTTGCTAAAAAATGTAGTGGAGTGGGAGGCCTTTTGCATTTTCAGGAGCTTATTGCTGTATTTGGAGTGATAAAGTGGAACTAGTGAGGTAAAACCATTACTAAGAGTGTTAACTTGGGTGAAAATTACAACATAATGAAGTATGACGGTCACAAAATGGGCAGCATTACGCTGCATAATGTACCTTTTCGTGCCACATAGAAGATGTGCACTACAATAGGCAACTAAATGCTCCGCGTATAAACTCAAAATTAACATTACAAACCCAAAAAGACATTTAACATTCAATTTTAGTAATTTTGCTTCAACCCAGACAAAGTGGACTGGTCAGTCCTGACCAGTGCGCCTCAACGAGTGTGTGTTCAATGACATGACAAGTGAAAACGGGGAAACTTTTGCTCTACTAAAATATGCGTTCTCTGAGACAGTCGCTTGCATTTACAGCTGAATTCCTTTAAGAACAGCACAATGAAAAGCAAGCACTGCAAAGCCAATATGCGTTTCCTTGTCAAGCTGGTACGATTTGTTTTATATGTCACTGCAAGTATATGCAACCAAAATAAAACACAAACGTACCGTCTTAATGGCTGCATTACAAATTAAAAATATATATATTCACTAGTGCGTGGCAGTTTCACAAGTGATTTTTGTTAAACAAGCCTTTCAGTAATGCTATGCATTTTATTATTATTAATAAAGTAAGAGATTAAACCACCACCTAACCAAGCACTCAAATCGCAGGCAGCTACCTACCATGTTATGTCACAAACACTTTATAAAGGCTTGCACGTATAATATAAATCCAGTATTTAGAGTTCATATAATAAACTCCGAGACCTATATAGTGAAAATTAACTGCACAACCAATCAAATAGACTGTGTTGTCTAGATTGTGCATAGAGATGTGTACAGCCTTAGTTTAACTCAATCTAGACCATCTGAGAAACAATGTGAAGCACTAAGAAACATTTGTTCTCATTTATGTGTTATAATGCCCAACAGAAGTACGCATTGGGACAAGCCTACAAACCCCAACTGTGAAGGTCAGGGAATGCAACCAGTAAAAGGATACATTCTTTAAACCTAATGTTCAACTGGACCACTAAAACTTAAATATATTTGAAAAACGGTCACTGGACCCTTGGCGTGAACGCTGTAAACATACAAAATGAAAGGTTTGGCAAGCAAACTACTGGGAAAATGGAAACAGGGTAAAGCATAAGAACAAGCAAGTGTTCAATCCTGGTACACACATCAACAGCGGGCTATTAATAGAGAAGTTCAGACTGCATTAACCTTGTCCTGTGAGCAGAAATAGACAAGGTGGGTATGTTGGGGGGAGTGGAGATCACAGTCATCAGAATACAGTTTTAGCTATTTCCGACTGACACTTTCTATTTTTGTGTCTAGTGAAAGCCAGGTACATAGCGTCGAAATCGAAGTTAAGAATCACCTGCCACTATGAAACAACAAACACTAGACAAGTTTTACGCAATAATGCACTAACAACCTGTCTAATCAAGCTAGTGTTGCCAATGTATGGTGGTACAAATTTTTATAAATTCGTAAGACATACTATGTACAAAAAAGGAAGGGTCTTGCTCTTTACCTGCATAGTTGGACCAAGGTATTCTGCAGTTGTTTCAACCATCTCACACTTTTCTACCATTTCTAGATAACCACCATACTTAAACCGTATATGAAGTAGTGCTTCCTTGTTACACCAGATTTGGTGCAGAGGAGAAAAGAAGTTCAATCTTCACTATGGTCCATGCTGCGTTGGGTAAAGCTCTAGTCTTCTGGTGTCCAAGTGCACCTGTCTCACCATCCTGACCACAATTTCTTTTTAGTGTTTTTAACACTCAGGGGGGATTCTGAAATAGCTGCGCCCTCGGTTATATGCTTCATCGTTATTTTATGCTTACAGTGTCACTAGCCAGACCCTCCAGGATTTCGCGGTTTGCCGCGAAATCGGCACTTTTGCAAAAATGCCGCGATTTTTATATAAGTGCTATTGGTGCAATGATTTGTGAAATATGCTGATCCGTGCTCTGTTATGCGCTGCGAGCCTTGGTTCACAGGCACTGACTGCTGTGGCAAGCTGGCTCCGCCTGAGGTTGCGAGCGGTCACTGTTAGCCCGTGGGGATGCATTGTGGATGTGTGGGGAGATTGTGCACAGGGCAGGACCAGGGGGCACTTTTGCTTCACATGCAGCTGTACCGAACCGGCAGGAGCTTTCGGCAATAGGATGCTAGAAGGTTGAGGGAACACTGAAGCTCATTTAGAATGTTGGCATGAGGCAGAGAGTTGGCAGTTGCTGGAGGATTGAAGAGGAGAGATTGGAGGCATTACGTTAAATATAACTGAAGTTAACCATCCTACTCAACTGAAGGACGTCCTCCTAAACCGGCATCTCAACTAGCGGGTCGTCTATCATTCGGGTCGTCTATCATTCGGGTCGTCTATCATTCGGGTCGTCTATCATTCGGGTCGTCAAGTTGACCTTCCTTAATATTCTTCCTGCTCAACCACTGATTTTATATGATACAACTCAGCTGCTCTGTCTATACTTGTTATCTTTATTGTGAACATTTACTGTTGTGAAGCTCTCTGATACCTTTGGGTCTAGCTAGCGCTATCTAAAACTCTTATATATATGCCATTACCTACTGTGTAATAGTGACTGCCCCAGATTCACCAACAGGGCTGCTTCCTCTGTTCCATATCCCAGGTTGCCTATTTCAAAGTGGAATACTCTGCTAAAACAGTTTCCAATGTTTTAAAGCTGAAAATGGATGATGAGTAAAATAAAGTGCCGCAAAAATGCCGCTAAATTTCCATATTTGTGCCGCTAAATTTCCATATTTGTGCCGCTAAATTTGCTAATCCATGCCGCAATATCCTGGGGGGGTCTGACTAGCCAAGGTGCTCAATTCATCCTGACCACAATTTGTTTTTAGTGTTTTTAACACTCAGGGGGATTCTGAAATAGCTGCTCCCTCGGTTATATGCTTCATCATTATTTTATGCTTACAGTGTCACTAGCCAAGATGCTCAATTCCTTACAACAGGATTCTAGATATATGTTTTTGTGGCTTGGGAGTTTTTTGCTTTATAGTGATGTCTTGCTATCACTCGTTTTTGTGTTGCCTGAAACTATTTCCATGAATGCTCTGCCATACCAAACAGAAATGGGCATCTCCCCCAGTCTGTTGATACTTATGTTAGACGAGGTATTTGAGTTTATCGAAAGCACTCCTTTGTAGAACTACGTGAATCTTTTCTTCTGGACTCCGGTCTAACATCTTCGCCCAGAGCAGATCTCAGACTTCATTCCCATACAGAGGAAATTGATATGCAGTGAATGCAAGTAAGGGCTAACCAAAGACTTGCAGTTGAATTATTGATAAACTACTTAGCTATTATGGCATAACCCATCCTCTGGGATTTTCTAATGTTCTTTCTTGAGCAGTTTTAAGCTAGCTGTGGCTCCACAAATTATACAGGAGGTGCAGGTCATCTGCACTTCCAGCACAACTGTGGTAATAAAAAGGAGTTTCTCACCGTTAATTCTGGCTTCTATTTTTGAACTTCCCAAAGTTGTCTGGTAAATAATTTTTACGGCGTAATCAGTTGTCCATGCGATGATGAGTCAGAGACAGACTTGTACACAGGTCAAATTCAACAGCTGAACTCTCATCTAGTATGGGTCTGTTGTCTACCATGGACTAAGTGCTCCCCGCCTCTGCAGGCTAGTTCACAGGACACAAAGTTCAGTGTACCTTCAGTGAAGGGGCTCGAACAACTTCGCTCGCATAGAAAACGAGAACAAATAAAGAAGTTCCTCCTTAAGGTTAAAGTGGAGTTAAACGAAAACACAGCATGTTAGATTTTTCAGTTCCATCAAGTATCTGGAGACAGTACTAGAAAGAGGCGTTTACAGGCCAGTACTAAAGTCTTTAGGCAAACTCGTGATACTGAGATATGGAACACGCTATGGCTGTCACCGCAAAGCAACAAAGGGAGTACACAAAGAGTGAATGCCCAAATTTTAAAACTGCCTATTTCTGTAATCAGTTCAAATGTGAGCTATTCAAGGACACTGCTTGTGGGCCCAACTTCTGGTTCACGCAAACAAGAGGGAGCTCCGCAAACGAGAGGGGGAGCTCCGCAAACGAGAGGGGGAGCTCCGCAAACGAGAGGGGGAGCTCCGCAAACGAGAGGGGGAGCTCCAAGTGCTTCTCATAAAATATCCGTTCAGCAGCAATGCCTCACTAGAAGGCCTTAAGATAATCAATAAAAAAAACTAATTAAAAAAAAAACACGACGAGGTAATTGTCACTTTTATACAGACTACCATGCCACTGCAACAATGATTCCATTTAAAAAACGAACGCACATGTACATCAATGCAACCGAAAAGGAGAATGCATCCTCACACTGGCATGTTGGTATGGAGTTGGGCCGGAAATTCCAACCTCATCCCACCCACTCCCCAAAAAGTGTGTCTGTGCCACAAAGTAATAATATATGTTGTTTTTTTTGAAGGAGGAGTGTTGTTAAACAAAATACAAATACTTTAGAGAAAAGCTGGAATTTCCAGGGTTTCCTCCAAATACTATATTATTATTTGCGGTTTGATTAGCGTATAATTTGCCAATGGTATGGCATCGGTGACATGCGATATGGCTAGCGGCAGATCCTAGATTTCTCCATAGCATTCAAAGATAAAACTCGGCAGATACCTAAAGTATTCAGGGTCCCCGTTGGAACTCCTTTAATTAAGGCAACACACTATTGCTGAACGAACACACAGGCTGCCCCTCCCCCCCCAAAAAAAGGACAACCTTTTTGTTGGTTTAAAGCTGTGCAGAAGACTATTTTCGGGTCATCCATCAGGCTAATTTAATTATGTTGCTGGGATAAAACCTATTTATTGACCCAAAGATTGTCTATTATTCAAGTGCGTGCTAATGCTGCAAAGCGAAAGTAGCGCGTTAACTAAAAAGGTCTGACCTTTTCAAAGCGTTAGTCAACACCTCAGAGCTTGGCTATAAATTAAATGGGCAATTATGGCTTTTATTTTACAGCCCTTGCTTTATCACAGCTGAGCCGAAGAATTTGAAAAAAAAAGCCAGCACATTTAAAACAAACTGTCTTCTAGAAGCAGACTTCCGCCGCTGCTATTCACAGTTACACTCACTGAAGTGCTTTCTAGCCAATCCAAATTTAACCTGAAATTGAAGGACCCTTCCTTAGGAATCGTTTCCATTATTACCACTGAATTTGAAAAAGACTTTCAGTAAGTTATATGTGCCAATCTTATGTGGCAGCCCAGAAAATCTGCATGGATCCTACTCTGCTGAGCCTACATTGAACGTCTGTGCCTTCAACTCCCCATTCTTTATTAAATATGAATGACAAAAAATTGAAGATAAACGTTGCATCACCACCATTAGTCAAGGCCGCTGGAATTATGTTATTCTGAGGCCAGGGTGCTTTCGCTTTCTGCGTAATTATGGATTTGCAACACAATCCATCTTCTTGAGAATTTGCAGATTTTAACAAAAAACTAAATTGTTTTTAGCTCAAAACAGACAAAGTGTGACTAAAAAGGCTACCACTTGTGTTGCAGCGCAGTGGCAAGCCACCTTTTAGTTGCCAATTGCTGCTGTTAAACTGATATTAGGTGAAACCTTTGCCCAGGCAGCATTAACATAGGTTATAAAAAATAAAAAAAAATGACAAGGCAGTGAAGTAATACGGTTTTAAAATGTGCCACATGACGCTGCAGAATATGCTTTTTCTTGACACAATTTAGTTAGCCGTGCTACAAAATTTGGCCCTACACTATTGCATAGATTCAATTGCCTGCATTAAATGACTGCAGCAGGCTGTTTACAACTCTGCTTAGTTTACAGGATACAAAAAGCTGAGGCTCAGACTTCCTCGAAAACAGAAGGCCTTAGTATTAAATTAATTTTGTGCAATTAATGATTAGACTAAAGGAACAGCCAAACGAAAAAGGTCAGCGGAGGCTTCACCACCCTCGCCCCCTCCCCCCACCTGTTCTGTTTAAATACACAGTTTACATGTCAACACAATGTTTGCAGTAGTAACTTTCATCCTTTCGTTCTCTTTCTCTGCCCCCCCCCCCCTTTTGGTCATACACTGCACCAAGAACTTTGAGACCTCTTAGAAGTAGTAGCTTGAACTTTAGGACATTATTTCCTTTGCTCTTCTGTGACTTTGTCCATAGACATCATACTGATTAGCCTCGTCTGTACAGTGACATTCACTGGTGTCTTCCCATCTTTAGTCCCCTGCTCATGTATGCTTTGTGCATTAAAGTGCTGCTTATCTGGGCTCCTCTGGAGCTTGACCCGACATACGGAATGTATTGAAAATACTTTTGTTGTTTTTTAGAGCAGAACACTCTTGTTACTAGTTAGCATTTGGGATCCCCATTCAAAAGGATGTAAAACTGTATTTTTATGATTCAAAAGGTTCTATCCGCAATGACAGTCCTGACTCAGTATTAAGTAGTTAGGCACTCTACTACACATGGTTTCGGAACTCCCAGGCATCGTTAGGAACTGCCTATACAGTAATTTAGTAGTTTGAATACATCTACACCCTTCTTCATCCTTCAAGTGCCAACCAAACTATGGTAAATTTCGGAGCTGTACAACAATCCCCTCAGTAGACAAAGTTATCAACACTAAATCTGCCAAAACGATGACAGACATTTTATGTCTTCAGAAAGTTTGCAAGACCACTGGCCAAGAGCAAAGCATGTATAGGCTAACTTGATTACCTGTACATAACAATACTCTCCTTCCCCCTCCCCTCCTTTTTACTGTTTTGAATTCTTGCAGAATATGTCAAACAAACATGGCTTACACAAATGACATAAGTAACTACAATGTTGTTTAAAGATGGATTCATCCATACATTCGGTGTTGTAGAATGGCATGTGACAACAGAAGGAGTTCTGCGGGTGAAGGGTTGAGTAACAGTGACGAAAGCTAGTGTTATCTGCGAACCCGCCATGTCTAATTCATTGGTCCTATAAGGCCAATAATGACCATGTACCAAGAGTGCGCCGAGCCACAGTGTTCTCCCATAGATCCCAGACATTATGTTGGCACGAGCAACCTCTGGCTGTATAGAATGCCCGAGTGTGCAGCAGTAGTGGTCCATTCACCATTTCAATTCTAGTAGCGAGTGTGGAAAGGAATGTGGCCTTCCAGTGTTTGGCTTGCCAAGACCTACAAAGATGCAGCTGGCCCTAGTGTCCCCCCGCGCCTCCATAATTCCTAGGAGAGCCGCCTTAGGTGTGAAGTTGACTGGGTGCCCTAGTACTATGGACAGGTAGTTCTTGACTCGTCTCCACTAAGGTTAGATGTCCGGGTGTTTCCAAACCATGCGTACGTAGTAGGGTGCCTATCTACTTAATCCCGAGTTAGTACTGTCACTGCGGATGAAACCTTTTGCATCATAAAAATACATTGTTTTAAATCTGTTTGAATGGAGATCCCGTATTTAACTCCTAACAAGAGTGCTGCTCTGGCAGCTCCAAAAATCAACAAAAGTACACTTTATGTCCGGTCCAGCTCAAGAGCGCCCAGATAGACAGCACCTTCATGCATAAACTACTACATTAATATATAGTCAGTTCCTAGCCTTATTGTCAGCTATTAACTTTCAGACAAGCTGGTGCTAGATAAACTATGTCAATGTGCTTAGAACTACTTAATATGGTCGATAATTTAAAATAATAATGCTTCCTGGGGACACTAACAAGTTTAGCATTATATGCAACTCAAAAAGAGATTCAGTAAACCAAGACCAAAGATGGCTATAGACTATCAGAAAGTACCCAACACACTCCATATCCGGTATCCAAAGCGCTGCCCAAAACACGACTAAAGGGTGGGAATTCAAGACGTTTTTCAGAAGATAAACCACTGAATTTTTTCAAGCATTTTTCGATATGACCAAAAGGTCTACTGCATATTCTGCCCCCCTGTAAACCTTCTCAAGTGCTTCCGCTCAGGGTTGTCCAATCTAGACCCAGGAAGGTCTGCACTCAGTCACATTTCAAGACAGCCGCTTGAAAAATGTACACAAAATTTATATAAAGGGAACTCTTTTGCATAGCCAGTTTACAAAAAAAATCTGCTACTGAGGTGGCACACCGGGACCTACGTCAGCCATTAATTAAAGGTACAGCAATGCATGCGGCAATAGACTTAAGGCACGAGTTGTTTACCTTGCGTGATTAGTATGAATGTCTTGGGGGGGGGGGGGGGAAATCAGGCATGCTGGAAAGCAAAGTACGCCTCCTCCGATCGAAAAGGAAAGAAGACGGGCAAAATAGTCACCATGCATGGCTAACTATAATAAATAATTACACAGGAAAATAGTGGACACACTGTGGTCACAAAAGACCATAGACAGTTCCACGAAAATACAAAAAGTCATTTATCTTAAAAATTTAAACCAGACCGCAAATTCATCTTTCTAGCAACTGTACTGGGGAAGAATGACAACTTGTCCAAACTACTCTGTGCACAACACAGAACGGATTCCTACTGGTCTAGAGCACAGAAAATGTCACGGGCACGGCTTCAAAATAAATATGCCATTGAATATTTCTTTCCAAAGAGGGCAAAATATGATTAATGGGGCCTTCATGATAGCTTGTGGCTTATCTGTGCCATTTCCGTTTATCAGTCTGACCCTGTCAGCCAATGTACACTGCAGCACATAAATAAAAGGCAGGAGCCCTTCTTCACACTGCGCTTGGCTCTCCTCGGAACGCAGCAGGATAGAAACGTCCCTTAGAAACAACAGCGTAACGCAAAATGACGAACACCCCTGCAGAATGTGAAGGGCCATGTCTCACAAATATTCAATGGCCTTGGGTGGAATGGAGCCCTCTGCCCCCCCGCCCCCACCTGCTCCCCTTCCCACCCCCACGGGCAAGGGCCTAGGTTATGCCCCAGCCTGGGTGCACACAATTTACATGACACCATTGTAAAGAGGGAAAGGAAACATGCGTGAATTAAAATAATTAAGGCAGCTTCCTTTCCCTGCGGCTCCTTAAAACTAGAATGCGCTGGCATTAGGTGTATTACTGCATAGATCCTGTCTTCCATTTGCAATGTAACCAAGTCATAATAATGTTCCCCGCAACATCCCCTAAAATCTCATGCCGTCTTATTTTTCTATGTGGCACAGCAATGCTGCGAGCATCGGTCCTTAAATTCAACCTGCTATTGTATTACCCTCCCCCTAACTTTTTCCAAGTGAAAAGCAGAAAAAAGGTAGCAAAAAAATCAAATCAGCGGAACTACATTCATAAAACATCAGCCTCACCCGTCTCAGACCAACTAAACAGGATCCGCCCCTCCTACTATATGTCCGAATATAGTATTCATATATGTGGAACGTTGGTTTTCATATTTATTCTAGAGTAGAAACTGAATACAATCCTTAAAGGCAGGATACAGCATAGCGAAATGTTAAGGACTGCACCAGGAATTGGCGGCTGCAGGAATGAAAAGTGCATGCAAACTTTTCAAACAGGAGGGTAGCTTCCCGCTTCTAAAACAGACTAAATCATACATGTACCAATACTCTATTACACTCTGACTCCGATATTGTTAATGTTTTTCAGTCCTATTATCACTCACACTCACCCTACTGAAAATAACACCCAAATGTTCTTTGATAATCTCCCTCCCCTCGTTCTTTACCAGATGCTATGACCCTCTTGGGAAAAAGACATAACCCTTCAGGAGATTCTAGACGCAATTACATTTCTTTAGAGAGCCAGGGCCCCTGGACTTTTTTTTAATTAAACTCATCCCTTACTTTTCATCCATCTTCGCTCCAAATTTAAACAAATTATTTAATTCTTTATTAATACATCCTAAACATGGAGGTTCCTTTCTTGATGCTCTCATTGTAGTCATCCCCAAACCTGATGATCACTCTCTTTGTCAAAATTATCGTCCAATCTCATCAACTATGACTGTAAAGATTTTGCCAAAATTCTTGCATCTAGATTAGAAGATGTTATACCCTTACTCGTCAACCCTGATCAATCTGGCTTTATTAAGGGTAGGCTTACCTCAGACAATGCTAGAATGTTTTCCAATATCCTTACAATGGCAAAACAATTCGCTGATCCCCTAGCTGCATTATCCCTTGACGCTGAAAAAGCTTTTGACCGTATAAACTGGCAATTTATGGTCAAAACTCTTCACTGGTTTGGTTTAGTCCCTAAATTTATCTCTTTTATCAAACTTTTGTATTCAGAACCCCATGCATGCGTTTGTTAATGGTGATCTATCCCCTTATTTTACATAGAGGTACTAGACAAGGTTGCCACCTTTCTCCCCCTTTTTCCTTTTAGGTCTTGAACCTTTTCTCGAACGCATTCGTTGCAATCCTTCGATAACTGGGTTCCAACATAAATCTCGTGAAATTAAACTATCTGCTTATGCAGACGATATTTTGATTTACCTTTGAAAACCCTCACTTCCTTGCCTTCTTTTTTACAGGAAATTGACTTCTACTCTAAAATATCTGGCTATAAACTGAACTTCACCAAAACTGAGATTTTACCCTTAAATTCCTTATGTCACCAATTTATGTTTTCTGATACCAATTTTAAATGGTGTCCCTCTAAAATTAAATACTTGGGTATTTGGTTTTTCCTCTATTTCTCAAACTCTCTCTCTCAATTTCACTACTTTAAAAACCAAAATTCAAAACTCATTTTCTTCCTGGACCCCCTATACCTTTCTTGGTGGGGTAGACTAGATACTATTAAAATGATGATTGTACCACTTATTCTATTCTTACTTTCCATGCTACCCTTCAAAATCCCCAATTATTATTTTAATCAAATCAACTCCATTTGCACTAAATTTCTTTGGAACAACAAACCCGCCCGTATTGCTCTATCTAAATTAATTAAATCAAAAGATGAAGGGGGTGTATGATTCCCTAATTTTAAATTATATCATTCTGCTTTTTTAATACGACAAATTTACGCTTTGAACAAACAATACAATGATGAGCCAATACCTAGTTGGATTGCTTTTGAACGCTCTTTATTACATAAATTCTCTTTTTATGACACTTTTATGTCCAATTGCACTTTTATTTCCAAACATCCTATTTTAAGATACTCCCAACACCTGGTACATTCACTTCACGGATGGCTGATTTTTATCAAGCTTTTCTTGCTTCCTCTATTTGGTACAATAGATTTATTAAGTTTCATCACAAACCTTTCTATTTCAAACAGTGGAAGGAGAAGAATATTATATATGTTCACCAACTTGTATCTCATAACTCTGTCTTACCTTTTACTACATTACAAGGTTCTTAGGCTTTACCCTAATTTTCTAGCCCAATATTCCCAATTATCACAGGCACTTCAATCGTTTCTAACGACTAAAAATATCCCTCCCAACACTACTCCATTTAGTCCCTTGACTACTTTGTATAATATTTCACCTGATTCTAACCCGAAAGCCTCTTATATATAAACTTCTATCTACCCCTATTTCTGAAAGAACTAAATCAACTGAGTTAGCATGGGAATTGGATCTATGTAGGTCTTTCAATTGAAAAATGGAACAAACTATGGCACAAAGTTTTTACTACCTTAAAAGCTGCTCATATCACTCAATCGTTATTTTTCTTATATAACAGGGCAGTTCGGACACCTATATTTATACATAAAATCAACCCTTCTCCTCTTTGCTGGTCATGTATTTCCGTTGATGGCACATTAATTCATTTGTTATACCATTGCCCTAATGTTTTCAAGTTTTGAGATTCCATTTGGACTAAATGTTCAAAGATATTTCTTTTCTGTACTCCATTGTCAATTCACAATGTTTTTCTTGGCTCCAGGTCTGCTGATTTCCATGATTCCTCGTTGAAGTTTAAATTACTTTACCTTTTTATTGCTCTTGCTTTTAAAGTTATTCTTTCTTGCTGGAAAGACAATTCCAAAAAATGGATGCTAACATGGTGAAATGTTATTTGCAATGAACATAGAATTTCTACTGTTTCATCTTTAACATTGTCTCAAAAAATTAAATCTGACATATTATGGTTACCTTTTACTACTTTCCTATCTGCACATTCTTCCTTACAATAATAACTTTCTGATCACCTTCTTTCCTTCTCTCACCTCTTTTTCTCTTTTTCCTTCTCTACTCTTGCTTCTCCCTCTCCATCTATTTTAAAATAGTTGTCTAACCAATTTATTACTAGGTACCTTAATCTTTTTAATAAGGTTGTATTTTTCATCTGCTTGTATTTATTGCCACGTTATTTATCTGGTGTATACAACATTTATCCTTGGTACTTTATTTTCTATTCAGTATAAACTATTTGGGAAGAAAATAAAAAAAAAAAGACTCAAATGGTGCACTGAAGTAAAACAGCCAGCCAAAGTCACTGTGGCATCAGCAGAGGCGCCTGGTTCCAAGTTGATAAGCAGAGATAATGTAGTAACCAAAAACATTGCGGATGTTCACCCTCTTAAATTGGAGCCACATTGCCTTCAGAAGACTGGATTTTGTTATATATTCCTATCTTAGTAAAATGCCCAATTGTTGAATCTAAAGTGAAAAAAATAAATATTTTCTTGACATTTCTGATATGTCTCGGGGGGGGGTTCTGTTTTTAGGTGTGGCCTAGTGACTGCTTTGTACAACAAGAGTACGAAGTTCCTCTGTGATTCAGAATAAAGATGGAGAGATACTGTAGAAGTAGAGTGAGTCACTTGAGACCACTGTTGTGTATGCAAAGAAGGGGGGACGGCTTTAGCATCACACCTGCCTTGTGTTATAATTAAAAATATAATAAAAACAAAGAGAAAAATACATGTATACAAACAGGTATTTGGTAAGCCCTCTTCATCCTTTGATTCGTTCAATGGCAATTCAGATTTTGCTTCCAACCACCACAGCATTGCAGCATGGGGCAATGGGTTAGACCACATCAGTCACCAACTCTCTTGCACTGCGATAGATTATATTTTACTCCATCAGTCAGGCACATCGACCTGAAAGGGAGTGCATTCCAATTTAGTTGTGGTGGGCTACTTTGACAATTCTGTTTTCTATCATTTATTCCTTTTTTTTTTTTTTTTTAGTCATCTTCGTGTGTTTAAACTATGTTTAGGTTACAGTAATGCAAGGCCAATAGCACCTTTTATTTTCACCATTTAACATTTATTTTCCTGTGCTGTACAATTCATCAACACTAAAAAGGGTTTCAATACTTGTTTTAAGTACAGCTGGCAGTGATCTCTTAGGAGGCCTCCAAGAATTACATCTGACACGAGTCCACTCATCAGGAAAGACAGCCACATTGCATATGTACACCAGCCAAAACATTACTAGGAATTATGAGCAGTGTTAAAAAAAAGCAACAAACTGGTTTCGTATCAAAATAACAAGCTCTAGAGAAATATAAACTTTATTTTCTAGGTACAGCTGCCGACTAAGTTAGTCAAAAACTGGATAAGCTCAGCCTTTTCTTCACATAAATACAGATGAAAGCCTGGTGTTGCAATAACTAAGGTTCAAACAAACAACTAAAGGAAATGAAATACTGGCATCATGTGTTCTAGTTCAACGCACAAGGGAATAACGGTAAAAAGCGTTCAATAATCAAAATGGTTTCAAACCTGTAGGAGTAGTTTTGCAGTTTGAAGAAGTTTCTAGGGGTCGGTGGTAAACTACGCTCCACCAGCAGAGTTCAGAGTTCTGGAAAACTCCGTTAACCGCCGCATGGCAGAGTTTTCTCACGCGCAGTTCACCAACTTTAAGTAAGCGAACGTGAGCAAGTAAATAGAGCGCTAGACCTGCTCCCAGCAAGATCTCTCAATGCGGGTGGTTGTGGCAGATCGCTACTGCTCGCGTTAAGAAAGCTGCCAGTCGCGTTGAGAAAGCTGCTTGTAAGGTAAAAAAAAAAAATCAACTCGAGCGGCAGAAAGAAGCAGTGCCCTCTGGAGCGCCGTGTGGTGCAGTTTGCACAGATATTACAGGCAGGACAAGCTCCCGGAGCAAAAAATAAGCATGAGCAGCACAACATAATGAACTCCACGGCTCGCGGAATCTTGGGAGTTTTTAGGTAACTCCAAGGAATTCTGGAGTGAAAGAGTACCGTCCACCCCTAGATTTTTCTGGATTCACATGCTATGCATTATTCCGCCATCTAGTGGTTGGGTCCGGAATTCTCCTTTGTTTTAGTAGCCTTTTTTTGTGTGTTTTTGGGGGGAATGGACTATCCCACTATTTGGTGCCTAATCCAGCCTCTCCGGACATCATACGCCTTCCCCGTGAGCTTCCATGCATGGTCACCGTCATCAGATGTTTTTTCCCCCCCTGTTTTCCCCTCTCAGGTTCATTGTCCACTTCTGTTCCCCCATCACCTGGGGAGGTGGGTGGGTTGCATGCAATCCACAAAGATCTTCAAGCTGCAAAACTACTCCTACAGGTAAGAAATCATTTTGTTTTGCAGTGTGAATCTTTTCTGGATTCACATGCTGTGCATTGATTTTGTAGCGGTTTTTTAGCCTTGTGGAGGCTGAGTTAGAGAGGAGTTTGAGCCTGTAAATAAATGCTTTAGTACTTTAACTTCCTTGTGCACTTGTATGACTATGCAATAGTGATCCGTGAACGTATGCACTGAAGACTAAGTTGCAGCTACGCAAATCTCTTGCAACACTTAATTTGCCAGTAAGGCTATTGTTGCTTCTTTCTCAAGTGTAGTGTGCTCTAGGTTTGATTTGAAATTGTATGTCAGCTGATGCACGACACATTTTGATTTGTGTAATCCACCATGCATGCGAAAGATACTAACAGTTGTTTTCCTTTCCTAACTGATTGTCTTCTCCATATTATACATTATCGCTCTCCTGCTATCTAGCATATGTAGTGCTATTTCAGCTTGAGTTTTGGCTCCAGGAAGAAACTTGGTATTTGGATTGTTTGGTTTATGTGGAAATGTGAAATGGCCTTTGGTAGGAAGTATGGATCGGTCTTTCTGCATTTGCATGTATGGTTCTAGGATAGTGAGCTTGCCGCTCGCTTACTTTCAAAGAAATGTCATTGCGATACTGAAAGCAGTCTTTAGTGTGACCAATTTTAAAGCGTTTTTGTGAAGTGGATGGAACGGTTTTCTCATCAGTGGTGTTGGTACTACATTCAAGTTTCATTTTGGTGCTGGCATTCTTCTTGGTGGGGTCATTCATTTATCTCCCGCCAGGAATCTTTTCATTACATGGGTTTTGAAGAAACTTCTTCCTATGTGACCTCTTGTGTAGACCACTGCTGCTGCTAAATGGACCTTTAATGACGCATACGTTAGTCTGTCTAGTAGGAGTGTGAGGTATCATAGAACCGTAGTGTACTTTGTATTTTCTTGTACTAATCCCAATTTATGGCACCATTTTGAGCATCTTTCCTACTTAGACGAGTAGCATTTCCTTGTTGTTGGTCTTCTTGCTTTTCTGAGAATCAGGACTGTCTTCTCTGGAAGACATAGATGTCCAACCCCTATGTCCTCTAGAGTCAAGCTGCTAAACTCTGAGATCTTGGCTTTTGGTGTAGAACTCTTCCCATTTGCATGGAGACTAGGTCTTGTAACCCCAGTAGTTTCTGCATATGGTTCTGAGCTCTCTCTAACAGGTCTGAGACCATGCTTGTTTCAGCCACTGTGAGACGAAAAGTATTAGCATCATTTATAACTGTTTGCATTTGTTGATTACTAAGGATAAATTCAGAACCCCAAAACGAAGGGGAGGAACTTTGAACCTTAGTAGTCTTAAAAAATTAGCCTCAAATAGACAGACAGTACAGCTTTTCCCTTTAACCAAAGACTAACTTATTAAGTCATTAGCTTTCTTTTAAATTGTATTTTAACCATTTTTACTATTGAGGAAACCTGAGGATGAACTATGGATTACTTGTTAAATTATTGAGACTTACGAAATACCATGTTAATAGCAATCATTCTGATTTTATTTGAAAATAATGCACTTTGACTGACTTCATTGTCTAAATAAACTATTTTTGAATTTGAATAACAGTGAGATAGGGGCATAAGCAAATCTCCCTGACCAGTCTATTGACCGAGCATCACCCAGAGAGTGGTGGCGTGGGTGCCTGGACGCAAAGGATTGGCATTATGCGTTGTCTGGTGTTGCAAACATGTCTATATCAGGTGTTCCGCAATGCCTGAATATCTGTTTGAATACGGTTTGATTCAGTTACCACTTGTGTGAAGTGGTTGCCTATTTGCTCAGTTTGTCTGCTTCTTCAGTGTCTTTCCCTGATAGATGTATCGTTCTATTTAATGGTCTCTGGCTAGCCCACCTCCAGATCTTTTGTGCTAGTTTTGGAAGTATAAAGCATTCTGTACCTCTGGTTGCTGAGATAGAACATTGTTGTTGTATTGCCCACATCCCATCCGCCCCACTTAAGCCCTATCGCCTGCCCTACGAACACGGACCCTTTCGTCTCGCTAATTGGTAATCCACAAGACCACTCCGACTCACCCGCTCCCTCCGACTATCTCATGGCCACCCCGGCCCCTCAGCTATCCCCCGAAACCCCACCTCCCCTCTGGAACCCATCAATCAACTCTCAGACTGGGCCGTGCGTCTGGATGAGATCTCTAGCCACCTGCACCTTCTCACGAAGGAACTCCAGGAATTGAAAGACATCACTATCGAACACCTCCCTCTACTCAGATCCCTTAGCACTATAGAGAATCGTCCCTTCGTCCTGGAGGGCGCAGCTCCTCCACTGGCCATGCACACCTTTCACCATACTTGGAAAACTTTACCTTACCGAATGCCTCCACCCGCCCCAGACGACTGAAAGCTGTCCTCTCGTCCAGTGAGATCTGTGAGCTACTCCTATCCTACTCCCAATCATCTAACAAGTCCCAAACAGGGCAAATCCAAGCCATCCAAGCTAACCCTTACAGAGAACCATCACACATCCTAGGAGGCAAAAATATTGACAACCTTCAGAGCATCAATATCCTCCCAGCTTCTACCCCTCACTCGACTGACCAATTGAAACGCGCTCTTCTTCGGGGTGAAGACGGAGCAGGCGTTAGTCGCCGCTTTGATGATCCAGCGGCAGGCACAGGTTACAGACCTGGTGCTGATCCTTTTGAGCGTATTTGTGGTGGCAGTTCTTACAGAACTTGAACGGCGTCTTGTCCATTAACGCCCAGGGAGCCCCCTGAATGCGCTTTCTCCGATCATCAACGAGGTTCTTGATTTCTCGAACTACGGTCGTCGTAGATTTAGAGTTGAAAGTGGAAGACACCGTTCTACCGATTTGTCTCTGATTTTCCACGATTCTTCTCTCCAATCTTGGGAGCTTCTCCGTATTGATCCAGACCCAACGGAAGAAAAAAAAAAAAAAAAAAATATCTGAAGATGGCTACCAATGGTGGGAGCTTCCGGAGGAAGCCCGTCGACGTCACAGAAGGGCACCAAATGGTACTATGTCGACGCGCCCACCAAAAAAAAAAAAAAAAAAAAAAAATAATACTACAATTCCGGAGCCAACCACTAGATGGCGGAATAATGCACAGCATAGTGAATCAAGAAAAGACTCACGCTGCAAAAACACGCCTCCGACATCTATGATCTCATCCTAACCAACGAGCTTGACATAATTATCCTATCAGAAACTTGGCTAAACTACTCCACACCTATACTCGACCTTCTAGTCCCACCTAGCCATGACATAATTTGGATGGACAGATTTAAAACAGGGTAGAGGACTAGCCTGTATACACAGAAATACACTCGCTTTCCCAATCTGATTCCTCCATTCCATCCTCCATCGAATATCTCTGCATAAACATTACCAGCAAAAACCGCCATGTCTGTAAATTACACACATTCTACCAACCCTCTGGTGACAATATTTCCTTCATTGAGCATTTAATGGAAATCATCTCATCCAACCATGACCCTCTAGTGTCCTAAATCTTCCTGGGAGACTTCAACCTCCACTGGTCTAACCCAAACGATCACGAAGTGAACGGTCTTAAATCCTTCCTACTGGATCATGAGTGGACGCAAATTTTGTGAGAGCTCAACTCACAACAAGGGAGAAACTCTGGATCTCATCATATCCAAAGGTAACACCATCACTCTGGACTCCATAATCCCTTGCGACTGTTCCGACCACTATTGCATCTTCTTCTTTATTAACAGGGAGGTGCCAGCGAAGGGCGTTCAACCCAGGAAAACGAAGCAATGGAAAAGGAACCTTAGAAATATTAACACTGAAGAGCTAGCAATCTCCTGTTCAAAGGCCTGGTCTCATTCAGAAATGAAAGATGTTCATGTCCTCACAGATTTCTATAATGCCTCTTTCTCCGGTGTCATGGACGATATAGCCCCTTTACAACAAAAAAAATGCCTCCTCCAAAATCTCCAAACCGTGGTTCAAAGACAACCTGAACTCGGAACGCCGTAACCTAAGGTCAGCGGAAAGATCTTGGAGATCTACACCATCGACCGAACACCTAAACCTCCTTATAGCCATCAGGAGCTCATACAACAAGAAAATCAAGAGTGCTAAAGCAGACTTTCAGATCTCAACTTGATAGTCATAAATCGCCCCAAGAAACTTTTCGAAATTGTTAAACAAATCGATCAAAGCGCCCATCCGCACTGACCCTGGTGAAGGCACTCCTACTTGCGATGAATTGGCCGCCTGTCGAAAAAACGTCAAGCATCAATATAGACCTAGAATTAAAAAGGGCTCTTCTTCCAAATTCTGGACGCACTGCTCCACCTAACCACCAGGAGCGGTCCATCCCCCCTAGTACTAGTCCCAAGAACAATGCCTCTTGGCACACCTTTACACCCCTAAGTGAAAATGACATATACAACGCTCTTCTTGCGATCAAACCTTCCAACCACTTCAATGACCCTCTACCTCCTCCCATCTTCGAACAAATTAAAGCTGACATCCTACCCATTTGGGCAAAGATTGGTTACACTTCACTACTGCAAGGCATGATACCCGACTGCCTAAAAGCAGCGCAAGTATCCCTCATTCTAAAAAAACCAAACGCAGACAGTTCTGATCTGAATAACTTCCGTCCCATCTCCAACATCCCCACGCTGGCGAAACTTTTAGAAAAGTGTGTGCAATCTCAACTCTACTCACATTGAGAAATTCCAACTGTTTGATCAACACCAATCAGGCTTTCGGAGAGGCCACAGCACAGAATCTGCACTCACTCACATCTTGGATGACATTTTAAAGTTGCTAGACCAAAATGAATCCTGCCTCCTTATTCTCCTTAACTTATCTTCTGCCTTCGACACTTAACCACAGCAAATTACTTTACACGCTAGAACACCGGAAGGGTCTATCAGGTGTGGTTTTGCAATGGTTCTCTTCCTTTCTCCGCAACAGATCTCAAAGAGTCAAAGTGAATCAATCCCCATCTCAGCCGTCTACAGTCTTGATGGGGGTTCCACAAGGGTCCACCCTTTCTCCCATACTCTTCAATCTATTCCTGGAACCTTTCGCTAATGCCCTGAACTCAGCGAACATTCTCTTTCACATGTACGCAGATGACACCCAACTTTATTTAAAAGTCTCCTCCCCGGAAGACTTCATTTCACTCAACTCCATCCTGATGAAGCCCCAAAACTGGCTCACTGAAAACTACCTCATGCTCAACACCTCCAAAACAGAATTCCTTCTCATTGCTCCCCCTAACCAGGCCCCCAAGATTGACCTCTGGATGCATCATCTTTCAGCCTTCCACTGCTCCCCCACATTATCGAGTCTGCTAAATCTCTAGGAATCACCCTAGACAGGCAGCTGAATAAGCAGAAAGGATAAGTTACTTACCTGTAATCCTAGTTCTCTTCCAGGGGTATACTCAGTCATAAGCACTGAATTATCTCCGCCCACGTGCGGGAACCCGGAGCATATATAAAAATACATATATATGTGTATGTAGTAGAAAAAGAGTACATAGTACGAAATAAACACACACATATACATGTATAACATAAAAATATGCAGCCCCAAACATATCCAATAGGCTAAGAAGCCAGAATTACATATATTTCTCTAGTATGAAAATAACAAACCTAATGTAAGAGAAGGACATGTACAGTAAGAGCATTCCGCAAAAAAACCTTTTATTTTCATCAAAGAAAACAGTTAATGCCAGGCAATTAGCCCAAAGAAGGCTGCATAAATAAATAACATCCCTGTACAGAAAAGGAAACTGGCACCTCGCCTTTAAGGCCTCAGAGAATCTGAGCACTTTGCCTTTAAGGCCTCCAGGAGAACCCTGCTCCCATCATGCACCACAGGTGACAGTTAGGTCAGTTCTTTTGTACGGTATAAGAAACCTGTAGGAACCTGCATCAAAGATGCAAGAATACAGAGTAAACTGTTAATGCTCGTCCGGGGAGGCGGGAGGGTTGCTTATGACTTTGATGAGTATACCCCTGGAAGAGAACTAGGATTACAGCTAAGTAACTTATCCTTCTCTTCCAGGGGATACTCATCAATAGTCATAAGCACTGAATAGAGTAGCAAGCCCATACCCACTTCCATGCGGACGAGCAAAGAACAGAGAACTAAATTGACGTACACATATTAAACAGTATTTGCAAACAAGTTTCTCAGCGAGGCTTGCCCAACCTGGGCATCTGCCTGCGTGTCAGCATCTAAACAGTAGTGGCGAGTAAAGGTATGAACTGATCGCCATGTAGCTGCTTTACAAATCTCTGCCATGGGTACATTCCTCAGGAGAGCCGTGGTAGAAGCTTTCCCCCTAGTGGAATGGGCCTTAGGCTTACCCGGAAGGGATTTGTTGGCCAATTGGTATGACAGTAGAATACAAGAAACTACATCTAGAAATGGATCTCTTGGAAGCTGCAGAACCTGTGTTAACAGGACCATAGTTAATAAACAAACGTTCTGAGTTCCTCAGTGTCTTTGTTCTGTCCAAATAAAACTTCAGAACCCTCTTGAGATCTAGGGAGTGAAGAGATCTTTCCGGAGGATTCGGAAAAAAAATAGGTAAAGTGATAGTCTGGTTAATATGGAAGTCCGAGACTACTTTAGGTAAAAAGCTAGGATGTGTTCTGAGAACTACTCTGTTAGCGTGAAACACAGTATAAGGTTCCTTACAGCAAAGAGCCTGGATCTCACTGACCCTGCGAGCAGATGTAATGGCCACCAGGAACGCGGCTTTCCATGTTAAATGCTGTAAGGAAGCTTTATGAATAGGCTTGAAAGGAGACCCCATCAACTTAGTTAACACAATGTTAAGCTCCCATGGAGGAGAGGGAGACCTGACTGGTGGGTAAACCTTTTTTAAGCCCTCAAGAAAGTCCTTTACCACTGGTATTCTAAACAAAGAAGTCTGGTGGGGGGGACTTCCTATAGGCCGTGATTGCTGCAAGGTGGACTTTGATAGAAGAGAACTGAAGACCAGATCTAGCCAAATGCAGCAAATAGGGTAAACTCACCTGTTCCTGACCCCGGATGGGATCATGTCCATTGTCCACACACCATAGGAAGAACCGCTTCCACTTGAAGGCATATGATTTCCTCGTGGAAGGTCTTTTCGCTTCTTTGAGAATAGCCATACAGTCTGGATTCAATTGTAGGTGTCCATATTGTATGACTTCAGGAGCCATGCTGTCAACCGGAGGGAGGACAGATTGGGGTGGAATACTCTCCCCTGCCTCTTTGGATAGGAGATCCGGGCGGCATGGCAACCTCGTGTGGCACTTCCGATAGTTGAAGGAGGTCCGGAAACCACCACTGGCGAGGCCACTCCGGGGCTATTAGTATCATCCTGGAGGTGGTCCTGTACAGCTTGTTGATTACAACTGGTATCAACGGAATCGGTGGAAAAGCGTACAGTAAGCTCTGAGACCATTCGATCAAAAGGGCATTCCCTTGAGATCCTTGTTGGGGAAACCTGGATGCGAAGACGGGGCATTTTGCGTTTACCGCGTCTGCAAACAGGTCGATGTCTGGCGTTCCCCATTCTCGAAAGATGCTGTGAGCGACTTCGTTGTTGAGAACCCAATCGTGGGCTTCGACGAAGTCTCTGCTGAGGAAGTCCGCCTGGGAGTTGAGAGCCCGGTAGATGAATGGCTACTATTGACAGGTCTCTCGCTAGAAGCCAGTTCCATATGGTTTGAGACTCTGGAGAGTGTCCTTGATCGGGTACCTCCCAGTTTGTTCAAATAATACATCGTCGTTGTATTGTCTGTTTGGATCAGAATGGAGCGAGACTTGAACGACGGAACCAGGGACTTGAGAGCTAGATGTACGGCTCTCAGCTCTAGCAGGTTGATGTGGTAGCTCTTTTCGGAGTCGGACCATAGACGTTGTACTTGCAGAGGGCCCATATGAGCACCCCAACCCTGGAGAGAAGCGTCCGTGACTAAAGTCTGGGTTGGAGGGTCCTGGTGGAAAGGGATTCCCTTCATCAGGTGCGATCGCTTCATCCACCACCGGATGGAGTCTTTGGCTGATTGATGGAGAATTACATGATCCTCCCAGCGCCCTGATACTTGCATCCACTGGTCCTCCAAACATTGTTGTAGTGGACGCATGTGTAATCGTGCGTTTGGTACTATAAAGATGCACGAAGCCATCGATCCCAGTAGTGATGACACCTGTCGCACTGTTGGTAGATGCGTGTGAAGAAGGGTCAGGCATTTTCCTTGGATTGATGACAACCTCTCCTCCGAAGGACACACGCTTGCTTTTTCGGTGTCCAGGAAGGAGCCTAGGTAATGGATCTTTTGCGTTGGATTTAGTATGGATTTCTTGAAATTGACGTGAAGGCCCAAGTTGTGGAGAAGCTGAAGGCAGCACGTGAGATGATCCTGCAGCAGAGTTGGAGATGAGCTCTTCAGGAGCCAGTCGTCCAGGTAAGGATATATAAATATTTTCTGCTTGCGGAGAAAAGCGGCCACCACAGCCATACATTTGGAGAATGTTCGGGGAGCTGATTTGAGCCCGAACGGGAGAACTGAGTACTGGTAATGTTGAAAAGACTCGAAAGCGTAGAAATTTGCGGTTTCTTTGAGATTGGTACGTGGAAGTATGCGTCCTGTAAGTCGATGGAGCACATCCAATCCCCTTGGTGAAGCTGTGGGAAAATTTGATGGAGTGCCAACATTCGAAATTTCTCTCTGCGAATGTATTTGTTCAACAGTCTCAAGTCCAGACTAGGTCTGTATTCTGTGGTGGGGCCTCTTTTTTGCACAAGGAAATAACGAGAGTAGACTCCTTGATTTCTTTGAGGAGCGGGGACTTTTTCTATAGCTCCTTTCTTCAATAAGGTATCTACCTCCCTTTGTAACAATCGTTGGTCGCGGTGAGAAATGCCTCTCGGAGGTATAGATGGAGGAGGAGTTATGAACCTGAGAAGATAGCCATTCTGAACAATGTTGATGACCCATTTGTCTTTTGTTATACGTTTCCACTCCTCCAGATGTAATGAAACACTTCCTCCCACCGGAGTGGACAACAGCTTTGGAGGAAGACACCTCATTGTTTTTGTGGCTGCTTTGGTGCGGTTGACTGTTTGTTTCCACCTCTGCCACGTCCCGGTCTACGTTGTTGGAACTGGGACCTTTGTTGCGTCTGACCTTGGTTCTGCGATGACCAGTTAGATGATTGACCTCGCTGTTGAAAAGAGCGTTTGTCATAGGGACGAAAGCGATGACGAAATTCCTTCTTCTTTTCGAGGCCTACAGCCTTGAGTATCCAACTCAGTTTTCTTTTTTGCCATTTCGTCGTCCGCATGTGAACCAAACAACGATGATCCGTTAAAGGGCAGATTGACTATCTTTCTTTGAGCATCGGGCTTGAGACCCGTGAGTCGAAGCCAGGCTGATATTCGCGAACAAATGCCATGTGCGTATCCGTGAGCTGCCAAATCTGCAGAGTCGGCCGCTGTACTAATGATCTGGTTAGCACCCAGACCACCTTCCTGCACAATCTCTAGAAAATCCTTTTGATCTTCTTTGGGTAACTTATCTGTGAATCTTGTTAAAGAGTCCCATAAAGACCGGTCATATCGTCCCAGTAGAGCGCCTGCACTAGCCACTCTCATAACGGACCCTGACGTATTGCACATTCGCCGTCCCAAAGAATCCATGTTTTTGCTGTCCTTCTCTGGAGGAGCAGATGACAGAGGTATTGGAATGTGCTTTCCTGGCAGCGGCGACTATAAGAGAATCCGGTGGGGGGTCAGACCGCAGAAACAAAGGATCCTGGTCTGGGGCCTTATACTTTTTTGAAATTCTTGCAGGACCAGAGCCCACTGTGGCAGGCGTCAAAAAAGTCTTCATCGCAGGCTCTAACAATCCTGGCACCAAAGGTAGAAGGGGCTTTGCCGAAGCTCGATGGTGCAAAGTTTCAAATATAACGGATGTAGTCACCTGGTTATGTTCAACTTGCTGGCACCTCTACAGAGCACCTCGTTGAATGTCCCCATATCATCAACCAGGGAAACCCTGGATGGCGGAGTTGAAGATATGGTAGGGGAATAGTCTCTATACGATGACCTGGTTGAGGAGGTCGTTGTAGGAGACCTCTGTCTTCTCCTTGGGAGTATGCGATCGGCGGGACCTTGAGCGCTCTTTTGAGCGTGTGCGCCGTCTTAATGGAGATCTGGAATGCCTCGGGGACCTACCAGCGGAAGACCTTGCGGATTCCGCGGGAGGCGGTCTCTCAGTAGGCCTGGGTTGGATCTTCCAGTGTCTAATGTCCTCCAACCATCTGGGTGACATGTTGATGGGAGGAGATTTGTTTCCTCTCGCCGGAGAGCCCTCCGGTGTAACTTGGATAATAGTTATACCAGGCGAGGAAGAAGCTTCCCTCTACGTCGAGCACCGTGATCTCGACGATGGTCTTTCTAACCCTTCAGCAGGAATAACTTGCTTGTCCCTAGATGTCGAACGCCTCGACGTCGAACCAGAATGAGCCACCATAGACGACGACCGTGGAGGTGATACTCTTGACTGCGGAGATCTATGGGACGAAGCCCTCGACGTCGGTCTCTGCGACGTCGACCGCTGGTGCTCATGCGGTATCTTCGACGTCGACCCTGCCCTCGACCGCTGACGGGTCCGAGAGGGTGAATCGGAGTGTCTCGACGCCGACCTTCGAGAAGGGGGCGGAGATCTCGACGTCGACCTCTGTATTGATGTCGACGGGCGTTTCGACGTCGACTGAGGTCTATCATGCTTCGAGCCCAAAGCATGTCTCGACGTCGACTTACTTTTCTACGTCGATCTTACTTGCTTAGTAGGTCTTGACGTTGATCTCGCTTGCGTCATAGGTCTCGACGGCGATCTTGTCTTCGACGACCTTACTTGTTTGGTTGGTCTCGACGTAGACGACATGCTAAGATGTTTTTTCTTACTTCTAGCTTCTGGTGATGTAGATCTTCGCCGTTTTCTCGGAGAGGAGGGCCCTGCAGATGGATGATGACTTTCTGGGCCACTTTTCTTTCCTCTCACCAGCAAGCCTAGAAGTCTGATCTTCTCTCTGTCTTTCAATGTTCTACTTGAAAGTTGACGACAGTGGTAGCATGTCTCTGTGTCGTGAGAAGAAGGTAGACACACGACGCAGACCGAATGAGGATCGGATTTGGCCATCTTCTTCCCACAGGAAGGACATTTATCAAATAAAGGTGGCATATCTGACTAAAAAGAATGACCAATTAGTCAGAAAAAGACTGGTAATTACAACCAGTAAAAAGAAATATTGAAAAAAATAGTTAGAATATAAATTGACTGGAAAAAGTCAAAATCAGTTAAGCTCAAGCTCCAGGTTCCTCACAGAAGGAGCCGGAAAAAAGAACTGACCTAACTGTCACCTGTGGTGCATGATGGGAGCAGGGTTCTCTTGGAGGCCTTAAAGGCAAAGTGCTCAGATTCTCAGGCCTTTCCTTTTCTGTACAGGGATGTTATTTATTTATGCAGCCTTCTTTGGGCTAATTGCCTGGCATTAACTGTTTTCTTTGATGAAAATAAAAGGTTTTTTTGCGGAATGCTCTTACTGTACATGTCCTTCTCTTACATATGTTTATATGTTATTTTCATACTAGAGAAATACATGTAATTCTGGCTTCTTAGCCTATTGGATATGTTTGGGGCTGCATATTTTTTATGTTATACATGTATATGTGTGTGTTTATTTCGTACTATGTACTCTTTTTCTACTACATACACATATATGTATTTTTATATATGCTCCGGGTTCCCCGCACGTGGGCGGAGATAATTCAGTGCTTATGACTATTGATGAGTATCCCCTGGAAGAGAACATTAGCAATGCAACCAAGGGTGCCAAACACCAGATGAGGCTACTAAGGAATCTCAAACATTTCCACCCACACGAAGACTTCAAATGGGCGGTTTAAGCTTTAGTATTGCCATGGCTAGACTACGGTAGTTCCACGCTTTGCGGTCTCCCCCAAACAAAGCTTGGTTCCACTTACGCCTTCCATTAATGCCGCAGCTAGATTGATTACGGGTACAAAAAGAAATGATCACATATGAAGCTAGAATACAACTAAAGATTGCTTGCTTGACTCACAAAGCACTTCACTTTCATGTTTGCGCTATACAAAACTTTATAAATAAAAATAAATAAATATTGTCAGTTTATAATAGTAATGATTTTCCTCACAGTGGTTTGTGAAAGGCTTTTAAAGGCTAGGAATACCGTTTTAGTTCCAGTACATTTATGTGTTATACTGCTTCCTGTATTTTCCATATTGCTC
This sequence comes from Calotriton arnoldi, assembly GCA_963921515.1. NCBI lineage: Eukaryota > Metazoa > Chordata > Amphibia > Caudata > Salamandridae > Calotriton > Calotriton arnoldi. Next base: position 389,185 of record CAWUFW010009456.1, on the reverse strand, counting down.
AGATTTTGAGTCTCCCCATATGAGCTCCCCATCCCCATATGCGAAATGGTTACCATGGGAATTGGAGAAATGAACGGTCTTCCAGTTCCACCATGCCATCTCCTCTTATACTTTGAGTGACAACCAGTAGATCTTCCCAACTCCCAGTGGCTTGTGACCGTTGAGCTTGTACCCATTCCTGAATTGGCCTCATATGTAGCCTTGCATATGTAAGATGTATGCATGAGGCTATTTTCACGACAGTCCTCACCGGCAGAGACTGACACTTCTGGTATTGGCAAGTTTCTTGCAATAATGATAGTATTCTTTTTTCGCAAGAGTAAGCTTTTGCCTCAGAGTTGATTCTCGCTCCCAGGAACATATTGTTCCGGACAACCACTAAATAGCGGAATAATGCACAGCATGGGAATCCAGAAAAGATTCACACTGAAAAACTGCTTCTTGTTCTGGATTGGAAGATTTTTCTTGGTTTATTGAAAACCCCAGATTGTACAGTATCGATATTACTGTGTATATATGGGCTCTGCACTTGTGCAGGGAGTTTGCTTTCACCAGCTAGTCGTCTAGGTAAGGATATGCATGCATCCCTTGCCTTCTTAGATGTGCCGCCACTGCTGCCAGCCACTTTGTAAACACTCTGGGCGCAGATTTTATTCCCGAAGCCAGCATTTTGAATTGATGGTGTACTCGGTCCACCACAAATCACAAGCTTTGTGTGCCTGCAATTCAGTGGGATGTTTAGATGCGCATCTTTTAGATCTATTGTTGCCATATAGTCTCCTTGTTGTAGCTGCGGTATGACATCCTGCAGCACTGTCATTTTCAATTTGTGTTTTCATGAACTTGTTTAAGAAACGTAGGTCTAGTATAGGACGTAGAGATAAATCTTGCTTTCTTATTCGTAAATATGTTGAGTAGTTTCCCAGGTTGATCTAGTCTTTGGGCTCTTTCCACGGCCTTCTTTTGTAACAATTTTTACTTCTTGTAGTAGTAGTTTTTTTTAATCTCCTTTGTGTGGACCACTTTCTTTGGTCCTTTTGTGGGTGGTTACTTGATCTGTTCTATGCAATATCCAAATTGTATCATATTGAGTATCTATTTGTCCAAAGTTACCTTCTCCTACTCCTGGAAAAAGTACTTTATCCTCCACCCCCGCCCCCACAGCCCCTTCGATGGTGTGCACGCAAGGGGATGCGGTTGTATTAAGACACTACCTACTTGGTGCAGCTGCCCTTCTTTGAGGCTGCAATCTTCCTCTTGCTCGTCCCCGAAAGGGTTGAAGCATTGTTGTTTGGTACTGCTATTGTTGCATTGGTGTTTGCATTTGGCTTGTGCCCCGAAACCCTCGGTGCGAGGTTGCACTTAAGACTTCCTCTACCTACAGGTCTCCTTATGTTTCCGCTGAACTGGAGGGCTCTCACTGACTTAGCTGCGTCATTGTCCATTTTGAGTTGTTGTAGGGTTTCAACAACTGCACTGCCAAAGAGTTGCTCCCCGTTGAAGGTGTTAATTAGGTTAGTTTGCACCTCGCTTTTGAAGACAGACACCCTCAGCCAGGCAGGTCTTCTCAGGGTGGTTCCCGCCATCATGTGTCTACTTGCCGAGTAGAAGGTGTTGGCAACTTTTTTCCTGCCTGGGAAAGGGACGCCTTTCTCCTTTGGTACTGTTCAGGCAGAGGTTTCATCAGCTCTGCCATCTCATCCCAAAGCTGATATACATACCTGTTGAGCAGGGCATTTGAACTGGCTATACGCCATTGGGACACAGCTCCTCTCAAATTTTCTTCCCACCAGGCCCATCTTTTTACTTTTGCTCTGGGGGTGGTGAAAGCAAAATTACCTAGGCTCCTTCCGGATGCAGTAGGGACGTTTGCTCTCTTTCTCGCTGTGGCAGCAATAATAAAGTTTGCAGGTACTGTCCATCTAATATTATGAGGGTCCTTTAAATAAAGTTTATATTTCTTTTCGGCCCATGGTGTTACTGACTCGCATGTTGCAGGCTCCTTGAATGCCTCTCTTCCCTGGTCCAGTATGCTACAGGGCATGGGACGGTAGTGACTCCTACTTTGGGATGGTAGTAGTGTCTCTAATAAAAAGCATGACTAAGCTTTCTTTTTCTCAAGTTGTACAACATACTAATCTACAGTCTTTATTAGTTGGTTGTACATGGCGATGTCGTCCTGAGGCAAAGGCCTAGACAGAAAAGTGATGATTCCCTGTTCCGGTGAAATCAGTCTTGAGGTCCTGCCATTGAGCCTCAAGGTAATCCCACCCCTCTGTATCCTGGAATATGCCCTGTGGCTCCAGGTTCTCATCTTCCTCGAAGGTGGTATCTTGTTCCTCTTCCTCCTGAGGTTCTAGGGTCATCGGGGCTCTAGTTCTTCTGAGTCCTTGGCCCTTTGTGTCGGTTCCGGTGAAGTTTTCTGTAGAATCCTGAACTCTGAGAGGCAAACTCCTTCTTCTTCTGCAGAATTGCTGCCATTTTGGCTTTGAGACACTTTTTTTACGTTCGATTTCGACAGTGCGATCTTAGACTTCGAGCATGGGTGTCTACTTTTGACATCGAGGCCTCTGTTGTTGATCTCCCTCAACCCTTTTTTCACCCCTCTCTCTACTTAGGTCGTCCTTCAATGCCATTACCATCTTGGAAGCTCTTCTGCATGTGGTGTCCTTTGTATAGGACCAAAGGGGTTTTTTCAGCTTCTACTTGCCTTTGGTCAGCGAAATTTGACACCAACGCAGCTTTTTGTATTTTTGAGTCTGTTTGAGACTCGCCCCCATGGTTTTAAAAAAAATAATAATTATGTTGGCTGCAGATGTTTCTCCTTCAGTTTTCAGTGCTTTTTTTGGACGTCGATGACCCTCATTTCGGTGTCTGAGCCCTCTCCTCCGGCGATATTGTCTTCCTTCTCGCTCAACAAACCCAGGTCTCGCAGCAACAGAGTCTCCTTCTGCCCCTGCATGGCGTAGTGTGCTTGCCTCCGTCTCTCATCTTTAAGATCTTCAGTTTGAAGTCTGCACAGGCCTCAGTTGTCACTTCTGTGGTCTAACGGGAGGCAAGGACTGCCCACCTGGTGGTTATCCTTCTGAGAAAACTTGTGGTGGCACTTTAGGCACAATTGAAAGGGTGTGTTTCTATGTCACACGGAACAGGGGGCTCCCTTCCCAGACATTCGCCAGTCTTCCCTTGATGTGAAGTCTTGATACCTTAAATCTGTTTTCTCCGGTTTACAGGGTCTTCCTCGACAAACTTTGAAATAATTCTTTCTTCCTTACGGTCATTGGAGAGCCTTCAGCAATGCTCCAGACCCAACAGCAGAAAAAAAAAAAGAATCTGAAGATGGCGACCACGCATGAAAGCTTATGGGAAGGGCATACAACGTTAGGAGAGGCTGGATTAGGCACCAAATGGTGAGACAATGGACACCCAAAAAAAAAAAAAATAGAGCAGGACTGCTAATACAAAGGTGAATTCTGGACCCAAACAAGATGGCAGAATAATGCACAGCATGTGAATCCAGAAAAGATTCACGCTGCAAAAGCAGAAAAATGCATGCGTACTATATTACAAGGATTTGATTAAAATGTGTTTTCTAAATAACAATACAAATTACAAAAAACAGAAGTTCCGGCTCTTTCAATTTTAAATGACCGACTCAAGGAAGGGCACAAGGAAAGACTACATTAGAAAGTGGCTTGTTAGCTGTATCAATGGCGCTGCTTAAGTGCAGGCTCAGCGAGGTAATGCTCGCTACGAGAAGTAAAGTTATCTCCACCCAGTCTGAATCCTGGCAAGACAGACTCAGTCTTCCAACCTTTAGAAGTGGGTAATCATTAAATTCTTAGCAGTAACAGCAGTTCTTTACAGTGCTTCGAATTGGCATAAAGGCAGCATCAAGCACTCAATAGCAGTGTTCAAATTCTAGAAGGTGATTCATTCCAACATCTCTTCACCTAGCAAACCGAACCAGGAAAAAGAAACACTAATCAGCTAAGGTAACCTGCAACAGAAAGAGCACAGCAATTTAGAGCATTTTGGCTTTTACCATCCAAAGGTTTTGGAGACTTCACTAAACCAGTACCCAGCAGTACTATGTGGCAGGATTGCAAAGAACCTCACCACAATAAAAACCCATTTCAGGGTAAATAACAAATGCCACAACTCACAGTATGTAATCTACTCAAAGCAAATGATCCAACAGCTGACATTCAATTGCCCCAAAGCAAGAAAATCAATTAATAAAACACAGTAGCTAATGTAAGATTAAATATGATGCCCTTTGCGAAAGAGGTTTCAAATTGGAGTTAAATCAGTTAGAACAAGAGAAAAACAATTTGTCCACAGTATACCTCTAACAATTCAGATAAAGTCTACCTGGATGCAGCTACTTCCTTTAACAATTACTCGGTGTATTAACGCACAAGTGTGATTTTTATAAGGGCACAGAATTTCTTCCATGAAAGACTGCCAACAGAATTAGAAAAATGGATGTACCATTGGCAAGATTGTTCAGTAAGAATTCCATGGCCTGAAAGAGGACTGGCATTAATCTAAAGAATGGATGGCCAGGCATTTACTGAAATTAGACAGATTTAAAATTAAAACTTTTGGTAACCAACCTCTAATGCAATATCACCCACCTTCAGTAGTCCCAACAACCCCCAATCCTAGGACAGTAACCTTTTAATCTCATTCCAGTCATCTAGAATTCACTCAAATGAGCAACAGTGAACTCTCCATTCAGATTAGTCAGTCATCGGGGCCTCACACCTACCTCATCCTACTGTCATCTCTTACCATCTGTAAGCGGAATCTACAAATGACTATGAGAGGCTCAATCTAGTGCAGACTAATACCTAAAATTTCATCCCCAAGATGCCTTGAAGAGAAGCAGCAGACTGGTGACAGGAAAATCCCTGTGACCTAATACCAAAGAACATTAACTAATGTGACCTTTGCTTCACCCACAGATGTATCCAAAGAAGAGAAATTGCATCAATTATGCCCCTTATATCTACTCCGATAAGGAAGTCTACTCTACATCTCCAGAACATGTTTCAACATCTTAGATGAGTGGTTCCTCAAAATTCAGGGACCAAAAGTAAATCGCTCCCCGTCAAATAACCTACCCAACATATGTGGCTAGTAGACTGGGCCGGCATATGCCGTACAGACAAACCTATTGGCTTTCCCAATACTGGTTTACTCGGATGCACTAGGAACTAAGCACAGACAATAGCAACAGAAAAATAGATACTACAGGGAAGCAAACATTGGCAAAGACAACAGTCTCGACTTTTGGACTTACTGATTTGCACGGTTTGCCAATTTAAAGGGGGCACTCAAAGATTTGTTTAAGATCAGAAACTAAAAAAAAAACACCCCTGGTACAACCATTTCCTTAGTTGGAAACCACCTCAGTTATTTAGTCACTTTATGACCTTTAGAATAAAATATTACCACAGTGATAGTGCTTAAACTATCTAAACGCGATTCTAGCCAAGAAATCCTACAATGCATGTTACCGGAGACTTCACAATAAATAGTCATCAAAACCATAACCCTACATCGAAGGAGACTGCTGAAGCGTGCCCAGTGGTGTGGCAGTGATCGCTATGCCACTCTTTTCATTCAGATCAAGAGATGGTGAGCCAAGGCAGTACTTTTGTGCTGGAATCTTAAGATAATAGAAGAAAAATTACAGTTCAACAAATCTTGCAGGACTCTTACACAAGGTTAGAGAGTCGTCTAAATGGAGTAAGAAAAAAACCTCACTCTTAACTAGACTAAGTAGTAAACTCTGAGGAATAAGTACAAGCAAGTGCTATACACCTGTGCCTGTATTTCAACAACTTATTTTGTCCATACAGTTTAGAAAAATCTGTTCTTGCATATTCAACAATGCAGGGGAATGGACCACTCCATCAGTCGCAATAGACTCCTTCACAAGGGACAGCATGGGACACTTTTAGTCAGTTTGGGAGGGTTGCTGTAAAGTAACATTTAAGTTATCAGCGAAGAAGGGTCTTAGACAGCCCTCGGCATTAAAAAAAAAGTGTACCTGGTACACAGGATTCATTTAGTGCAGGTACGTCCACATCTTGGTTAGACGTGTTCATCAAACGCATTCCTTCTCGCATCCAGGCAGAGGTGCACAGATCTGCAACAAGTGAGCACACCTGCCATGTCCCAAACCGATACCGTCCAGATGCTTAAAAACACACTAGTTTCAATTGAGGAAGTGTGAAAACATTGCTTTGAAACATAATAAATTGGTCTTTGGTGCCACCACAGAAAGGACTGAAATTTCCACAGGCACGCCATCATGGAAACAGGGCTACAGCCAATAACAGCAGCTCTGACCAGACGACACTGAGCATCATTACCCAGAGTCCCATAACAAGCTATGTGTACCATCCAATGGTTAAACCACTTGCTGCTGGACTGGCAGCCCCTCTACAACCCCCTTAAATAACAGTCATAAAATGACAACCAAATAAGTTCTATTACTGAATATAGTAACAAAACTATCAACACAGCACCGTATGCATCTGGTGTAACAGATTTTCATATTGTTTGCAGTGTGTTAAAATGCATTGTGTTGATTTACCATACTAGATATGTGGCTTCATTCAATTAAAATAATGCCACAATGCTTTCGGGAAAAATCAGTTTTAACGCACCGAATTAAGTGCCACTGGACAGGCCAAAAGTAGCTAACCGAACATCCATTAACCCTGCTGTTTAAATATGAACTCTCTCTTGCTGAACAATTCTAAATCTGCCAAGTAGAACGCTAATTTAGGAGTACAACACTTACAGGGCTAGCAATAAATTATTGCAGGCCATTCTTCAGTCTTATGAAGAACATAAGAAAGCTTTACCCATTTCCATTAATGTGGTCAGCGACCTACAAAGAAACAAGCAATGTTAAACCCCTAAGTCCATTAATTTCCAATGTCTCCTCCACAAAACCTCTCACCTAAAGTGCCAGTGGCATTTTAAACTTAATTTATGACTCATCCCACTAACCCTACCACACAATTCCATTTTTTTTACATTGTTGTTCGTTTCCCTTACTTTTCAATCAACATCTAGTTTGCTCAGTGAAATAAGATCTCCTCCAGTAGCATATGTCAATTCATGCATCTATGCATGTTTCTACAGGCTCTTTAGTATACCGATAACTGCACAAAATGCACAGCCATCTCACTACCAGTAGATTGCTTGGTCTGGTGGTCCATCTAAACTTATCTGAAAGCTCCCATAGGACCACCCATTTTAACTAACATTATGTTCAGACATACCTTTTCAGTACACCACTGATTAAGAGACGCAAAAACGTACAGGAAAACAGTTGAAACATGGCTGGCCTCAATTCCTATCCATTGCACCAAAAAAATGCAAGCACTTGCAAAACGTTTGCCGCACTTCCTAACCTAGGTGGCATATTTAAAGACAAACTTCAAATAAGCACTGGCACAGCTAATAGGTTTGATTTTTATGTGGCTAGTAGACTGGGCCGGCATATGCCGTACAGACAAACCTATTGGCTTTCCCAATACTGGTTTACTCGGATGCACTAGGAACTAAGCACAGGCAATAGCAACAGGAAAATAGATACTACAGGGAAGCAAACATTGGCAAAGACAACAGTCTCGACTTTTGGACTTACTGATTTGCACGGTTTGCCAATTTAAAGGGGGCACTCAAAGATTTAAGATCAGAAACTAAAAAAAAACACACCACACAATCCGAACACTAGGCCTCCTTAGATTATGGCATCATAATCTCTCTACATATTTTTAACCGTCCTAATAAAAGGAAAACTGAAATCATTTTCTCAACTTCTGGGTGTCCCACAGCATTCCAGTGCACCATTCTTAATCAGTGGGCCCAGGCCATTGGCATAGAGAGGTCTCTCTGAAGAAAGATGCCAAGTTGTTAGGAGAGCGGAAGGTAGTATGGGAGCATTGATGAACACAGTATTCTTATACCTAGAGGAAGCTCAAATGCATTTTCATGGGACAGCTACCAAATGCAGTCTGTGGCAGAAAACCATTGCCCTTTTGTGTTTCTCTTTTGGGAAAAAAATCTCGAAATTGGAGAAACGGAGTACGATCCGCCACCTAACCACAAGGAATCCAAAGAACTTTGTGCTGCTCACTGTCCGGCCTTCTTGCTCTCAGGAGGCATATTTTAATACTTTGTTCCATCTACAAGCACCTTTTACACTGAATGGGACTGCTTTCTTAGCTCCATATTTCTCAGAATTATGATCTCATTTAGGTACCAGTAACATTATGCTATTGTGCGTTAAGGAAATTCCATCAAAACTATTTTAATTAAAAGTACTACTCAGGATAAATATCAATATAAAATGCAGAGGGATTTATTTGGTGCCCTCCTACAAGTACGAGGCCCAAAGGGTAAAGCAGGTAGCCACAAAACGTAATAACTGGAAGTTTGAGTTGAAAATATCCGACGTATTTCACAGGTAAATCTAACTTTCCATCAAAATAGGAATGGCAATATGTCAGCTGCACTGCTGCTAGGTTACACAGACATCAATATCTGGCCTTTTTATCTACACTGATCGTTAATTACGTAATTTGCAATTTTAATTTACATAGTATGCTTTTAACAGAAACTAGGAAACACACTGAGAAAGGGTCAAGTTTTAATTATTAATTCCTACAGCAAGTGTGTATGAAACATTCCTCTTCAACAATTTTGGTGCACTAACTTATGCACGAGTAAGCAGCCTAACTCTAAAAACGTCTTGGCCCTGGTGAACTAACAATGAATGGAAGCCATGGTTTAGGCAGAGTGAACATCAGAGTCAGAATGGGCCACGTTTCTTATGAGACATTTCCTAGCAAGTGAAGGAAAAGACAGCTCTCCAAATTGTAGTACATACAGCGAGCCCATCTGCAAAACCCACCGAGCATCTGTCTCACGTTCAGGACCATCAGCCCTCTCCCGCCTCAGATATACATCTTTTGTCAAGCAGGATGGATTTGGTAATAGCGCAGGCAAGAACAGATGGGACCCCAGGGCCAAATGACTTGCCACAGCCCTTTTTTAAATTGAACACTCTGTTCTAGGCCAGGTGGTTAACCAAGCTCTTTGATGATTGCTTGCAGAGCTCAACCATACCAGATTCAAGGTGTGGTGCAATAATCCATCCCATCCACAAAGGGGGTTCTCGATCAGACCCCAGTAACTACAGGCTGATTGCGCTACTCGACAATTATGCCAGCCTTCTCTTGGGGGACTTGAAACAGTGGGTGGAGCTTAACGGGCTAGTGACAAAAAAATGAAACCGGATTTACAGCGAAGTCTGGTACACTAACTAATCTGCTACCTTTATCAATTCTGATGGACAAGGCAAATTCCTTGTACTCACTGCTACATTGCTGCATTGTGGACTTCAAGGCGGCATTTGATAGTGTACCAAGAGGGGCACTCTAGGCCAAACTAAAAAAGGTGGGGAATCTCCTCAAACCTCTTGGACCCAAAAATCCACCTGGATCAGAGTGAAGCTAGGGGATGGCTCTCAATTGTCCAGGAAAATCCCAACATAATGGAGCGGTTAACAGGGCTGTGTGCTAGCCCTCCCCCCCCCACCGTTTCAATCTATTTATTGCGGATCTTCCACAGTTTCTTGACTCAGTTAATGGCCATACTCCAAGGTACAGCGGAACTCAGATTAGCCACCTCCTGTAAGTTGACAATCCACTGACGAATTGGAACATTCCAGGAAAAACCCGAAAAAATATCCATTTGGATAAAACTAAATAATAAAAAGTTCTACAACATGGTCTGTAGACAAATGCCATTGTTAAGTTGTTCATTAATGTCTTATTAATTGCAAGTTAAAGTGTTACATTCACTAAATGGGGGAAAACACATCAAACGTTTGACTGTATTAAACCGATAGTTCACTTCCGTGTGTACATACAGGTATAATTTAAACTAAAGTAGATTCAGTCTGCATTTTAAAAAGACTGCAATTGGTCTTCTATCCAAGGTGAAAAATAAGTTTATATAAACAGAAACACAAACTCGCTCAAATTATTCACTCCCTGAATATTACAATAATGAAATCAAGAGGAGAATATTAAGAGAACATTAATACTACACCAATTTTTTGTAGTGAAGAGCCGGAAATAGGACTTCTAAAAAAATAAAAAATGGTGCAAAACAATAATAAAACAGAATATGTGAACGATAATAACTATGGCACCCTCTCCCACACAAAGCATTCAATTGAGAACTGTTCAGACCTTTTCATAAGTACAAAAATAAAATGGATAATTTCAGGTTTGGAAGTGAAGTTTTGAAGTAAAGAGCTAGTTTGGCACCCATTACCATGCTATCTTTACGTCAAGGGTTACGCTATAAAGGACTGGTCTACACTACACTAGTGGAGGAAGGCAAACGGACCATTACCTAACTTTAATAAGCAAAACAATTTTAACATTCCACGATTCAAAGTACCATTTCTCAGTTCATTACTCAAATAGTAAAGTTAAAAATGGTTTTAAAAAAATGAAAAAACGGTGTATATTCTATTCGATGCTGAAAGACACAAACCTAAACACTCATGGGCAATACATTTCAAATCTAAACAGAACACCCAAGAGATTTACATTTGAATATTAAAGTCTGGGACTTTACTTTCACATCCAACAATTGGAATATACTTACATCTGGATATTCTTTAACAGGCACATAAAGTTTCTCTTGTAACTGAACAATAGGTCCCACACCGTCTGGCAATTCTGCATTTCGCTTCTCTGTACTGCCGTTTAATGTGTCGTTGTACATATCTTTCCGTACTCTGCTAATTTCTGTTGGAAAAGGAAAAGTAGCCTGCGTTAAACAATACCGCACTTACGTGGTGGCATTTATAGCAGACGCTCTAGTTTTGCAAATTAAACGAGTAAAATACAGATATTAGCCTACAAGGATGCAGCAATAAAACAAAATAAACAATGCAGGCAGCAGCGCAGGCAGACCAACAGAGTGCCAAAGGCAAGCCCGTCTGTGCCCGACCAGGGGTCAGTCACTATGCCCACTCTCCTACACCCCAGATGAATTTAAACATTCATTCACTAAACTACCAATTAGCCTCCCCGCTGTGTCAAAATTACAGAAGTTGGGTCTGTTAAACCACAACACCCCAGCCACTGAATTGACCAAATCAACTGAGCTCCTCGTTACAGGCCCAATCAAGAACTTTACTCCAGTCCATCCTATTACCAACCAACTTAGGATCACTTATCTTAACAGATCTATGGTCAAACACCAAATTGAAATCTTCCAGCTACTTGAATCTGAATCCCCAAACATTCTATTCTTAATGGAAACTTGGTCAATGGATAAATCCTCTCCGGATATCTTAGCTGCCCTCCCAGAAGGCTACTACTTACTTCAAACTAATTCCAAAATTCTTTATATAGGCGACCTCAACTACTGGGCAAATGAGGAATCCAGCAGGCAATCATCCCTTGAGTTAACTGACCTGCTAAGCAGTATAAACCTTTAACAGGTGTCCCTGCCTACCCACAAAGGTCATACGTTAGACCAGGTATGGTCTACTAACATAAGTGTAGCTAATCTCAGTCACTCCATGCTTATGATACGACTACCACTTAATTAAATTCATACTAACTGGCCTGACCCCCCTCAACACCTCTACCTCATCCTGGAATCCTTTCCAGAAACCAGTCCCAAACAGATCAACTATTTTTGTGGACCACAACCATCACCTCACCATCTCATATGATATTAAAGATCGACACGAGGAAGAAATTACCAAATGGCTAACATCAGCCAGCAACATACATGCGCCCCTCCAGAGATCCAAACAGGCCAGGCGCAATGATGCATGTAAGTGGTTCACTTAAGTTGTAAAAAACAGTCAAAACTAAACTCTGCCGCACAGAACGTAAATAGCGGAACTACTCACCCGACAATAAAAAAAGCTTACTCAATACATCTTACAGAATATAAAAAATTAATCAGGCAAGCCAAATCCACTTTTTTCTCCAACAATTTTAATTCTGTACATAAGTCAAAGGATATCTTCAGCATAGTTTCTGAATTATCTAAACTTGACAGAGTGACTGTCCCCATCTTACCCACTCAGAATTTATGACAGTTAACTCCTTCATTGAGAAGATTAAGATGATAAAAGATAGCCTATCTGCCTGCCCCCTTTTGAGAGCGAGACACACTGAAGACAGAAACCCGCTCACATTTGCTGAATTCCCCACTCTCAGCAAGGATTGCCTTATGGACCTGCTGTCAAAAGTCAAGTCAGGATCCCCTAATGATAGCTGGCTTCTGATGGCCCTTAAAACGGTTTTCTCACTTCGCTGACTTCGCCCTCTCCCTCCTAAACCAGACCGTTAGTCAAGGCACCCCTTCCTGGAACTTTTAAGGAGGCGAGAATGGTCACGCTCAAAAGAAAAAAAACAAAAAAAAAGTTGGTGAGGACCCACTGTCATACTTAGCAAAGGTGCTAGAAGCACATGTTGCTAGACACCTCTGCTTTTTCTTGGAGGAATCTAACATCATTGACCTCCATCAGGCAGGATTCCGTCCAGCCCCCACTCTATTGAAGCGGTCATCTAAGTTTTAGACGACATGCAAAAAGAAGCAGACACGGGCACTGGTCCTCCTTGACTGGTCTGTAGCCTTCGAAACAGTCAACCACGAGCTCCTGGTTTGCCAGGTCAAGGCTGCGGGCCTGAGAGAGACAGTGCTTGCATGGAGGAGATCCTTTCTAAAAGACTGCTCGTAATCAGTCTGGCATTCCCCTTTTAATCATCTAAAGTCCAGCTATCTTGCAGAGTACCTCCGGGATCTTCCTGATTTCCCCCATCTCTTCAACCTGTATATTCATCACCTAGTACATTTTTGAAAGAATAGGAAAGTCAGAATTTATAACTATACAGAAGATATGCAATTACTTTAAACTATTGATAACTCTGCTGAAGCCAAGGGAGCCTACCTAAATACTATGTTGTTCATTCAAGACTAGATGAACAGCACCAACTAAAAGTAAACTGACAAGACAGAAATGGTCATAACCCAAAACAAGCAGGATCTGTGGGAAAAAAAAAAAAAAACACACACACACACTTGGATCTCCACTGCATTTATCCTTTAGGCCATCTCTACCCACAATTTAATCAGGAGGCACGTGGGCAGTCTCATCAAAAACACACTCCACCCTTGGCTTGGGAAAACAATTAAACTCCTGTTAGACCACCATATGCAAGTGGGCTCAGAGGCCTAGGGTCACACCACCAACAACTCATAGCTAGATGAAAAGCTGACCTGATAAAGAGCAAGACATAAAACCTCCAAATAGCATCCATATTCAGGTCTAGGCAATGCTACATGCCCAGGTTTTCCAATTAGTCAAAGTACACAAATCCTCTTTTGCACCAGCTGGTCTTTTTCACATGGCTGATTGAACCATGCATCACTTTTATGTAAGGGATTGAAGCTGTGCACCCCTTTTGAACTGAGTCCTGCACCCTGTATGTCTTGTGCTTTCAATGACTGGTTCCAGATATACCATTGAACTAAGTCTACACCCTATTCCCATGGCATCAAAGTGCTTGGTTTCTTGCACTCTTTCACCAGTAATCCAGTTTTCCCCTCATCAGAGCACATGCAAGCGTTTCCATGCCCTGCACTCCGAAAACTGCACCTGCTCCACTTCCATACATCTCTGTATGATGAAACTTACAATTAACCATGATAGCTCTGTATGATAAAACATACACTTAACCATATTATCTTCGCCAGTGTTTACTTCCCTCTGCTCCCTCCCGCATCTTACGTTCTGCCACTTAACCGCTTCGCCGCGGCGCACATTCCGCCGCACTGCAGGCGAATTCCACGCGTGCGCAGATCGGACGGCCCCCGGCCGTCCAATGCACATGCCCACCAGCATAGAAAATCCAATCTAGATCATTAATTTACTTTATCAAGTGCATTGTTTTCTCTCATTCACAATACTTTCATTTCATAGCTTTATATAACAATCTTGAATAAAAGGTATTTTTTACAGTTTCTTTCTAGGTTCTGTGTAGAAATTCTGCCTCCAATAAAATGCATTAAAAAAAGCCCACAAACGGGTGTGGTCTCACAGTAGTATCTTGGAACCAATTGCAGGGTTTGCGAAACTACCGTTTAATGTATCCTCCTAAAAAATATCTAGAGAGCTTATTTAGGTTGTGCGACCAGCAAGTGGTGCTACGCATTTTAAGCATTTGCATACTTGAGGTATTTAAAAGGGAGAACCATTGACTCTGCTCTCACCAGGAGACAAGAAGGAAACCACTCACAGTCACTACACATCAGATTGTGCGCCAATAGATCAACAATGAATTAACCTACATAAAGTATTTCATTTTGTTTTTCAACGTGGAATACGAGAGCTAACACTTGTTTTGCCTCCTCTACCCCCCCTCCCCCCCCAGCCCCCCGCCCCCCCAGCCCAAAAAGTTAGGATAGTTTGTGCTTTACTTAAGTGGAGCTTCAACTGGGGCACCTGCCAGGTTAATGTTTCTAAGTGTTTCCCGCTGAGGTTTAATTTCTGTGAAATCAGCACCATGGCCAGAATCGAACTTCTTTTTCCAAGAAGAGTTCAGCTTTGCTGACAACTTCCACCCAACTGAAGTATTCATTAGTAAGTGCTACCTCGTGAGATCAATATTCTTCACTACAGCTGCGTAAAGGGACACAAGGTAATGTCTCCAGTGACCTTCTGTGCATGTAATTTCGGCAATATGATTGTTCCTCACGTGTCTTCATCGACAATTCTGTGATAATGTGAATCCTCGTCAAGAGAAGCCGGCAAGACTACAAGAGGTGAATCTCCATCAAACACGGGTATTTCCCCTTAACTAAATGAAGTAAGTGCTTCTTTGCTTGGTGAAGATGTCCTCGTATTCCTCTGCATCAATAACACGTCAGCAAAATCATGGGGAAAAAGTGCTCAAAGGCCTTTTGTTAAGCTGCCAATCAACGTGGGAAGAGGCAGGAAGATTTTTGCATACTACTAAGGAAAATGAGGAGCGGCCAAACAGGCGGAGCTTGCAGATCATTTGGGGCATTTGCATACTCCGGGTAATTAAAAGGGAGAATTATGGAGACTGCTCTCACCAAGAAACAACAAGAAAAAACACTTGTCACAGCCATCCCAGATCGCGCTCCAATAGATCAATGATGCAGTCACCTTTGTGTTTTACACACGGAGAGGGGTGCCTCATGCCCCCCCCCACTACCCCCCCCCAAAGCATGTTTCAGCCTCAGGGACCTCATCTCCCGGGGCCTGGCCTCTTGCTCCTGGAGCCTACCCAGGGCACCCAGTGTAGTACGATGGGGACTGCGGGGGAGCCTGAACGCCCCTGCGGGACCTGCCGACTCCACGCCTCTAGCAGGAGCCGGCATTGCTCCCGTACACAAGGAGCTGCTAAACATGCAGCTCCCTGCATGCTGGGACAATCATTTCAGCTGTTTCCCGACCGCTGGACAGCAGGCAGGGAAACAGATGAACTCAGCTCCCAGCAAGCAGGAGCAGTTTGAAAGCTCCTGCTTGCGAGTTAGTGTTTGCTCTCATTTGGCAGGAGCGGTCACAAGCCCCCACATTAGTATTTATTTAGCCCGTGGAGGTGGTGATCCACAGTGCTTCAAACAGCCCAGGAGGAGGGTCCATGCGGCCCCCATCCATTACAATAATAAAGCCCTGGGGAGGCAGTGGTCTCCAGGGCTCATAGCCATAGAAGGTGGGGACCTGTGTGCCCCCCCTCCTTTCACCACATGCTCCCGGGAACTGGCCCACCCAGGGGCTATATTATAAACAGATGAGGGAGACCGCACTTTTTTTCTCCTTCAATTTGACGAATTCGCAGATCTGTCGCGATTATCAGCGACTTGTTTTTTATATAAAAGCTTTTATGCCTTTGTGGTGTCCCAGGGGGTCCTCGGGACCAGGGCTAGAGGATCAGGGTATTCCCACTCTGCCCCCTTTTCCTTTTTTAAAAAACTTTTGGGGGGGGGGGGGGGCTACGCTGAAGCAAAGTCCCAGAGGTTGGCTGCCAACACTTCCTGGTCGAAATGTTAGCAGCCAATCAATCAATCATAGGATTTGTAGAGCGCACTACTTACCCGCGAGGGTCTCAAGGCGCTGGGGGAAGGGGGGGGGGGTGCTGCTGTTACTGGTCGAATAACCAGGTATTGAGTCGTCTCCTGAAGGTCAGCAGGTCTTCGGTCTGTCGTAGGTTGAGGGTGTTCCAGGTCTTGGCGGCGCGATGGGAGAAGGATCTGCCTCCGGTGGTGGTTCTCTGGATGCGTGGAACGGTTGCCAGGGAGAGGTCTGCGGAGCGGAGCCTCCTGTTGGGAACGTAGAAGGAGAGTAGACTGTTGAGGTAGGCTGGGCCGGTTTTGTGCAGTGCCTTGTGTGCGTGGATCAGGAGCTTGAAGGAGATTCTCTTGTCGACGGGGAGCCAGTGTAGGTTTCTCAGGTGGGGGGTGATGTGGTTGTGGGACTTCGAGGATCAGGCGTGCAGAGGCGATCTGGATTCTTTGCAGTCTGTTGGCCACCATGAGTCGTCCCATGCATCAGATATCAGCACGGGGACTGTCTGATCCAGAGGATCCGCGTCCCTAGATATACAAATTTGGTTTTCCTATAATTTCTCTCTGAAACTATTGAACTATTACACCAAATAACAACAAGCATTGGCATAGCCAATAGGTCTCGCCTTTGGGACCTTAAGTATTTAGTTATGCAGCAGGTGCCAAAGGCGAGACCTATTGGCTATGCCAATACTTGTTTAAAAGAGGCCTCTGTTCGTCCTTAGGAGCAGCGATTGACAGCCCTTCTCATCATAGCCTAATTGCACCTTCCACCAGCTGTCTGAAATTACAGACAACAAAATATTCACTTGCCTTCGGGTGGCATGAAAAACTATTTGGCCAAGCATGCTCACGTCATCGCATCATGAGCACGAATTACAGTGGATTCAGAGAGCGCGGAACTTTTAAAACCTGAGTCATTGGAGAGAACGTTGTCACCGCCCGAACAACAGAGAAGATTCGAGACCAAAGGACCGGCAGAGGAGTTTTTCTGAAGAGGAGCCTTGTCGAGGAACACAAACCGTGAGACTCAGACCTGGTACAGACAGCAGTCTTTGTCGCAGAGCCCATCGTGAAGGGGAGAGAAGACCGAGGAAAAGAGCAACGCTGTGAACTGACCTGCCATGTAGATGCCTTAGGGGCTTCCTGGGTAAAAAAATGTTTCCCTCGCAAAACAAACAAAAAAACGGTCGAGTTGAAAGGGGACCGTGCACTATTTTTAGACGCGCATTTCAACCCAATTGAAGAAAACAAAAGGAACCGCTCTGGTATTGATTGCACCCGAAAGCAAGCAAGGAGGAGAGAGGCACGCAAGGCTTAATGACCCTTGACAGAAACACACATGGCGGCTACGCGCGTGAACGCAAGCTTGAGGCCAGGAAAAGCCTGTGGTAGCACTTTCAAAAGCCACTCACAAAATTTCTCGCAGAGCAGCGCATGCGCTGGCTCAGCGAGACCTAAAAAGTGTGCTTTCTGGATCAAGAGTTACCTTTCTGCCAAATTGTATGTAATTCCGTCCAGCAGTTCGGGCTGTAGCCGTGTTCAAAATCCCTATGGGAATTATCATGAGAAACTACCTTTTTTTTTTTTTTAACGACTTCCCCCACCTTTTCTCAGCCCCCGCTAGAGAGATCACCCTGAAACTTTCCATACACAACTAGAATGTCCAGCACACTTTTTTGGGAAAAGTTCGTGAAGATTCGTCAACCGGCGCAAAGATATAGGAAAGTCAAAAAACGCTTTGCCTATGGAAACATATCACACACATATATACACACACACAGACACACGTGTACACAGACACGCACACACGTGTACACAGACGTGTACACAGACACGCGTACACAGACACATACGTGTACACAGACACACATACGTGTACACAGACACACACACGTGTACACAGACACACACACGTGTACACAGACACACACACGTGTACACAGACACACACGTGTACACAGACACACACACGTGTACACAGACACACATACGTGTACACAGACACACATACGTGTACACAGACACACATACGTGTACACAGACACACATACGTGTACACAGACATTTTATATGGTAAAACTAATTCGCCACCTAGGATATAACCCAAGTGGTGCTAAGAAAAGAAGGAAGGGTGAAGGAAGAATGCGATAAATGCAAAAAAATAACTAGAATTTGGACTGACGACAAATCATTCAGTCACCTGGAATATCCTTAAGAAGTCAATAAGAAAGCAAAGAGGCGATTTGATGAAACCAAGAAAATGGTCACTACTAAGGTACAAGAGCATGGTTGGGGTAGTCAAAGTAGATTTTGTTAAACCCAAGACATTACAATTTTAAGATCATACTCTTGGGCACAGGGATATGATCTCGCTGAACAAGAATCGGCTGTGGATCCTGGAGATCAGAGTGAACTGTGGCTTTCCAACTTGACAACATTGTGTGGGCGGAAAAATCTGTTTTATCAGTGACTGCCCATCAATTCTGAAACTAAAGGGCAAAGCAGTACCACAGGAAAGATTCACAATAAGATATTATTCTCACAATATTTTTTTCACAACAGAATGTTGGTTTTAGTGAACCATTTCTTTGGAGACGTCAAATACTTGTATACTACGTTTGAGGTTACACAGTGGGATACAGCATAAACGATACCCATGCAATAATTCTGAATGTGGTCAAATATACTTTAACATGTAAAAAAAACAACAACAAAAAACGACCTGATATTATTTGGTGTGCAGAATCTCAAGCATGATGTGCTTCTTTTCTACTTAATTGAACATTAATTCCCCAAGCAGCAATGGGATGACTTTGATAAGGTGGCAAAGAGAATTAAAACCACTAACTTAGATAATATTTTATACAAGCGGCATCAGGTAAGTTCCAGACTACAGAATACTTCTCACAGCCTAAAAAATGATTCCTTTCAAGCAAATCACTAGGGCAAACCCTCAAATAGTGCAACATTTAATTAAAGTCTCAGCGAATTACCGATCACACATCACTTTTGCCTCTCCCAGCCCAACACTGAAGACATAATTGCATTTACTGTTTAAGCACCAGTTCAATAACTGCAATGTCCAAGTTTATTGTACAGAGCTATAAATGTTTCCAATGGTGAGCAAAACTACTACAGATTAAGGCTGAGGCAGAGGAAAATAGTTTAAATACAAGGTTGCTGAAATGTGGTACTCAAATTCAAATTTATACTTTATTGTTTAAGTTAATAAAAACCATAACAATATCCTAAAAATGAGATCAAGTTAATTAACCAGCATTTAAATTGTTCAAAAGACAATTTCATATCACATACAACAAACTAAAATAGAAAGTATCAAAAGTTGTCGGCAATATCACCACATCAGTACTCATAAGGTTCATTTGTACAGTTAGCCTAAAGTTTTAAGTGCAGTCCAGGGATTCTTAGCGCGTTGTCTTTTTATATAGTATCAGGAATTTCATCATCTTACAGTTCAATTGAGTCTAGGCCTTTAATAATGGCTGATCTGCAAGTTCGAATGCCCCTGTCGTTGAAGGGTTTCTTCAGTAACAGAATCCGAGTAGATTGTAAACGAGCATTGGCATAGCCAATAGGTCTCCCTTTTTGGACCTTATAAGTATTTAGTTATGCAGCACAATATACTTTGTGCAACAACATCAACTGTTGCATGGCTAAACACTTATAAGGTCCCAAAAGCGAGACCTATTGCTATGCCAATGCTTGTTTATCGAAGAGGGCAGCGTGTCGTTCCTGGCATCAGTTGCATCTAAAGGATCAGTTATCGATGGAGACCGCCTACGCCGGTGTCCCTGCTCCCTATTCACAGTCATTTTATGGCTTTGATATCACTACTGTATTGTTGACTTCTGGCGTTTTTGTTCAGTTTTGCAGTGAGAGTCACAGCTTCAGCCCTGTAACCCTCTCTGCCCTGGGATTCCTCAAAGAGGCCTCGCACAGGGATAATACGCTGAAAGAATACTTTGGTTGGCCAAAATGTTTTGTTTTGGTGTACAGGCGGGGTTTGTCTAGAAAAAGGTTGCATCATATCCTTAGACATTGTAATTGAACATACATGGAATTGGAACCCCTTGGGGGTTACTTGCTAACCGGAAAGCGAAGGATTGAGTTGGTTCCGTATTCTGATTGGCCGTTATAAACCAGGGACTTTAATTGAACCGAATTATGCCAAAACAATCCTGTTTCGGGATTGCCATCATGGCAGAGCTGTGTGTCTAGTGCCGAGGGAGTGGTAAACCTGTTGCAGGCTTGGGTGTCTATTGCTGCTGTGCTGGAATGATGGCGACTGGCGAAACTGTGACTCTAGTGTAGGGGGGAGTCATTAAGGTAACAGGCACGGCAGAGCTGAGAAGCCACAGTGATGGTGGCCCCTCAGCGTCTCAGCCTCAGGCCTTCTTGTGCTTGAGGGGCGAGGATGGGTGACATCATTGCAAAGCTTAGTGGTGATTTGACATCATGGCAGAGCTATGCGTCTAGTGCTGTTCATGTCTTTGTGTCTTTGACATGATCACGGTGCTGAGAAGACAGAGGAGACAGAGGAAAAGCATTGGCCGCGCAGCCGCGAAAGTGAAAGTGGGAGAAGGTAGAGAAGAAAGATCGTAGTGAGAGGGAGTCGGGGTCCGAGGGGGAGAGAAATGCATGAAAGGGGAAGTGATATCCTGCAAGAGAATTCAGACCTGGGTAGGAAGATGCTTGACAGAGAGGTAGAGGTGAAAGAAACAACTTAGAGAAAGGCGAGGGGGACGTGATCATTGGAAACGTGAGACAAGAGAAAACATGGCATGGGAGATAAGAGGAGAGAGACAGACCACCTGAGAGCACATAGACATGGCAGCTTAACTGTGACAGACAAGTCTGTTGAAGAGAGTAAAAAAGACAGAACAGGAGGCAAGGTTGGGGGAGGGGGGGGCAGAGTGAATCCCATGGGTAAGAGCAAAGGCGCACCGGGATGGAAAGGGGACGATAACATTTTTTAAAAAGCACGCGAGTGATGCGCGCGCGACAGCAGGAAAAAGTTAAAGTGATCGCGCTGTAAGGGTGCCGCAAGCGATGTGCTTAATGAGGCATGACGGAAAGGCAGATGGCGGCTGCGCGCGTGCGCCCGCGCAACCGCAAGCTTGAGGCCAGCAAAAGTGTGTGGTAGGACTTTTAAAAGCCCACTTACTAAAATGTCTCGCCAGAGCAGCGCATGCGCTGGCTCAGGCGAGACCTAAAGAGGGCACACAGATCAGATGGATAAAATCTTGCCGCTCTGCACCACATAAATTACATGTCCTGGGTCCGTTGTACTTCATGACGGTTGGTCATGAAACTTAGTAATGCCCCAAACCTGATGGCCATTAGCTTTCGTTTCAGATAAAGTGAGTACGTTGAGTTTAGGTATTCTGCCGGACGTAATGTTGTATGATTGAAGGGCCATCCAGGCGTGGGACCGCTTTGTTAGTGTACTTTTGTCTTCTAACAATGAATGGAGTTTGGCCAATTTGTTGATCACCCTACGAAAGATTTGGAAGGACGGATTCTGAGCCCAGAGTTCGGTTGAATTGGCTTACTTCAATGCTATTTTCAAGAATTTACCATAGCATGAACCTGGATCCACTTCCTGGGCCCGCCACAGGACGTCATGTAAAACATTGGATCGATTTAGCCAGAATTTGTACCAGGTTTTGAGTGTCGCATATTTTACCCCAATCTCCTAGTGGATGAGACCAAATTCCAATCGTACCGGAGCAGCGTTTTGAAGACAAAAAACTTTTTTGTACATTTTCGTTTGTAGAGTATCAAAAAGTTTTACATCCTTGCCATTTAAAGCTATACTTCCATAAGTTGCCTTCGGGAGTAGTTTGGCAGCCATCACTGTCACTATCGGCTTGAATGATGGGCCATGTAGTTTTTTTGCAAGGACACAATGCATAGATAAGGCCATTTCCTTTTTTTTCAAGATATTGTCTTTGATATTGGAAGGTCAATCAATCATCTATTAATACCCCCAGATATTTATAAGTACTGACTACCTCCAAGGCTGTTTCTCCCAGCTTTATTGGATGTTGAGGTCTGGGGCGATTCATGATTGACGTTTTTGTTACATTAATTTCCAAGGCGTTGGCCTTAGCGAACGTTAACTCATTGAGTGCTCTTTGGAGGACAACTGAGCAGAACTATATTGTCTGCATATGAAAGGTGCATTATAGTTAATGGGCCCAGGCGAGAGGGGGTGTGAATTACCCCGACTCAATCTTGGTGGGAGGTCCGCCATGAATACATTTAATAGGTGAGGAGCCAATACAAAGCCTTGCTTTAGACCTATTTTTGTCTGCATTTCCCTTGACAGTCTTGTGCAGTTTGCTATTTTTACACAGACCCACATGCCCATATACAGTTGTATTATGGCTCGCAGTATTGTTTCTGGGAGACCCAGTTTCTTTAATTTTGTCCACAACAAGCCACGATTTACACGGTCAAGCGCTGCTTTAAAGTCTATAAACAAAGTTGTAATTTCCTTTGTAAGCGTATGCACTTGTCCGCTATTAAGGCCAGGGATAGAATGTCTGCAGTAGTGCGAAACCCTTTGCAGAATCCTGTTTGGTTGAATGGAATCAAGCCGTTATTGTCTGTCCATTCTACCAGGTCTTCTAGGATTAGTGATGCGTAATTATTTGGCTTCTACATCAATGAGTGCAATTTGCCAATAATTTGTCGGATCCGATCTATCGCCCCCCCTTTGTGGATCGGATTGATTATTGACCCTTTCCAACTCTTGGGACGGATATCAGTTGTACATATCTTCTTATACAGCTCCGACAACGGAATCCCCCAGTGATCAGGGTCAGTTCTAAAGAAAGTCTGTGGGATGCCGTTTGACCCTGGTGCTCCGTCCCTACGCCCCTCTTATTATTCTAGACTTTGGACTGCCAGCACGACGTCACCTTCAGAGAAGTATGGCAAGTTGATACCTCACTCTTACAGCCATGCAGATCACAGCAATCATTGGTCACTGGATGGAAAGCGTTGTATATGACTAACAAAGCATAACTTACAATTCTAATTCTGCTGTTGGTCTACTTTATTGTGTTCACATACAGTCTTTTTGGTGTCAAAGTCCTCTTTTGCTTTTTCACCTCATAAAATAACAGTTTTGCTGCTCAGTCACCAATTGGTATCGGACTAAATTATACCCAACGCAAAGCCCACCAGAGACCGATCGCCTAAACATCTACCTCAGTGGTCATCACCCACGACATGAAAACACTTCACACATAGGATCAAAACAGACACCATGATTTAAGTCACACACCCTACAAGGTGTAGGATGCTACCCATGCAGGCAAGCGCTTCAGAGCCCCACATAGGGGTAGTAAACGCTATATAAATGTTGCAATACAATCTATCTACCTGACTCCAAAATGCTCTTTAACACTCCATACAAAAATGCAGGGGTGGTTATTGCAGTGGGAATTAATCTGAAAATGAGCTTTGAGCCTTGTTCATGGTTGATCGTCAGGAGGAAGTCCTTTGACTTTCTTGATGAAACAATGTTAAAGTTTGGTACAGTAGTCATAAATGATCGCAGGCTAATGGAATACTTTTAAATTCACTGCTTATATATACCCCTCAAACAGTTTCCCTAGTCACAAGACAAAATGTTTGTGCACCACAGTCCCTAATATGGCTGGACTAGATTGTTCAATGCTTTCATTGCTTAGATGACTACTGATGTGTCGCCGAAGTGAGCTTCTGTGTGCCGACCAAGGAGGAACATTATCAGTAATGTTTATGTCTAAGGCCGTCTGTTTCAAGGACCGGGTCACTCTGCGATTACTGAAAAAAGTTCGATCTAAAAGAAGTAGACCAAGGTTTTAATCAAGCTTGCCAAATCAACCCTTATTGCGGACAGGAGTTAAACATAATGTACTTGAACACGCACAGCAGTGTCACCATTTAGTGCAAAGCAAGTGCGAAGAGATACAATGAAACCTACACTACTTAATCTATAGTTAGCCTAGAAATCACAATTCGAGTTAGTGTGCAACAGAAAGAAATACGATGAGAGAGATTGACACATGGTATTACTTCCTGTTTAAACCTTGGTGAACTGCAATATTCAAGATAGTCTACAAACTATTAACCAGCCGTCAAAAGACAGTTTGTTTTCGCAAAAGTGACAAGCTTGTCTCTGCTCCACTCAATGATTAAGCACAACCAACTATGGATCACCACTCAACCTCTAGCTTGACTCCAAAACACTTCTTGTACAGCCACTATGTAAACCCACAATCAGCAACGCAAGCAGTTGCCCTCTTACTACATCACTTTCTTTGGTGCATCGTCCGGGTAGGAGGCACTACACAAATGCTACAATACAAGCTAAATGTAAACCAAAACTCCCCTCTGCTCCATTAGCATACTAAACATGCACTCCCCATTGACTCCTACTGGTTTTAGTGCAAACTGTCTGTGGGCTAAGAACTTACAAGGGCCTACAGCCAGCCCGTTGCATACCATTTTTAGGTCTCGGCCTGCACCAGCGCTTGCGCTGGTCTGGCCGAGAGTTTTAGTAAGCGGGTTTTGGAAGTGCAAACCCACTGGCTTTCGGCTGGCGACCAGCTTGCGGGCACGCGCGCAGCTGCCATCTGGGTTTCCTATCTCTTCCTCATTTCCTCGTCATGGCTCATTAACTCTCTTGACTGATGTTTCAATCGCAGCAGCAGCTCACATTACCAACTGACGGCCCTGGACTACAGTCACATGAAAAACAGCGATTAGCATTGAAATGCAAGCTTTTTTTGTCTAGTTAGAAATATTGCTTCGGTGGGTTGATTTCACCTTATATCGCTATTTGTTTTATATTGGGAGTCACAGCCTAATTACCAGTATTTGTCTCACTTTTTTTTAGCACAAAGCTATATTTAAGGTTACTTTTTCCGCGTCACTTCTTCACTCTATTTAAACTCCACACCCCCTCTTATTGTCTCTCTCCCTCTCTAATTCTCCCTCTACTTAACTCTCCCCTCTATCTTTTTTAGCCTTTCATTCTCTCACCCCTTTATCTGTTTCTCTTTCAAACTCCTTCATTCACTCTCTCCCCTTCTTTCTCTCTCTATCCCGCTACACTTTTATTCTATGTACACCCTTTCTCTCACCACCCTCTCTAATTGGGCATTATATCTTCACTCTATCTCTCACTCGGGGCCGCCACAGCAGCATCGCTCCGGGCCGCCACAGCAGCATCGCTCCGGGCCGCCACAGCAGCATCGCTCCGGGCCGCCACAGCAGCATCGCTCCGGGCCGCCACAGCAGCATCACTCCGGGCCGCCACAGCAGCATCACTCCGGGCCGCCACAGCAGCATCACTCAGGGCCGCCACAGCAGCATCACTCAGGGCCGCCACCAGCATCACTCAGGGCCGCCACAGCAGCACCACTCAGGGCCACCACAGCAGCATCACTCAGGGCCACCACAGCAGCATCACTCAGGGCCACCACAGCAGCATCACTCAGGGCCACCACAGCAGCATCACTCAGGGCCACCACAGCAGCATCACTCAGGGCCACCACAGCAGCATCACTCAGGGCCACCACAGCAGCAAATTGCTCCCAGCCACTCTGCCTTAAAAAGGCACTTTGGCTTGACTTATTTGTTTTTCCCTTCAACTGATCCATCTCTCCTCGGTTTAATTATATTAAAAAAAATAAAAAAAATATAAAAAAAAGGCACTGCATTATTTTTTTTAAACTTGTGGTCATACTGCACAGCCAACTCCAGAGTTTTATAACCTAGAGAACTGTGACCCCCTCTTCCAGGCCTCCGCGCTAACCCCCGACCCGCCACCCTTACCATCCCCAAAGTAACAGGCAATTATAGATCAGCATGGGAGCTATATTTAAAGTAAAATAATTTATATAAAAAAAAAAAAATTTTAAAACGCATCGACGATGCGCCCACAAGCATGTCATTGTGGGCACGTACAGAGAAGCAACGGTTGGTGGTTAGGAGGACGTCCCAAAACGACTCGCACACAATTCAAGCAAGTGAATGCATTTCAAACGCCCTGTGCGTTAAAAGTCACAGCTCATCTTTCTTCACAAAATTTCAGGTTACTTCCCGACTTTCTTCCTTCCTCAGCCCAATTCAAAACAGTACTTTGGATGATTAAAATGTCAGGCGCGTGATTAATGGACAGTACTTTTAGTGATTTGTCAGCTCTCTCAATCTCCGAATTCAATCATTTTCTTTAGTGCGCTCGGCCTGCAGGCCTGTTAAACTCTCACCGTGGACTGCAGGCACAGGGGTTTGCATCAACTGACTGCTCGAAACCTGAACCAAAACACCCACCGGCTGCACGCGTCCCACGAGCCCCCAATTGACATTGCTAAGCCAACTTGGCATTACTGCCAACGTACAATTCATATGAATAGTACAATTTTATGAACCTGGAACTGCAATCATGTGGGAACCGATACTGATGCACCTTCGGCTATGCGCTCAAATCCGAAATGCAAAAAAGGTGTTAGTTATCTATTGTGGGGGCGGCCAGGAGCAGCAGGTGTCATCCTCACACAAATACCAGGCACGAGGAAGTCTACTACACTGCCTACTGCTACAGTGCAAATGTCAAAGCACCTAATGGCACCTACTATTTTGGGAATAAACTATCATTTTTTTTGGAGGCGAGTGTTTAAGGAACATAAAGGGTAAATAGACTGGTGCACATGGCAAACCAATGACCGCTGAACGTGGAAGTGATGAAATAAAAATGTTGCTCAAATGTGTAGACTTAATCATTGACATGAAGTTAATACTATATGATGGAAACCTATACTATGAAAAAATGCTTTCAAAAATAGGTCCAGATTTACCCTAGTGACCCCCACCATCGCTCACAAATGCAAACAGATTGCACGCTTCTCTGGTAAGCCTGCGAGTGTCAATGAGAAGCTCTACGATTTCAGCGGGTTGCAGAACAGAGCAATAAGAAGAAAAAAAGGACCACAAATGACAGATGCTAACGTTAAAGGCAAAATAACGTATAAAAGAATGGCAAAAGCTTAAATTTGCATATGCAGATCTTTAAAGCATGCATTTGTGCATGTGGTCATAGCTCATTAAATATTTTTAAAAAACACTACACAGAAAAATGCACTCATGCTGGCAAATACTTGAGTAAATAAATGCTGGTGATTTAACCTGAAAAATCAACAGAAGCCCATTCTCAACTTTCTCCCCTCAGCATGGTTAGAAGTACAACGTGACACAAGCAGGGAAAAACTTCCCTGAACATAGAGAGGGGGGGCTTAGCAAGCTTTAGACGCCTCATATTCTATTCACTACTGTTTCAAGCTCTAGCATAGTAGAACAATCTCTCTTCATGGTCTCCAGCATTGTACGGTTCCATTCCTCGGAACACTGTGGCTGTTTTTCTACTTTGAAAATTGATTTTAAATCGCAGCAGACACTGAACAATCTTTTCACAGGCTACTAAATGGCATTCAGCCCCTGGGGCAACTGAAAGCCCAATAGGGAGGAGCTCAATCTGGGGAGGGAAGGGCAGCTGGCACGTGGAGCTTGAAACGGTTATGAAGGCTGTATAACAGCCCATGGCTATCATTCTCCATGCAGAATATAGGTAAAAAGATTTCTTGCAATCTGGACCACTAGGAGTGGAGTGGTTCTGGAAGAGTACTGAAATGTAGACTCCAAACTTTCTTTATAAAAGGTACTGTTCCCACATCTGGACATAGGTTCTAAAGAGACATAGTGGAAAACCATTTAGAGGACCTTTGAAGCAGTGGCCCCTTCTCACAATGGACCTTTATTCCATGAAGTTTTGGGAAACGTCAGTTGATTAAGATTCCGGAAACGAAACAACGTTGCCCGGTGAACTTTGATTGAGTGTGTAAATTCAATCACATTCTGATAGTTCTCGCCAATACCCCAAAAAGCACTAAAGACCACACAAAGGCAGAAGCAAATGCACCGTAATAAGATGTCTAGACTTTCACACTAATAAAATGTTTATTGTTCTCCAATGGTGGGGGCCCAAATTTGCCATACTCAAATCAGAGGTACTGGGGCATATGCCCCATAGGAAAAAGTTACTGTTTTGCAACATTTGTTTAGAGATGCTAAATCTTAAAATCGCAGGTTATTTTAATTTATTAGCACTCCTAAGATTAACAGCTGCACTGTGCAGGTCTAACAAAGATGTGTGTGAGCCAGCAAGAGACAGAATATCCTAGACCCATTTATATTGATCAGGACCATTGTGAACAAGGGCCTCAATCAACTCACCAGTCATTGCAGAGGATTTTGAGCGCGGCTAATCAGAGCTTCAACAATTCATTCTTCAGGTGGAACGGTCTCTACAGAGAAGGAGCTTCCAAAATTGAAATTTGCAGCCAGGCATGGTGTACTCAGAGAGCCAAAGAATTTTGTGGGCAGCCATGTGTGAAAGGCTATGGAGCAGCCAAGTATCAAACTACAAAATGCTCGCAACATTTTCTAGAGTTACTGCTTCATTGCTAAACCAAGGCAAAAAGCCTGACCATTCGGATGGTTAGGTGGTAGGTGTTCTGCTGGCAATACGAAAACCTGAAAGTGAAGGAGCAATGCTAGAAACCAGTTTTAGCAGCAGCATACTGGTGCCAACTGAAAAGATTCACAAGAATCATTAGTCTAGAGCGGGGTTCTTTAAAGTCGGTCCTGGAGGACCGGATCCATGCCAGATTTTTAAGATAACTACATTTATCTAAATGGGGAAATGCTAAAACTCTGGCCTGGATCTGGCCCTCCAGGATCGACTTTGGAGAACCCTGGTCCTGAGGAGCTACGGTAAAAGCAATGATGGGTGGAGAACAGGAGCAGAGGGAAACTGAGGGATGTGTTTCATGACTAATGCTACAACTGGGTATGTGAAATGCAGAGGTCCCAGTGGAAAACACTATGTACCAGCACTTTGGTAGGAAATCTTCAACTCCTCTCAAAGAAATTAACGCACCAAAGGAAGACTGTAAACATGTGATCCACCAACCACCCCCCCCCCCCCCCCAAACCTCATAAACCCAAGCAAGATGCTGGAGAAGGGTACGGCAACTCCTAGGATACGTGAAAGAGAACCATACCCATCATGGTCATCAGTCTGGTTTCAGGCCTACCTGGGGTACCAAATCAGCTGGACCATACATCAGAGAATAAGTCCTACTTTCCTTGGATATAAAAACAAGGATGCAGGCCCCATACTCTTAACTAGTCCACAGTCTACAATAACTGTACACTACATTTTGCAAATAAGCTTCATTCAGCAAATGGTTGAAAAACCGAATGAAGACCCTTGAAGTACAGATGCTAAGGTTTTGGAATGCTACAGTACATGCGCTTCAGAAAGAATTTGAAAACAGAACTGTTCTGAATCACCTATAACTGAACCAATATACACGGGGGTTTGCAACAAAGACTGTCACTCTTGAACCATACCTCACTGATGGGATTGTAAGCTCTATGCCATTTGGCTTTTTCACCATTATTCCAATGCTCTTAAGTAGTTGAAAGTCTACATGAAGCATTCTATAATATTCTGATATTGATATTCATGAAGAATTCTTGGGTTTACACTGAAGTTGGATAACCAAAGGAAAGAGTTTATACTGCCTCCCATGGTCAAGGGTAGACAGGGCAGGACAAAAGGGTCTCAGACTTTTCCCTGCTGTGGAGGAGGGTGTTAATATAACTACAACACAAGACCTTCGCAAAAAGGAGAGGACCCAGTTCTGCTGAGATATTGTCAGGCACAAAGCCCACTATTGCTTTACAGTCCTTTCCACTAACATCTTCTCAGATTTAGTTTTCCAGTCTTGAGGAGGAAGGCAGGTTGGGGGGGATTTTACTACAGTAGTAATGGAGACAAACTTCTTTCAAATTCGTTTCTATACTCCTGGCTTCTTTGACATTATCTTATGGGAATCATCAACATCAAGATGAAAAAACATCTACAAAGCACTGAATTACTTGAAATCCATGTGTGCCGCTTTCTGTGCGAACCAAGCTATGCCAAAAAAATCACAAGGATACCAGTTTTAAGGGCAAAGTACAAGCTGAGCACAACCAAACAAAGGCGAAGAAATTGGGAATGCAATGGCCTAATCACAAGGCAGGTGTTCACGGCGAGAACAAAGGAGCTAGGTCAAAAACATTGCAAGATAATCCTTTGATGAAATATAGACTAAAAGTGGAAAAACAATCACTGGAGGAATGGTACATTGAAGAGCCCCACTTGGTGATGGGGAAATGAATGCACATTTTAGCGTCCACCTAGTATAAAAAAAAAAAACAGTGGCAAAGCCAGTAGATCTGGTCTTGGCAATCTGTTGTATTGTATCGAAGCATTTATATAGTGCTTACTGTCCCTATGTGAGGCGCAGAGAAGCTCTTTCTACATTGATAAGTTTTATTTTTCATTACAAGCATGAGTCACAAAATGCAAGAAATATTCTGTTGTTGCTCACCTCTGCCACCCTCCCCCCCCTCTGCCACATTTAGTTGATGCTTTCCCCTGTCCCACCCACCCCCGTTGTTGCTTACCTCGGTCCCTCCCACCTCACCCAAATTCTGTTGGTGTTGCTTGCCATACCCCTCCGCACCCACTCCGTCCTCTGCCCCCTCCCCAGTCATTGGTTGTACCATCTCCCTGACCACTTGCCTTAGTTGTTGCTTACCCCTTCCTCCCACAAAAAAAAAACCGATGTAGCAGCTGTCGGAGCTTTTTTTCTTAACTTTTAGCAGTCCTGCAAAGCAGACCCGCTGCCGTACAACATGGCTAAAACACATTAACAAAGCCAAAAACTCTTGCATAGGCAAGAGCTATTGGCTTTGCCAATGATTGTTTTTGACTAGTCGTTATGGGGAGAGTAACATCGAGGGTGGTACAGGAGGGTAGGAAAATGTCATGTTTTCATGGAGGGGGGGGTAAGAGGTGACAATAGCATGGGTGGGTGCCAGGACAACATGTATAATTTGTAATGGAATTCTTAACGCACTAACATTAACACGCTGAGGTGGAGGGTCAGGGGTAAGTTATACATACCTCCTAATGACTAAACTACTGTGCGCTGCTGATCCGCGGGGGCAGGGGGGAATTTGGGTGGATTATAAATATAAAATTGCAGCTGAGGAAGTGTGAAAAGTGGGGTGCTTTTACCACAGAGCTCTAAGTGACATTACAGACCACTCGAGATTCACTCGTTTGTTGTCCCTTAGAACCCAGATATTTCCAGTTACCTATCTATATAAATCTGTGTTGCTCACAAAACTGGCAGGATTCCTCGTTGCTGCAGCTTGCAGAACATATAGCAATTGTTTTAAGGAATATTACCCATAAGTTTTGTTTTGTGTTTTTTTAAATTTAAAAAGCGCACAAATCGTATGCTTTAACAAATTGCATTTTTATGCCATTTACAGAAGTGATTTCCAGGGCAAGATATCAAAGCTTTGATGCCATGCATTATGTATAGAAGTGTCAACTGCTTTTATGCAAAACTATGCTGACAAACTTTTATACCATTTGCATAACGCACGCCAAATTGCCGTCTCAATGAATGTGTTGTTAAACTTTTTGTCGGCTTGGAATGAAAAGCTTCTGTATGCAGCATGACTTGGCAAAGCACTATCATGTGAGGCAGATTTGAAACCAAAAAGGCATGTGCTTAATGCATTCCATGCTTGTGCATACCAGGAGGCTAACCGTTCTAAATCCCTTAGTTAGGGGCAAAAAAGGAGGACAACGGAAACCCGAAACCACTCTGCAGGAAGCACAGCACTTTAAAAAAAATAGAGAGTGCCGGTTGTTGCACTACGCAATTTTTGGTTACATTTCAGTCACACCACACTGAAATATAAGAATAGCGCCTAGACAAATCACAGTTGTGTTATTTTTGTTAACAAAATTATGATCAGCCTAAAATAAACGTTTACTTCAAAACAGTCTATGACGTGTACGACTGATAATATAACAGATTGGCAGAGGAGGAGGGTATTTTTCAGCAGGAGCCAAGATGTCTATAGTAACGTTCAACGAAATTGCCAGGAACTAACTAAAATCAAGCCATGGTTAGACAAACTGGACTTGTTGCTGAAAAAGCAAGGAAGGCAAGCGCATGCACACTCAAAAACAAGCATTGGTGAAGCTAATAGGTCTCACCTATGCGAGAGCTATTGGTTTTGTCAATGTTTTTGAGCCATGTTGTACAGCAGCACAGCTGCAGTGTAGCCTGGGTAAAAGTCATTAAACAAGCACTATGGTGCGGCCAGAGATGGCAGAGTGGTAGAGCTTTTTTTCTGGCAGGAGGGGCTGTTGCAAGCGACCACAAAGGAGAAGACGTGAGGTGAGGCAATCAACACTACAGGTGGGGGGTGGCAGGCAATGACGGGCCACCAATCAACAAGGACGGGGCAAGCAGGCACAGGCAATCTTATGGAGTGCAGTAAAGTGCAACTAAAAGAAATCAGTACCTCAGAAAGCGCAAGCAGTGTAAAGACATACATAGGGGACCGAAGCAGTACTTGGGCCCTGCTCCGGGAGTGGCAAATGCATGAAGTGAAACATGCATGCTCAGACCAAAGAGGAGCCAACAAATGAGTGGCATTAAAGCCAACCAATGGTAAGCAGTGGGCGCACTCTAAGCCCTCTGTGAGTAAACAAAATCTCTCACAAGCAACACCACATGCTTTGTCTCAGACGAGACCCAATGAGGAAAAAAAGAGGCAACTGATAAGGCAGGAGAGGTACCACCTGAAAGCAGAACATGAGATTATTGTAGATCCTCTTGAGGTCAGAAGACACCCCACACTCAGGCAGGCACAAGGGGGTGTGGGAGGACAATGTATATCCAGATCACAGCAAATATCGAGCAGTTGATCGGGGACAGGGAAATGGAGACAGCAAGGATTAACTTCCTTCCCTAACCCAGCTATCCTAAATGTAGAAGTTGGATTATTCCTTTTAGGAAAACTTCCTTGTAGGAAGGCCTCTAGAAGGCAGGCGACACCCTGGCAGAAGCGGCAGACAGCAGTAAATCGAACAGGAAGGAATATCATCAGTCTGTTATGTGTAACCACAACCAGATGGATGCTACACAGCAGATGATAGTGGCGTTTTAGATAGAGCGTCAACAATCTCCCACTCTTGCAGTTGGCAAGCCCAAGGATAAAGTCACAGACAAATATCTGGAAAAACAAAGGGAAACCAGCCGATGCGCTCTTTACTCTAAGAGAACACTCAAGACAGCAAATTGCAGCAGCTGCAAAGAGTTGAAAAACTATTTTATAGAGACCAGAAACAAAGTGCCTGATTCACAAAGGTAAACTTAGGCCTTGTGTAAGTTTACTACTTTTCGGTATTCTCAAAGGAAAGTTACTACTAGACAAGTTAGACTTTTGGTCTAAGTTTACCTATGTGAATACCGAAAAGTAGTAAATGTACACAAAAGCTTAAGTTTACCTTTGTAAATTGGGCCCACTGTGTTTAACCAAGTAAGTTGAACTTGCAGCAATCACAGCAGATCAATAGGTTAAAATATACAGGACTGCAAATTAACTACAAAACTCAGAAAAGTTTAAACCTCAGCTGCACACTGAAATGTATATTTTTCCTGCTTTTGCCGCTCATGCCTTTTAGAGGGTCTATAACGTATTTGTGTTACGAAGTCAGTTTTCCTTGGGTATGGGGTGCAATATTAAAAATGTGTCTGTTTGCCTCACACTCTATAATGGCCCGGACCTATATGATAAACCCATAATTTACAGCTACAGTCCGAAAGGAGCCGAAAACTGCAAACTCAACACATACTAGTAGCCTGAGTGAAGAGGGAAAAACTGCAGTCTACAGCTGCAAAGTACAGTGCACAAATGAAGTTTAATAAACATTACACACAAATTGACATTCAAAAACTTCCATACATATAGGACTTTAGTGCAGATTTTCTCAAATCCAACACCGAACCTGCTAAAGAATAAAGCGTTCATGCACTGCGGTAGTATCTTACGATGAAGTCAAAACGTCCCTTGCGGGGCCCTCATCAACAATATTCTTAAAGGAATGACAAATGAAACAGGTCTCGAATGGACATAAAAGACTAGATACTCCGTTAAATATCTGTAGGTTCAGGGTTTACCTTCGAACAGGTGAACATCATGGGTAGGAGGCAGTAGACATAATGAATTGTAGATGGACAATCCGAGTGTTATAACAGCTATGTAAAATAGTAAAATAAGGAGAAGATGAGGTAGTGTCATGGTCCAGCAGATCTTTTAATGTGGACTTTACCTACTGCGTCAAACACCAAGATGACTAGTTAGAAACTTTAAATAGGATACTGCAGAAGAAAGGCAGCAGTTCATGTCAGACAACCATCTGTAATGTGATGTGAAAAAATGTAGAAACAACTGGAAATTAAAGCAACAGGTAGCAGTGCCAATAACGAATCAACTCAAACACAAGTCTATTCAGTTACATAGGCCTGGTGCACACACTTCGATTTTGAGGCCAAATTAAAGGATTATGTTGCATGCACAAACGCACGAAGCGTGCCTACTTTCTAAAAGAAAGCTGTGCCCAAATTTTCTGGCTCCACCCATTTCGGTGATCCAGCCTAGGCATGGTAGAAGACTAAAACAGCATCCATGCAGGTGTAAAGATCAGCTTTTGCACAACATTTCAGGCCCCTGCCCGATGCAGTTTGCAGGGTAGCATTGTACGAACGTTCTCTGACTGTCGGGGCCAACCCTGCAACAGTATTTGTGATTGTATAAGGTACATAAAAATAAATAAAATAAATAAAAAAAAATGCCTTTGGACTAGGATTCCCATAAAATCCGATAATTGGCCTCCAATAGAATGCTTTGTGCCACTCGCCACCTGGGTTTTTTTTTCCTTTCCCCACAGACTTCATTTTTGCATCCAATGGTAGAACTTCTGTCTGAGTTGCTCATTCCAAAATGAATATTGCACCACATTAAAAAGGACATTTTGAGGTTGGATATTCATGTAATTTATGAACATCTGGCTTTATAAGCCGATACAGGTGCTGACATCTATGCAAATGCAGAGAGCGTTGCATTAGACTTAATGTGGTGTCGTTTTGTACTAGAGTCCCTATGGTCAAAGGAGACTTCATCAATCCAACAGAGTATAGATGTATATAGTTAGGTATGTTTGTGTTCATTTTACCTGGTTTTTTATGTCAGCTGTAGTGTTATACTTCATTATACATCCAGCAAGGTCATGTCATATGGGATGATGGACCAGCTTAAGATGGCAGAGTTCTGCAGCCATTCATTTTAACATTTAGAAGCTAGCAGCTGTTAATTGTGCAGTTAAGCTTAGCTGTTTCCGCAGTTAATTAGTCTGCTTTGGGACGTATAGCAAGTTCTTATTCGGGTGGTATATTTATGCCAGGATGTAAAGCATATTCAGTGAAACTAGTAAAGATATCAGTCCAAGATTGCGGAACTTTTAAGCTTGTTCAACGATTGTATGCGATTTTATAGATAAACATTTTCATGGAATACCATTCCTGAGAAACCATTTCATCTAAACTAGTTAAGAACAAAACACAATCATGAACATTCTGCTCCATCTTGTCTGATGAAAGTTCCTACGTGCACATAAACTACAGTCATTCTGATTTACCACAGCCATTTTGCACTCTGTTGGTCACCTTCATTTCACCCTGTCCTCTAGCAGCCTTCTGACTCTCTGACCAAACCTGATATGTGTGCTGGGGGCTATAAACTATTTCCACGACAAACATCAACATCACCTGCTGCCTCAAACTCGTCTTTCCTCTCATCCCTGCACAAACGGGTTACAAATACCAAACAGACTCTTGCAAACATGGTTTATTGCACTACACACAGCAAGACTGGTTTTTGCCAACAATGGGACCTGTTCTTATCAACAGAACGGACTCTTAGATCTGGCCGGTCTCACTCGTTTTTAGACCCTGAAGCAAGGTCCAGCTGCAATTAAATTGTCTGTTTTTGACCTGGGTGGGAGGAGAGTTAATGTTGGGCTTGTGTAACCATGTTGATAAAACAATGTCAGGCTTGTGTGACAACCTGCCCGGGGCGGAGACTCCAAGCTTGTAACCATGATAAAAGAAACAAATACATTGTGTAAAACTGTATAAAAGGAAGAGTCAGAAGCATTGCCAGTAGAACACCTCCCTGAAGACATCCTGGTGTCAGCAGTTGACGTGGTCTCCTCTAAGAGTAATAAACCTTTTTCTTGCCTTCCAGCTTCCAGCGCCTGCCTCGTTATTTTAGATAGTGAATCCAAAGTGGATTAAAGGTGACTTTGCGCCGGGCAGCATTGGGGATCCCAGGAGACTCGCTGCTTTTCACAAATTGGCGACCCAACAGGGGGCCCATCAGAGACACGTGGGTCCAGTAGAGAGGTCCTAACGACGGAGTGAACGACTAAATGATTGGAGTGCACCTGCCTGAAAGAGACCCTCGTCTGGCTGCCAATTGACTGAACTTCACCGGTTCCGAACGGACCTCTCTCGAGTGACCTGCGGTCCTGACTGGGGCCTTACAGGAACGCTGCATTGATTGTTGGAGTAAGAGGACAACCAGGCGCTGGAAGGGGAATACGAAGAACTGTCCATACGGTCCGGGTAAGGTCGTGAGAAAACATGACTTAAATTGATTGAAATACTAGTATTCCTTTTTGAGTTATTTGAGACATTCCCTGCTTGCAAACAACGTAGAATAGGAATATTCTCTCTTTGCAGACAGTGAAGGACAGGTAGTGCAGACTTTTGTCTAACATTAATTGAGATATTCATTTTGACCGCTAAATACGTCATGCCTGTTTTCTCTAGATTGTTTGATTGTTTTGGACCGGACCGTTTGTTAGAGGTCAGTCATCCGGCACCGCCGGAAGGCACCCCTAACAAGGACATGTACGTAAAATATGGATTAGCCACCGTAGCTTATAGCAAACTATGGCATAAGTACACTAGGAAGGACCGGGTAAATCTGTGGCCACTGACGGGATCTTTCGATCCCGCTAAAATAGAAACGTTAGAATTAGCTCTCCACAAAAGAAAGCTAGACCAGCCATGTTTGATAGTTTTGGTTTATGGCGAAAAGAAGCAGCTCAACGAAAGAAAAGAGACGAAGCTAGACAAGATAAAGAAACGCGAAAATCAGCTTACCAAGCCTGTAAAAAGTTAGAAGAAGAACTAAAAGAAAAGGAAATCGATAAAAAGGAACAGGAATCAAAAATATCAGGTCAATGCCCTGTTAGAACGCCCTTAACTCTTTACCCCGAGTTACCAGCAAAACAGGGGGTAGATGATTTATTGTTAGGTCCCCCAATGATATACATGCCACCCCCTTATGCCCCTACTCATCCCGTAGTACAACGCCAGGACCCCCAAAGTATAGCTGGAGATGGCACGATCGCCTCAGTCTCCACCACCTCTGCTCCCACCGAGTCACCCACACCAAATGCCTCATCAAAGGAGGCAGTAGTAGAGGTAGGAACCGAGGAAATAGGAGCACCCAGGGTCCCGCGATTAAGTAAAAATGAGCGAGCAGGCATTGATAAAATAGTTAAAACCCTCATAGATAGGAAAGAAACAGAAGAACACGTAACAGACATATGCGACTCCTATGTTGAAAACCGCAAACGATACTTTATTGTACGTCTCTGTTACCACACCCTTACTGCATATGAAGAGAAGTACCAAAACGTAGGGCCCGAGCGATTAGTGGCTCTCTACAGGAAGGTAGACATCGGAGATGAAGGCGACAACGATGTTGCAGAACTATTTTCATCCACACTAAAAGTATTGCGTCACCTCATAGAACAAGGACAGAGAGATAGGGACAGGACAACTAAGGTAGCAGGACCCCCAGTGGAAAAAACAGATAGCATGATGCCAATAAAAGAAGCTGCCCTTTACTGGGTACCTCCTAGAGGACAAGGGACTAATGACGATATAAACCATCAAGACGCTAGAGGAAGGGTGGTCTACAATTGGGTGTATCAGCCATGGGACAGACAGGACATCCTGACCTTCCGTAAATCTTTGCCGGATTTACGAAAGAACCCCACCGCCTTTTACGCCGAGCTAGGTACCGCTCTGGGATCAACAATAATGACACTTGCCGACATAGACTTGTTCTTCGGGTTATGTTTGCCAGCAGATGTGTGGAAACAGGTTAAGAAAGTAAACCATACCGAACTGTTTGATCATACCTGGGAACAACTCGACACACTAGATAAACAGCGGAACCCTGGTCAAAAACCAGTTAAAGCAATATTAGACCTCCCTGACAAAATAGTGCAGAAAGTGAAAACGCTGATCCCAGAGAAAAAGATAGACTGGTCCATAGTAACCGCATGCCGCCAGAAACCACAAGAGGACGTCTCAGAGTACTTCTCCAGATTTGAAACTGTGTTCTCTGATTACAGTGGACAAGACATGTCCACCGCAACCGGACACCACTTATTTGTGCAGAACTACGTCAAAGGATTACTGCCAGATGTATCCCAGAAACTACAAGCCAGCGAAAGTAGTTGAGCAGCATCTAAACCGACGGCCATTCTCCAAATGGCCCAGTATTACGAGCATCAGAGAAACGAAAATGACAGGGCTACAGAAAGGAAAAAGAAGGACTTGAAGGAAAGGGCAATGATAGCACAACTCCAGGGGGCGAATACAGGAGGGGAGCAATATAGGGGAGGAAACCAGCAGAATACCCCTAGAGTACAGCCACCTAGGAACAATCCATCTACATCATATGTAGGACGCCAAGACCTAGGACAGGATCAATGTGCATTTTGCAACAAATATGGACACTGGAAATCCCAATGCCCGGCTTTGTTAGGCGCTGCTAGGGGCAGAGGGGCGAGGGAAATAGCAATTGGACAGAGAGGAAGAGGACCTGGGAGAGAGTACGCGAGTGAAGCAAGCGAGGAAAGGCCAGGAAGAGTGAACGCATTTGACCATCCCAGACAGAATCAGTACCAACAGACAGATTATGACAATACGTACGACTTTGCATAGGACAGCCAGGGGCAAGGGAGGGATCCAGTCGAGCTCTGCGTTGATCAGCAAGGCCCTTATGTTACCGCTGAAGTCCTGGGCACAAGGTCGCCATTTTTGGTAGACACAGGAGCAACACATAGTGCACTATCCAAACGACTGATTCCAAGGGCACCCTTGTCAGGCTCACATGTGACCTCAATAGGATTTGACGGTACGCCCTCCACCAACCCTTTGTCCCGACCCATCCCTTTTAATCTTGACAGCAATGGCGTCGAAACGACATTCCTCCTCTCATCTAACACCCCAGACGCCATTATGGGCCTCGACCTTTGAAACACTTCCATGCGACTATCAGATGCTCACCAGACGGAGTGCGTGTCATCCTGTATGACAACCCCCAATGCCATAGAGAGAACCCTTTTCATCACATATTTTCCATCTCTGAGACTGACACATCCCTACTGGACACTTTGCCATCACACTTATGGGCTAGGGCTGATTCAGACGTAGGACGAATGATGATTGACCCAGTACACGTAACAATACGACAGGACGCAACCCTACCGAAGGTACCGCAGAACAAAATATCGCCAGAGGGTGAGAAAGCACTAACAGAGATCATACACTCTTTGGTAGAGGCAGGGGTGGTAGAGGAAGTAGTGAGCAACATTTGTAACAGTCCCATACTACCGATTGTAAAGAGACAGGGAGAGGGAGATGGGAAAGCCTACCGCTTCATCATTGACCTGCGGGAGGTAAACAAAATCGTAGTACCACAATACCCAGTAGTTTCCGACATCACGACAATTTTGACTTTAATCCCCTCCACTGCCACCACCTTCACTGTGATCGACCTCAAGAACGCCTTCTTTTCCATACCTATACACGAGGACAGCCGCTATCTTTTGGATTTACCCTAAATTCCCGTTCGTATAGATTTTGTAGAGCACCTCAGGGGTACACTGAGAGCCCAAGTATCTATAGCCAGGCGCTTAAAAGACAGTTGGACGCCGTACAATTACCAAATGGAGTGGCACTAATACAATATGTAGACGACATCCTTCTAGCAGCAGACACCATACCAATAGCAGTCACAGCCACCATCAAACTACTCCATTTCCTTGCTGAGAATGGTCACAAGGTCTCCCGAAAGAAACTGCAGTTCTGTAAATCACAAGTGACCTATTTGGGTCACCTTTTATCAAAAGAAGGAGAAAACTCACGCCTGACAGGATCCAGACAATTCTAGACACCCCTGTCCCCAAAAATCAGAAGCAAGTCCGCTCTTTGATAGGCCTCACCTCGTTTTGCAGACAGTGGTTACCGAACTTTAGCCTCATTGTCAAACCCCTTCTCTCCCTCCTAGCTAAGGACATCCCCTCACCTCTTCCCTGGACCCCCGAATGCCAGACAGCCTTTAAAGAACTACGCAATACCCTTTGCTCAGCACCAGTCCTAGGAACCCCAGATTACTCCAAACCATTCTTCCTCTACACACACGAAAAGGAGGGATGTGCATTGTCTGTCCTAACACAATCAATTGGTCACAAACAAAGCCCTTGTGCATATTTTTCTGCCACCCTCGATCCAGTAGCCAGAGCACTGCCAGCGTGCCTGCGCGCTGTGGCAGCTGCAGCGGTATCAATACACCAGAGCGAAGGAATAGTGCTCTCCAATCCAGTCACTGTTTTAGTACCCCATGCAGTCGACACTACTGAACCAGACCAAAACCCAACACTTGACTAGCGCCCGACTGACAGGATATGAGTTGACCCTGCTAGCACCGCACATTACCCTAAAGCGATGCACCACCCTCAATCCAGCCACACTGTTACC
Organism: Calotriton arnoldi; assembly: GCA_963921515.1. NCBI lineage: Eukaryota > Metazoa > Chordata > Amphibia > Caudata > Salamandridae > Calotriton > Calotriton arnoldi. The sequence continues at coordinate 348,107 of CAWUFW010009456.1, read as the reverse complement.
CCTACCCGAGAACGATTCTAACGTGGCTCCACTACACGACTGTGTGACACTAACCGATAAACAAAAAGTAGAGTAGACCTCAGAGACACCGCCTTTCTAGAGCCAGATGGAGAACTATGGGTGGATGGTTCGTGCATCAAACTCCCCGACGGCACCACCTCAGCTGCATACGCTGTCACCACAGCCCGAACCATTCTAGAAACAGCCCGTATTGCCCAACGTTCCGCCCAGGCAGCAGAACTCATTGCCCTCACACGAGCATGTATTTTAGCAGCTGGCACGACAGTTAACATATACACCGATAGCCAATACGCCTTCGGGGTGGTTCACCATTTCGGGATTCTATGGAAAGAAAGAGGGTTCCTGACTTCACACGGTACACCCATCCTGCATGGAGATTTAGTCTCCGCCTTGACGGAAGCAGTCCTCCTCCCCAAAAACTAGCAGTGATAAAATGCCAAGCACATAGGAAAGTGACAGATCTCATTGGACAGGGAAATGCGCTAGCAGACGTTACTGCCCGAGCCACAGCAGAAGACAGAACCATGACACGAATGTATGTGACCAGGTCACAAGCTGAACAATGGACTGATGCTAGGACCACTGTAAGGGACATACAGACTACAGGCACACAAGACGAATTGACCGAGTGGGAAAAGGTGGGACTAAAAGACGAGGAAAATTGCTGGAGAACTAAAGACGGAAATAAATGGCTGTTACCCAATGCCTACCTCATCCCCATATTGACCATGGCACATTTACCAGCACACATAGGCTCCACCCCCATGACTGAACTAATCACAAGAGTATGGCATAATGTCAAGATAACAGAATCTGCAAAGCGCCTAGTACAACAATGTATAGTATGCCTACAACACAACCCAGGGAAAGGGACAGTAGTACCACGGGGAGGGTTTGGAGTCCCTGATCACCCCTTTGAAGTCCTTCAAATGGATTACATCCAACTAGAGAGATGCCATGGTCTAAAATGTGTCCTGGTGGTTGTGTGCGCTTTTAGCAAATGGGTGGAGGCATATCCCACCCGCGACAATACTGCCATAGCCACTGCAAAAGTATTGTTGAAAGAATTCTTCCCCGGTACGGCCTTTGCAGAATTTTATGGAGCGACAACGGCCCACACTTCGTGGCCGAAGTGATACAGAACATACTGAAAGGGTTGGGGGTAAAACAAAAATTCCATGCCGTCTTCCACCCCCAATCAGCGGGCCTGGTAGAGAGACACAATGCAACATTGAAACTAAAGCTAGCCAAAATAGTTGCCACAACCGGGTTGAAATGGCCCGACGCCCTTCCATTGGCATTGCTATCAATGCGCTCCACCCCGACCAAACAGACTGACCCCGTATGAAGTGGTCTTCGGCAGGCCTATGAACATTTGGGCGGCACCAAGACCCACCTCCATTAACGATGTCCCGAACATATTAATGTCAGACTATCTGCATAAATTGACAAACGAGCTAACAATTATCCACCAACAGGTGCAGCAAGCCTTGCCTGACATATCCAGGGGCCCAGGACATGTGATAAAGCCTGGGGACTTCATCCTAGTTCGCAACTTCCAAAGAACGAAGAATCTGGAGCCCAGGTGGACGGGCCCCTGGCAAGTCTTGATCACCACTCGAACTGCCCTCCGAGTGGAAGGAAAAAAATTGGCTGCACGCCCACCACTGCAAGAAAGTCCCTCCAACGCTGGCAACCTGTGAAGAGGTGGAGGTGCAAGAGGAAGTACTCGCAAAAGACCAACCAGCTCTGAGTTGCTACCCACAAGAAGACACCCTCCAACTGTCTGAATTTCCCGACCCCACGGTGCCATCCAAGGAAGGGTACAACCTAAGATCGACGAAAAGGGGGAGCTCCAACAACCAGGCCACTAACTGAGTCAGAGTCTCAGATCGGTAGCACAGCCAAACGACGCTACCAGGAAAAACACCAAACAAAAGTCTGTGGTCCTAACAGTTGGTGAGCTCCTCGAAGATGATGGAAGAAACGGAACACCTGCAAAGCCACCGCAAAGACACCAAGACTTTTGAACTGCACAGTACAAAGATAATTGCACTTGTAGCTGCATTTCTCACCTGCCTCCTGCTAATGGTCACACTCTGGATCATTGAAGAGAATGCACCTGCATACAGAACATTGTCACCAACCATGCAACCAATCACAAAGAAAGAACACTATCTGGTATCACTACCGCCACATCTCCGAGAACGACGCAAAGAATTCTGGAATAATTCTTTCGTACAGATGCTGCACCAGCACAATCTTGCCACCAATGCCACTAACTGTTGTGTCTGTGGGCTGCTACCACATGCCACTGAACATTCCATCCCTTTCATCCCTTCACCCTTTTCTGTTCATGGATCTTGCCTTGCCTGGATGATGCTCCTACAAGAAAGTTACAAAGACAATGCCACTTCCGATGGGACAATCGCTCAGTTCTACAACGAGTTCTGGCTAAACCAAACAGGAAGAACAGCAGCTCCCTTTTACCCTCACACCTCCAATACGACATTCCCAATGAATGTCCCCTCCAAAGAACGAGTGGAAATACAAGTGTTCAATAATCCTGTCAGAGCCACATTTTCCTACCTGAAGAAAAGAACTGCTGCAACACTGACTGTGGCCCTATCTGTGGTGAACGTCTCTGGCCTTGTATGCATTGAAGGCCGTGGGACTAAGAATGTGGGTCACAGCACTTGTAATATTGTAAGGACTTTGAACACTGCCAATCCTCCAGCATTTGTTGCATCACCCAATATGTACTTTGTCTGTGGAACCAAAGCCTACACCTGGCTCCCAAGAAACTGGGGGGGCACGTGTTACATCGCCTTTGTTTTGCCACCGACCTACACAGCCCCTGCAGAGCATCGAGAAAAGCGTTCTAAAGAGACTGATCAAGCAGACTCTGCCGCATCACAGTTTGTTGACGCAGCAAAAGGGCTCGTCCCGCTATGGGGTCCGATGGCAAACAGCCGAGCCATCAGACATCTGTCTCAAGCGGTAGAAACCGCCCTGAACGTCACAGCTGGCATCCTCACCAACAACACTGCCGAGCTTCAAGCGGTCCGTCTGGTGGCCCTACAAAACCGCATGGTCCTGGACGTGGTACTAGCGGATCGTGGAGGAGCATGTCGCATCATTGGTGCCAGTTGCTGCATATACATCCCTGATAATTCACCCTCTGTCTATGAAGCAATCGAACATCTCCACAGACTGTCTTCAGAAATTCATCAAGGATCAGAGACTTGGACAATTGGAAGTTGGCTTTGGGGCATCTTAAAGGACTGGGGTTGGAAAATATCAATGTTTCTCTTGGTCCCAGTATTGGCAATATGTGGTTGCTGTTTGGGTGTACACTGTATACCACCTTTGTGTTCTCTTTGCATAAGTGCCTTGCGCCCTAAGACTATGGACACTCAGTTAACAAAAATGAGAGTAATGTATGAACAAGAAATACAGGACATTATGGAGATCGAAATAGACTGACAAGATGGCTAGTTATGTTCAAAGGGGCGACTGTTAAGAACAAAACACAATCATGAACATTCTGCGCCATCTTGTCTGATGAAAGTTCCTACGTGCACATAAACTACAGTCATTCTGATTTACCACAGCCATTTTGTACTCTGTTGGTCACCTTCATTTCACCCTGTCCTCTAGCAGCCTTCTGACTCTCTGACCAAACCTGATATGTGTGCTGGGGGCTATAAACTATTTCCACGACAAACATCAACATCACCTGCTGCCTCAAACTCGTCTTTCCTCTCATCCCTGCACAAACGGGTTACAAATACCAAACAGACTCTTGCAAACATGGTTTATTGCACTACACACAGCAAGACTGGTTTTTTGCCAACAATGGGACCTGTTCTTATCAACAGAACGGACTCTTAGATCTGGCCGGTCTCACTCGTTTTTAGACCCTGAAGCAAGGTCCAGCTGCAATTAAATGGTCTGTTTTTGACCTGGGTGGGAGGAGAGTTAATGTTGGGCTTGTGTAACCATGTTGATAAAACAATGTCAGGCTTGTGTGACAACCTGCCCGGGGCGGAGACTCCAAGCTTGTAACCATGATAAAAGAAACAAATACATTGTGTAAAACTGTATAAAAGGAAGAGTCAGAAGCATTGCCAGTAGAACACCTCCCTGAAGACATCCTGGTGTCAGCAGTTGACGTGGTCTCCTCTAAGAGTAATAAACCTTTTTCTTGCCTTCCAGCTTCCAGCGCCTGCCTCGTTATTTTAGATAGTGAATCCAAAGTGGATTAAAGGTGACTTTGCGCCGGGCAGCATTGGGGATCCCAGGAGACTCGCTGCTTTTCACAAACTGACGACCCATCCCCACCCGTAAACACCATCCATCGTTAATCCCCAAACACCATCAATCCCTGCACCCTAAAAGCCCTCAACACACCTAAACCACATTCATCCCTGAAGCCTAAAAGTCCTTTCTACCCAAAGAATACACTATCCCTGGACCATAAAAATCACTCACTACTCCCGAATCGAACCTATTCCACATCCCTCAAAAGTGTCAACGCCTAAAGCACACCCATCCCGAGCCAAACCCTAAAAACCCATCAGTCTTTAAAAACCAGCCACCCATGACCCATAAGAACAGCTAATGACCCTAAACTACTCATCCCTGAACCCTAGAACCCCCTTTCTACATTTAAACTCCAGCCACCCCATAAACCTTAAAAACCTTCACCAACCTAAAGTTCACCCTCTCCTGTACTCTAAAATTGAAATGCGTACACACCTGCCCCCTAGTCAGACACCAGACAATACGTATATAGCTATTCGTATTTTTCTCGAATTTAGCCCCAACTCAGGATGATTGCTGTTAAGGAGGACAGCGCTTCGGAAGTATGTAGGACATATATGGGGGAGATGTAGCAATGAGAGATTTGAGTGGCGAGCTTCCAGAGTTAAGATAGCTTACATTGTAACTTTATATTGTATAGTTAGCAGGGCATGCAGTGATTGAGGTAGTGAAGGGGGTAGTCTGTAATTTGTGCATTAGGTAAGGGTTTCATTCTCAAATTAGGAGGACAGTGTTTAGCTATTGAGCTCTATGTGATTGAGTTGTACCATAGAAGCGCTTATGGACATAGCTTCACCTTATATTAGATCTCACTCAAATGGCTGGGTGAGAGTAATGTAATCATGTAATAACATGAACTACGTGCCAGCAGATACGAGAGTAAAGAAGAAAAAAATAAATATATATATATATATATATATATATATATATATAAAACTCAGACGCACCGGTTCTACGTCTATGAACATATATATATACACATATATATATATACACACACATATATATATATATCTTAATCTTGTAGGTTAGGTGCCAAGTTTATAGCCGCAGTATGTATACATACATATTTAATCTATCTTTTTGGCAGTGGTATACGAGAAGGACAATAGTGGACACCGTGTGCCATGTAGAGTGGTGAAGTGTGTTTTTTTTTTTTTTAAATAAACAATACAAGGCTGGAGCCGTTTTTGATTGGAGCCTAATCGGCATCATGCAGCCTTTTTTCTATAGATAAACCTGCAATTTACAAGGTTTTAATACCTGGTATTTACGAGAGGGCTACAAACATCGCATACAAGGCTTCGGTCGAGGAGGTAAGCCGGATGCAGGAATTAGAGTGTGGCATCTAGTGAGTTTTATATATATATATGTCAGTGTGGCGGTATAGCCCATTAAACACACATGAGATGGAGTACAAGTAGAACAATTTGGTGCGGTGGTTTGGCCTTCAAAAATGCAGGAGATGGAACATGAATTGAACACTGGACAAGGTTTAGTCACTTAATGAGGGCTCCTGGTGACTGTGTATTCTTCGACCCGTGGTGTTGTTTGAGGGTGTAATGTACTGATGCAATCTGGTGGAATCTTTTTACTTGCTGGTCGTTTGTTGACATATTTCTAACCTATATAGATAATAAAAGGAGTTAATTTCTTTTATTCAGCACAAACCGTACATTTACATAGAAAATGACACTGAAGGGGTCCTGAATAAGGTGGTTATGAATTACTGAGGCCACCGAAACGTGCATTGACCGTGTGTCCACTCCCTGGTCAAGACACTGATGGAAGACTTGAGGAGTCTCCTCTGTGTTGGTATGAGGAATTCTGTGGGGAGTGGGTGCTTGAAGTATGTGTTGTTGAGTGGTTGATATGAACGGATGAAAGGTTGGGGGTTGTGGTTCTGTTATAATCTATATTTTTTGTGATTGATGAAATATTGCATTTTTAATGAGATTTTAGAAGTAGAAGAACTATACTGAATGTACATATTAATGAAGTTTGTTTATGGTATGGTCATTGTTTTTTATAATCAAAGTTAATGAATTACTAAGGGGGTTGTTAAGGATTGAAGATTATCTGTAAATAAATCGGCTGGCGGGTTCTGGAGTATACACTGATCTGTTATCCCCTGTGCCCGAGCCACAAAGACATTTTTGGGGGTACCCTTCATGAAATAGTTCACTCCAACAATACAATCTGCATGACAATATAAGCATGAGCAGGGCTTTCGAAGACCAAGCATAGAAAATGTGATGGACCTCAGTGTATGGCTGAGCCACAATGTAGACCTGTTGTAGCAAAAATATGGATAACCAAAATCTCGAGGAAGTATATATTGATAATTTCAGATTTACTATTCCTAACACCACATCTATGTATTTTCACGAAATATATATACATATTAAGTATGGTGAGCCAATACTTAAAAATGCCGATATTTTGTTGCCAAGATGACTGCTAGGTTATTTGCGCACATACGTATAACTTAATATTCTGGTACCATTTACAGGGTAAAATCAAGATCGACAATGCTTGTGAATTAGACCCAAGTACTCGTACTGCCACCACACAATATTTTCGCTGCTTTCATCTTGTGAGCTCTAAATTAAACACAACACAAGTCAGGCTGCTTACTAAGATTGGATCTTCCTTCTCAGGAAGGGTACAAGAGAATATACCCTTAAGACGAAGATGTGTTGCCACCTACTGAAATATCCGACTGCATTTCCCCTAAACCTTTTACTCTCCACCCTACCTACAAGAGCCCTCTTTGACCAACGGTTTGCCACAAAAAACAGCTGCACCAATAAAGTGTTCAAAAAGGGAGCCCTTTCAGCGTAGCTGAAAGCAGATTAGGCATTTTCAAGTCAATTTTTATTCAGGCTTTGCAGAACGCTGTATAAAGACAAATTTATTAGCATCATTACAATCGCTCAACTTGTTATGCTGATACTATACATATGCAAAGCGGAAGCTCGGCATCCATCTGTTTTCTTTGTGCATCACTAGTCATCTAAATCCACTGTCGGGTTCGACCGCCATAAAATAAATATTACCATCCAACTGCAAAAAAAACGCAAGCACAAAGAAAGAGGAAAGGCTGTCACTACTCTGAGGCACATTAGACCTCGGTATTAAGGCGTGTGCAAATCTTCAATTAATGTCATCTACTCGTACAGCAAGATAATCAAGCCAATTCAATATTCATAAAAACATGCATGTCCTTTTCTGTACATGCAGCGCTATTTCTTAGGGGAGGCTGAGCTGACAGCCTTCATCATTTCAGCCAGAGCCTAATGTGTTTGAACAGGATCTGCTAGCTCTTCGCACATCCCGAACCACTTAATAATAACCTCTGACAATTTACTGACCGACAATAGCTGTTCTCACTTTTGGAGCATCTACACACCACCGGAAAAAAGGTGGGTAGCTTTAGCTGTGCCTTTTGCCTGGCAAGAAATTGTGAGCAGTCAGCATTCTGTCCGAGCAGAGACAAGAAAGGCACTTTTTTTTGGGTTTGGTGGTGAAGCTGACCAATACCAACTTCAAAAGCAAGCCAAACCAGGGACCTGATCACACCAACCAAGCAAGGCCCCCGTGGAACCGCAAACAGGCACTAAGTATTTATTAGATAGATTGACATTTTCAAATAAGGCATTCTTCTGCTAATTAAAGAAATAGAGTTTCTTCTTACTTGCATGAAAATTAATATCTGCTAGTGACTACAAAGCTACGCAAAGATACCAGGATAGGGGATCATTAGAAGAAACATCACCTCATATGACAGTTTAAAAGTCAGGTATCACCCAAAATCATGCAATACACATGTACGTCAAGCTAAGCAGACAGCCAGATATCAAACAACGAAGAGCATTAAATACCCATGATATTACAATGATTTTCTTTAACGAGGTCTTTTACAGTCAATATTGAAACCCTTTCTTTGAGATGCATGGTCATGGCGTACCACACTTACAACCAAATGAAGTTTCGCATCTTAATCCGGAGTTGAAAAACTGTTGCTTACTCAGCACTAATTTCGTAAATTTACACAATATCTTGGATGATTGGAAAGAATAGGCCTATGGTCTAGAAAAAGCGATACATAAGCAAATACAGATTCTTCATTGTTAACCACTAAAATACCTAGCCAGGATCGCTCAACTGGAACTTTACAATCAATGAGTTGTAATTAAAATTAACCGGTACTCGATAATGCGATAATGTGCTAGTTACAATGTAGGTATAGAAAAAGAGACAAATTAGAAAAAACAAAGGATAAGTTAGGGTTCAGATGCCTTCTTCGCCACTCAAACATAAATGAATGAGTCCACTATGCACTTTTCTGAGTATCTGGAGGTTTCTTTTTTGCAACTGCTCTTTCAGTAGCACAAATGTGCTTCAGATGTCCCAGCTATAAAATAAATTAAGGAGGAGGTTGAATTTTTCCACTGTTTAAAAGGAGAGCCATAGCTGTAGATATGCAATGATAGTTTGTGCAATTATTGATGAAAAGCACACTTTACACCAATCCCAAATAGAACCAAAATCAGATCAACTGTTATCCACTCAATGGTAATGAGTTTCCTGATGATCTGCGACCAGAATGGTGAATATATTGGGCTAAGATAAAGCAGGTGCATTGTCACTCTGATTCCTTGCATCTAGGACAACAATGCACATAATTGTAACACAATATGTATACTATAGCCTCATAAAATGCGGTCAGAGATAACACAAAAAAGCTAGGTAGAACAAAACCTTATATAATTCTTCTAGAGTTCATTATTAGTCTTCAGATGTTAATGTTAACTGGGATTTATAGAGCGCATAATCACCGACAGGTCTCTTAGCGCTGCGAGAGAGTAGCTAAACCCCGCCAACGGTAGATTGTACATACTCCAGATTAAAGCATATGTTGTACCCATGTCCATTCATCTGTCATTTCATGGGTCCAGCCATTCTCCTCATGTTGCAATGTTCAATATATTTGTGGTACCATAGCATAGAGCTATTCAGAAGAATATATTGCACTGACAATTTTTTCCTTGACAACTCAGTTTATAGGTCCTAACAAGAGTAATTTCTTCAAATAATATAGTAATGATGAGAAGTCATTGCTCATCTCTTCCCATAATGGTTGACCATTTATTGAATTGACCATTTCATCTAGGACATTTCTAGTAAAGAAAATAGATTCAGGGATTTTAGATAGAGATGCCATCTTTAACAATGCAAATTCTTTGTTACCTCCAAGTGCTGTGCGCAAACATTTTGGATGTTTAAAACAAAAAGGTAGGATATTGTACCAAAGAGATGAGTTCCTGCACTCTTAATTTTTTGCCGAAAATTTTTTGATTTTTAAATTCAGTTAAAAAGGCCACAAGTGGACTGGAAATGTAAGCGAATACAATCGGAGAGAAAACTAAACTGGTCAAATTCTCACCTGAAAGGTGCAAAAAAAAAAAAAAAAGGTAGATATCCAGTAGAAAGGAGGCCCAATAATATTTTTAAAAATTGCACAGCCCAGACCAGCTTGCTTGGTGTTTCTATGTAGGACTTCTCTGGAAATTCAGGATTTAAATTTTTTTTTTATTTTTATTTTTTTTAAATCAGGCCATGTAAAGCTATTTACTCACCTTTCTAATTTCACAAAAATAGAAAAAAATATATCGGGTCTGAAACAGATAATAGCCTCCTGGTGCGAAACAATAGCCAGTAAGCAGTCTGCATTAAGTTATATTGTGTGTTAATGACCTAAACACGGTCAATGAGTTATTTCATAAAGAAGCCGTCAACGACTATAGGAAACAAAAACCAGTTAGAACGGATTTTTACAGTCTAGTATCCCGGAATATAAGAAACTCCTTACTTTGAACACCGTTTATGACTAGAACATCTTTCACGCTGTGAAATGCAACTTTAACTGCTATATTAACCATATGGGGGCGCTTAAATTTAGCCATATCCTCCCATAAATATTTCCACTGCACCAAATTAAGAGCGCTCTCTGCATCCTCCAGCACGACAAAGGGAAGTTGAAATTGAAGAGTCTATACATGTAAAAAATTACAGTACTGTTCTATACAACAACCCCTCAAAGTCTTATTAGTTTGGATAGGTAGATTACCAAGATGTTCAGCAAGACCAAATATATTTTACTGTAAGTGAGCAACACAGATAATGACTAACCTGGACACATTTCTTCTAACTACATAAAACAAAGCACAATCAAGACCACTACAGGCCACCCGTAAAAAAAATGGTAGAATCGTACAAACAGTCTAGATTAGTAAATAATATTATTCAGCCTTTAAAAGCAGATACATTTTAGACCACTAACTAGTTAAGATTTTCTTAAGCGGCCTGACCTACACCACAAAGGCTAAAATCGTGTTAATACCAGTGGCAGTACATATTACATACCCATTTTAAAAACAAACCCATTCACACAGAAGATGCATTTATTAGATATAAAACAGCTAACTTGCACCATTAACACGAGCGCTTGGTTGACAAATGTCGCATGACGGCATAAAATGTGTAGGACATAACTAAAGATGCAAATGCCCCATGATTACAATCAGACAGTAGTGCAAAAGGTAACACATACACCACGAGGCACCATACTGATCTAGTTTAAAGGAGAAACAGAACAAGTTAGCCTGCGACTACTGGCTGAACTGAAAAACGGACCAAATCATACTCTGGAGGGCAAGCCAACAGGGACAAATCAAAAGTAAACACAATAGACATTTATCGGCTATTTGACACATCATTCATGACCTCTAAATGCCACCTTCATAGTGGTTTAAAGTACAGTCAAACATAGTTCCACGAGTCCAAGCCAGAGGAAATGATCCAATGCACTTATCAAGTGCCTTTAGATGACATGGTGACAAGTCCAGGACAAAATAGCGGATATTTAGCTTGACTGCCTCCTTAACCAGAAATGAAAGCTCTGAGAGACTGCTTGATGTCCTGTTTTGTTGAACTGGACCTTAATCAGTCCGATTCCAATATTCTTAGTTCATGCCAGTTTTTCAGTGATTTACGGTACCTGCTAGGCCACCACTTTGCTCACAACGATCATGCCAAAGGCAGCTAGAGGGAAAGCCCAACTTCTGAGAGATTCCGATAACATAGAAAAGAAATCCTTCTTTCAGTCTCTGTGTTATTGAAGCCAAGGCAAGATCTCGTCAAACTTCTAATCCGAGACAATCAGTACATTGACATCTGAACACAACCCCAAGGTAAGACTAGGTGGGGACCGTGACAAGTTTGTGGGAACCCCACACCCAAACACCAGTCTTACGGCAATAGTAAACAGCTTATTGTCCCACTTGGATTGATCGAGATGGGCAGACAGTTGCAAAAGACCTATCAGGTTTCAGTTGAGAAGGGCACCAGATTCTCTTCACATGTATAAAAACAGTGTACAGCCGAATAGAGATGAACTACAGCAGGTCAAATTATGGCACAACACAAATCTGCCACATAGATAACTAAGAGCCTAAGGGACTAGGCACATCCCCACCTACAAGAAATTTAAAAAGTTAGCATCTTGAATGACTACTTTTCCATACAAACTCGTACTCAAGTGCAATTGGTCAATACCATACTTCTCCAAATTTGCCATTAAATTCCTCAGCCCAGTGTCAAAAGGCCACACTGTGGTACACAAAACATATGTAAAGTTTTGATTTGGTGGCCAGAGTGCCTCACTAGGGTGGACAGCATCATGAAACTTAAAACAGCCCATCATAAAACGCATCTCATTAGGAGGCGCTAAATAAATGTCCACTGTTGATAAACAGCTCTGGTAGTTACTCTGCTGTAAGCATCAAGGACAGCATTTTTCAAAAAAATCCTAGCTATTCCCACCTTTAAAAATGGGGTACAATAGGCTTTCATTCCATGAACCGGTAATCACTATATGAATCACTCAAAACCTAGAACAATAATTAAGACCAATGAAACGCTCCACGTCCATGCAAAATTAAAGTCTTAGTGTGAACGCTCCAAAAAATAAAACCTTCTGAAAAAGAACCTTCACAGTGATCGATCATTTCAAGCAATTTTGCACCACTACGTGCCAAAGCCACCCCAACTTCTTTATGCATCTCATTAAATTATTCCTATTTTTAAATGGCAAAGTTGTTTGGTTCGTTATTGAACGACCTCCAATAAAAAATGTTTAGACTCCTGATAATGGCAATGCCCTTTAAATCCACCAATTGGCCATGGCTCTGTGTGAGGAAGACAAGTCAGAAACACTTATCTACTGATACTCTAAAACAGAGGTCTTCAATCTGTGGGGCGCGACCCCCAGGGGGGCCGTGGAGTCTTGGGAAGGGGGTCGCGCATTTCCAGGCCTCATTTCTACCTGGAATCCAAAACATGTGCTTTTCCTTTGGAAATGACACCCGCCTGGGACGACGTTTTATTCCTATCTTTAAAATACTTCAACTGAAGTTAATTGAGGCTTCTATGCTGTGAAATGAAGAGGCCGGGCAGACCTTCATGCCAGGGTGCCTGCTTTCCTGAATGAAATGCACATCCTGCGCTATGAGTTAATCTGCAAATGTAAAGGGTGCTTGGGAGCAGTTCTGGCTTTAATTGCTAGAATCACTCCAAGCATTGTGATGGCAAAGATTTGTTTTTTTAGGGGTAGTACAAAGAGTTAACAACTGGGCTGTAAAGTGCATGCTTTTAATAATGCATTACTTATGGTCATATTTTACTAAAATCGACATTTTGTAAGCTCCATTTGGTCCAAAACTATTTGCACAGTTTGTAGCAGTCTATCTTATAATAAGTGTAATGCAAGCATAAAATACTGACCTACACATTCACAGTGCTTTCTGTCACAGGCAGTGACCTCATAGCACTAAAAATACACGTCACTATTCTCCACTGCACCAACCAAATTTCATTCTGTGGCTCTCTGGTTACACACAGACCTCTGCAGTGCATTAACTAATAGAGGTTTCATAATGTACTACAGTGCATTTCCCACTGAATAACAACTTTTTAAAATGTATTTTTGATTTAAGCTACCCACTATTTTATATGTGGCTACCTGATGATGAAAGACCTAAAGAACTAACAAAATATTTGGGGGCTGATTTCTGAGAGGCTTGCGCAGAGTGTCACTTTTTTGATGCTACGGCGGCACAAGCGTCTCAATCATATCTATGAGGCGGCGCAAAGCCACCCTGCGTGACTTTGCATGGCCTCATAGATATGGAGTAAGACAAAACAGCGCAAGTCGCTGCGTTGCCTTACTCTATGTCAAGTAGGCCGGACTGGTAACACAAACCAGCCGTGGCATTGCTGCTGGACCGCCTAGGGGTATTGGAAGGGGGGAGGGTGTGCTGGTGAGAAGCAGCACTGCTGACGCTAAGCATTGCTGCTGCTTTTGTTACGGGGGCAGATATTACAGCACTGCTCCAAAACCGGCCCCCAGTAACAAAAGCGGCCCCCACAGCTCGAAAACCGCCCCCATTCGTCCGGCCCACTGGGAAAACGCCTGGTGCCCGCTACAGCCAGTCCGGCCCTGCAAGTAGGCTTTCCATGGGCATTGCAATGGGTGTTCCCACGCAACACCCATGGACTTTGACGCTGCCCTGGATTTGCAAAACCATGTAAATCTAGGACAGCGGTAAAACCTTACTCCTTCCGACAGCAGGCGTAACATGTTATTTCCTATTTCCATGTGTGCTGCATTCTGCAGCACACATAAAAGAGGAAAACCCCTCTCGGGATTGTTTTCCTGCAGGAAGGTGCCTCTTCCTGCACAAAACAAATCTTGCCTATGTTGGCGCTAGGCAGCAATTTGTGCACCACCACAGGGGAAAGGACATTAATGCACCATATTTCATAAATAAGGTGCATTCCTGCCCTTTCACATTGGCGTAGGGCAGCGCAGCAAAATGATTAGCTAGGCTGCCCTAAGCCAATTCCTCATAAATGAGGCCTTTTGTTTTTAGGTACACTTTGACTACGCCTCCACGCTCACTGACCTTTGGTTTGCTAAACACAGTTTAATATTATTTCCTCACTGTAAAAATGATTTGCTGTGGGAATTGGGGGCGTTTATGGTTGTCGATAGTTGTCGATGATGAGGAGTACCAAGTTCTAGAATTGTTTTTTCAGGAGGGGGCCTTACACCTAAAATATTTTGACAAGGGGGTCTCAGCATCAGAAAGTTTGAAGACCTCTGCTCTAAAAGCTTCTGAATTACATCAGAGGAGATGATTCAAAGAACAGATAGTGTAACAACAAACATCAGATTTAAACTGTGCTATGTGGAAAATTATAACAGTTTAATTCCAACCTGAAACCAACAGTCCATAGCATTTTTTTTTTGTTTTAAAGTTTTATTTAACGAGAACTTGACCCAAAGGCATCGGCGCGCTTTACACGAGCACCAGCTGCATCACAGACATTTTTTTGGGCACAGAGAGATGAAGTAATTTTCCCAGAATCACAGGATCTTGAGCGTCCCTGCCGAGACTCGAACCTTGTTTCCCAGCTTCGAGGTAGACTGCTCTTGCCGTTAGGCCACATCCTCTCCCCAAATCAGCAATCAGACAATACAAAATATTTATTTACATCACCTGGTCAGCAATATTGAAATGTGCTTTTCTTAAAATTGTATACACTCATTCAGAGGCCTTGGAGTCTTTTTGTAGTTCCTAATGAAAAGAAGAAAAAAAAAACTATACTTTCCTACAGTTTAAAGTCAATTGAACTGACTTTATTGATAATTCAATGGAAAGACATTTCAGGGTAAATAAGCTACAACACCAAAGTTTTCCAAAATTGAAGTGTTGTATTACACCCATGTCAAATTTCACATACGAGCTAGTTCACAACAACTGCTTGTACTGTTAAGAACAAAACACAATCATGAACATTCTGCGCCATCTTGTCTGATGAAAGTTCCTACGTGCACATAAACTACAGTCATTCTGATTTACCACAGCCATTTTGTACTCTGTTGGTCACCTTCATTTCACCCTGTCATCTAGCAGCCTTCTGACTCTCTGACCAAACCTGATGTGTGCTGGGGGCTATAAACTATTTCCACGACAAACATCAACATCACCTGCTGCCTCAAACTCGTCTTTCCTCTAATCCCTGCACAAACGGGTTACAAATACCAAACAGACTCTTGCAAACATGGTTTATTGCACTACACACAGCAAGACTGGTTTTTTGCCAACAATGGGACCTGTTCTTATCAACAGAACGCGGACTCTTAGATCTGCCCGGTCTCACTCGTTTTTAGACCCTGAAGCAAGGTCCAGCTGCAATTAAATGGTCTGTTTTTGACCTGGGTGGGAGGAGAGTTAATGTTGGGCTTGTGTAACCATGTTGATAAAACAATGTCAGGCTTGTGTGACAACCTGCCCGGGGCGGAGACTCCAAGCTTGTAACCATGATAAAAGAAACAAATACATTGTGTAAAACTGTATAAAAGGAAGAGTCAGAAGCATTGCCAGTAGAACACCTCCCTGAAGACATCCTGGTGTCAGCAGTTGACGTGGTCTCCTCTAAGAGTAATAAACCTTTTTCTTGCCTTCCAGCTTCCAGCGCCTGCCTCGTTATTTTAGATAGTGAATCCAAAGTGGATTAAAGGTGACTTTGCGCCAGGCAGCATTGGGGATCCCAGGAGACTCGCTGCTTTTCACAAATTGGCGACCCAACGGGGGGCCCATCAGAGACACGTGGGTCCAGTAGAGAGGTCCTAACGACGGAGTGAACGACTAAATGATTGGAGTGCACCTGCCTGAAAGAGACCCTCATCTGGCTGCCAATTGACTGAACTAAACCGGTTCCGAACGGACCTCTCTCGAGTGACCTGCGGTCCTGACTGGGGCCTTACAGGAACGCCGCATTGATTGTTGGAGTAAGAGGACAACCAGGCGCTGGAAGGGGAATACGAAGAACTGTCCATACGGTCCGGGTAAGGTCGTGAGAAAACATGACTTAAATTGATTGAAATACTAGTATTCCTTTTTGAGTTATTTGAGACATTCCCTGCTTGCAAACAACGTAGAAAAGGAATATTCTCTCTTTGCAGACAGCGAAGGACAGGTAGTGCAGACTTTTGTCTAACATTAATTGAGATATTCATTTTGACCGCTAAATACGTCATGCCTGTTTTCTCTAGATTGTTTGATTGTTTTGGACCGGACCGTTTGTTAGAGGTCAGTCATCCGGCACCGCCGGAAGGCACCCCTAACAAGGACATGTACGTAAAATATGGATTAGCCACCGTAGCTTATAGCAAACTATACACTAGGAAGGACCGGGTAAATCAGTGGCCACTGACGGGATCTTTCGATCCCGCTAAAATAGAAACGTTAGAATTAGCTCTCCACAAAAAGAAAGCTAAACCAGCCATGTTTGATAGTTTTGGTTTATGGCGAAAAGAAGCAGCTCAACGAAAGAAAAGAGACGAAGCTAGACAAGATAAAGAAACGCGAAAATCAGCTTACCAAGCCTGTAAAAAGTTAGAAGAACTAAAAGAAAAGGAAATCGATAAAAAGGAACAGGAATCAAAAATATCAGGTCAATGCCCTGTTAGAACGCCCTTAACTCTTTACCCCGAGTTACCAGCAAAACAGGGGGTAGATTTATTGTTAGGTCCCCCAATGATATACATGCCACCCCCTTACGCCCCTACTCATCCCATAGTACAACGCCAGGACCCCCAAAGTATAGCTGGAGATGGCTCGATCGCCTCAGTCTCCACCACCTCTGCTCCCACCGAGCCACCCACACCAAATGCCTCATCAAAGGAGGCAGTAGTAGAGGTAGGAACCAAGGAAATAGGAGCGCCCAGGGTCCCGCGATTAAGTAAAAATGAACGAGCAGGCATTGATAAAATAGTTAAAACCCTCATAGATAGGAAAGAAACAGAAGAACACGTAACAGACATATGCGACTCCTATGTTGAAAACCGCAAACGATACTTTATTGTACGTCTCTGTTACCACACCCTTACTGCATATGAAGAGAAGTACCAAAACGTAGGGCCCGAGCGATTAGTGGCTCTCTACAGGAAGGTAGACATCGGAGATGAAGGCGACAACGATGTTGCAGAACTATTTTCATCCACACTAGAAGTATTGCGTCACCTCATAGAACAAGGACAGATAGATAGGGACAGGACAACTAAGGTAGCAGGACCCCCAGTGGAAAAAAACAGATAGCATGATGCCAATAAAAGAAGCTGCCCCTTACTGGGTACCTCCTAGAGGACAAGGGACTAATGACGATATAAACCATCAAGACACTAGAGGAAGGGTGGTCTACAATTGGGTGTATCAGCCATGGGACAGACAGGACATCCTGACCTTCCGTAAATCTTTGCCGGATTTACGAAAGAACCCCACCGCCTTTACGCCGAGCTAGGTACCGCTCTGGGATCCAATAATGACACTTGCCGACATAGACTTGTTCTTCGGGTTATGTTTGCCAGCAGATGTGTGGAAACAGGTTAAGAAAGTAAACCATACCGAACTGTTTGGTCATACCTGGGAACAACTCGACACACTAGATAAACAGCGGAACCCTGGTCAAAAACCAGTTAAAGCAATATTAGACCTCCCTGACAAAATAGTGCAGAAAGTGAAAACGCTGATCCCAGAGAAAAAGATAGACTGGTCCATAGTAACCGCATGCCGCCAGAAACCACAAGAGGACGTCTCAGAGTACTTCTCCAGATTTGAAACTGTGTTCTCTGATTACAGTGGACAAGACATGTCCACCGCAACCGGACACCACTTATTTGTGCAGAACTACGTCAAAGGATTACTGCCAGATGTATCCCAGAAACTACAAGCCAGCGAAAGTAGTTGGGCAGCATCTAAACCGACGGCCATTCTCCAAATGGCCCAGTATTACGAGCATCAGAGAAACGAAAATGACAGGGCTACAGAAAGGAAAAAGAAGGACTTGAAGGAAAGGGTAATGATAGCACAACTCCAGGGGGCGAATACAGGAGGGGAGCAATATAGGGGAGGAAACCAGCAGAATACCCCTAGAGTACAGCCACCTAGGAACAATCCATCTACATCATATGTAGGACGCCAAGACCTAGGACAGGATCAATGTGCATTTTGCAAAAAATATGGACACTGGAAATCCCAATGCACGGCTTTGTTAGGAGCTGCTAGGGGCAGAGGGGCGAGGGAAATAGCAAGTGGACAGAGAGGAAGAGGACGTGGGAGAGGGTACGCGAGTGAAGCAAGCGAGGAAAGGCCAGGAAGAGTGAACGCATTTGACCATCCCAGACAGAATCAGTACCAACAGACAGATTATGACAATACGTACGACTTTGCATAGGACAGCCAGGGGCAAGGGAGGGATCCAGTCGAGCTCTATGTTGATCAGCAAGGCCCTTATGTTACCGCTGAGGTCCTGGGCACAAAGTCGCCATTTCTGGTAGACACGGGAGCAACACGTAGTGCACTATCCAAACGACTGATTTCAAGGGCACCCTTGTCAGGCTCACATGTGACCTCAATAGGATTTGACGGTACGCCCTCCACCAACCCTTTGTCCCGATAGGATTTGACGGTACGCCCTCCACCAACCCTTTGTCCCGACCGATCTTAGCGACTGACACGACAGTTAACATATACACCGACAGCCAATATGCCTTCAGGGTGGTTCACCATTTTGGAATCTTATGGAAAGAAAGAGGGTTCCTGACTTCACACGGTACACCCATCCTGCATGGAGATTTAGTCTCCGCCTTGACGGAAGCAGTCCTCCTCCCCAAAAAGCTAGCAGTGATAAAATGCCAAGCACATAGGAAAGTGACAGATCTCATTGGACAGGGAAATGCGCTAGCAGACGTTACTGCCCGAGCCACGGCAGAAGACAGAACTATGACACGAATGTATGTGACCAGGTCACAAGCTGAACAATGGACGGATGCTAGGACCACTGTAAGGGACATACAGACTACAGGCACACAAGACGAATTGACCGAGTGGGAAAAGGTGGGACTAAAAGACGAGGAAAATTGCTGGAGAACTAGAGACGGAAATAAATGGCTGTTACCCAATGCCTACCTCATCCCCATATTGACCATGGCACATTTACCAGCACACATAGGCTCCACCCCCATGATTGAACTAATCACAAGAGTATGGCATAATGTCAAGATAACAGAATCTGCAAAGCGCCTAGTACAACAATGTATAGTATGCCTACAACCCAGGGAAAAGGACAGTAGTACCACGGGGAGGGTTTGGAGTCCCTGATCACCCCTTTGAAGTCCTTCAAATGGATTACATCCAACTAGAGAGATGCCATGGTCTAAAATGTGTCCTGGTGGTTGTGTGCGCTTTTAGCAAATGGGTGGAGGCATATCCCACCCGCGACAATACTGCCATAGCCACTGCAAAAGTATTGTTGAAAGAATTCTTCCCCCGGTACGGCCTTTGCAGAATTTTATGGAGCGACAACGGCCCACACTTCGTAGCCGAAGTGATACAGAACATACTGAAAGGGTTGGGGGTAAAACAAAAATTCCATGCCGTCTTCCACCCCCAATCAGCGGGCCTGGTAGAGAGACACAATGCAACATTGAAACTAAAGCTAGCCAAAATAGTTGCCACAACCGGGTTGAAATGGCCCGACGCCCTTCCATTGGCATTGCTATCAATGCGCTCCACCCCGACCAAACACAGACTGACCCCGTATGAAGTGGTCTTCGGCAGGCCTATGAACATTTGGGCGGCACCAAGACCCACCTCCATTAACGATGTCCCGAACATATTAATGTCAGACTATCTGCATAAATTGACAAACGAGCTAACAATTATCCACCAACAGGTGCAGCAAGCCTTGCCTGACATATCCAGGGGCCCAGGACATGTGATAAAGCCTGGGGACTTCATCCTAGTTCGCAACTTCCAAAGAACGAAGAATCTGGAGCCCAGGTGGACGGGCCCCTGGCAAGTCTTGATCACCACTCGAACTGCCCTCCGAGTGGAAGGAAAAAAAATTGGCTGCACGCCCACCACTGCAAGAAAGTCCCTCCAACGCTGGCAACCTGTGAAGAGGTGGAGGTGCAAGAGGAAGTACTCGCAAAAGACCGACCAGCTCTGAGTTGCTACCCACAAGAAGACACCCTCCAACTGTCTGAATTTCCCGACCCCACGGTGCCATCCAAGGAAGGGTACAACCTAAGATCGACGAAAAGGGGGAGCTCCAACAACCAGGCCACTAACTGAGTCAGAGTCTCAGATCAGTAGCACAGCCAAACGACGCTACCAGGAAAAACACCAGACAAAAGTCTGTGGTCCTAACAGTTGGTGAGCTCCTCGAAGATGATGGAAGAAACGGAACACCTGCAAAGCCATCGCAAAGACACCAAGACTTTTGAACTGCACAGTACAAAGACAATTGCACTTGTAGCTGCATTTCTCACCTGCCTCCTGCTAATGGTCACACTCTGGATCATTGAAGAGAATGCACCTGCATACAGAACATTGTCACCAACCATGCAACCAATCACAAAGAAAGAACACTACCTGGTATCACTACCGCCACATCTCCGAGAACGACGCAAAGAATTCTGGAATAATTCTTTCGTACAGATGCTGCACCAGCACAATCTTGCCACCAATGCCACTAACTGTTGGGTCTGTGGGCTGCTACCACATGCCACTGAACATTCCATCCCTTTCATCCCTTGACCCTTTTCTGTTCATGGATCTTGCCTTGCCTGGATGATGCTCCTACAAGAAAGTTACAAAGACAATGCCACTTCCGATGGGACAATCGCTCAGTTCTACAACGAGTTCTGGCTAAACCAAACAGGAAGAACAGCAGCTCCCTTTTGCCCTCACACCTCCAATACGACATTCCCAATGAATGTCCCCTCCAAAGAACGAGTGGAAATACAAGTGTTCAATAATCCTGTCAGAGCCACATTTTCCTACCTGAAGAAAAGAACTGCTGCAACACTGACTGTGGCCCTATCTGTGGTGAACGTCTCTGGCCTTGTATGCATTGAAGGCCGTGGGACTAAGAATGTGGGTCACAGCACTTGTAACATTGTAAGGACTTTGAACACTGCCAATCCTCCAGCATTTGTTGCATCACCCAATATGTACTTTGTCTGTGGAACCAAAGCCTACACCTGGCTCCCAAGAAACTGGGGGGCACGTGCTACATCGCCTTTGTTTTGCCACCGACCTACACAGCCCCTGCAGAGCATCATCGAGAAAAGCGTTCTAAAGACACTGATCAAGCAGACTCTGCCGCATCACAGTTCGTTGACGCAGCAAAAGGGCTCGTCCCGCTATGGGGTCCGATGGCAAACAGCCGAGCCATCAGACATCTGTCTCAGGCGGTGGAAACCGCCCTGAACGTCACAGCTGGCATCCTCACCAACAACACTGCCGAGCTTCAAGCGGTCCGTCTGGTGGCCCTACAAAACCGCATGGTCCTGGACGTGGTACTAGCGGATCGTGGGGGAGCATGTCGCATCATTGGTGCCAGTTGCTGCATATACATCCCTGATAATTCACCCTCTGTCTATGAAGCAATCGAACATCTCCACAGACTGTCTTCAGAAATTCATCAAGGATCAGAGACTTGGACAATTGGAAGTTGGCTTTGGGGCATCTTAAAGGACTGGGGTTGGAAAATATCAATGTTTCTCTTGGTCCCAGTATTGGCAATGTGTGGTTGCTGTTTGGGTGTACACTGTATACCACCTTTGTGTTCTCTTTGCATAAGTGCCTTGCGCCCTAAGACTATGGACACTCAGTTAACAAAAATGAGAGTAATGTATGAACAAGAAATACAGGACATTATGGAGATCGAAATAGACTGACAAGATGGCTAGTTATGTTCAAAGGGGCGACTGTTAAGAACAAAACACAATCATGAACATTCTGCGCCATCTTGTCTGATGAAAGTTCCTACGTGCACATAAACTACAGTCATTCTGATTTACCACAGCCATTTTGTACTCTGTTGGTCACCTTCATTTCACCCTGTCCTCTAGCAGCCTTCTGACTCTCTGACCAAACCCGATATGTGTGCTGGGGGCTATAAACTATTTCCACGACAAACATCAACATCACCTGCTGCCTCAAACTCGTCTTTCCTCTCATCCCTGCACAAACGGGTTACAAATACCAAACAGACTCTTGCAAACATGGTTTATTGCACTACACACAGCAAGACTGGTTTTTTGCCAACATTGGGACCTGTTCTTATCAACAGAACGCGGACTCTTAGATCTGCCCGTCTCACTCGTTTTTAGACCCTGAAGCAAGGTCCAGCTGCAATTAAATGGTCTGTTTTTGACCTGGGTGGGAGGAGAGTTAATGTTGGGCTTGTGTAACCATGTTGATAAAACAATGTCAGGCTTGTGTGACAACCTGCCCGGGGCGGAGACTCCAAGCTTGTAACCATGATAAAAGAAACAAATACATTGTGTAAAACTGTATAAAAGGAAGAGTCAGAAGCATTGCCAGTAGAACACCTCCCTGAAGACATCCTGGTGTCAGCAGTTGACGTGGTCTCCTCTAAGAGTAATAAACCTTTTTCTTGCCTTCCAGCGCCTGCCTCGTTATTTTAGATAGTGAATCCAAAGTGGATTAAAGGTGACTTTGCGCCGGGCAGCATTGGGGATCCCAGGAGACTCGCTGCTTTTTACAGTACTGCTTGTTTTGGCAAAGGAGAATGCCAAAAGTGTGTCATTTTCACTACCACAAACCCCGTGGGGAACAGCTGTGTTCATCATTTACAGAATTAAGTTGTCACACCCTCCCCCTCGCAAAAGGTAACGCTTATAAACAAAATTTTTAATTATTGCAGTGACTTGGAATCATAAGTGAACTATATAAAAGTGTTGACAATTCACACTGACAGCTCTTTAAAGTTCAATTATATAGGCAGGGCCACTAGAATTATGCGCCCCCCTGGGGCTTCTGCATAAATAAGCATTTACTGCACAACTTAACATTCACTGCATCATTTGCATATTTCAATAAAAAGATATGTCTAACACACACATATCAAACTTTACTAAATTAAAGCTCCACATGCATTGCTGCACAGACATATTACAAATGGTTAACCGATTGTTTTACTGTTACCAATTACTGTACGCTAGTGTTAAAACTGGTAGTTGAATTGAATCTTTTGTCCGGATAGTATTAATATACGCTAAAACACAAATGACACAAATGCACATTTGCACATTTATTCCTTCACAGAGAAAATATATTTTCCAGCCGAAATAAAGAATCTGAACTACAACATTGTTAGAACTTTTGGGATCCTTAACCCATTTCAAGTCTGGGTAGTAAACTCAAGATTTGTATGAGTTTACCTACTTGAAGGCGGTAGGACGTCCCTGAACACCAACAAATCCTCCCATACTGGCAGAGCTGCTGCATTCACAAATCCCAACTGCAAGAAAAGTTAGTGACTCCAACTCCTTCAATCAGTAATGAAATTCTGTTAACCCACATTAAACTTCAGCACGCAAAATGATTTGAGAGTTCAGTCCCAAGTGATCAACGTGTAGATGATACAGGTGTCAAAAAGGAAACTGATCTTCCAAATACAGTACTTATGAAACCAAACAAGATCTGCTTCTTCTGCATGTTGTAAGGTAAAACCACTAGTAGACTCAACTGATACTACATGTCTAAACGTGGTTGTCATTGGTAATGTGCAATGTGCTTTGCATGAGGGGATGGTGGTGAAGATAGCCTAACCGCTCCAAAGGCATAATTATCTGTATGTGCCCAAGGGGAAAAAGAAAAAAAATAACTGCTTCTGTGTTGATTCCCCCCTGCAGATCTGTAGTCAAACAAAAGGACCTCTGACCTACACACGTTGGCTACTAAGAACTTTCAGAAATGCAAAACAAACGTGATCCGTGAAAAGGAATATTTTAAAAGCATTCATAATAAACCTAAATAAACACTATTCTTTCACATCCACACTTTTTTAAGAGTCTAATTTAACAGCTGCCTTTCAATAACAACTCAAGCACGGTCTAATACTAAATATGAAACCCAAGGTGTTTGTTATATTTTTAAACATGCAATTTAGCCTAATTACTCCCACCTCCAAAAGTTGTTTTCTCCAGCAATTCTGCTTACAAGAAGGCTAAACAGCCGGGTCTACACAGCAGGTTCATCAGTAGATCAACATTAATTAGACAAACAAACGCATTACAATGTCAAATGGCACTTGCAGGTGTGCCAGCGGGCTGTGTGCAGGGACTCGATACATACGAGGACACGGCCAGGATGTAGGATACCGTTCCAAGTCTCATCAGAGCCACCAGGAGCGCAGCTTCTGCATCAGGACATTTGCTGTGACAAGAGTTAATTCCCTAATCCTCTGAAGCAACCATGCTTGAATGGTGGGACCTGGCCAGAGCAACTGATAATGGATAGATGCTTTGAATTATGGGGAGTTATGTAACAATGGGGTAACCCGAAATACCACTGGACCCGGGTAGCATGCAGTACAACAAAAAATGGACGCAGTGGAATTCAAATTTTACAAGATACTTAGTTTTAGGTTATTCAAACATCACCATGATATATTCAAATGAATGATTTTAATCTCTGCATCAAATGATTATTCACAACAGCAATATTGTCAGTACATTTTATTAAAATGGTGCTCAGAAAAGGGGATAGAGTGCTCGGTGGGAAATATGCGCTAGTGAGGGTTGTAGGAAAGGAAATGTGTAATATATACATCAGATACAGCTGAAACCTACCCAGCCAAAGATGGCAAATTAATACAACACAAACCTAGCAAATAATAGGCTCAGATAATTCGTCTATGCTTAAAAGTTAGTGCAAGACAGTCGACGTTTCGACCCCTATATACACAATAAAGGTAATTTGATCCTTATCCTGGGGTCTTCATCAGGACCAAAGACTGGAGGAATGGGGGAGAAAAAGTGAGCACAGATTTCGTGCAGCAAGAAAAATCAGGCCGCAGATGTTGAAGAGGTGGGCCCTTAGGCTCTTCAAGGCGTGAAATTGGATCACAAACAAACTTAGAATGTGGGCTTCGAATCCTCACAATACATGGGTAGGTGGATCTTGACTTCCAAACACCCGGAACAAGGTTAATCAGTAACCTCCTCAAAATTCAAGACTTTTATCTCATAATTGCCTTTTGATAATCTTCAAGGAAACCACCCCCCCCCCCAATACGAAAATCTTTACCTTTCTTGAGCAGGGGTGTCCTGCTTCAACGTCTGCGGCCTGATTTTTCTTGCACAACGTAGGCGGTCTTGCACTAATTTTCAAGCATAGACGACAGATGAATTATCTGAGCCTATTATTTGCTATGCTTGTGTCGTGTTAATTTGCCATCATTTGGCTGGATAGGTTTCAGCTGTATCTGATGTATATATTACACATTGCCTTTCCTTTCCTACAACCCTCACTAGCACATATTTCCCACCGAGCACTATCACCTTTTCTGAGCACCATTTTAATAAAATGTACAGACAATATTGCTGTTGTGAAAAATCATGTCATGAAGAGATTAAAATCACATTCATTTGAATACATCATGGTGATGTTTGAATAACCTAAAACTACATATCTTGTAATATTTGAATTCCACTGCGGCCATTTTTTGTTGTACTGCTGAATTATGGGGAAGCATATACATTCCTGAAACTCCCCCACAGGCGTGTATATGCTTCGTAATCCCATTGCAAACCATGCAACCAAAGTGCGGTTCACAGACACTACATGTACTTTCAGAGGACGAGCCTGCTCCTTTTAGGTACTCTTTTGACAACAAAGATTACAGAGACACCAGCTTTGACCTTTCCAGGCAAGCCTGGCCATGCCAGCACGTAGCCAGAAAAGTGTTGCTGGCACAAACTGGGCTTATCTGGCAGGAAGGAGGGCAGAGTGACACTGGTCTGTGGCCATGGTGCCCTCAACAGCAGGTTTATGTTGAGTTATGGATTACAGTGTTGCACCACCACAAAAATGGCGGCCACGCATGCATTATCGAAGATTCGCTGCACAAAGACACAGCGGTTAACTGACAGTTGGTTGCTGCGCTTACTGACAGGGTTAATGCAGGGCTCATTAGTAGCCGGGAGTTCCGTACACTGTAGCTGTCTGTCAAAACGTCATCTGGATATATACAACAGTTCATGCAACGATCAACGTGACTGCAGGAACGTAGGCTTCCCGTACTCCTCACTCACCCTTACTCAAACAATTACCATTATGAGGAATCAATTTTTCTTGCTCAGCATTCGGTGCATGCAATAACTGGATTAATTCATGCTGCCCGTTCTCAGCAAAAAAGTATGAATGCAACCAAAATAAATTAAGAAATGAAACCAATAAATCAAGCAAAACTACCAGATGTTGAGATGCAAGTTGAACCAGTCAGGCAACGTCCTACAGCATGCAGTGAAAGCTTGTCTTTACTTTTCTCTTTAGAACAAGACATTCCATCAAACTTGTTTCCTTCGAGCAAATATTCCCAATAGTCTACAACATATATGGCATGCACTTTTGCACTGCAAACCCAACCATTTGGCTCCCAGCAAATAGTTTGTCAATCATGTTTCAGAGAAAGCTAGTTTTATCAATCCAAAGCCAAAAAGTCCAACGCAAATAAATCCATGCTTGCAAGGTCACTGCCAGAAGAGGGAAAGTACAAAGATTTACATGAGCCACATTCAACCTCTTTCCCTTGATCGTTTTGGGTCAATTAAAGGAGCTCAGCTTCTGGCTTTAGCAACTTCAAAGGTTTGTCACATTGGAAGACCTTACAGTCACTCCCATCATGCATTTCAATCGGAGACGCTAGAATAGATCACTCTTTTATATAAAGCAGCAGCAGATGTCAAACACTTGACTGTGCTTTGTCCAACAAAGACGAGAATGGTCAGTAGGTGGACGACGACGTCCAAATCAGCCATCTGGTGTGTAAATTCTCGAATAGTAGACAGTGGTCATGACTAGTGATCCCAGCAAACGGTGGTCTATTCTGGTTGAACCAAGTCAGACAGAGGACTCGGGGTACATCTGCGAAACACAAACTTCTCAGTCCTAAACAAAGCGTTTTTCCCAATAGACTAGGACCTAACTTCTGGGGAATTATCGTTAATATACACACATTACTACAGAGTGCAAGTGCATTGTGCAGCCCTGCAACTATGGGCATAATATAGTCTGCGCTCAGGAGGAAAAAAAAAAAAAAAAAGAGAAAAGGATACACCTAACATCCAGTCCGGCAAATCAATGCCATGCGCTCCACCTTGCAGACAGCAATTAAACTAAAGCAGAATCATACCATTTGAAGCGCTCTGGTTTCCAGACCTTACATTTTTCAGTAACCAACGCGGGTAGCAGCAAACCTAGTATGTGTGACCAAATAAAACAAATAAATACATGAAATCCACACCAGAAACAGCGAAAAACCTTAGTTAACATCCTGACCCAAAAGACGGTCATTCAATTAAATTCATTTTATATATATTTGGGAGTGCACAGCACCTTATATAAATACTTTGTCGATTAACGCCAACCTTCGGCAAAAACCAAAGTAGGACTGGGGTCTATAGCCTTTACGTGAAAGCCGAGGCAACGCTATGTCGGGCCATAAAGAAATTCTAGGACCAAGATAAAACATGCATTTATTTTGAACATTTAAATTGACTAAGTGAGGTGCAGGATATGGCGACAACGATGGCAGAGGATAACTACTGCAAACCTACAGAAGGTGCAGTCAGAGTAAGGTTGCACTACTCGTTTTGCTTGTTTCATTTAAAGAATGTAAAGAATTTTAACTTCACTTTTTTTTTTACATATTTAAAAAAACTCAAACATTAAAATATTGACAAAAGACAGACAAGAGCACTGAAAAACATAGCATAATATTCACAAATCCCAAAAATTACTGAGAACCAATCTTTCAGACCTTTTTCTGAACATTAAGTGACTAAAGCACGTGGTAGGTCAAGCGAGGATTCCAACGAGAATTAACATAATGTAGTTCTAAACAAGAATCTGACCTTGCACGGGAAATACAGGGCTTAGCTAATGCATCCATGTCATCCAGTGCCCCACCCCTTCTAATCCAAATAATTTATTTTGCAATGTGTTCAAGCAGGTAAAACAGGTCAAAAGATCCATATAGAAGAAGTATGGACATTTATGGCAAAGATCAGCACATTTAAAACATCAACCATCCGATTTTAGATCTTATAAAAAAAAAAATGCCCACCGAGTATGGGTAGGGGGATGCTGCCACATTTTCCTTTAACTGTTGAAACTCGGTAGGAATAAGGAGAAGATTCCAGTATTTCATATTATTGCTAACTGATCAGGATCAAACAGTTGCCAAACCAAAGACTGCAAATGCAACATACGAGTTTTACTGGATAAAGACCCCATTGCCATCTCCAGACATCCTAAAAAATTGCAACTGGAACCATCCAAACAGAGAAGAGGGACCCCACCAAGGGAATTACCTTTAGGAGAGGGCCAAATTATGCGGCAGGTTGGAGTAAATTACGTGGCAAGAAAAGGCAAGTTATGCAGCATTATGTGGAACATTTTGTAATAGCATTACTTCATTATTTAGTCATTTGTAAACTTGGTAACACTGTCTGTGCATTGGTTGCACCTCATTAGTACCAGTTTAATACCCACATATAGCATTAAGCAACATAAAGGTGACCAGTCCAGTTTTCCAAAGGGCCTTCCAGCACGGTGCAACACTTCTCGCTGAATCTTTAGTAACTTTAGAACCGTTTGAGCTAGAAACAAAATTAGTTTTTGCTAAAATTTGCAGATTATGCGGCATACGATATATTATGTGGCATGTGTAGCAAATCTATAATTATGCGAAAATCGTCACTATCACAGGATTCCAGTGGCCATGCCGTTAATGATATAAAAAGCTTAGCTAAAGTCCAGAGGAACCTGTGCAAAAGGAACAAAAAAAAAAAAAGTCCAAAAGAGGTATGGACTCCTGGAAACCAAATCTCCAAGAATCTAATTTTGCTGATCTAAGATTCCCAAGAACACGTCCAGCCACACGGCTACACAATGCTTTCAGTAAAGCACCCAAGCATTGTTTTGCACACCATGCCACATCAATTTGGACCCAGCCATATGCAAATCATTCTTGACCCTGCTCCATTAAGACAAATTCAACTGAACTGCCAGGTCACATCCTCTTTGATCCAGAACACAAGCAACCCAGGACCAAAAAATTCAAGTGTGTGCCCAAAGTATATTAAACTGGTTGGAAATCAAGGCAGTAACAATGGTGGTGGTTAGATTTGTGTGCTTTCATTGTGGCAGCATTGCACACCCTGCCAGATTTGACAAGCGTCCTGCTAAAATGAGGAAAGGTCTTGAATGTGGAATTTTTTGGTCATTTTGCAAGAGTCTGCAGGAAAAAAAAAAAAAAGAAGACTGGTGTTGATAGTCTTACTGAAAGTAGTTCTTCAGGAAACTAGTCTGATGACTTCCCAGATGAGTCTGATATGAAGAAAAGTAGTTGCAATAAAAATGTTGTACTAAATGTGAATAGTAATGATTGCAACAACCCATTGTGTGTTATTACATTTGGAGGAATTTCTTTACAGGTAGCAGCTGACTCGGGATCTCCTTTTACAACTATATTCAGCTTGGGAAGAAAATTTTGTAAGTATTATTGGCTCCCATTTAGAGCCCACAGATGTGAACCTGGAGTTTCACAGGTGAAAAAATTAACATGTTGGGTTTCAGAATACTTGTTTTTGAATTTAAGGGCAGAAGAGCCACTTGCAGATTGTATGTTGCAGCTGACGGACCATCTGTCCTAGGTTGGAAGGACCAAAGAGCATTACAACATTGCTCTTGATCCTAACAGCACAGAGCAGGCGTTGGTTGCAGGTGATGGGGAAGAAACTTAAAATTGGATCATGAAAAAATGTCCTGATGTGTTTAATAACAAAACTGAGAAACTCAAAGGTTACACTCATAAAATCAGAGTGAAAACGTCTGCATCCCCTAAAATATACAAAGTACGTAACATATCTTTAGTGGTGAGGGATGAAGTAAAGTGAGAGCTTACGAAATTGTTGGACACCGTCATTATCGAGCCTGTTGAAGCTTCAGAGTGGATGTCGCCATTGGTCGTCGCAAGACGTGCCAATGGAAAAATTAGGCTCTTACCTCCTTCCTCATGTTCTCGGCCTCAACGTCTTTCGCGTTTTCTGGGCCTTCGGCGATGTTGTCCTCTTCTCCACTCGAGAGTCCCAGGTCTCGGAGCGATGGAGGTGCCCCTTGCCCCAGCATGGCGTAGTTAGCCCTTCGTTGTCTCTCTCTTACTCTGAGTGTTTTCGGTGTGAACGCCGAGCAGGCATTGCAGTCCTCGCTTCGGTGGTCGAGCTGCAGGCAGAGGTTGCAGACTGGATGCTGGTCCTTCTGCGCGTATTTATGTCGGCAATTTTCGCAAAATTTAAACTGAGTTGGGTCATTACCGCGCTCAGGGAACCCCCTGTATGCGCATCCTCCGTGGAACGTCGAAGCTTCGGATGTTCTCCTCCTTCGTCGCCCCGGTTAGTTGCTTCGCAGTCCGGTAACATATTGTAGACTTCTCTGCGATTTTCCGGCGATTCTCTCTCCAAAGTTCAGAACCAACGGCGGAAAAAGAATCTGAAGATGGCAGCCACAGGGGGGAGCTTCCGCAGGAAGCGCGTCGAAGTCACGAAGGGACACCAAATGGTGGTATGTCGACGCCCACCTGGGCCACGAAAAAAAAAAAAAAAAAAGGAAAATACGACAATCCGGACCAAACCACGAGATGGCGGAATAATGCACAGCATAGTGAATCCAGAAAGATTCACACTGCAAAACTTAACATATTTGTGGATCAGTTTCCGTTAGAGGATTGATGAAATGCTCTCGGTGACTAGGAATTCCCAATTGTTCTCCACCATGATCTCGCCGCAGCATATCACCAAATTTTGTTGCATCCTTCGAGTAGGGATTTGACAGCTTTTTGTACACCGTTTGGCTTGTTTCCAGTGCTGTCGTATGCCTTTTGGTCTAGTGTCTGCAGCCGCTGTGTTCCAGAGGCTTATGACAGAACTGTTTGGTGATATGCTGGGGTTGTCTTTTTCTAAGATGATATCTTGGTAATAAGTAATGACAAGTGTTCATAACAGATTAAGGAAGGTTATGAACGTACGATTGGAAAAAGATTTAACTGTAGAAATCTCTAAATGCAAGTTTGCAGAAAGGATGGTCATTTATTTGGGACATGAAGTCAATTCAAAAGGGATTCAAACTGAAGAGAAGTTAGTGAGAGCCATTGTGGAAGCACCATCACCCAAATTTAAGGATGACCTTTGGTCATTCTTAGGGTTGGCGGAGTTTTATGTAAGGTTGGTAGAGAGATTGTCCGAAAAAACTCATGCCATGACAGCGCTATTAAAAAACAATGCACAATGTCAAAAACGGCTTTAGTAAAGCACCGAACTTACAGGGGTTTGACCCCAAGGCAAATACTGTGGTCACAACAGATACAAGTGGCAGTGGTGTCACCCAGGTTAGATTTGATGGAAAGGAAAAAGTGGTAGCGTTTGCATCCCGGTCACTTACACCAACAGAGGAAAGACTGAATTGTACAGTACAGAGTTTAGAATGTGTAAATAGCATGTTCTGTTGAGCGCTTAGCATGTTCTGCTGTGTGCATTCCAAATTCTGTGTTCGGAAAATATATATATATATATATATATATATATATAATATAGTGGAGTCGGAATGTTGCGTCATTTTTAGTTGGCAGGGACGTTGATACATGGTCTACTCTGTGGATATGAAATAAAGAGCTACTAAATCTTCCCACGTGTACGAGTTATTCCCATGTAAGCTGCTACAGTCTCTCAACAGGTAGGTAGCCAAGAGTGTAAAACTAACATAACAAAATTGTACGTCTTGAGAAATAATTAATTCATTTTCACCTATTTAGGACCAAAAAAAGGTTTATTTAAAAAAAAACACATTTTAACTAGAAGGGCGTTCAGTGAAGTACAATCTGCAGATCACAAATTCTAATCCAGACAAACCAATCTCCATAAACACATTCCATCAAATAGTAATGACAGCATCTGCTATGTACAGTGCAGAGGAGGATGAAGAGCTACATAGAAAAATAAATGAATTACTTCTTCCTCCTGGCAGACGCTGGTTATGTAACCTGTATGCCAAACGTTACGACAGTGTATTCTCAAAATTCTCAGACCGTGTCAATGGGGCTCAAATGTAGTGCTTTTAATAGGACTTCACAAAAATCCGAGGGTGCACAACGTGTGCTTACGTTCAGAATATGCCCGTTAGAAAAAGATGAATGCACGAGACAGGTCGTACACGTCTTCCGCAGAAATCGCAACAAATTTACGTGACATGGTCAACATGTTTACAAAGATAGCGTCTATGCTTGTGAATAAAACCCTATTCATCTGAACTAAGCAGGCCAAGGAAAAACACCCTGCGATTCCCATGTTCTCCTCAATGTCGAAATGGGTGGATAAATCTAAAGCCTGCTCTCTCAAGAGTTGCTTTATAGGCAATTTTCTTCCAGTATCAAGGTCTGCAATTTCCATTTGGCTGCCAGTTTGCGATTAAATTCATCACCTTTATTATAAAAACGCGGTGCACTCCACGGCCTGCTGCACAAGCATTGTAAGGAAGACATTTTTCACAGCTAACGGCAGCATCGTTCCCAGGCAGCCACCACATCCATTCAGACATTAGCTTCTCCGACCTGATGCAGAAATCTATCACTCATCTGCGGCGGGCGCCCCCCCCCCCGCGAGAAACACGAGCGCGGCACCAGCAGCGCTGTTCGGCAGACATCTTTGGACTGCAGCCACTGTTCTGTTGTCCTTCGATGTTTACACTTGCCAGCCCTGCCCACAGACAATTACATTAATTTTGAATGAATTGCAAGAGGCTGGTACTCTGCCGATGTTCATCACTGAGTGCAAGTGAGTGAGCTGTGGAGGATGACGGGGAATTTACAAGTCCGGCAGAGACCAGTAAAAGGGTAATTGTGAAGCTATAAGGCAGAGGTCTCCAACCTTTTCAATAGTAAAAGATACTTCTAGTCAACGAAAGCACCCTGAGCTGCTAACATTAGTGTTGTAAGAGTGACCACAGACATCAGATTAGTGACCATCCTATCAAGATTACTAGCAGTGATCCCCCACCCCAGTACAGGGTTGTCAGCAGTAATGTAAAGAAGGCTTTGACAATTTGGAATGCCTCTACATAGGTAAAACATAACAGCCGTAGCTGCAATGCCACTAACACCAAGATGTTAATATTTGTGATAAGTCTTCAACGCCACATGATTTATCACTCAAATATCAGATTTGAATATATTTTGGAAATTTGAGTTCTGGCATTTTCGTCTTTAATACAAACCTTTCAATTTTGTTATACGTACATTAATTTAACCATGCAAAAGCCTCTGAATTAGTATTCCGGGCTGCACACAGAACTACTTACAAGGTAGTTGGAGAACTACCAGTATCTCAAAGCCTCCAATAGAGTCCATTTACAGCACCAGAAGTTCACTAGCCAGAACCCAGCAGCCACAAAAACAAAAGGTTTCGTTTGTTGGTTCTAATGTTCAGATATAATAGAGCATAAGAACTATTGCACTCAGTCTTAGATTTAACAGAGGATTACATTTTGGAGTTAGCTCACTTTTCAACAATGACATCCATAGGCACAAGCGAAAACACCATAGACGCAAATGAAAATTGCTACTAAGCAGCAGTACGTTTCTGGCCATGATCGCTCCACCTGAATTTCTTGCACCCAATCCACCAAGGAAAGGTGGTTGGCCTGCAAAAAAATGAAACCGGATTTACACCACGTATGCCCTTTCTATTTGATCACCGATCACCCACAAAATATGTACATAATACTCTACAGGAAGAAAAAAATAAGCACGTGGCAGCAAAAGCAGCAAACCCTGACATACATAAAAAAGTATCTCATCTCACTATACACTGAAAAGTATTGAAGAGGGCAAAGGGAACGAAACACTTGTTCGTGTAAGTTCACAAGCAAGACTCCTACTCGACTACCCTGCCGCACTTTTACAACTCTGTGCTAATATAAAAAAAAAAAAAATCCGCATCTCAGAGTGGTGGCACCCACCCAACGTTAAATGATGGATCCACTTGTACAGAAGTCTCTTTGGCTTCAATCATTATACAGACACCTCACTGCATCAAAAGAAAAGTATTGGAGCATTGGAGACTAAATCAAAGATCATTGCCAATTTGCTAACTGCTTAAAAAGGAAGCACCAGTCGTTTCCTATGAGGACAGGAAGGTGGCAGAAGGATTGAGAAATTGTGAGAATTCATTAATGAGAAAGAAGAAAAAAAAAAATAGAAAAAATGAAGCTGTAGTATTCCTCAGTAGAACACACAACGCCATTAAAGGTCCTTCGCTTTTCTATTCCAAATCTTCACCTTTGTTTGCTTTTAGGGTTAGCAACGAATAACAAAATACAGATCACAGAACGCCTAAGAAAATCATGTAATCCTTCCTACTCCAGTTTATCATGTGAGGATGTCCAACCTCAAATTTACTTTCACCTGTGTGTGCTCGATTTTTAAAATCCATCCTCTGTACAAATGTTCTACTATTGACTTTTTAGAAGGAGAATCAGTATTGTAAAGCTCAGGCCTGGATTTACCAAAGTACCACATCAATTCTCTTGCACAGCTCAATGATCAAGTGTCCAATTTGCACTTGTGTGAAAGAGTTTACATAGAAGAACAACCACTTAAAGGCTGCACACTACATAAATGCACGCTTCGGGAGAGAAATGAGCCAACAGGTTAGCTCCACACGGAAATTGTAAACCTCAACACCTGCAGCGTGGCCGGAATCGGGAGATGAAGTCTGGGGCGGGCATACGTGACCACAGAAAAGAGATACCATCCATCAGTGAACGTAAAGCTCTGGTGAACAAACATTTCTTTGCAGAACTGAAGTGCAGATGAGATCCAGATCGTATTATTACATCTGTATCATATAGGTTTCCATGCCGCCTTTGTATGTAGCGGTTCGATTACAATGCAAATTTAGTAGAGACGAAGGAAAATGCTACTTACCCAGCATGCATCTGTTCTTGGCATATAGAGCTGTAGAGTCATATGCTATGCATATATCGCCATCTAGTGTTGGGTCCCGATGTTTGCACTTTGTTTTTCTTCGAAGAAGTCTTTCCAGTCACGAGGTAGGTGACTCCTCCTTTCGGGAGGGTGATAATGGAGTTAGTAAGAGTAGTAAAAGGAGATGTCCATGAATGCATGTATCCAAGTAAGATATTACTGCAACAGGTATAGGTACCCGGGGAGGCGCATACGACTCTACAGCTCTACATGCCAAGAACAGATGCATACTGGGTAAGTAGCATTTTCCGTCCGAAGCATATGAGCTGTAGATCATATGCTATGCATAGACCATGTAGCAGTTCTCTCCCAAAGCAGTGGCTAACCTGTATCTGTTGCAGAGGTTTGAAATAGTGTACGTAAAACTGCCTGGCCCACTCTAGCTTGTTGTCTTGCCAACACATCTACACAATAGTGTTTTGTGAATGTGTGAGGAGTAGACCATGTTGCAGC
This sequence comes from Calotriton arnoldi, assembly GCA_963921515.1. NCBI lineage: Eukaryota > Metazoa > Chordata > Amphibia > Caudata > Salamandridae > Calotriton > Calotriton arnoldi. The sequence continues at coordinate 312,041 of CAWUFW010009456.1, read as the reverse complement.
TTTGCATATGTCATCTATGGGTATATTTCCTAAGAATGCCATAGAAGCCCCCAGTTTGCCTGGAGTGTGCTCTGGGGGGCTGGGGGGGGGGGGGGGAGAAAGACGACTGTTAGCGTTCGTTTTGCTTTAGCATAGCATATTTGAATGCACTTGACTATCCACCTTGCAATACCCAATTTTGATATGGGATTGCCTTTGTGTGGTGGAGCAAAAGCAACAAAAAGTTGATTTGTGTTACGGAAAGGTTTTGTCCTTTCTATGCAATAAAGCAACGCTTTCTTCACATCTAATGTGTGTAGGGCACGTTCTGCCACTGAATCTGGTTGAGGGAAGAACACGGTAAACTCAACCGATTGATATGAAAAGCAGAAATGACTTTAGGATTAGTCCGAAGAACCACTTTATTTTGGTGCATTTGTAAAAAGGGTTCTTTTATAGTTAACGCCTGAAGCTCACCCACTCTTCTGAGTGATGTGATAGCCACAAGGAAAGCAGTTTTCCATGTGAGAAACTGCAGTTCACATTTGTGCAATGGCTCAAAGGGTGGACCCATTAGTCTAGTGAGAACAATGTTGAGATGCCATACTGGAGCAGGTGGATATCTCGGGGGAATGACTCTTGAGTCCCTCCATAAAGGCTTTGATAACAGGCACTCTAAAAAGAGATAGATGTTGTATATTTTGGAGGTATGCAGCTATTGCAGCCAGATGTAAGCGTATGGAAGTGTACGCTAAATTTGACTGTTGCAGATGTAACAAATAACATAATATTCTGTACAGAAGCATCAAGCGGATTGATGTGGTTATTACAAACCGCTTCCACTTTGCTGCATAGCAGGCTCTTGTAGTAGGACATCTAGCTTCTTTGATAATATTCATGCAGTCTGGCGGTAGATTAAGATAGTCAAACTCTAAGACTTCAGGAGCCAGATCGCCAGATTGAGTTGACTGGGGTCCGGTGTCTTATGTCTCCATGGCTCTGTGTGAGAAGTTTGGGTGTAAGACGTAATTTTTGGTGAGGGACTACTGATAGCTCCAATAGGGTTGTGAACCAAGGCTGCTGTGCCTATGTGGGAGCAACTAGGATTAGTGTCAGGGACGCTTGTTTGAGTTTCTGAACCACTAATGGAATGAGTGGGAGAGGCGGAAAAGCGTAAGCAAATATCCCTGACCAATTCATCCATAGTGCATTGCCTTTGGAGAATGGGTATGGATACTTGGACGCGAAGTTTGGGCATTTTGCGTTTTGGTATGTGGTGAACAGGTCTATGTGAGGGACTCCCCAATGTTGAAAGTATGGAAGGAGGACCGGAGGGTGGAGTTCCCATTCGTGTATTTGCGGTCTCTGCCTGCTGAGATCTGCAATCTGGTTGTTGACTCCTGTGAGATGTTCTGCTAGGAGATAAAGTTTGTGTTGAATGGCCCACTTCCAGATGTCTTGGGCTAAGTGGGACAATTGGAGAGAGTGTGTGTCCCCCCCCCCCTGTTTTTGTATGTAATACATGGCTGTCATGTTGTCTGTGCGAATTAGGACAGCTTTGCCCTGTAGGCGAGTTTGAAACGCCTTCAGTGCTAGAAATATTGCAAGCAGCTCTAGGTGATTGATGTGGAGCAACTTCTGTCGTTGGCTCCACAAGCCTTGCACTGTGTGCTGTTGTAGATGAGCCCCCCCAGCCAGTGAGGGACGCGTCCGCTGTCAGTACTATCTGTGGAACAGGGTCTATGAATGGCCGTCCTTTTGTTAAATTGTGTGTTGCACCACTGCAGAGAGCGAGGAGTACGGCCGCTTACCAACACTAGATCGGTTAATAGACCTGGAGACTGGTTCCACTGACTGGCTAAGCATTCTTGAAGTGGAGGCATGTATAGTCTGGCATCGGGAACCATCATGATGCAGGATGGCATCATTTCCAGTAGCTGCATGTAAGTACGAGCTGGAATCCAACTGTTGAAAGCAGAGAACTAAAGCCTGAATATTTCGAATTCTGTCTGAGCTGGGTAAAGCAAGAGTTTTAAGTATCTATTGTAGCTCCTAGGTAGTCCCTTGTATTGGTTGGAGATGTGACTTTGGCACATTGATTGCGAACCCTAGTTGATGCAGTAGCCGAATTGTTTTGAAAGTGTGCTGCTGACATTGTTGGTACGTGCTGGCTTTTATGAGCCAATCGTCTAAGTATGGAAAGACGTGGATGCTTGGTCTCCTTAGGTGAGCAGCTACTACCGCCAGACACTTTGTGAAGACTCTGGGGGCGGTGGTGACCCCGAATGGGAGTACCCAGAACTGATAGTGTTGACCCGCTACACAAACCTGAGGAATTTGCAATGAGCAGGATGAACTGGTATATGAAAGTAGGTGTCTTTTAGATCGAGTAGATAGAAAGTCGCCTTTTTGTAGGAGAGGAAGTACCTGTTTAAGTGTCACCATGTGGAAATGGCCTGAATGAATGTACCTGTTGAGTTCTCTAAGATCGGTCTGAGAGAAGAGTCTTTTTTGAGAATCAGGAAATAAAAAGATTATACGCCCGGCCCTTGATGTTGAGGCGGCACAGGTTCTATGGCCCGTTTTAGAAGTAGAGACTGAACCTCCCGTTTGAGGAGGTATAGATGGTCTGGTGACAGTTTGTGGGGTTTTGGTGGAATATTTGGAGTGTTAATAAATTCCAGGCAGTAACCAGAACGGATAATTTGGAGTACCCAATTGTCTGTTATTGATTGCCAGATTGGTAGAAAATCTGACAGTCTTCCCCCGACAGGTGTTGAGTGGTCGGGGGGGCGGGGGGAAGTTCAGGCAAGTCACTGCTTTGTGTTGGCAGGGGAGTCGCGTGAATTTGAACCCCCGTCCCCTGCCCTTACCATTGTTACCCCTGTACCTTCCCCTGAAATACCCCTTAGATGGAGAGGGTTGGTTATTGCCCTTGTAGGTGGAGGTGGCTTCTGATGAGGTATTTTAGGAACCTCCTCGGTAGAAGGAGGGTCAAAAGGAAGCACGACCCTGTGTGGACTAAAGGGCTCCTATAGATTTGGCTACCTCCGTATCTTTCTTCATTTTCTCAAGTGAAGAATCTACCACTGGGCCAAATAGATGTTACTTATCGAATGGGGTTTTTAAAATGGAGGTTTGAACCTCAGGTTTAAAACCAGATACACGGGGCCAGGCATGCCTCCTTAAGAGGACACTAGTATTTATGGCTCTAGCAGCAGTGTCTGCAGCATCTAGAGAGCATCTTACTTGATTGTTAGCAATAAGTTGCCATTCATGAACCAGATCTTGTGCTTTTGATTTGCGTTCTGGGGGTAAATATTGGATCAGTTGTTCCATTTCATCCCAGTGCGCACGGTCATATCGCGCTAACAGTGCCTGGATGTTGGAGACACGCCAGAAATTAGCTGCTTAAGAAGCTACCCTTTTCCCTGAAGCGTCAATAAGTTTTGATTCCTTATCAGGAGGTGGAGCCTCTCCTGTTGTCTGCGAGTTGGCTCTTTTTCTTGCATTGGACACCACCAGGGAGTCTATTGGTAATTGTCCCCTTATATATACACTGGGTCTGATGGTGCTGGCTTGTACTTGTTCACTCTAGGGTTAAGAATACGAGCCCTAACTGGGTCATTAAAAATGTCATCTACATGCCTGACCATCCCCTTGAGCATGGGTAGTGTGTGTGTGATGACTTCTGTGTTGTACTGAGGGTTTCAAAGAGGAAATCCTCTTCTAATGACTCCTTATGAAGCTGCACCCCATGATAGTTGGCAGCTCTACCCAATAACTCAATGTATCCTACACTATCATCTGGTGGAGAGGGTTTGGTAGGGTACAGATCGGGATCATTGCCTGTGGGCGAATTGGTGATCTAATCGTCCCATGGGTCTTGTAATAACCGATTATCATCCCTATCCTGATAATCATCCCCATCATCCTGGTTGTCAGGTGTATGTGGTGGTGAATGTTCAGGTGAAATTGGTTGAAGCTGAGGGGAAGGTAGGGATGAAGGAAGGGGAGGGGAAGGGTTAGTTCCAACAGATCTCTTCTTTAAAGGGATGTGATCTTCTTCTACATCAGCCCTTCTTTTTAGAGTCACTTTAGTGGTGATATGGCCAGTCTGTGGATGGATATAGAAAAGCTTTTGTTTCGGATCCGGTTTTTCAATTGGAGCATCGAAACTAGGCTTTGTAGTGGTTTTTTGCAACTTCAGTCTGTTTCGGCACCGAATTTTTCGGTGCCGGAGTCGAAACCGTTTATGTTTTCGGGTCCGATGATTTTTTCGGGGCCGAATGGTGGGGGTCGGTGCTGGACCTGTGTTTCGACCCCGAAGGCTTGGGCTCCGAACTTGGTTTAGAGGGAGTCTTTTCGGAACCGGAAGGCTTCGGAGCCGAGCCGGAGGGCAGGGTGTCAGAAGCATGATCTCAGTGCCGACCGGGGCCAGAGGGCGCAGGTTGGACCGGAGCCTTCTTTTTAACTGAAATAGTCTCTTGGGATGAGGGAGGAGGTTTACTCACGGTATGTTGACCCTTTGGGATGTCCTCCTCTTGGTCGGATTCGAAATCTACAGTGTCGACCGGCTCTTGGTCCTCCTCTGTTCCCATAGCCTCGCCGGCCTCTTCGTCAGACTGTTGACCGAAAATGTCCGGAATGGAGCTTGTGTGCTGGCTCTGCATGTCGCGACGTCGAGCCAGACGGTCGGAGGTATTTTCTTGGAGCAGAAAGCCTGGCACGCGTAGTCTTCTTCTTTGTGTTCGGGTGACAAACACAAGTTACACACTTCGTGTGAGTCGGTGCGCGGGTATTTTGAGTGACAGAGGGCAGAATATAAAGGGAGTTTGTTCCATCGACTGCAGGTTGACCCGACGCGGGTAGGCTCGAAGGCCTTCTACGAACTTTCCGTTCGAAAGATTAGTTTAAGCAATTACGATACGCGATAGAAAGGGAAACGCGATCGAAACAGTACAGTGAGTATCTTGCGCGCCGAGGGAAACCCGAAGGAAACGGTGTCGAACCGGAGCGCAACGATATACATCCGAACCCGATGGCGGAAAAAAACAATCCAACAATGGAGTCGATGCCCATGGGTACTATCACCGAAAGGAGGAGTCACCTACCTCGTGACTGGAAAGACTTCTTCGAAGAAAAAAAACAAAGTGCAAACATCCAGACCCAACACTAGATGGCGATATATGCATAGCATATGATCTACAGCTCATATGCCTCGAACATACTGCTACACATTAACTCAAGCTGGAGAAAATATTCAGAATTCTGATCAATAATAATGCGGGGATGCGGAGTGATGTAGTTGGGTCGCGACAAAGCGGGACTTCTTGATTCCGAGGCTGGCAATGTCAGGGCTCATTACATTAGGTTGGCCGCCTCAGCACATCAAAAAAAAACTTTTTACTGCCATAGTACAAGCAAGAACCACAAACAAAAGGTGGTGGGGAGCAGCAGTCTTACACAGGTGGTTAAGAGAAAAAAAAACTGAAAGCTATGTTTTATTCAGAATATAGGGTGGCCATCAATGGACCACTTATCGCACAACAATACACAACCTTGGATTATGCTTAATGGGATGAGAAAAAAAAAAACAATTCAGGCAAAAAGGCTCGGAGACTCAGATCATATGTAAGAAAGAAACAAGAGACGAAATCTAAAATGAATAGGGAAAGCAAACCAGACAGTCACAAACAAGCCATCTGATTATTAAAATTAAAAACAAAACCAAATGAACAATACTGCACCTCATCAAAAGAGGATATTCTGTACAGTAGGAAGAAACCAGCACATGTGGTAAAGTCAATGTTCATTGTTCTGCTTTTTTGATGGGTGGTGGTGAGGGAGCTAAACATCAATTCCTGTTTCAATAATTAGATCGCGGTTTACAGTACACCCCATCACGTTAAAGTTCTCATAAATCACTAGCAGTGAAATTGTACGAATATATACTTTCAAGGAGCATTTTTTTAAACATTTAACAGGCCTCACCAAGTCTGTGTGTTTTATAACAGCAAAGGGAGGAGTAAATCAAACGCTGAAATTTACCATCGGCATTCCTCTCTCCCATGTTAAACTCCAGCTACCAAATTTGAAACACTTACTGATCAGTGCCAGATGACTATGGCAAACTGAACTTCAAAGCACACTTTAATAGCATTCCAATGCCATGTGTGTGCCCCTGAAAATTCAAGCTTAGGCAGTTTGATCAATAAACAAATGATCACAGCTGCTGGAGGGCAGGTACTTCTTTTGTGGAAGCACACAACTACTTCCCAATCGAAACATGTACTCCTGACTTCAGACATGTGGGCGGAGACACGGACATAATAGACTGTCGACAGCTGTGCTGTCAAGCCGAACCGTAAAAAGGCTTCATGAAGACTTAAATGTGGGCAACAAATTACAGGTGTGAATCTTTACAAGGTGAAAGTACAGGACAGGGAGTTAATGTGCCTGACGCAGCAATCAGAGTGCAAACTTCAGGAAACAGGTTTGAAAGGCACCAGAGAGACACTGCCTCTAAACATTTCAAGGCAGATAAACTATGTACGCAGCAGTAGAGACACAGGGGGTTTATATTACTCTTTAACCCTAAAGTTGAGCAGGAAGCATAATAAGCATTTTGAGTTAAAGAAAATGTTTTGAAAACTCCTGCTGCAGAGAAATAAACACAAATGATTGCTTTCTGTATACAATTCATCCAAGCCCAAAAACATTTGTGTGACGAGTCATACTTTAAAATCTAAAATAGTCTCTCAAGCATTGAAACAGAAGACAATGATACGCCCAACAGCCAATACCATGATATGTAGAGTATTGCTACACCCTGGGCAGAGTCAAATTCCGCTCCGTTCCATTCTTCTACGTGGCGAATATTATTTGCACCTTTAATTTTGATAACCACCAGCAAAATGCTCAAAAGGACAAAAAAAAAAAAAAAAGTTTAATAGCAGATAGCGTCCAACCAGGGAGAACAGCAAATGCATCAAATGTGACTTCAAAGTCTTTCTAAAACACTTTCTTGGAAGCACAGGACGTTTAAAGAGTTAATCTCATTTCTGGAACCTGGTGTGCCATATCTTACTTTATTTCATCGTTTTCACTTAGCACCTCCATAGCTGTAAGCTATTCAGTGCCTTCAGGGATACTGCTCCACTGAAGTGAAATGGTTTTAATAGTTGGTCGTCAGTGCACAGTCGCACTGCAACAGTACCCCAGACGGTCACTGCTCTAACAGCAACATGCAATTTGTCTTCCCATTCATGACAAAACACATTAAGCCTAATGTAATATAAAGGATGCAAATGGAAAATGCCACTTTATGGCTCCATGTTCGTAGCCGATCAATGCTCTGCGATGCCACAAGTTCATTCTGGATGACTTGTTCTGCCACCCTGCCTCTGCAAGGTTACATTAGCCGTGCTCTGAAGAACAGCCAGGCTACAAGAGGGTATTACCAAGCACATCCACCGCATATATGTGCAGTGTAGTAAACTGAAACAGATTTATAGGAAAAAATGAAAAACATTGACTGTTTCCAACTAGCAAGTTTGCCCAATAAGTCTTCAGCAGAGTGCGCACAAACCAGTCTCTCACTGGCATAAGCAATCTTCAAAAATAGTTACAATAAATCACAAGAATTTAAAAACGTAAAACCTGGTGACGTTATCACACCCTAGAGATTCAGAACACCTAATTCACATGCGATACAAGATTCATGTCAACAAGACTCAATGGAAGGATGATGGCCGAGTTGACCCTGCCTGGATTCAAACCGGTTACTGAGAGGCCATTCGCGCATCTGTCGGCCTGGCTGCCTTGATTGGCTATGTTACTGTAATGGCTTTTAAGAAGGTAAGCCTTTAATGCTTGCTTATGCCGAGCCACAAACTATTAAGGCATATACATTATCCAACCTGTGTATGCTGCTGCGTCAATCTTTACCATTCTTTCAAGATCACTCATTTCCACCACGTCTTCTCAGCACGATGCGGTGACCAACGCCACTACAAATGGTCCAGACCGAAGCCTACAGCAAATAACCACACCAGCCTGTTGGCGGAAATGAAACCCATCCTACTCAGCAGGCCAAGTGAACAAGAAAGGAAATATAAAAAGAATGCAACAGGGCAAATATTGGTCTATCAGTTACTCACTTTAAACAATTCCTCCCCGGCCCCACTCTTTTGCACGCGCTGCTCTTGGCGTGCAAAGGACTGAGCAAGTCATGCAAAAACAAAAAGCTCAACACAAATATTGAGAGGTGTCTTCTTCCAAATAGTGCAAAGGAGCTGCAGACATTTTGTAAACTCACTCCACTATCTACCATTTAAAAGACCGCACAATTTGCAGACTAACACCTGGTGTATCCAGTCCGAATTTGATGCAAATGAGCCAGCGACCACTGGGACAGGTAGGTCACTTCAGAATGGAGTGGAAGATATCCAATCTGAAAAGGAGTAGGCAGGTATCACACAGCCAGGCCTAAAAGGGCATAATTTTGCCTACCTGAAGCGTTATGACAGAAATGCTCCATCCTGAAAATAATAAAAGAGGCTCTCAGCTCACCTGGATTTGTTTTTCAGAAAAGAACACCCTGTAAAAAAATCAACATAAATTTCAACAAGCCCAATCAAACAGCATTTAGGTCTGGTGTTAGCCAAGACCTTTAGATTTGACAAATTATATACATAATATACTTTCCACCAGCCCTCTTCATCCACTCGTCTGTGATGATCATTCAGATTTCTTCCACCTACTACAAAAACAGTATGGGCAATGGTTCAGCCCATTTTAGACATTCGTTAACTGCGAGCGACAGCCTCCTACCCCTTCACAAAAAGCACACCCACACACAAAGTTGGTCCCTTCAGTGCCTGGGACCATTATGGCACTGTGGGATTTCAAGACCAAAATTATTTGAGCTTTTATAGTTGTTTTTTCTCTTGAATTGACGCGGCCCAATCAGATTCACCAACAATTAAGTTTTGGAAAAAACAGTGGCAAAACAAAACGAACACTGAAAGGCAAAAGCCTGGCAGTCAGTACTAGACCGGTTGGCTTTGCTGACGCTTGTGGAGTTTAGGTAACCAACTTCTCATATCAGAAGACAAATATAGCTGATAGAATCTAGGTTCATGCCCATTATTAACACGTTGAATGAATGTGGCCTTTGCAGTCGAATCCCATCCCAAGGACAGCTCTGAAAAGACATTTTGAAAAGACGGAACAGTCAGATCTGGAGAGAGCTGCGGCACTATCACTTTCTCCCCGGCACAAATAAATCACAATGTTGTAGAAAAACCCAAAGGCCCGCTAAAAGAACGATACAGGCGGAGATGGGAGGTGCTGCCTAAGTGCACATTTCTTAATTTACCCGACCAAGACTTACAACTTCCCAACACTGAAGCATTAGGAGTAGTCCAAGGTAAATGGTAGTTCTCTCACTGTGTAGTGTCCCTGGTACGTGCATTATCGTGGTAAGCAGAAACTGTTAGGCAAGGATGTGTGTGCCAGAAAAGAAAAAAAAATTGAATAAAAAATAAGCAACTCCGTTTTAGTTTGGAAGCAACATCTACGGTGTTTCAACCCCTCACTCACCCTGATGAACTTATAAGTAAAATGTGAAAGAAGTCAGAGCGGTAAATTGTTAACTAGGGGATAGTGTCTTTAAACACCAACAACCGGAATACCCACTCGCCCGCCCCCCCCACCTACAAGCAAAAGCAGGTCTGGATAATGTCGTGAGCAAGAAGTTGCAGTACATCATAACCTTTTACCCTCCTAATGTCCAGTACACATTGTTTTTGGACTTTAAACTCCGACTGTTGTATTAGGACCATCAAACAGTCATGATGAACTAACAGCAGCAGGGACGTTATTGATTTTTAAGGTTTAGCAATTTTGTGGCCACCTGAAAAACAATCCTGTGAGCACCTCCCTGTGCCGAGTGGCGTCACCAGTATCTTTGATTTACCGACACTTGGTGTAAAACTTGAATCTCCACTCATTGGGAAGAATGGATGCACTTACTGTTCCATCTCCCCTCTAGCTCTGCAATACAAGCCCTGAAAGATTACATCAATTGGATAGGACTGAAAAGGTTTCCCGTTTGCAGGATACAGACTGATTAGTACAAGAACTTCTCTTTTACAAAAACTATTAATAGTTATTAATTAATCAAGAATATAATTTCTGATGGCGAACTAACAAGATTTATGGAAGGAACAGAATGACTGAAGTAGTCAACTGAGAGGAATACTGGGTGCGTTTCTAAATTGTTGTGAATCTACTGAACATGTCATTGAACTGCAAAGATGGCTCATGATTTTAAATAATTCAAGAAATAGCACCAAGCATGCTGTTAAGTGTTTTTTACTACTGAAATGGATGATTGAGAAGCAGGGTGCTAAAGAAAAAAATTGAGACATTTATAAAACTAAAGGTAGGAAGGGTGGCATGCGATTGGCATTTGCAATGATTTTACTGAACGATCAAAGCTATACGTGTTGTCCTGTCAGAACGCCAAGATCAATTACGTGAAGGATACCAAAGGTGGCTACTAAAATCAACTTTACACCACCTGACCCCCAACAACCTGTATCCAAACGTTGCACCCAAGCCCCCTTTCCACAATTGTCCTTGATGCTCTTTAACCCCCAATTCCAAATTACCCTTTAAGCTCTTCTTCAGGTGTAATAGTGCTCTTGCTGCTCAAATGAAAGTATGACTTGATTAAAAAGCCCCACTCCCTCTCCTCCAAACAGAGCACTGAAAAAAGGTTTGAGAGCGCAGCACACACGTACACTTCTGAAGCAATAAATCCACCCACTGAACTATTTTAAGAGCTTGCATCAACAAACCTACACCTGAAATAGTAACATCTACTAACATAACAGCAACCACTAGACCCCGTTCGCTGCTCCTCAAGAGTACACAACTACTTAATCCGTCTAGCAGCCACAAATTTCTATTTTCATACACTATGAAGCACGTCGCACAAAATAAACAGACCTTCTGCATTTCCCTGTAGTGCAGACATCATTCATAGCTTAACCATATTTATGCACGATACCATATATTTTCACACAAAGATATACACTATCACTCACAACCCCCTCCATCTTTAACTTTTGCTTGACTACCCTTTTTTCCACAGCCATTTGCCAAATGGTGTTTTGGGCTTGTTGGACGCCATGGTGTGCGTCGCATACCATAATTGGAAAATTCTGCATTTTTCTGGATTCATTAGAACCAATAACAGTTTACACCAAGCCAACAAAAGCACACTTTCTAGGTAAAGTTCTACTTGCATGACAAATTTGCTGTAGATCCGTTAAGCAGTAGATGTGAGGAAAGTTTCCTACGACAGCAAAAATGTGTACTTTTTTTTAGCCCCCACCCAACGTTTTTATGCAGAGAGCACAAAAATTGGCATGCCAGACTTTCGCTGACTCCAAGCAACTGCCAGATTTGATGCTGATCCAACCAAGTGGGCAAAAGTTTTAGGCAGATCAAAAAATACCTTCTGAATGGAAAAAGTGGCTGAACCATAATTACACAATGGCCACTGGCATTCTGTAAAAAAGGAGAATATATATATATATATATATATATATATATATATACACATACACACACAAACATGCTTACATCAAGATCCAGAAATACTACGTCTATTTACATCCCCACCCAATTAAGTGCAGCTTGAACCACCACCATCATATTCACAGAGATGTGATTACAACATATTTCAACTGCCAAATAAGCAGTTTGGTGGTTAAGATTTTAAGATTAAAAGTTCCGAATCCCGAGCACAGATACTGACTCAGCGACTGATCCTAGGCAACTTCCCTCCCTCCTACGCATCTGTAAACAGAGCAAAACAGCACCAAAAGGCATCATTAAGGTGTCAGACACACACGCAGTTTAGTTAAGAACTGCAAAAAAATGCACTACACATCCAAAGGGTTCTCGACAAATACTTCAAGGAAATACAAAGGAGAGCAACGAATGCAGAGTTAAAACCATAACTAACTTGTTCGCATTATCTGCAATCAGCTGAGTGATCAACAGGCACTTGAAGTGCCAGTTTTGGCAAAGAAAGAAAATAATATGGAGATTAGAGCTGGGGGGAGCTTGGAGGCCGGGTGTTGTGGATTGGAGTCAGGGCTATCAAAACAACAATACAAACTAATTTAACACAAGAAACTGGGCAAAGCTACTCACAATCGGTACCCAAGTAGCAGCTGATTGGCAAGTGCAAATTTGTCCTCAAATAAGCGGTCTTCTTAAATCTTGCTAAGTGCACAAAGAATACAGAACATTTTAAAAAATGGACCCAATGAAATACCTTGGTATGAACAATAGAGCTACCTTGTATGAACAACTATTGGCAAAGCCAATAAGTTGGGCTTTCAGTTTGAGTGCAGACTAAAGTATTTTTACAAAGCGGTTCACAATGAAAAACAAAACGGAAAAACTTTCTTCTGTATACAATGTATTCATGCGATAAAGAATATACCATGTAATGATTCAATGTACTTTTGAGATGCAAAATACTCCCTCATGCATTGAAAGCACTCAATAAGAGGCAGCATGATACAACAAGCAGCCAGTGGCATGAGGCGAGAGTGTAATACTCATGTACAGCAGTCAACGCCCCCTCTATTTACATGTTAAAAACTGCTAACAATAGGACAGCAGACACCAACACCATCAGACCACACCTAAAAAGAAATCTTTTGCCTATGCATGGTTTTAGGCTACTAAATAACCCTGCCATAAACTCTGATAATGTTATCTCAATGTTTGCGTAGTCCGGTACGATAAGATTAGGTCTTCATTGTTTGCAATTAGTTTAAAGATTACTACGCTGTAGAGCCAATAACCTTGGCTTGTACTCTTTCACTGTATAACGTGCAATAATAATAATAATAAGTCAAGATAAATAAAAGTACCATACACAACAATAGCACTTCATCAGTGATGCATTTATTCAAGTTACAAAAGCTTATTAGCTCTGCCTGTGCGTAGTGATAAAATGTACAGTGTCTCAATAGCTATACTTAGTTACATTGTCCTTTCCATTTTTTTTTTTCAGATTTGCTATTATCTTTAGATTCTTTGCACGAATATACATGAAATTGGTCAACTGTTTGGAGAGATCAGCTTAGTTACATTTTTTTTATTTTGTATCGACTGGTCAAGGAAGGCTCAAAGTTATTTGAGATTAACCTGAAAAAAGCATTTTCTTCACTTTAAGTCACATTAGAAATTTTGCTCTTGCCTATAGCAAAAAGCCATACAACACAATTACATCAAACTTGGCATGAAGATAGCACTCATCTCGGAATACACCATTTTTGCAGTTTGGTCTAAAACCATTAAGTAGTTTGAGATGTTTTACAAAAAGGAGCCACGTGGGCTTTAAAAGCTTGGTTGCATCCAAGAATCAATTTGGAATTAACAGCAAACCTGGCCGAGTTAGCCTTTTGACAGCCATCCACCAGTGTCATGCTTGAGGTTAATGAACAGTTTGAAAAATGTATGAGACTAGCCACAGTCTGTTGGTCGGTTACAAAAAAGTGTTCATGCTTCTCTGCAGTTATTATACAAAGCAAGAGGTTATAAAACATTTCTTGAACCTTACTGTGGAAAAAATATTAGTGGGCAAAAAGAGCATACAAGGGCGCACCACGGAAAGACCAAAATAGCCGATTATTTGAAAGAATAAAAAAAAAAAAAAAACAATTCAATTGACTTACTAAGACCAAGAGCCCAATTTTTCTCTCAAAGCGCCTAAATACAAAAAATAAATAATTAACCTGCAGGGGATTCTCTGGCCCTGGTGAGCAAAGGGCATTATTACAATCACAGAATGTGAATCCGGGTTTGGTGTGGGGGCAGAGCACAGTAACTAGAAGAGTATACCATTACACACAAAAAACAAAAGTCACAGTAATGGGACGTTATCGTTCCTAACAGAAAACAGAGTTACTTACATTAATAATAAAGTGAAATGCCTATGGTTCTTTCTATGCAATACCTTGAAACTACTGAAATTTACCAGTTACTGTGATGAACGTAACAATAACTCGTGCCAATCCATCGTGCATAACCTTGCATGTGATAGAACACAATGGTTAGGGCTAAAGACCTTCTGAAGGCACTATTCGGGGTAGGTTGCAGGAGTTTGCGGACTAAGCCGTTTACTGCCTCAAGTTGAAAAGAAAAGTTTAATCAAGTTGTTCAGAAGGTTGGGTTTTAACAAAGCCATGCTTGCTGTGCTAAAAAGCACACCCCGAGGGTCCCAAAAGCACCAAGAGTAGGTACAAGTACTCCTGTAGTACTTTTTTTATGTACTATACTCACAAGCCTTTCTGAATTGGCCCCAAACAAAAATTGAAATGGGAATATTCAGCGAGTGCTCATACATAAATAGTACTACTAGAAAGGACTGCACTTTTACTCATGGGGAGTTTGACATATCCTGGCAGATTCCGAACACATTCAAGAGTGCTCCTGTAAGTACAACTTCCTGTACTCAAATGCTTTGGTGAATCAGCCCCGCTATGTTCCTGTAACTAACAGGTATCAGAACCTGTTGTATAAAAAAGGTACAGTAAACAATGGACCGGGATAGCAATTAAACTTTGAGTTTCAGGTTGTCAATTAAACAAAGGGCATAATGGCACTGTTTAATAGCGTTGTTGTTAAGGTATATGGATATGTAAATACACCCGTATTTAGAGACTGGCAATGAAGGGAATGAAGTCAGACTGGAACTCGCAAGGGATGAACTCTAGAAGTCACATTTCACATTAGTGAAATAAGGAAAATAATTTACGGGTACATCACCCCTGTCAAATATAGATGCACGTGTGTCTATACAACGGGGGAGGGGGGGGGGGGAAGCGCCGGGGGAAATGTACTCTTATGCCTATAACGGATTATAAAAGGTGCCAACCTTAGGCTTGTTGACCTCGAGGATTAGTACTCTACTGATGCAATCACGCACTAGGTCAAGAATAGAGAACTCTCCCTGCTCTCCCAGACGGAAAAAAAAGGAGCTGTGTTTTACAATCTATGCATAGTCCACAGATAAACATGTATCCCAATTCAAAATAGCACAGGAAATGCAGCAATCAGGAAAGGATCCTTCACAGATCTACTCTCTGGGTGCTTGTTGGACCGAACAAGATAGGGGGCACAGGAATATTACCGAGTTTACAGTACTATTGTTGTTGCTGGCACAGAAAACAACTGAGCTAGTGGGGGGTACAGTGTGCTTATAACGACAATACGGTTTCACGCTGCTTGTCACGTGCCTTGAAAGACTGCTAATGCATAAGGCCACAGAAACTGAATGTAAAGCAAACGCCTATATTGTGAAAAAAGTTGCACTACATGCTTCACAACAGTTTTCAGTATAATGCTAATAAAAATGGGTTTTTTTTAAAAAAACTTCTGAGAAAGTATATATTCTTCAGTTCAAATTAGGCTGTAGAACGCAGTTTGCCAGCAGCCACATGGACCTCAATTAATATATATGGGGGCGGGGGGCGTCAAGAGGTTTCCCTGAAATATACATTAGCGAGATGATTCAGACTTCCATCACATCATGGGAATATTCTTTCCGCAATCCCACCTCTACTGACAAGAGGACAATGTGTGCATTAGTCACTGCAGAGCTAGGCAGAACTAGGAAGCCTCGGGTCTTGGACAAGAGCCAAGAGTCATTAGCACTTTTATCCTTTCATTAACCTCTGCGACTAACGCAAGGCTGTGCAACAAAATTAAACGAACGTTCCCCCTAACCATATTCGCTTGCACATCCGAGAAGTACTTTACGCACATAATAGGACAGACGACATTTTAAAAAAAATAAAAAAAATAAACAATCAAATTATTGGCTAGCAAACATGCAACCTACTCATCGGAAATGTAATTTTAAGCATCATTGCGGGTGTGTGTCCAATACAGGACAGTTAACGAACTGAAAAATAAAGGAAAAAGTGGTGAGAAAATGAGAGTTTGGAGGCACCCAGTGCGTGTGTAAGAAGCTGGTGAATGTGTAACAGGCGCAAGGTCAACAGTGCTACCCTTGGACTGCAAGTTAGATGTAAAAATGCAGTCCAAACATTATGCAGAGACCACAAAAGCAGAAAGGAATCTGCAATGGATTAAATCACAAACAGGGTTCAGTCATTACTGAGATAATATTCACAAGTATTTCAATATTAGCTGTTGTTCAATGTAGAATGCATCAAGAGCTTATGCATCGGGATGCAATGCCTAGGCCGAGAAAATCACTGGGGATCTATTTACCAACATTATCAGTATCTTCAAGACACAACCAGACATTCAGCTTACACCACCCAATTTCCACCTTATCCCCGTTATGCATCAGACACAGAAACCCAATCTAGCTACAGGTGAAGTAGAGTGGGCCAGGAAGTCACAGAAGTGACAGATTCATAAAGAAAGCTGTCCACAATCTGATGAACAACCCACTTTCACATTTAGGTGTGCGCTATGGCTAGAAAGTTCTCACTGAATACGGCGTGTTGTCCATTTTTATGGTCTGGCTTGACTACACATCTATCACCTAGGGCAATTAAGCGAGAATTACCAAGAGAGGGGCTTTAGCTACGCCCACATTTTGGGAACCAGAGTACATGTTTTGATTGGGCATAAGTTGTGTGCTTCTACACAAAGTGCTTGTCCTCCACACAGCTGTGGTCATTTTGTTTATCGAGCTATCAGAACTTGAATTCCAGGTGCACACACAACGTAATGTTATGAAAGCATCTTAGATAACTACATAACTGTTGGTGGTTTTCTCTGGCAGCAGAACAAATGAAAGGAGGGCAGTTATTGACCTACAGGGATTTTAAGGTCTGGCTTGACAGTGCAACCTACACCAATATTATTCAACAGTTCTGTGCTTCCACACAAATACATATCCATTACCATACTATCTATTGTAATGCTTCAAACTACCATACAACCTTCTCTTTAAAGCCAGACCTATTGCATTGCCGGTGATCAGTGATCCATTTTTCAAATTGAGACAACTGTGAATATTATTGGGATGTTTGAAGACTTGTGGGCTAAGAGTACCATGGGATAACCTGAGGAAAATAGCGTTAACACTCGAGCAAGGACCAGAGTTTTCTAGGCTAGATTTGGAAATACCCATGTGGTTTTGCTTTAAAAAATTGTAATGGGACAAAACATCAGGTAGTACCTGGAAAGTTTAAAGTGGCAGGGAACAAAAAAAAAAAAAAACACTATGGTTGAAGTACTATTTATGCCCGAGTAGGAATGTGAAATCAGGCCCAAACACCATTTGCAGCTCCTTTCACATTCACTGTAGGTTTCTAAACGATCCATAGGTGTTCATGAAAAGATCAGGAAAAAAACCCACACAAACTTTTGGGAGTATCAATAGCAATGACAAAAAAAAAAAAGTGACAAGTGATAAAATATGGCCAGTTTGCTAACTGATGAGGATTCAAGCTTACACTAGGCTGCTATGCTAATCACTGAGTGGTCAAAGACCGGGAAAGGATTGCAAAGCCTGCAATAATCTGGATCAGTGATATAAACTGTAGAAATATTTGTGAGAACCAGAGCGGAGGAAGCAAAATAGTTGAAAAGAATGCACTACAAATATCAAATTAAACATTTGACTAATAATGCATTATTATTTTGAAATGTCCTTTGTGAAAATAAAGTTACAAATGGTATGCAAAACACAAATTTCTAAAGACCCATTCTGGTGAAATACAGTTTAGCGCAAGACTTATCGGCTTATTAAGTGTATGATCATTTATATTCTTAAATTATAATCTTAAAAGAACATTTTTACAAACTCCAGCAAATGCTAAACCACAAGTTAATCTTGGGGGGTCCTGCCATCCCACAAATGTAAGTAGGTGAAGGTATGAAAAGCCTACAGAGGTGTAAGTGCGCAAGAAGGGGGAGCAGTGATCCAAGAAATCGTGACAAGTTCTGTAGGCTGCACTGTCCCTGCTACACTTGATGCCCTTCTTTCAGACATTCTATTCAAATAAAGGCTTTATGACTATTAAACAGAACCTTTCCCAAACTTCAAGCTTCGATGGTCAGAACCGAACACCAAATGAGAGCTTCAAGTGCTCATTACGCCATTTTCTGTCTTCACACCCAAAACGCATACATTGTAATTTCAAATTTTAGTTTTCACCAACAAGCGAGGTCTAGAAGAGCCAACTACAAATAGTTAAAAGGCCAATCACAAATGTATGTTTTACATCAGCAAGACAAGAAAGAATGATTTCAAAACGCATCTTCTAACATACTTATTACCCTGAGCCTATAGGACTTTTGTCCACCAATGAGAAACTAACAAACCATTTGGCTGACAACCGAGAGCACATTATGGATCTGTGACAGAATTGTCTACAGCTAAGGTAAGATCTGTATCCATATGTGCATGCTTTTCAAACTTCTATATATGGTTCATTAATGCAAAGCCTTTATTATTAGGGTGAGCACTCAAACGTGAATGGTGCGAGAGGCTTTCATTGCGGACAGTGGTTCCATTATAAAAATGTGTGCACATGCTTGACACGTTTAAAATTGTTGATCTACTTATGATGCTTCCAGAACACTGATTAGATGCAAATACTTGCAGAAGCAAGTAAGCAAGATTTAGGATAAAATGTACACAAATATGCAACTTAAAAGAATTTTTTTTTGCTGAACTACTGTGCAATTTTAATGATATTCCTTTGATACATCATTTAGCAAAACTTTCCAAACAAAAGATCATCGCAAATCAGTGTGAAACCAATTTCGGCAAAATTATGAGGAACATGAAAATAAACTAGGAATGTCAAAGATAATAGGTCTGGCATTGGTTGTCAGCCTTTTGACCTTGTTGGAGCTGGTTTTGCTTTGACATGGTTTTTGCAAACTATTGTTGGGTGAGGTGCGAGGCTCTCACCAATAAAACAAATATAAAAAACATAGGTTAAAAGTAGAAATCTTTTTTTGTTCTCAAAAGGCACACATTTGCCATAGGAGTCCCTGGACTGAAGGAACTACTTTGGTGTGCAGATGTGCTATGGACACTTTATATCCGAATAAAGATTATTGAATTGAAATGTGCTACTTGTGCAAGAGCACAATGTTTTCACTCACAGGGATGTTAGCCAATGGCTGACGTAGGGTTACCCACAGCTGTAGTGAGCGGAAGAAAAACGTGACTGAAACAAGAGACCAGGGGAGGGATGGATAGATAGACACAACTTAGCCAGAACTAATTAGGAGCCCAATCCTTAAAGAAGGTCACAAAGTGTACCAGGTGTATATCTTCTTGGATTAGTACAAAATTTACAACTTTATCAAGAATTTACAAAAGTAGGCCTGGAAACTATGCTCCTAGAAAAAGTTTGTGAATTGCACTTTCGCATAAGCAAATATGCATGATTATATTTGCTCATGCGGAAAATCTGCTGAGCCTGTGCAAGTTCACTTTTCCCCTCCAACGCCTTTTTTTCAACCCTGGAAAAAAGTTTTACTACTGCCCTTGTCAGGAGTAAATTTCCAACCATTCCCAATGTGCCAAGAGATTAGAAGAGAAGATTTTGCTGAAACAGTTGAGGAGAGTTTCTGAAACCCTTTCAACATGCAAGTTTGTAGATGAGAACAGACTCAACGGTCATTCCAACCCTGTACCTACTGCTTCCCACTACATCCAGCCCCATACATGTACATTTGCAGAAAGGTAGCAAATTACGAGAGTGCTAAAATCCAAACCCTGATAAGACTCCTGGCATAATCGTAGAGAGGATGATCAGAACTCTGATATAATGAGAACACTGCCATCATTTTTCACCTCAGTGCATGGCACGAAAAGCACAAGTGGATTTTTATACAGGAAAAGTAGATATATGAAGCATCCCGTCCAATGGGAAAGTAAATATTTTTTAAAAGTGTGCACCTTGAAGATCTCGGTTATTTGTATTTAAGGGGAGATCAGACACAGAACTTGCCATAGAGCAATTAATTTGCCCATGAGGGGGGGAAAAAAAAAAACTCAAGAGCATTGTTTATTTCAATATTCAAGGGTCACATTTCACCTTCAATAGTAAATGCTGCTTTACTGCCAAACACAGATAAGATAGCAAACATAAGTTATACGCTACTTGCCAATCCAATAGGTATGTCGAAAATCACAAGAAACTAATAGGGAGGCACAGGAAAATGTTGCACCATAGTAATAGTGTTAAATGGAAATCAACATGTTAAGACACTACTCCATCTTACTACATAGATAGCACCATCAGAGGGTGAAATTGGAATTAACCATAGCAAAGGAATAGAGCATACAGGGTTATGTTTGCCACAGAAACAAGCATCCATTCATTAAGAAAACAAAGATATCTAAAGTAGCGAGAAAGGTGTGGAGTATCTGGAAGATCCCCCATATCACAAACAAGGAAAGCAATATATGTGTCAACCCAAGTTGGCGGGGGTATGCCCAGACGTGGGTCCCTTGCTCACTTTGCCACTGGATTCAAGCAAGCCTGGCTGATGACGGCTGGAATGCCAGAAACCGGTCCTAGGATGCTTGTTTCCGGTCCAGGGAAGACATGGCTTGGCAGTTCGTGCTGGACTGTTCCCATGAGGCACAGGGTCAGACTGATTTGCATATGGCCATGTCTGAACTGGGGTGGTGGAGTGAGCTAAAGAATGATGGATTAAACCCAGATCAGTTGACTGGGGGTGAGTGTTTGATTGGCTCAAACGTTCCGTCCATCATCCCCTTTTGTATCGCTTTGTTAACCCAAAAGAGGCGGCGTGACAGAATAGGTACAAAGCTTAGGTGACGCTCAAACTATATATAAAACCAAACCTGCTACTATATGGTAATATAAAACAACAACTTCTTTAGGCTTCAACCAACTGGAATGACAGCATGGATCACCCGGATTTAGGTGCACAAGAATGCGTCCTGATGAATGAGCGCCTTGTCAAACCCAGAAGATTAGTTGACATAGGTATAACTATCTTTATTACGCTACATATTCTCTAGTTTTAATACCACCCTTCCGCCACAGAAGTCAACGAGGTCAATTTTGACTGGCTAGGCTAAAATGAAGCGCACTGGTCCCTTTTTCCCCCCCATCTCGCAAGTTAAACTGCGTTAGCCGCTACAGTTTTTAATCCGCAACACGGGACAGGTTTCATTTCTACTCAGCTGAGCACATGACTGCGACGCCTCAAGTAATTAGCCACCACGCACCTAAATATCAGCTGCCACCCTTCAAGGGCCTGGCCTTAGCAGTGGGCTGCCGCAGCCACCTACCTGCGCGCCCACCCCATGCTCATTTATCACCGGCAGCCTTCGCGCCAACACTCTTCAGGGCTGCCTGCCTGATAAATTGCTTGGCTATTCATCCCATGTTAATCTCAGACTGACGCAACTTTACCTTCCCGACTCCAGACACTTAACAATATTAAAACTCTGCACTACCAATGTGCATTAAACCTACCATTTGGAACCAACCGGCTTCCTCATGAATAGTTATGAACAAAAATAGTTAGTAAATCAATGTGGGTTTATGCACCCATTATCTAAATAGCATGGGTTCTGTCCTTTGCTCCAGTGGAGTCAGGGAAGCATACTAATGAGCAACTGGAAATACGGTGATACTTCGAAGATGCAATCCGCATTAGCCCTCCCGTCAATCTGAAGTAACTGCCACCAAGGCCTTGTGCAGGTGGTAAATCAAACCCTGAAAGAATATTTATAGGGCCCTCTTTCAAATGGAAAAATACACATTTCGGCTTGTAAACATGTTACCCAATGCATGGTGTTTTAGCAAAAAGCCAAAATAAGAAAATTAATTTAAAAAAACCCTCAACTAAAAATTTAAAAAGCAAGGAAAACGTGTTTTAATAAGCGAGTGAAGGAGGTGGTTTCTCGTAATTCACAAAAGCCTTGCACCTTAACAGACGTGGCACGTGTCTCAGTAAAGACACTAGTTTTCACTCTCCAGGTTGCTATGCCACACACAGCCTTTTAAAATAACCAACAGAAAACGCGGATGTGGCTGGGAGGGCAGCAACGTTGAGAAGTTTGGGGAAGTTAATGAAGGACCAACAGCACTGCGTGTGGCAGGACTTTGAAGTGCAACAGAAAGAAAAAAAATTGGGTCAAAACTGCCGAACTATAGTCATTTTTATACACAAATGGAGTGAGGTGGGTGCAGCTTTTATCCAACCAAGGTTACGCAATTGAGAAAATGCTCGAGACTTAATAGAACCCTGGTCTTACCAAGGAACATGACTTTGGGGTGCGTTTCAGCTAAGAGGGGCTGTTGTAAATGCACACGTGGCAAGTTTTAGGATACTGGGTCACTGAAGTACAGATGCACCCCAGTTACCAGCATCAAAGGGAGGGTAATCTGAGCAGGTTAGTGAAAAAAGTTCGCTTCTAAACAATTATTTAGGAGCATAGTGAAATGTCTCCCATTTCAAATGATTTTTCTTCACAGAACTCTGCTAAAAAACACTCGCACCCTGTACTGCAGGCCACGTCCAGGATGCTGCGTACTCACAAACAGTCAATACCGGGGTAATATCAGGTTGAAAGCCAATAACATTTTAGATTCATTCGGGAGTAAATCAATAGGTGATACCCCTGTCAGATCACAGCAAAATGAGAGCTGCATCCAAAGGTTGTCACAGCCTATTATTATGAAAAAGGGCCGGATTATTTCCGAGACCTTCAACAAGCTACAAATATCTACAGTAGGCACCAGAAAGCAATTTTACCGACTTTAATAACGCTGTGTGCAACAGACCATGAAAATGAAGAGCTGAACTTTCCAATGGATTGCACTAAGCCCAAACTAACATTTGGTTTTAGGCTTGCAAAGGTCAGGCTGGGAGGGGAAAAAAAATACATAAGCCAGCAAAACAGACGGGGCCAGAAAGAAACGCTAAATGTTAGCAGACGAATGAACGGCTTAACCCACAATAGGTTGATGGTGAATCTGCAGGACAGCCGCCATTTATTACT
Organism: Calotriton arnoldi; assembly: GCA_963921515.1. NCBI lineage: Eukaryota > Metazoa > Chordata > Amphibia > Caudata > Salamandridae > Calotriton > Calotriton arnoldi. The sequence continues at coordinate 288,976 of CAWUFW010009456.1, read as the reverse complement.
GACAAACACTGAAAAAACTACTTGTGGCCAATAAGAGCAAGTCCCTGAAATCACAGGTTCAAGACAGTAAATACAAGCAAAACATCCGAGTAAAATTAGAGACGTGCTATACAAAGGAAGACATTAATAACACAGGAGGAATCAGATCTTCACAACCAGGGAGTTTTTTTGTTTGTTTTTGTTTTTTAATGCTTGCTACTGTTACATTTTGTTAGGCAGCTAGGGACAACAGGCAAACTAAAACAAGACTCCATCATTAGAAGGACCAAGCACTGGAAGTCTAAGAGCCAGATTACATCAGGCCCAACGGAGGGTGCATTATTTATCGTACCCAATAAAAATCAGACACTGAATCGGAATGTATCGAGTCCAATTAAAAGTACCAATTATGAAGCTTGCCTGAAAAAAATTAAGCTTTAGTTGAAGTTTGGTGCCTTCAGCACCTAATCCTGCACATCCTACTATTTACTGGGCATCCGCTTCTACCCCTCTACCAGCTACGTTTTGTCAGGATTAACCTGAAGTTTAAATAGGGAAAACTGAGGCTGTGGTGTTTGAAGCAAAGATCATAATTCTGATATGGCCTGTAACAGGGTTTACCACACATTTGAATTAACTGGGTCAATCATTTTCAGGCATAAGTCGAAAATCATGTTACATGAGGAATTTTAAATTAGGTTATAGTCCCCAGTGTCAACATAAAGGTCAAAAGTCCACCGAGGCCCAACCTGCGATTCAAGTGGGTATAGGAGGCACTGTCTTACAGACGATTGTGCAAATAATGTGCCACAGGTCACGGCCGAACAAATCTGGGGGGGAAATGTCAAGTACCAACCACAAAAACAGCTATCCAGTATTGTGTTGGGTGTATGGTAGCCTTTAGAAGAGCGATAGGAAAACGCGCTGACAAAACCAGCAAAGTGTACATGAAGGTGGGCAAGCAAAGGATGAGGTTAACAAGGCTTCTGAGGAAATCAGCTATGAAATAAATATAGCAGTCGTCCTACAGATGCATAAAATAATGCGGAATATGCTGTACTGCACATTCATGTTTATCAATACACCTGGTTTTGCAGCAATAAGAGGAGGTGGAGTGTGTGGTGGGTTGGAAGTGGGAAAGACTAGGTCTTATCAATCATACAACTTAATGGGAAGAGTCCACATCTAAGAATAGAAGCCCGGGTGCTTCGACTTGTATTTTAATAAACTAGTCCGCAGCACGTTGCGCAGTGAGTAGACCGAGCCCTCCTTTTAGAAAATTGATGCCATAAGCAGTAACCAAACTTGGTATCAATAGACATGTGGCCACGCGCGTCCGTTTTTTCAAACTAGGATAAAGGTTCCTCGTTCACATTCATTTTTATTTTAGAGCAGGTACCTTGCAGGGAAGTAATCTGTGGTGTAATTTGCAAATACGTTTAAAACCGCTCTCATTACTGTATTAAAAAGCCCATGGCATGGAAAAGCGGTTGAGGCTTCTCTACCAACGTGCTGCAAGAAAGATCTGCTGCTAAACATCGGCGCGCATGGTGGCAATCGTTCTGTAGGGGGAGCTGTCAAACTTAAAATGCTTGCGCTCCATTAGATAAAGCTGCCGGAAAACCATACACAGGAACGAGTGCGATTGGCGCAAGGAGATACCATGCTTTGGTAAAAAGAGGGGGCCGTGCAGGCGCGTGCACGGCACATTAGGAGAGCGTCTTTGTACCACGCACGGACATTCAGCTGCCCCGTCAATTAACACAGCCTTTCCTGGAGCTCTGCTAATTTCTGTGGCTGCACTTGGATATAAAGGCCATTTCTTACTGCCCTCAGACAATAGACCTTAATATTAAACTAAAAGCCAAACCCGGTTCAGAGCAATACTTCATAAACTGGGCTGACAGAAATGTACCGCTTGTGCAAGCACCTTTCACAATGCGCTGCTTCTAGCAAGAATGTAACCACTTTGCACAGAATACCTAAATGTACAGAGTATGGGGAGGAGACGGGGGTATTGTACACAAAGGCAAGTTGCCGTCGTACTGTAGGTCTCAAAGAAGTCATACAAAAAGTGTGAGGGTACTGCTGTTACAGTCTAAAGTGTCACGCTGTAAGAGCATACATTTCAATACCAGGAGGAAAGTGTGTAGACACGATAGTGCTGTAGCACCCACTCACTTCGCTCCAAGCCTGGGTTGACTGACAGACCCTTTGAAACCTAGACACGACAAATAAACTCATTTCGAAAAAGAAGCGAGCCTAACTTCCCCATATGGGTTGAGTGAAGGACACCAAGAAAGGCTTGATTCGAATGAGAAAGAGCTGCTGTCAAAATACTCCCGAAGTCCCACTCTCGCTTGCACATTTAAAGACGCAGGGAGGTTTTTTTTTTTGCACATGCTCGAGGCGAATCTTTTGAATTGTGTTTCAACAAAGCTACAGGTCGGTGAGCAAGGGAGTTTCATTATTGGGAAGGCCGCTGCCTACTTGCCACCCGAGAAGCACTGCGACGGGCTCCTGCATGCCTTCAGTCAGGCAGAGCCGTCAGGACAGCCTGGTTGTTAGCGTGCCCCCGACAGGCACAGCAAACTCAACCCATCTGCATTTAACGATAAGGCCAATTAGCAAGGACTCACTGACGTCGGCTACAAGAAATTCTTAAGCTGGATTTAAAAAAAAAAAAAAAAAAAAAAAAAAGGGCTAGAGTTTCTGAACACCAATTCAACAGGTCTAGTACTCCTAGACCGTTATGCCTACAAGCAGACACTACTACACGCTTGCAATGTACTAAGGGGAAAAAAGTAATTACATTAAACGTATGACACATCGATAAGGGAACAATCCGAACGTAATTCCACGCAGCCAAGTAATGCCCAAACAGATGTATGAAAAGGCCGAGACAGGGAAACAAACTATTACAGCATAAAGGAGGCAGGCTCATGTTTCACTTCAGGGGAGACAGTTTTTTTTAGGGCATGATGGGGGGGGGGGTCGGCATTGTTGAGCCTCTGGACCAATCAAACAAAGTATACGTAAATCTTGTACTTTTCGGCTTTCATTAAAATGCACAAATATGGAGTGCAAAACTTATGTGAATCCGATCAGACGGTACTGTACAACAGATTCTAATCTGCGCTCAAGACGATTTTCAACGCACCCAAATAAACAGCTGATGCGGGGGTGGTTCGGACACTGCAAAATTACGTTTTTGCTCAAGTTTACAAAAACAAAATGTCCATATTTATGCTTGCACATTGCAAACTGCCCCCTCCTAGGCCCACCGAGAATCTCTCGTAGACAAGGAGAGCAGCCAGGGAAACCTCGTAGAACTTTAAGTCCCAGTTTGCTCAAATCCACATTTGGAAACCCATAGTATTTATAAAGTGCTGCATCACAAAAACTCAAGAACAAAGTCTAATTTAGAATGGAGACGACTAGGAAAAAAAGAGAACACATTACCCAAGTACTAGATGAAAATATGTATTTCCAACAGGAGTAATGTTTTTTGGTGTGGTTAGAACGTTAAGGTACAGGAATGTATTGTTTTTCGCCTAAAGCACCTTTACAGACATAGCCTCACTTCACAATGCTTCTGAGCAGCTACCTCAGAAAATCCGTACACAATTGAATACACGGCCTTGTAAGCACGAGCTCTAGCTCCTCAGATCGAAACATCAGCAAAGAACTGTACCTCAAACAGCAACAGAGTAGAAACACAAGACACTTTAAAGATTTAGCCAGACAGTCAGTCAACAAGCCAGGACACCTCTGTCACTGCCGAAAGGACGATTTGGACATTGTTCAATCCCCTTTGATAAGAGATCTCTGGTTATTATACAGACAGGTTTTTTTAGGAATTACACTTCTACAGGAAAAGCGACAGTAGTCTTTAAAATGTGTTTCATGGTGTGCACAGACATACCCAACCAAGTGCCTTCTAGAGTACTTCAAAATGCCGGATATGATATGATGTAAAGCTAAGCCAGTTCAAACTATGAGCAGAAAGAAGGAATGGATTCATGGCTGGTCTGGATTACCACATATCTAGGTACTAAACTAACAAAAGAGGTCAGAATCCATTTACACGTCTCTAGTTTTAAGCAGAAACCGCAGAACCTTAGAGGGGATTTAGCAATACCGTAACGGGAATTCCATTTGAACACGAGGAATGAGCACAGGTTGCTATGAAGAGGCTAGCAGTAACTTCTACCAAGGTCAGCAGGCTCGGTTATATCAGCAACAGGAGCTACATAGCCACCACTTCCCAAAACTAGTGCTGTGGGACAAACCTGTAATGAATGTCTAAATAAAACTAGAAATCACTCTAGCTATTTCCACAAAGGCACACTTGATTGCTCTCAACTACAGCATAGATTAAGGAGACTGAAGGTACGTTCAAAAGTGAGAGTTTGGCAGTGGTGCAAATGGAAACTTGCTGTAACACCTCTATCAAAATGGCATTCAACAGCGAACCACATTCATTAACTACTAATGTCAACAGCAGGCAGAAGGTTGCCAAAAACTTCATAGTCCTACCATATATTAAGTATTGTATAGGCAATATAGCTCATAAGAAAGAAAGAAAAACGAACTGGAACCTGTTGCGCACTGATCTATTGTGTCCAATGTGCCCTGAAATGCAATAAAAATACATCACAGACTTCTATACTTTGGCCGTGCCACGCACATGCCAGTTATAACTCCACAAACATCAAATTCACTTTCTGGCCCAAATAGGCCTATTGCATTTTCTTTTTTGCCCACCCAAGTGGATACTTTGGCGTGAATGCTGGGAGGCAATAATTAAAGTACCTACCATGAGCATTTCACGTGCCATATAGTCAAACCCAGTTACTTCAAACCCACTTTAAGCTGGCTTGATTTAATCCCCCCCCCCCCCCACTATCATCAAATCATAGTTCATTCGTGCTCTCCCTTAAAACCCCATGTTCCCTTTGCTTGGTGGGGATCAGACACTTTAAAACATGCTAACAGAGTACAAAATTGATGATGCTTCAATAGAAAATTACTTTTTCAAATTAAAGCGCCCAGAATCTGCACTGATTCACGATTACTCATGCAGAGTGTTAACATATTTATAAAAAAGTATGTATTTAATGTGTAAAGCCTTGGCACAGCAGAGAAAAGAAGGTATGAAACTGTGTTTAGCGCGTATTCTGCATTCTCAACCATAGCTGCTGCTCAGGACAACTTCCACTAGTACAAAGCACTAGCCAGAAAAGCGTTCGAATACATTCCAATTCAGTACACAAATGCACTACAGATACCTGTGGGTTCTGCGTGGAGTAGGCGCTGCATACTGTTATCAAGTACCCTTAACACAAAAATGTTAAGGGGACTATTTATTATGCTAGAAGGTGGAACATGGGCAAAAAGTACATGAGGAAACACGAGTACAGCTAATGAAGAGTACACGAGATGCATAAACGGTTAAATTCCCTCCCCGTGAATAGCAAAGGCATAAAGGTAATGGAACAACATGTCTCACTAATTATGTACCGAAAAAGCATGTCGACCTCCGACACAGATTTGATCAAATTCTAGGGGGTTAACATATGTTGCTGTCCGATTCAGGCACACAAACTGCATAGGACTCGAACTGCGTCTCTTAGGTGGGGGCCATCTCCACATTCTCTCCGTTCCGTTGTGAAATGACACACTAGGGCTGACACATCTGCTCAATGCAAATCATGTCCATAACCACAGTCTTGTTTCGCCCAAGCACACTACAGTTAGATTCCATGGTAAGCATCACATGCGAAACGAAGCCAAAAATGGGTGTACAATCCAAAAGCTTCACCTCAGGTAGATGTGTGACGGCAAAAAAAATACTCTACCAAAAAAAAAAAAAAAGAGCGGAAGCACACCAAGAGCAAAACAGTGCACGGCTCGGAGACAATCCCAAACATTTCACAGAACAAACAATGACAGGAAAGGCAGTGTATCCCACGCTCCGGAAAGACCCCCTTCCTGTCCGTTTGCAGCGGTTTGCTTAAAGCCAATCTGACTTCCTGGTCATTACATTGTACATCTCGAACAGAGCTACAGGGGAATAAAACAATATAATATTTAAGGGGATTTAATGCCCACAAACTAGGAGGGACACACTGTCGGTCTGGTTACAATGTCTGGGGTGTTCAATGAAAATTATAACCTGGGATGTCAGTACTGGTATGATGCCTGCAGCACAGGGAATGTATAAGGTAATGAAACAACTGTAAATCGTAATGAATGTAAGACTGCTCTGGATAACAACAAAAATACAATTCAGATTTAAATTGACCGAGTGCGTTCGGGTGCCTTGCATCTCTGTAAACATAAGGTAGCCCTTTTCTAAATGTAAATGGGGGCTGTAAGGGGCCTACTTTTTTTTTTATCTAGAGAGGTCTGAGAGCATAAAGGCGCGTTCTGTTTAGTCGACCATCAATATACACATCCAGTAAGGGTATTATTTCACCACAGTGCCTCGATGTGCACAGCAACTAGAAGCAGCTAAACTACCCATGCAGAAATCTACGGGCGTTGTCGAAATTGGTTACTTGCTGGAAGGAAAAACGTATATAAAATTCACTTCTGATCATTTGGACAACAAGACCACAACTAAATATTAAGATTCATGGGTCCTCTTGCATTTTAGCAGAAACAGGTCATGCTGTTTATCAACAATGGCAGTAGAGACATGAGTAAAGGATAAATCTAAGAGATGGCTTTTACATGACAGAAACCGACTGTCGAATGAGGGTCTGTGGAGCTACAAGAGGCTACGAATGAAGTGGTTTACTTGTATGGGAGGTACATTTCCCACCAGACGACGACTTGGAAGAGTATGAGCACTCGTTTGTACACAACTAAAGACCAAGCTCTTTTCCCAGATGCCAAAGCACTGGGAGGGAAAGGACATGCAAGAAAGTTGCATATTTTTGGGCTTCTTTGCAGGCTTCGTGGGCTGAGATGTAAAGACAGCTGGGAGCTCACACAGGGCTGTCGGGCGCCCCTTAGTGTCCAGCTCAAGCTCCGAGAAAGTGTAGCAGACGCTCCCAGGAGCAGCATTTTTTTCCACATTCCATAAAGTTTTGTGTCTCCCTAGAGCCCCGCCCAGCGCCAAGAGAAACAGGAGGCAGAGAAGGGCAGGCAGCAGCTGAGGCCTAGTAGGGGCGGGAGAACTCTCCCTCCACCGACAAGTTTTCCACAATGTGACACGGGTCATTATTATGGGGCACCGGTTAACAACTGGGCAAACATGCATTTTAAGAGAAGCAATTAAATGCAGGCCACTGAATTATGTGGAGTCTAGGCTTATGCTAAGTACCATTTCTTAGAGGGGTTGCAGGTCTCGCCGCCTGTCCCGTGGAAAGACAGCCTAACTTGCTAGTCAGTGGCCAGTAACTGACAAAATGGTTCCTCTTTCGCACTCAGAGTACAGCACCATCCATGAGTGCGTAGGGTTCCGGCGCCACCCAGGCATTCCACTGACCCCGTTTATCGACAACCTTTGGTGCATGTTTACTTTTAGCCTTTCTGTTCTCGTGAATGCCTCCGCCTCCTCTGGCGAGCTTAGTAGCCCCTGATCCCTTTAAGAGGAAGGGTGCCTTGTTTGGAAAACAAAAATGGCCATTTCCGATGTCCTGGCTTCCCTGCGCAGCCGGCAGAATACGGCTGCTGCCTTGGCTGCATTGTTTTGAGGCACTGTCAGTTAACGAATTAAGCTAGCTGGGGTGTTTTTTTTTTGGGGGGGGTTCTCACCATTACAAAGAGCCTATCACCCATGACCATAAGGAGGAAGCGGTAGAGATGTTGGAAAAGTGTGAACAAAGGAGTCGATGATGCACACAGGAGAACCCAGTTTGTAAGCCTTCTGGGTAGGAGATGATCTTTCTCTACTTTCCTCGACCTCCGTTCACTCAAAAGATTTTAAAGTCCCACGTCGGTAAATCATAAATAAAGAAAAGCATACCCAGCTCCCTGATACCACGCTACGGGGAAATAATAGCTAAGTGCTAACCAACAAGGGAGAACATTAAGTCAGCGGTAGCTAGAGGCTATGACAGCAGGAAAAGAGTGAAACTGGACATGTGTGGGCACGGTAGAGTACCGTCTGGGATCAGGTGGTTGCTACAAAGAGTAAAGAAAAGAAAAAGCTCTTAAAAAAAAAAAAACAATATTTAGAACGTGGAGGCAAATAAGATATCAAATAAGTTGTAGGCAATTACAAATAGTCATGTGAAGGTGACCAGTGTCACTAGAGAAGGGCACGCGCGGCGAGAAGCCGGTGGCACTCGCTCTTAGAAGGAGAAATCAGATAAAGCAAGTTATAGCAAGGCTGTGAGCGCACGAGGGGGAGGGGTCCCGGCTGCCTCTGTAGCCACATTCCTGGGCATCCAGCCCTTGCCCGAGGCTCCGTTGGCACTGGCGTGCCGGGGGCTTCTCCTGCTCCCTCCACCAAGGCATAGACAGACACACACACACACCAGGGCCCCGCTCCCCGGGCCGTACCTTCGTCCAGCAGCCGCTCCAGGTGGTTGAAGATCCCGCAGAAGTTGGGCAGGCTGCTCATGAGCTTCTTGTCGTTCATCAGTTGCATCAGATAGTCCGGCGTCGGCTTCGGCTTCTCCTTCGTTTCCATTTCCCCCACCATATTCCAGGCCAAAAAGGGAAAAACAAAAAAAAACACTTATAACACAAGCTGCCCAAATACACAGGAAGGAGGAGAGAAAGGAAACAGGGGAAGTGGGGAAGGAATATATATGTATATAAAATAAATGCAAAGCACGGGTGTCGGGACGAAGGAAAAAAAACTTTAAGGACAAAAATCCCAGGCACCCCTGGTTGGGGCGGGAGCGGGGTCTATCTCGCGGGGCGGGGGTGAACGGCGATCAGCTCCTCCTCACCGGGAAAAAAAGAGAGTACATCGATTGCAGCCCCGGGGTCTGCGTGGTGCCGGTTGTGTGGGGCCCCGCGTGAGAAAGGCGGCTGCGGGGTGCGGAGCCTGGTCCGGCGGCGGCTCCTCTCGCGGACGGCTCACGGTCCCCCTCTTGCCCGGCGCTCCCTGGCTCTCAGTGCTTGGTTCCGGCGAGTCTGGGAGTCCGCGGGGCTCAGTGATTATAGGCTGCGGTTGTGTGTTATCTCCTGACCGGGGTGCTGCTGTTGCTGCTGCGGGTGTCGCTGCTCGGTGTGCGCGGACTTGGCTTCACTGGAAGCAGCGAGGGATCCGAGGGAGGCGGAGGAGGAGGCGGCCGTTAATCAGAGTGGAAGGGGGAGGACAGAGCCGCCCCTTCTCTCGCCACCTCCCTTTCCCCTCCCTCTTTCTCTCCTCGCTCCCCTCCCCTTTTTTCTCTTTTCCTTCCCCTAAAGCGGCTCTAAATCACTCCCTGTCCGGGCACGAGGTGATGGGCCGGTCCGTGGGGGAGGGAGGTGACGTATGTCAATACTTTTTGCTAATTTGATTTCCTCTGGATCCAGACGGGCACGGAGTGGCAAGTAAATAGTGATTCTGAGGCACACTGGGGTGGTGTCTGTACTTTGTGATGTTTCTGTTCATATGTGGCTCCCACATCACCACCCCCACACGTGCTACTGTTAACCGTTAGTGTCACACTAAAGAAGCCGCAGATAGGTCTGCTAACGGTTGGGGTGCCACGAGGATTTCCTCGCGACTCAGTTCCCTTGTTGTGCTGTGCACTGCTGTCTCGAGGACATCAGAATGCGCCGCTACCAGGTCTCTGACTCGTACGCGCGCACGTCTGCTTGCGCTCTTCCTTCCTCTACCCGATCTCCCACCCCTAACTGTCCGCGCGACCAATGGCATGCGCGCGCGTTCTCAGCGGGCCGATACATATCCCTATTCCAGTTTCTAGCTGCTGCTCTGTGTGTGCCTCTTTTTTTTTTTTTTTCTTACTTTTTTTTTGGTAAGGAGCCCCGCCTTCTGATGGGGGGGGGGGCGGGAGGGGTTGGCCTTTGCGAGTCACGTGATTGTGCACCTCTAGCTTGCTTCTGTATAAAATCGAGACGCGCCTGTGAGTATTACATTTGCAGCTTTTCGGTTCTGGAGGGACATCTTCGTCAAGAACGAGCGGACCCTATTTACTTGGTTATTAGTGTCATAGTATGCGTTTTTACACTGGGCGTTATGTAATTCCTTTTCCGTTTTCCAGTCTTCCACTTTGGTAATAATGTTCGTCGCACTGACGTTGTATCGGTGACTCAAAACAGTTAAAATGATGTGTTCCTCAAATGTATGTCTCTTTGATGTCTTGGAAACGTCTGATTTATTTTGACAATTTAAAATTAAAAGAATATTTTCAGTCGTCAGTGTTATGCTATCACTTTCTGTGTAGCTAGTGGATGCTCCATACGAAGACAGTTGGTACTGTGATTGATCTGTTACATAACGGATCATACCGTGCACGATTTGATTTTTATAGTCTTGATTGGTGGTGGTAAGTCTGTGTGGCCGTGAATTCATTACTAGAGTTATGTGGATCAATTAAGGGGCTCACTTGCCCACAATTTTTAAGTGAAACGAGGGTGATCTTAGAAAAAAAACAAGGAAATATATTTTCTCCATTGACTTACATTGAAGTTCAGGGAATTTAAGGCGAGAGGTAGCTAAAATAAAGCTCCTATGGGCTTAAAAAAAATCAGTCTCCCACTTAAATCAGCTCTGTTGGATTGTATTAAGGGGCTTCCAGGTAGGCTCAGCACTTCTTGTGTCGTGCTGCTGGTGTGTTGTTTGTTTTTCTCTCAGTTCTGTTGGGGTAGTGTTATATTCATATTGCTGCCTGCTCGTGGGCCACACTCACATTCCATGGTTGAATGTGGAGTGTGGACGGATCGAGGACGGTTGGACCGGTACTTCAGTAGCGGCTAGGACGTAGCTTGTCTCCCTCCCTTTTACTGCTGATTACTTAAATAAAGCTGTATTCAACTTGGAGTTGTGTCCGCTTCTGCCTCTCATAACACTGGTGTGAAACGAGGCACGGCACAACACAACTCCCTGCTGTTCCTTACTGTGGGCAGGTGAAATTATGGAACTAAAGGCACAAGCAAAGTCGGACGAGGTGAAATACGCAGCGGCACCAAGCACATCACACCTGCACTCCCTGTACGGCTGATTTTCCGCACTGGTGCTTGCTGGCCATCAGATTTCTTCAAATACCATCATCGCTCTGGAGAGGGCTCTTGGTGATGTCATCACACAGGTGAATGTGGCTAATGGTGGCCATATTTGCTTGACCTAGTCCCATTGTGAGGGACAGGTATCTCTATTAATGTTTAGATGGAGTTTTTATTTAACTCGTTGGTCCTGGCATTTATTACTATTAACCATATTGGACATGCAGTTGATAAATCTACCTCCTACATTTTTAAAGTCAACTCGTAAACCACCTATTGCCTGGAAAGAGTGGTTCAGGGCTTTTAATGCTTTTCTGGGGCTATTGATGGCTTAAAATTCAAACCTGAAAGGAAAAAAATGGTTGTTGAAACATTCATTGGATCTGGACGGTCAGGACATTTTTGCACATTTGCCTTTGTTCATACCTGACAAAGAGGAAGAAAAGCTGGATGAATATGTTGAAGCAGTCAAGAACATTGGAGAGACACTTCTACAAGCCACCTAATTTAGTTGTTAGGAAGTATTTTTAACCGAGAACAGCATGGTACAGAATCTGTAAACGTATGTGGCTTCTTTGCGTGTTTTGGCAGGCAATTGTAAATTTGGTGTTTTTACTGACCAATTTATTTGAGATTGGGGGCATGGCTGAACAAGATGGCCGATTGGATGCTTTACGTGTGAGATCCGCTGGCCGCCCTGCCTAATCTTGTGTCCACACCAACTGAATCCTTCTGAAATGGCGTCCCCCATGCGCAGACTCGCTGCCAAAGCCCATTGATATCTCTGGGAGGTGCAGGCTCGCAGCGAAACACCATGAGTCTAGCTGTGACCTGTGACTTCTTTGGTGACATGGAGCGGCAGCTGCCACGGGAAGGCGGCACAGTGAGCCGCGCACAGGAGTGAAAAAAACGGTGACTCTGCTGGATGCATCGAGCCTGCGGTTGGTGGCCAGATCCTGCCCTGAACATTAGACGTGGGGGATAGTGGGGACTGCTCCTCCCCCACCCTCTCTTCACTGCACGGATCCTGCCACGCTGAGACGGACAGCAGCCGCGCCACTGCTCCTGCCCTTCTTTCCCCCAGTCACCTCTATAGAGAGAGATTGTACGCCACGGTAACAGACTGCCGGCCCCTGCTGTCTTGGGCAGCCGGACAGCCCAGTGCATGGTTAGAGGTGAGAGGCGGCCTTGACCTGGACAGCGAAACGGTGCAGCGGAAGGTAACAGGCGAAAAGTGTCTGAAGTGAGAGTGGGGGTTTGGGCTGGTCGCCGGGGCCGAGTGGCAATTGTGAATCACCCGGATGCCCCACCCTTTTTCTACTGAGCAGTTTGCATCGAGCTGGACCAGTGCCTGATTGCGGGGGCTCTCCGGGTTGAGCATACTGCTCAGATCTCTCTATTGCCTGCTGGTCACCAAAGACTGGGATGCTGCCACGCAGAGTGGAGGAGTGGGAGTGTGGGCCTGGTCACCGGGCCCGAGTTGCAATTTTGAAGCACCCGGATGGCCCACACCCCCCCCTCTGTACTGATCAGTTTGATTTGTACTCAACTAGTACCTGATTGCGGGGCCCGCAGTGTTGGGCATAGTACACAGAATCCTCTACTGACTGGAGGTCACCAAGGACTGAGCGGTGCCAGAACGTGGATGCTCCGCACTTTGTGAGCTGGGGACACTCAACAGCTGGCAAGTTCAGGGCTTGGGTCCTTTGTTGGGCCATATAATTGAGGAAGTGCTTGGCTCCTGAGACACATTGGGCTCAACAACATCATCGGAGTAAACAGGTCCACCATTTTGCCCTGAGCGTGCCGTTTTGCTGCTTGTCTGAGTGTGGTGCAGGGGCAATGGAAGGCCAGTCCCCACCTGGTCCCCTAGGTGCTTTGAAGGGGTGCACGACCAGGTGGGTAGGTGGCCCACCAGCTGGACAACTCACGACTGGACATTGTTGGGGCCTTTTGGGGGGGACATTACTGGATGGCCCAGAGGGCCCTGTTGCATGCCCGTCGCCTACATTGTTGGACTGCTGACAAGATTGGGGGGCTCCTAGTTGGGGACCAGAGTTTGCCCGGAGGTCCTACGCACATCGGCCCCAGTCGTTGGGAAAGATAGACCACAGAGGGGAGCCCAGCAAACCAAACTGTAGCGGTTTACGGCCCCGGGGCGAGTCTGAACACTATACCCCTGCTGCAGAATCATGCCAACAATACACAGGAACCTCGAAGCGCCACAGGAGTCCACATACTCGCCGCAATGGAGGCCTCCAGTGCAGCAGTACAGGCAAAAATTGAGACGGTCTCCCAGGATGCTGGGCTACTGAGGGTGGATCTCCAAAAAGTGGCGTAGCACTCAATTGCGACAGAGCAAGATGTCTCCAAACTTCAGGAGGCCTTTGCCTTCCTGCGCGCTGAACTGACCGTCATGTCGGCCAAAATGGACATGCTGGAAGCTAGGGCTGATGACACGGAGGGTCGGACCCAGGAACTCTTCCTCGAACGTTGGATAAAGTCAGCTATCCCCTCGCCCCAGTTATCCCCGTCCTTTGTGGTGGAGAGAGCTCATCGTGCCCTGATGCCGAAACCTCCTGCTGGGGCATCCTCCCGCACCATGATAGCTAAAGTGCTCAACTATAGAGACTGGGAGGTATCCTGCTTTCGGTCCGACAGTCTGGATACTTCAAGTTTGAGAATCATGTGATCCATATTTTCCCAGACTATACAAGGCAGGTACAGCAGTTGCGGCTTTCGTTCGTGGGGGTCAAGCAGAAGCTGAGGGCCATGGATCTATGCTTTATGCTTCACTATCCTGCGAAACTGAAGGTGTTTCATGATAACAGGACACACTTCTTTACAATCAATCAAGCGTTTGTTAAGCGCGACTACTCACCCGTAAGGGTCTCAAGTCGCTGGGGGGGCGGGGGGTTGGCAGGTTCCAGTCCATCAAGGGGGGTGGGGTCTGTCGAAGAGCCAGCTTTTGAGGTTTCTTGCGAAGATGGGGAGTGTTGTCTGTCTGAGGTGGAGCGGAAGGGCGTTCCAGGCTCTGGCCGCGAGGAAGGAGAAGGAGCGGCCTCCACATCTGGTCTTTCTGGTGTGGGGGACCACGGCGTAGGAGAGCTGGGCTGATCGTAGGGTCCTCTGGGGTGCGTGGAATTTGAGTCGGCTGTTCAGGTATGCTGGTCCGGTGTCGTGGAGGGCCTTGTGAGCGTGGGTGAGCATCTTGAAGGTGACTCTAGCTTTGGGGAGCCAGTGGAGTGTGCGCAGGTGCTGGGAGATGTGGCAGGTCGAGGACCAGTCTTGCGGCGGTGTTCTGGATGTTCTGTAGCTTGCGGGTGAGGTTTTTGTTTATTCCGGCGTAGAGTGCGTTGCCGTAGTCAAGTCTGCTGGTGACCAGGGCGTGAGTGACGGTCTTTCTGTGTTCGAGGGGGATCCATTTGAAGGTCTTACGTAGGAGGCGGAGGGTGTGGAAGCAGGAGGACGAGACAGAGTTTATCTGGCGGTCCATTTTGAGCTCGGAGTCCAGGATGATTCCCAGGTTGCGTGCGTGGTCCGTGAAGGGGGCGAGCTGCTGAGTGCGGGGAGCCACCAGGTGTCGGGGTTTGGGCCCATGATGAGTACTTCTGTTTTGTTGGTGTTTAGTTGTAGGCAGCTGTTTTTCATCCATTTGGCGACGGCTTCCATGCCTTCTCGAAAGTTGTGTCTGGCGGTATTTGGTTCGTTGGATACTGAGAGGATGAGTTGGGTGTCGTCTGCGTATGACACAATGTTGAGTCCGTAGGTTCTGACAATGGGGGCGAGTGGAGCCATGTAGACGTTGAAGAGCGTAGGGCTGAGGGAGGACCCCCGGGGGACTCCGCAGGTGGTTGGTGTAGGGTCCGAGAGGAAGGACGGGATCCAGTCGAGGGCCTTGTCTTGGATCCCTGCGTCGTGGAGTCTGCGTATTAGGGTGCGGTGAGAGACTGTGTCGAACGCCGCTGAGAGGTCGAGGAGGATGAGGGCTGCTGTTTCTCCTTTGGCCAGTAGGGTGCGGATGTCGTCTGTTGCGGCGAGGAGGGCGGTCTCCGTACTGTGGTATTTTCTGATGCCGGATTGGGAGGAGTCGAGGATGTTGTGCTCTTCGATGAATGTGGCGAGTTGGCTGTTGATGGCTTTCTCGATGACTTTCACTGGGAACGGGAGCAGGGAGATGGGTCTGTAGTTTTTGAGGTCGGTGGGGTCCGCCGAGGGTTTCTTCAGGAGGGGTTGACCTTGGCGTGTTTCCAGTCGTCGGGGAGCAGGCGGTTGCCAGGGAGCGGTTGATGGTGTGGCAGAGCATGGGTGCGATGGTGTCGGCGGCTCTATTGAAAATGTGGTGGGGGCAGGGGTCTGTGGGGGCCCCGGAGTGGATTGACTTCATCGTCTTCAGTGTGTCTTCGGTGGTGAGGGCTGTCCAGTTGTCGATCGCTGGCTTCAGGGTGTCGGGGGGGGTTGGTGAGGGTTCAGTGTGTTGGTTGTCTTCGTCGAAGTTGTCGTAGACCACCCCAGAGGCGGTCTCGGACTGGCTGGAGATCTGTGGTGAGGGCCAGATCCCGGCACCAGCCTCCCACGGCTCTGGATAATGGACGGGGAGCACAAACCTCTCTCAGCGTGCATGGAGGAGACAGGGATGAGGCTGCAGTGCCACTAGTTCATCCTCTCGAGTGGTTGTTTGCCAAGATGGAACTTTAGATCTGTAACAGCAGAGGTTTGAGAGAGAGAGAGGCTGTCAGGGCACTGGTGGAGGCGGTAACGGCCTTCAACTCGGATTACAGTGCTGGAGATGAGTTTGAGGAGACTCCGGACCCAGGAGAGTCCTGATTTCGTGACTGGCCTATCTGACATTGTAAACTTTGGGTGTGATTCCCTCGTTACGGGGTCTACACTTTATGGCTATCAGCCTTGAGCTCCCCAATGGAGCGGAGAGCTGGAGGAGGCCCAATTGGGTCTTTGTGGCATAGTTTGGGACAGCTGATGCGTGATTCTGAGCGAAAGTGTGTGGGTGCGGATGTTGAAGGTGGCACATACTGTGTAACACAGGTAGAGACACCGCCATTCCCCCTTAGATAGCTGTGATTTTGATTGGTTAGTTAGTGGTGAATAAACGTTCGTGGGTTTAGGTATTATATGTGAGTGTGTGGGCTGAGTGACAATTGTGTGTATGGGGTCGGGTGTTGCTTGGGGACATCGATGGTTGTTGGAGTCACTGTGTGCAACCTCTCTCCACCCCTCCATCTCACTGATTTTGTGGTGTGACTCTAGATCTCTAGGGTTGGAGGAGTTCGGTTAGCAGGGTCTTTATTGTTTTAAAAAAAATAAAATTCTAGGGGTGAATTTTTGGGAAGACGTATTGTTTGTGTGTGTATACCCGGTGGGAGGATTTGATGTTTGGGGTTAGCCATGTTCTGTTTGGCAGCAGTAGTGATGGGATGCTCATTGAGTGGGGGACAGGGTAGGAGGGTAGGAAATTGGAGACCAGATCTGGATATGGTTACCCGATTCCAGGTGGCGACTTTGAATTTGCGTGGGCTCAACTCCTATGTTAAGAGTTATAGGGTCCAGAACTACCTCCGGTGACAGGGTATACATATTGATTTGCTTCAGGAGACACATCTGTTGGACAGCGAGGTCCAGAAAGTACACAGGAAGCGAAGGGGACAGTTGTACTCAGCTATCTATTCTAACTAGGCCTTGGGGGGATCTTAATATGGGTGGCCCTGCAGGTCCCTTTTAAGGTCAGTGGCTATAAAACGGATGTAGAAGGTCGATACCTGTTTCGGTGTGGCACGCTGGATGGGCGTGAGGTATGCTTCCTGAATTGAATGCGGATGACAGAGACTTCTATCTTGCCTTGGAACGTGAGCTTATTCCTTACAAAGGGACTCCTTTGCTGTGGGCGGGAGACTTCAATTGTTTGCTTGATGGTTCTTGAGCTCATCACCCCCGAGACAGAGTACAAAGTCCAATATGATGTCTGCGCTGGGAGCGGTGATGGAGCACTCGGGTTGTGCGGATGTTTGGGTCACAGCCCACCCAGAAACACGGGACTACACCTGCGATGCCCAAACATACACTGTATACAGTCGTTTAGATAGGTTATTGATATTGGGGGACCTTGTCACGGAAGCTGCTGCTGTCCAGATATTGGGTAGGTTTTTCTCTAACCATGCTCCTCTGCTTATGGAGTTGGGAGAGGTTGGGGATAGACCTTGGGTACCTTTGGGGTGCTTACGCCCGGAAATGTTTAGCAACCCTCAGATTCGTGAGGCACTCAGTTTAGTGACAGATGTCTTTTTTGTTATTAATTGGACAGCGACGTCGCATAGAGGGGGGTGGAATGGGACGCCTTTAAGGCTTTGACCCGGGAGGAGTGCCTGTCCCACATTGGTGGCACTAGACGCCATCTTGAGTCTCAACTGATGGAGAAGGAGGAGAGGCAATTGGCGACCCTCCAGCGGGATGCTGCCACATTGGGAGTGGAATGGGAGGTGCTGCTGTCGGCCCAGAGGACAGTGGGGGAGACGCGGGATAGACTAGACCGACTGGTAAAATGAGATTACAGACAGCTTCTTCGTAGGGAGGGTGATAATTCAGCGCCCCTCCTGGCTTAGCTGCTTAAAAGTGAACGCCCACCCCGATCTTTTCCTTGAGACATCCGGACGGCTTTATTGCCGGCTCGCAGGCCACCATTAACCACCTTCTCCTGGTTTTTTGGATGGCCTCATACCCCTAGACTTACTGCAGAACAGGTGGAGGGCTTGAAGAAGGAGCTCCTAGTGGAGGACCTGCAGAATGTGGTCCAGGATATAGCTCGGAGTAGGGCACCGGGCCCGGATGGGCTCTCGGTGGAATATTACCAGACATATTAGGCACTACTTCTACCCTGTTTGCTGGAGACGCTCCAGGAGGCGCAAATTATGAGAGGCCCAGATAATCATGCTCCCCAAGCAGGTTAAGGACCCATCGGATCCCAGCTCATATAGATCCCTTTCAGTGTTAGGGGTCTTTACTAAAATATTGGCGAAAGCCCTTGTGACTAGATTACACAGCGTGGTGTCCCTCTTGGTGCACAGTGATCAATGTGGCTTTATGCTGGGTGGGGAAACCACATAATCCTGCGGAGGTTGTCACATATGTTGCACTCCACCACGGATGGGGATCTGGAGGCGGTGCTTATCGCCTTAGACATTGAGAAGGCGTTTGACACTCTCGATTGGGAGTATCTCTGGGAGTTCTATGTAGGATGGGACTGGGACCAACGTTTATGTCCTGGGTGCAGTTGCTCTATGCGTAGCCAGTCGCCCAAGTGCAATCTGGACGAGAGTTATCAGAATACTTCCCTATTAGGAAGGGAACGAGGCAGGGGTGTCCCCTCTCGCCGCTCCTTTTCGCACTGGTGATCCGACTTTACAGAGACATGGCTAGGTGGGGTATTGAGTGTCACACATCGTCTCGCTTTGCACAGATGACACACTCGTATATCTCCTGCACCCGGAGAAATCAGTTGCCACACTACTACAAATCATAGAGGAGTTCGGCGCTTCACTGGCCTGCAGGTCAATAATCGGAAGACTGTGCTGTTCCCCTTGTCGGCACTGGCATGCCTGACACAGAGCTATCTGCAGAGGACTGAGCTTTGATGGGAACGGGATAATTTCTGTTACTTGGGAATCCATGTGGCTAACACTTTGGTAGCCCACTAGTCTCAACATGGGCAGATTTCTGTTTGGACTGGAGGAATCGATTAAGTTCTGGGTTAGGTTTCCTCTGTCAGTTATGGGCAGAGTTGCGCTATGCAGAATGGTTCTATTGCCCAGGTGTCGGTATACATTACAGAATGCTATGTACACCATCCAGAAGTCCACGTTCGCTAAACTAAATAGCCTTCTGGTGGCACTGGTGTGGGCTGATAAGAGGAGCCAAGTTAAATTTGATGTCTTCAAACTGGATACCGAGATGGGTAGTTTGGGATTACCAGATTCCCAACTGTATTATTTCGCAACTTTTCTCAAATATGCGGCGCACTGGTGTAAAGATGGACCTAACACTGAGATGAGCCAGTTGGGTTCCTGGGGATCTGGAGTGGATCTGCCTCGGTGCCTTATGCAGGGCTCGGGAGTCCTGGCTACACACCCCTTTATTGTCCGACAGGTGGCGGTAGCCTGTGGACACATAGTGGCTTGGGGATTGCGTCGTGCTCTCTACGCTAGACTGTTGCCCCTTGTTTGGTTACAACCCTTTTGTGAGGTTCGCTCCATGATGGATATGTCACAGTGGCTTGAGGGAGGTTGCCACACTGTTGGGGACCTCTATCTGAATGGTGCTTTCTTCATACTGGAGGAGGCTCTGAATCTGTTTGGCCTGCACCGTGGACAGTTTTTACAATACGTTAAGATGTCTTGCGCATGCCGTGAGATTTGGACTGATTTCCCTGCGGAGCCTGCAGTGTCTCAAGCGCTGCAATTGATATTGGACCCTGGGTCGACTCTTGGGCTGATGTTTTGGCGCTTTTATAAGGCTCTCAAGGGTGATCACCAAATTGACATGTCTGGGGTCTACGGCAGGTGGGCTCCTGCTCTGCCCGATCTGCTAACAGACAGCGCCTGGAGGAGAGTGTATGATCAGGTCCAGGAGGTGGCGAGTAATGCACGGTTTAAATTGACCTATTTTTATTATCTGCACCATGCTTACATGACACCGCAGCAATTACACAGAAATAATGGATTTGGGTCGGGTGCATGCCCACGATGCGGGGTTGCACTGGCGTCCTTACTACATGTGATGTGGAAGTGTGGTGGCTGCCAGAGCTATTGGGGAGAGGTTCTGCAAACTTTACAAGTGGTCACACGAGTGGCATTGGAGCCTTCCATCAACCACTGCCTATTGGGTTGCTTCCGACACCCCGACGTGTGACCAAGATGAGCTACCACTTTGCCCTTCTTGGCCTGGTGCTCACTAAATAGAGAGTGGCCATACATTGGCTGCAGCCCACTGCTCCGGCGGCACAGAGATAACTGCTGGATTTGCAGGAATGGGGTGTAGCGGAGGAGAGGAGACTAAGAGCTGTGCGCACCGATGAGCATACGGAACAGGACTTGGAACGTTGGGCAGAAATGTTGGGTAGCCTCGCTGAGGAGGAGTTGCCATCAAACGGCACCCCAGCTGCCTCTTGAAGCCCGGGGCCAGTGACCCCCCCACTACAGAGGTGTGGGTTGGGGTCCCCCGAGAGAGAGCGAGTTAAGCAAAATTAATGTCTGAAATTCTGTGGCTGCAGCAAATGCCGGCAGTTAAGTGTCGGAGAATGTTATGATGAGTTGTGGTCCCTCTCCCCCTCCCCCTGCTATCATGGTTCTCCTTGGGGTAGTTCCCCTCTCCCCCGGCAGACCTGTTGTTCGCCTAAGCTTTACCCCCTCTGCCCACGGAGGTTTTGGGGGATTGGCTATGAGGGAATTCTTAGTATTGGAAAGCTATTGCTGCCCGCACTCACTGCTGCTGCTTGCTTTTTTTGTTAATATATCGTTAATGTTTGGCTGAGATCATTTGCAATGTTATTTCCTGTGCGTGATATTGAACACTGATGCTGCCTTGGTTTGTACTGGAAGTAGACTACTCCACGGACCATATTTGTACCTTTTTGCTATCCCTTGTTTATTGCTTTGATCTCAATAAACATAAGTTGGAAAAAAAATTCTTAGAGTTCAGCTGGTCACATGGTGTTTCAACAAAAAGATCCAAGAAAGGCTACTGTCTTATAAAACTCCATTCGGTGAGGAGGCTGTGAAAATTGCCAACAGCATTCAAGATTCCAATTTGTCTGCCAAAGAATTGAACAGGGACACTGAGGAGGGTATTCTGTTGGTCAAAGGAACCAGGACTGTCCCTAGTAAATCACCTTATAGTGAGTGGAGAAAAAGTGGAAATCTTTGTTATCGCTGCAGATCTAGGTTTCATATTGCCTCTTTAAAGGAATGTCATGCTCTAGGAAAGGACTGCAACAAGTGTGGAGTTTCAGGTCACTTCGCCAGAGTGTGACGGATGAATACTGCAAAAAACACAGTAAACGTGGTGTCTGATAACCCTGATCAGGGGTTGGCCGGCAATATGAGCAATGTGCTTTTGTGTGTCAGGATCCATGAAAATGTTGTTCCCAGATCCAGGGATCCTATTGAGTATTTTGCCATTGGGGATGCATGTGTACCTCTACTAACTGACCCGGGGTCCAAAATCACTATCATCTCTATGAGCACATTCACTGATCAGTTTGTAAACATTAGCTTAATGTCTCCAGATATTTCTCCTTATGGATATAATGGGGAGAAAATTCACTTGGAAGTTTTTTTTTCACACTGTCATTGGTTTCAAAGAGAGGGAGGTGCATGGCAAAGTGTACGTCTCACGTAAGGGCCCTGACTTACTTGGTTGGCATCCCCAGAGATGTTTAGGTAGCATCCTTAAACCTGGATGTGATCAACAAGTTTGGTGTGTGGGTGAGGGCATTGTGTGCAGTGTGAGCTATTTGGAGACAGTCTTGAAATCACATGATCAGGTTTTTGAAAGCAAGCTTGGGAAACTGGATGGCTTTGAGTATAAAATTAAACTTAAAGAAGGTTGTGTGCCTGTTAAACTCAAATTAAGGTGTATTCCTTTGAGTATCAGAAAGAGTTTGGAAGAGCCTGAATAAGGCCACGTGGGTGGATGGGCATCCTCTGCCAAAAATTTAAGAAATTATGGTTGCATTAGCCGGAGCAAAGTTGTTCACCAAATTTGAAATGATGTTGGCGTACCATCAAGTTGTGCTTGCAGAGGGTTCAATATACCTGGCGGCGTTTGTTACTCTCTGCAGAGTTTTTCAGTTTTGCAGAATGCCTTTTGGCTAGCATCTGCTGCAGCGATTTTTCAGCATGTGATGGGAGAAGTTTTGAGACGTGTGTAGGGTGTCTTGGTGTTCCTGAAATGGCATTTTGGTGTGTAGTATGTTAAGTTATGTTACAATGATTTATAACGCGCATGGCTACTCATAAGTGTTCCGGCGCGACAAGCCAATGTAGAAGACTATAAGAAACTGAGAGAGTACCGGTTAAATAAACAGCAGTGTTTTTAGACTTTTCTTGAACAGGCAGAGGTCATAGATGCTGCGCAGTTCAAGGGGTAGAGAATTCCAAGCTTCGGCCGCTTTGAAGGAAAGAGAACTACCTCCAATTCTTACCAGCCGAAACCGAGGTATTAATGCTAGGCACTGTGAGGCGGAGCGCAGATGCCTTCGGGGGGTATAGAAACTGAACCGTTTCCTCAGGTAAAGGGGCCCTGACCCCTAAAGGGCTGAGTGGGCCATCGTGAGAGCCTTAAATTTGACTCTTTGAGCCGCTGGGAGCCAGTGCAGATCACATAAATGATGTTTTAAGGACTAAGATGTGCATTTAGTGAGATTGAATGCCGTAGTGAGTGCATTGGGTGAGAAGGGTCTGAAATTAAAGAAAGCCAAGTGTGAATTCGGTGTGGAAGAAGTGGAGTACCTGGGTCATGTTATTTCGGGAAGGTCACTAACCCATGCCGAGTGTTGATTAAAGCCATTGAAGGAGTGGGTACCCCGGAGAACAGAAAGCAACTTCAGGCTTTCCTGGGCATGTGTGAGTGTTATACAAAGTTTATTCTGAACTTTGCCACCAAGGTTGATACTCTACATGCTCTTTTGAAGAAAAATGTCAGGTTTGTGTGGAGCCAATCTCAAAAAAGTGCATTCTAGGAGGTAAAAAAAGAATTGTCTAATGCACCACTTCTCCGGCCATATCAACCAGGAAAGCCATTGGTGGTCATGGTGGATGCGAGTAATGTTGGTTTAGAGGCTGTTCTGTCCCAAGGTGGAGGTGAGTCTGAACATGTGGTTGCATTTGCCTCACAAACTTGGAAGCCTCAACAAAGACTTTATTCTGTAATGGAATGGGAAATGCTCACTTGCACCTGGGCGGTTGAGCGATTTAAGTTTTATGTGTGGGAAATTAAATTCTTATTGCAAACCAATCATAAGCCACTAGGGCCCATCAGTGGTTCTAAAGTTCATTCAACGAAAGCTACTGAAAAGTTGGTCAGATTAAGTGTGAAGCTCCAGGAGTATCATTTTGATGTTGAATATATACCAGAAGGAAGAAACAATAAGGCAGATTGTCTTTCTAGGCATCATTGCCCCCAGGACAAGGTTGATGTGAGTTTGGAGGATCAAGAGCTTGTGGGCTGTTTGCTGGTCAGTGTGGATTGGAGTGAAGAGAAGTGTGTAAGTGAAAGGTAATGGAGGAGAGCACATGGTTCTTGATAAGGTTTTGGGGAAGGTTGTGGATTGCATGAAGGATGGTTGGCCTAGGGAGAAGAATATTTCAGTGGAGTTGCAATCTTACAGCAATGTCCAGACAGAACTATCTGTGGAGTCTGGGGTATTGTTCAGGTCAGACAAGTTGTAATTATAATTGTGTTTATCTAGCGCTTACTATCCCTGACGAGGCATTGAAGCGCTTTATGGCAAGTGGCACGCTACACAGGAGCCCAAAGTTAGGGGTTAATCTCGTGTTTGTTAGTTATTGTGAGAAGTCGTGCTCTTAAGAAACATTGCATGCATTTACTCCACTTACTTTGTGATATATTATATTAATCATGATCATTAGTGGGGCTATGTGATTTCAGGTGAATGGATGATGAAATAGATAGCCTGGTGGAGACTAGACTGAGAGGTGGCTATACTCCGGAATGGGAGACATGCAGGAGATGGAAAGTAAGAAGAGGGTCACTGAAGAAAGAAAGGAGAGAATTCAAGCGGAAGTACATGAAGGTCAATTTTTCATGCAGGGTTTTAGGTGTGTAGTGAGGTAAGTCTTTCTGAGATAGCAAGCAATCGGAGGATGTAAACTGTAGAAAGGAACAACATTATACATATTGCAAGTTGTTTCCTCCTGTTGCAGTCAGAGGTAAGTTTTTGTGTCTCACTCATGAGGGTGATTTGGGTATGACCCTTAAGAGAAGGCTCAGGAAACCTATTGGTGGCCTGGAATGGATAGAGATGTGGAGGATGTGGTTGTGAGGTGTTCCACGTTTCTCAGAATAAGAGCTTGAGGTGTTTCACGCCGCCAATGAATGAAGTGGGTTGTACGGAGTAGGTTTGGGATAAAGTCAGCATTGATTTTCTTGGGGTCCTTTTACCAAGTGTGCAACGGTTTGTTATTGTGCTGTTGGATCATTTGTCAAAGTGGCTGGAGGTAAAGTTTGTGAGTGAGAGGAGTACTAAAGTGGTTGTCAGTTTTCTTACAGATGTTTTTGCGAGGGAAGGGTTCCCCTCTGAGATTGTCTCAGACAACGGCGTGCAATTCGAAAGGAGGGGATTCACACAGATTGCCGGCATCAAACACAAAAGATGCAGTCTATATCACCCCAAAGCAATGTTCAAGAGGAAAGGATAAACATTTTGGTTTCTGAATGCACCAGGGGCACTGTTGATACTGGAATAGATGTTGCTGATGCTGTCGGAGCAATGCTCTGGTCTTAACACAATACTCCACATAGTGTCACAGGTGTTTCTCCTTTTGTAGCTTTGAGGGGGAGGACAGCATATGATTTGCTTAAGCCATCTTGGTTACAAAGGTTAGCTAAAATCAAAGTTGACATGAATTGTGACATATAGAAGGTTCGATCAATATACAAGCTGAGTCAAAGTAGAGGTAAAAGAAGGTTTGATGTGGTCAGAGCAACTATGGTACAAAACCTGGTTAAATGAGTTTGGGTGCGTGTGAAGGCAGCAGCGTGCAAAGTGATTAAGGGCAGGTTGAAATTTGGTTTTCCTTCTTTGGTGGAGGAAGTGAGTGAGGATGGCAGTGCTGTGAAATTGTCCAATGGTCAATGGTGGAATGTGGCATTGGTAGTCACGGTGCAGAAAACCAGCAGTGCTCGTGACATTGGCTTTCATGGGTTGAAGAGAGAGAAGGGGAGCGATGTAGGCAAGGGTCAAGAGATTCAGAATAGTGGCCAGTTTGTGACTGATGCACCGACTCAGTGTACCAAGTGTACATGCAAACTTCCGAAGAAGTTTGAAGATTTTATTATGGATTAGAAGTTCACGCCCATGCTGTATGTGGGTATTTGTTTAGCTTTGTACTTTTCTTTTTTTTCCCGTATGTTTATCATCCAATCAATCAGGGAATTGTGAAGCGCGCTACTCACCCGTGCGGGTCTCAAGGCGCTGCGGGGGGGGGGGGCAGCTCCGAGTCAGCGGCGGTCCTTAAGCGGATATGGGGCGGATTGGAGTCCGAGTCCGGGACGACCGCAGCGCCCCCCATAGCCGTGTGCCGGCGGCCTCCTCGGACTCGGCGGATGCCACCGCCTCCACACCGGGCCTTCTCGTGGCCTTGAGGCGAGGCAGCAGATGGCAGCGGCCTCCCTCTACCATCCACCCTTTACTCTCCCTCCCTCCGCAAGTACTGAGAGAACCCTGACCACTGGCAAAAGGTAAAGGCACGTGTCAACCAGGGGGAGGGAAGGCACCAACCAGAATCTATTAGACGCCGGCACAACATGACGCTTAAAAAGAAACAGTTAAACAAGGATCCATATCCGGTGGAGGACGAGCTTGTAGGACCTGCACAAAAAAGTACAACAAGAAGTACAGCCAACTTACAATCTCAGGAGCTAAACAAATGTAATGATCTCCACCAAGGGCTCATCACTCACTTCTTTCAGGCCTCCTGCAGCCCAACAAAAACACCGGTAACCCCCACGGAAGGAGAGAAAGGCGAAGCAGAGACCACCTCCAAACCAATAGGATCCCCAGTGGACAATAAGGGCCAGAGTGGACACCATCCTCGAGTGGGCTCCCGAGAGTCCGCCGCCATACAAAAAATAGGGAGCCCTGAGAACACCTTTAATTCTGCAGCTAAGGCGAAAAGCCCCCAATGGACCACAGCAGAAATCCACCAGTGGCCCAAAGAGGTCAAGGAGGGGCTTGTAGCTAACCCTCCATTGACAACTTGTATGAGTTCAGCCTTAACCGCGACACCCTGGAAAGACCGTCAGACTAAGTCCCTTGGGATGGACGATACAACCACCCCTTTTCTACAAAAACTAGAGCTGACAATTGAAAGAACATTGGACTCAACGCCAATAAATCTCGGAAGGAATTCAGACATGAGGAAGCCCCACACAGGGGGTTGGAGCCCGACGGGCCAAGAAGCCCAGCAAGACGAAACGGAAGAAGTAAACCAAGAAGCTCTAAACCTGTTTGCATTGAGAAAAGCACAGGACACAATTGCCAGGGCCTTGATTTGGCAGTCTACAAAAATGGAAGTTCAAATTGATTTATTGCAATCAATGGCACAGCATCTGGCGCACCAAGACGATAAGCTGGCAAAACTAGAGGCCTCCCTCGAAATTCATAATGCCAACTCCGCTCGTACGAGCTCTTGCGCCGACATTATAGAAAAGTGGTCGGGGCTACCAGAAGTACTAAAGGATATGCTGGCATTAGCCAAGGGACAGGGGGAGATGTTCCCAATAAAACAATTAACCCCCAAGACATCAGCCGGGAAGAAACAGGAACCAGATAATACTGGAAACCACCTCCCTGCAGATAGCCGAGTAACCAAGGACCCTCAGGCAGGACCCAGCAACGTGAGCATCGTAGAAGCCCCAGGGAATGGGGACTCTGAGGCATTATCAATCAGCACAATAATTAATGTCCCACATAAAGAAGTAGCCACTGTGGAAAAGGCGGAAGGAGTAGCGACAGGGGCGGAAGCCCCTCTGTCAAAGAGGGCCAAGAAAAAGCTGAAGAAACAACTTAAGAAATCTAAAATCAAAAGAAGATCATTATTACCAGCAATAGCGAATTCTGGGAGCTCAGCGAACATAAACAACTCAAAACCGCTTTTTCCTATTTTTAACTTCAAACAGCCAAATATGGCCCAGGTGACCAGGGAAGAAAACGCCGAGGTAAGCGCGGATCGAAGTCGACGGAACGTTCATAGGGAGGGCCCGCAAACAGCAGGGCAAATAACAGAGAAGACTCAAGAAGAGTCAGTCGGGCAGTCCACATCACAAGAGGCAGCCAGCACACAAACGAGGGCTGCCGCCACCCCGAGCTCGGAGCTCCTATACAGTGCGTTGAAACACCCTAAAAGTAACCAGGCTGAGCGGCATGAAGAACAAAAAAAGGTTGGACTGCCAAATGGAGTAATAGGCAGACATCAGGCAAGAGCCGCCCACAATAACCCACTAAATCAGATCTATCAGAGGCCTCCTCTGTGAGAAGATAGATCGACACTGCTCAACTCCGAGGCAAAAACCACCCAGAAATCTACGAGGTGTTGCTCACCCCCAGATACACAGCCAAGGGCTCTTATGACATTCTGAACAGGTCCAACATCCTATGTCTCTTTGGACATATTGATACCTTCACACAGATTACCTCTGACAACATGGAGTGGGTAAAGTTAAGAAGGTTAGATAATGATACTCATGGAGACTCCACCCTAGTCGGCTTCACCCAACAGCAAGTACAACAGGTGGTTCTTGGCGAGGCTACACATCTCGCAAACTGGGGCATTGAAGTCGCCGCTCTCAGCACGCCGAAATACCCACATGTTCTCATACCCAAACATGATCGGCGGAAGCCTACATCAATGCTCGAAGGTACGATGAATAAAAGCCCAGGAGGGAGAGAGAAACCCGAACGACCAAGAACTCCGATAAAAATCAACATTTCGCACAGAGACATGCAGCGCAGAGTGCAGACGCTCCAGCAAGAGCGGATCTATATTGGGGATCCATGGCGACAGCGTCCCTAACCAAAGATATAGCAACAACAGTAGAGTTTGCTCAACAGCAATTTGTGTTCAACAACGCAACCTAACTAACGACAGTAGAGGACGCTCAACATCAACTTGTGTTCAACAACGTAAACTAACCCTCATTTCATGGAACATCGCAGGGTTAAGTAACATCTTTAGGGACAAGGCCACACAAGACTACCTCGCAAAGGGGACTATTTTGTGCTTTCAGGAGACCAGGGCTAAGTCAATCACCCCAATTGGCGGCTTCTATGAATATCACATACCAGCGACCAAAAAGAACATCTTTGGATGCCCGCCGGGAGGTCTATCCATTTTTCTAAACCACGCTAGTAAAATTAAAACCACAGCCATAAAAGTAGAAACACCTGACTTACAAGCCATGACAATTTAAGGGCTGGGAAAGAGGCAACAGCCCCATCACCTGTTACTAATTAATTGCTATATTAATCCAACAAAATGTCAAACGCAACTGGCCATGGAATCCTTTTATCAGTATCCTGGAAGACCTATTCATCAAATTTGTGTACCATTTTGTGATAATTGCCGGAGATTTTAATACAAGAGGTCTGGATCATGTACCAGTTGCACTCAGCAACGGGAAGAAGTCGGGACCACTGATCGCCCTTCTTAAAAACTTTAAGCTACAATCCATTCATGGAATACAAAAAATCATCCGCCCCTCATGGATTCCTAAGCCGACCTTTAGGAATATATCCACCATAGATTACATTCTAATCAATGAAGGGCAGGCACATAAGCTAAGCGACTTCGTCGTGGATAACAGAGGAAAGCGACCACAGGCCACTTCGTCCCATCTTTAATCTGGCCTTGGAACCAGCGGAAGTCCTGGAAACAATTGGTGCAACCTTGGGCGAGGAACGATATATAGTCCTTAAAAGATTAAAATGGTCCGCCAACCTTAGTAATAGACTGCTGGAGTGCGTAGCCGCAAGGGAGGAGGCATCTCCGACACGGCAGACAACGAACACCATAAGTCATTGGGAAAGGCTGAAAGCAGATTTACAGAAGAACTTGGGAAATGCCCACCAAATAAAAAGAAGCCCCAATTCAAAACAACTGTCCCTGGAACTAAGATCACCGAAGTGCCTGAAACAATGTAAACATGCTCTTAAAAAGACAATTAAGGCAAAAAGAAAGGAGTCTACTCGTTACAGATGACCCCTATCTCGGCCCTGCGAACCACATACAAGAAGAAAGTGTGGGAGCTGAAAAGACAGTGTACGGAAAAGAACTGGCTCAAAGTGTTCTCCTTAATTAAAGAAAAAAACACCAAGTTTTGGAGATACATCAATAGCCTGAGCTCTCGAAACCCGCTCAAAGAAAATAGCATCACTGGTAATGTGTGGGAACAGTATGCGAAGGGTATGTACACGTGTGAATCATACAAGGTGGGCCCTCCCACCTTAGAGTGGTCTCAGGCTGCAGCTGAAGTCAACAAACATCAAAGTTCGCAGGAAGAAACCAAAGCACCCAGTCAGTCTGACGGTTACACAGAGGAGGAGACTGCCAGGTACATCAAGGCAATAAGAACCGACGGGGCACCAGGACCAAACGGCATTCCTGCCCAAGTTTTTAAGTCCGCACTAGCTTTTTTCGCACCCATTCTCACTCCACTATATAACCACTCGTATGTCACAGCAATAATGCCACAATCCTGGAAAAGTTCGATCCTGTTTCCAATACACAAGAAAGGAGACCACTCGAACCCTGCCAACTACAGGCTAATAGCCCTCCTCGATATTGAAGCAAAGATCTATGCCCGTCTACTACTAAGGGACCTAGAGGACTGGGTGGACAAGAACGGCATTTTACCGCCTTATAAAACTGGCTTTAGGGCTAACAGCTCCACTATGGATAACATCTCGGCGCTGTCTTACCTTTCTAAGCAAGCGGTAAAAAGAAACAATCTGCCCTTGTTTTGCTGTTTTATAGACTACTCTACGGCCTTCGACAGGGTCAACCGGGAAGACTATGGGCAAAACTTGAATCCTGGGGGATTCCAGCAACCCTTTTAAAAGCAATAAAAGCCCTTTACGAGGGGACATTGGTCCAGGTCAAACTAAGCCCCACAACTGCAACCTCGAGAATCTAAACTAACGGCAGACCTGGGGCAAGCTCTGAAAGACGCCAGCCTAGTACCTCCGAGATTGGGTAAGATGACCCTCGCAACCCTTCTGTATGCGGACGATACAGTGATTATGGACCACACTAGGGTGGGGCTCCAAAGAGCCTTAAAAAGTCTAGCAGTGTATAATAAGGAAAATAGCCTGCAAATTAACGAGAACAAGACAAAGATAATAATCTTTGGCAAACATCCTCACAAAAAGCAAGCATCCTGGTTGCTGGGCGACATCCTACAACTATTTGGGGGTATAGTTAACAGAGAGGGCCACAGCAGCTAAACACATAAAGGAGCTAACTCCGAAAATTAATAGAATAATCCTTCTATCAATCTATCGCCTAGCAAGTCCATCCGTAGAGCCCATGCTGACCGTACTCAGGGCAAAATTAATTCCAGCAAGCACCTATGGTCACCTAGCCTTCCCAGGTGCACTAGAGAAATCCATTACCGCAGCCCAGATAAAAGCGTATAAGATAGTGCTACAGGCGCCCGGACAAGCAAGGAACACCAGGTTATGGCTGGAAATAGGACTAAACAGACCGGATTTGGCACTACAGGGGGACCTAGTAAAATATCATATCAGAGTGCTTAAAGCCCCCAAAACTGCTCTTAAACACTTTTTAAAAACAATTTTCATGGCAGCGGGATCCCCAGGCACTCTAAGCTGGACCAAGCAATAGACTCACTGAAAATAGAGGCAGAGAGCATGCCCCTACATGAAATTCCACACATTGCCTGGGCTAATGCAGTGAAGCGCCAAGTCAAGACCATCTAGTTTGAACTGGATCGTTCCTCACTCCGGCACAATTCCCTTACCCTGGCACTTGATAATTCGTATATCCTTGGGAAAGCTCAACCTTGTATGCGAGACCCACTCTCAGCTCAAGCTAGAAGGAAAATTCTGTTTATGCGCTTTACCGCCCTTAAGATCCTGGAGTTCAACCCAACATAGGCGCGAAAAGACAACCCTGTCTCCTGTCGGCTATGCAATTATCACAGAGAATCCTGGTTTCATTTTTTATGCTGCTGCCCCAAGATGGCCAGCGATCGCTATCGTTTGTTACGCCCGGTCCTAAGGGATAAGGGCCTCAGAACTTGCAAGGATGCTTCGGATTGGTGCTTTTCAGAAGCTGCCACCTGCTTACTTGCCAGAGCAGGCAAGTTTATTCATCAAATCAGAATCGCACTTGACTTCCAGCAACAAGCAGCAGAGTCCAGGGTCGTAACTATTTAGCAACTAAACCAGCCGGCGCTCTAGCTCTGACGGACGACATCCAGTTCAGGGTCTTTCTCTCATGAACAATCGGAATATAAAGATAGAAGGGGCCCAGTAGGGAGCACAGTAAGAACTTCTACCAATGACAACCTATATAATGTAGGCAATGACCTTGACCGATTTTATAAAATTATTGAACCTAACAGGACTAAGTAAAAATTGGCATGAACGAGTTGATCTTACATTTTAATCTGCAGACTCAAACGGACACAAAGTAGCAAACAGAGCACATGCAGGCATGGTGCATCTGTATTTTAAATGTCGGGAAGCTCTATGGGTAAAGGGGGAGGGGTGTTGCTTGTGTGTTTTATACTGTAAAGATTTTAAGTAATCGTACGGTTAATAAAGAATTCAGCGTGGGTGGCGGTCTTTCTGGCTTCGGGAGGGGATCCACTTGAAGGTCTTGCGAAGGCTGCGGAGGGTGTTGAAGCAGGTGGAGGCGACAGCTTTGATCTGGCGGGTTATGGTGAGGGAGGAGTTGAGTATGATGCAGAGGTTCCGGGCGTGGTCCGTGGGGGTGGGGGGGTTGCCGAGGGCGGTCGGCCACCAGGTGTTGTCCCAAGCTGAGGAGGGTGGGTTCAAGGACGAGGACTTCTGTCTTCTCCGAGTTGAGCTTCAAACAGCTGCTGCTCATCCAAGCTGCAACGTCTTTCATTCCTTCCTGGAAGCTGAGTCTGGTGGCTTCGGGGTCCTTCGTGAGGGAGAGGATGAGCTGGGTGTCTTCGGCGTAGGATACTATCTGAGTCCATGCTGTCTGACGATGGCGGCGAGGGGGGCCATGTAGATGTTGAAGATCGTGGGACTGAGCGACGATCCTTGGGGTACTCTGCAGTTGATCTCTGTGGGTTCGGAGAGGAAAGGCGGGAGTCTGATCCTTTGGATTCTGCCGGCGAGGAAGGAGCGGAGCCAGTCGAGGGCGGTTCCCTGTATGCCGGCGTCATGGAGTCTGACTGCGAGAGTGCGGTGGGAGACGGTGTCGAAGGCTGCGGAGAGGTCTAGTAGGATGTTGCCTGTGGTGGCGAGGAGGGCGGTCTCGGTGCTGTGGTTACTGCGGAATCCGGTTTGGGAAGAGTTTAGGATGGCGTTCTCTTTGATGAAGTTTGTCAGCTGTATATACATTTCTTATCCTTTGGTTGGAAGGGGGGAGGTGTGTTATAGCCATATTGCTGCCTGCTCGTGAGCCGCGCTCACGTACCATGATTGAATGTAGAGTACAGGTGAATCGAGGGTTGGAAGGCGGTTTGACCGGAACCTCCGAGTGGCTAGGATGTGGCTTGTCCCTCCCTTTTACTGCAGATTACTTTACAAATAAAGCTGTATTCAACTTTGAGTCATTTCCGCCCCTGCCTCTCATAAAAGGCAGATTCAGCAGGCTTGTGGGAACATAAAATAGGAGCAGGAATATTTAAATAAATAATTCTGATATGTAGATAGAGATTCCTCTCTTTGGCAAACATTCCTTGGTATGGTCATATCAGTGGTGGCCGAAGGAGCTTTGAATTTCACCTACAACTGTTAGTTTTGCAAAAAAAAGAGTCTGGGCACAATGTTTGACAGCCAGCTCTCTTTTTCCTCTCACACTAGCCACATCACAGCTATCTGCTTCACTATTCTGCAGTCACTACATAAAATGTACCACTACTTCCAATTTTGTCACACAAAATTGCAGTTCGTGCACTGATTTATTCACAGCTAGACTACTGGTATTCTCTGTATTTGGGTGCTCCCCAGTATCTCACTCAGCATCCACAAGTACTTCAAGATACTGTGATTTATGTAAATCAAAAGGTCTAGAAATGGTAAATGTTCATTGCTAAATTGACCTGTACATTTAGGATGAGGATTAAGTCCATCAATACAGTGCAGAAAATCTGTGATGCTATTCATGTCTCCTTACCAGATGACGAGGATGTTGTCTATATACCGTTTTCATGCTATGATATGGGATGTATATGGATTAGTAGATGGATAAATATGAGTTCTTTCAAAATGGTGCATGTATAAATTTGCCATGCTACAGGCAAATGCACTTTCCATTGAAGTACCCATCGTCTTACTGAAAGTGCACAATTGGGTGAATGTCCAAGCCCTGATTTAACGCAATTCCGCTGCTCAAATTGGAGGGAAGGAAATTAGCTGGTCCCAATGGAAACACAATGGATTTGACAAATATGTTTACTCAAGGTGCCTGGAAAACCTTTGATCTCATGCGCTATAAGGTACTCCCAGCTACTGAAGGGTGGCCTTGCAGACAACTGTTACACACGCTCAAAACTCATCTTGGCACCTCCCCTACTCAGTTTAATATGTCTTCCATTGTTCAATAGCTCTACACATAGAAAACTTCAATGGAGAGGTTACTGGCCTGTATACTGTATACCACCATCGTAGATTCCCTTTACTCAGCACCCACCTTCCTTACCTTGCAATGGTGGGGGCTCATAGACTCCATATACAGTTTCAAGAAGATGAATGGGGCTGTCCTGGATGACTACGATAAAGAAGGGTAATAATTATTATAAGTCCTTCATAAATGCCACAGGTCACCAGAAAAGCTCTTTCAAATCAAACTCTGCCCCCACTCTAACTGCTGGATATGCGATGCGCAGTACTGTGACATAGTACATATCCCCTGGGATACATACAGGGCTTCTGGCAACGGGTCTGGGGATACATGACACCGATCTTACACACACATCAGTTGCCACCACGTGTAGAGCTCCTGTATGGCAGAACTCCCAAGTCTCTCCCGATGGATTTCTACTGCAATGGTAATGGCAAAGGTGTGCATCTTACGCCCCTGGCGCAGTGCCATGGCTTCATCCCTTGAATCCTGGGTAAAGGAGTTGCATGATGTCGCATTATTTGAGAAGCTAATATATAATTGAACAATGGGCTAACACAGTTTATGGAGATTTGGAACCCCTTCTTTACATAGCACTGTGAAGTGGCACGGTGGGTCCCTGGAATTGATCTCCAGTTGATCCAGAGTATCTCCGCCAACCCCTTTACTCAATCCATGTTCCAAATGCCTGATATTACAGGTAAGCCAACTGGGTACTAAATCCTGACAGAATTCCTTGATTAGATCAGATTTTACCTCTTAGGGATTCCCAAGATTCGAGACGCAAACAACTGATTTTATATTTTTTACATTCTTTGTCTTTTCTTCATATTTGCCTATGTTCTAGGCACTATTGTATTTTGTGTGTTTCATTACTAATTGCACTTATTTTTCACTTCTGTTTTTCTTTCTCTTCCTTATTTTATTTCCCCTTGATACAATCCCCACAGCTTTATTAGCATGAGTTCTGCTATGTTGTTGGGCAGCTCATGCTTGTTGAATTCTTGTACTTGATTTTCAATATCAATAAAGAAAAGTGATTTAAAAAAAGTACCCGTCATCCTTAGGATTAATTAACCCTCATACATGAAAAAAATGTATTTAATGATTCTAAACCCAAGCCAATTGAAACGTCGGTTTCAGGGTCAAACATCAATTCTTGGAGGATCTGTACTGCCCTAGGATCCTTCAAGTAAGAAGGCATCTTCTGAATAAAGATTGGAGAATGAACTGTACAAATTTTGAGAGGGGTTCCAGAACTGAGCCAATACCAAACACTATCGGTTTTCCTGGTGGTGGAGTCATATTCTTGTGGATCTTGGGTTTTGTGTAAAAATAAGGCATACATGGATTCTCTGTGTTAAGGAACTCTTAGGCAGATGTACCACCGTTTTTTGCGGTCGGAAACGGGAATTGGGCCCGTTTGCGACAGCAAAATTGGTCTACCCCATGCACAAACCATATTTTGCGAGTAGATAGCCTATTACCGATTCGCAAAATATGGTTTGCGACTCACTATTAGGAAGGGGTGTGCCAAGGGCGTCCCTTCCTAATAGCGAGTCTAACAGCAATGTATGATTGTTTTGCACCCAAATTTGCGGCTGCAAAACACTCGCAGTTTACCACCTACTTTGTGAGTGTTTGCGAAAATATTTTTTAAGGGCAAGCAGTGGTCCCAGGACCACTGCCTGACCTTAAAAATGAAACTGAAAAGTTTAATTTTTCTTTTTTAAATGTATCCTATTTTCCTTTAAGGAAAACGGGCTGCATTTAAAAACAACTGCTTTATTTAAAAAGCAGTCACAGACATGGTGGTCTGCTGACCCCAGCAGGCCACCATCCCTGGGAGTGCTAGCCATTCCCAATGGGGTCGCAAATTGCGCTTGCCTCATGAATAATAATGAGGCATGCAATTTGCGACCCCATTGGGAATCGCAAACAGTGTCTGAGACACTGTTGTACATTCACTTTTGCGAGTCGCAATTCAACGCAATTTGCAACTCGCTACGTGAATGGTCGTACATCTGGCCCTATCTTTCTTGTTTGGTAATCCAGCCTTGTATGCATGTCTCCTCTGTCATCTGTTTGATTAACCAGCAAATGCCAATGACAATCTTCAGGGCCAAGACGTGCACAGGATTCTACAGAGTCCCCTCAACC
The DNA here is from genome assembly GCA_963921515.1 of Calotriton arnoldi. Taxonomy (NCBI): domain Eukaryota; kingdom Metazoa; phylum Chordata; class Amphibia; order Caudata; family Salamandridae; genus Calotriton; species Calotriton arnoldi. The sequence goes on along the minus strand of CAWUFW010009456.1, from coordinate 253,109 downwards.
TATGATGCGCACATCACCAACAAGCCTTGTTAAACTCCTTGCTAAACCCCCAAACCTGCCATTTCTACCACAACCACCTCCACTAACATCCACTCCACCACCACCAACTCAGCCACCTCCAACACAAGCAGACTCTGAAGACTTGCAACTGGCAGTGCATAGGTGGAGTCGTGGAATATGTCCCCGATATTAATGTCAAATTTTATATTCTCTACTGTAACCACTACACACTCAGTGAAACTCAAAGGTAAAATAACAGTTCTAGGTATCATTCATAAAAATACCCGTATGCAAGTGTCAATTGTGAATTATTTCTTAATTGAAAGTTATTAAAAACTAAAGAGTTATTACATTTCTGTTTTTGTTGACATTTTAAATGTTCTTCACTTTACTCTTTGTCAAGTTAATGTAAAACAACACTTATATTAATATACAATTTATTATGATCAAATTGTAGCTAGAAAAGATATTTATTCATAAATATTCAATGCCATTTTTTGGTAAGAATATACTGTCTTTGGGATTGGACAAAAGGAAAATAGTGTATTTTTTTTAGAGGGAAATGTTAAACTTGTGGGGGGGCAAATAAAATAAACACGTTGGGAAAGGTCAGGCACTAAATCTATTGACAAAGGGGGAAAGAAGGTAAAAAATGTAAGTATTAAGCAATGGCCAAGATAAGCAATCCATCAGAAAATAGTTACTACCACTGAGAGTCAAGTGCAGAAGGGGTTGTGCTAAGCCCAGTAGGGTAGACACTGGGGTCAGGCAACCCTGGCCCCCCAAGTTGAGGCCCAGTAGCACTTGCTTGCCCTGTTGCCCTACAAATGGGGTCTAGCAGTGTGCCCTGCTTTGGGGGCTGACCGGCTGGGGCCTGAAGTAAAGTGGTTTAAGGATTTCTGAAGGCCCATCAAGGTTGAGGCCTGGGTCGCTGATGATACCTCTGTGGAACAGCAATAAGATAAGACATTGCTTCACCTACCGGAGTGAGAACGAACCAGATGTAAAAGCATGTTGAGCTATGACAACTGTACAACTAAACAGCATGAAAGTGGGGGGCGAAATAGTGGCACCAGTTAATTGAAATGATGTACAGGGCGTAAGTGTTGTGTAAGCACACTAAGATAATGTCTGCCTAGACATTGCAAATAGCCTCCCTGTAGACTTTGATTAAGTACAAGAAATGAGGCCCCAGACACTGGTCCCAAAGAACTTTAGGTTGGTGGCATCTTCTGGCAAAGTTGTGAGGGTCCTTTGTCCCCACTGTGTGGCTAGTGACCTGAGACAGGTGTGCTTCTCTTTCTGGTTGCAGTTGAACACCTCCATGACTAAAGATATATCCACAAAACCCTCTCAAAACAACAAGATTGCTGAGTATACCTCCCTATGTGCAAACCAAGAAAGGCCAGAAAGACACAGAAGAGCGGGTACCGGTGCTGTGTGATTATGCCAGTAATCCGGGGCTCGAGAGAGGCACTGGAAGAAGAATTGATGAGATATCCATAAAGGATACACTATTCTACATTGACATAAGGAAGACTGCAGGGGAGAGAAGAAAGGGCCAAAGACAGTGAGGGATGCTGTTGGTGAAACAATTTGAGGTTTGTGGGATTTCCAGAGATGGCAGAGGGGCCATTGATCATGCTCTTTCTAGAAGTCTTCATAGTGAGTCCTCTGAAACCCAAGAGACTCTCCACTGCCTTCTTGATCAAGAAGGCACAAAGGGTGCTGGTGACGCCTTACTCTCCTGGGCACCTAGACCAGTAATTGCAAAGCTGTTCAAGAACCTCGACCCTGACATGATTCTACAAGATGGGGGGGCACCGCTCTGAGAACCAGCATACATTGATCTTCCCTGACTCCACTAAAACACAGATACAAGATGCATAGATCATTTACATTGGTGAAAATGAAGCTGAGACCAGAAGTGCAGTCCCATGTGCCCAGGGAAGGAAGCTGTGCGTTTTCAAATAGAAAGTGCCATTTATTTACATCCCCTGACTGTCTTGGAGAACATGGACCTCAGTCAGAGGCACCTGGCAGTGGGGCTTAATGAAACACAAGTGGGTGCAGATGTCTGGACTGGACACCCATGTATCAAACAGTCATGCTGACCAGCACCACCAAGCAGGTTATTGGTAAAGCAGGATGGCACTCTTGCAGAGGAGCTGACTTTGCAGGAGAACACCTAGGAGTCCTTGGTACTGCATTGATTTCCACTCTTGTTATTGACCAGGTGAAATGTCTACTGTTTGAGATCTATGAACCAGATGGAATACTTTATTGAGCAAATTCTCTGGAGGCTTAAAAATACTGGTAAATTGTCGTGTGCTGTGTTGTCATAAGGAAAGTGCCTGGCTAAGCAACAATGAGGTGGTGGATGAATGAGCAACTTGACACCTGACTGTGTCTGCTTGGTGTGGCTGTGCAATGTATAATTGTGCTTCAAATGAGTGGTAAAGCTGCACACAGAATGACGATAGAGATTGAATACTTTGAATAAGACTGCTTGCAGTGATTTGATGAAGTCACTGGTCAAACTGTGGACCAATTTGATGATCGATTGAAGAAGGGAGGAAGGCCTGGTGCTCTAAAGTTATATCACTGCAGCAGCGTTGAGTATTATAAAATTGAGTATTTACAGAATTGTGCTCTTAATAGTTGCACACTTTCATTGCGGAGGGAGGGAGTTAGATAATGCTCAGTGATCTGTCACTGTGACCTTGCAGTTGCCTGGCTTTCAGTGCTTGCTTGCATCAGCAGGTAGTAGGTACTTGTACTTGCATAATAGGGAAGTGACCTCCACAATATTTGTAGTTTAGTTAAAAACTATAAATACCCTTTCATTAGTGGTGGTCCATTCAGTCTCTGGGGTACAGTCAGTAGTGTACGAAACTGGCCTCTTCTGCACTCTACAAACTGGACCGCAGACTTAATGGTGCTTGCCTAGTTGTGTTGCATTCTGTAAAAGGGGCTACCAAAATCTTTTTTGATTATTCCTTCGTCATATATACTAAGATGCAGTTTCTAGTTTCTTCTGAAAATTAGCTGCTTTGTTAAGTGGCCACTTCCTTACACTACAGACTGGACCGCAGAGACTAAACGGACCGCCACTAATGAAATGGTATTTAGCATTTTATCAAAACTAGAAATATTGTGGAGGTCACTTCCCTGTTATGCAAGTACAAGTACCTACGACTTGCTGATACGCTAAAGACTGCAAGGACAGACTAAAACAGGTTATCTACAATCCTGCAAGAAAAACCGTAACGCTAATCTTGACATGCAGATCATCTCAGCCTTGAGAAAGCCCCATGCAAGCGCATGCCATTAAGAGGCAAAACATGTGTTGACTGGCCTTAGTTTCCTGCTGCCTCATAATTAAATAGTGGCTTTCTCTTCCTTTCATTTGTCTTAAAATAAATTCATGTGATGACTATTACGTTATCTCTGACCACTGTCTTACTCAAGAAATATCAAACCACGTTCATTATTATTACTGAGATTTGCCTACTCAACCATACTTATTTCACATTTGTGGGCATTAGGGTGTTTCCCTCCCAGGGTAAGCAAAAAATACTGTTAACAAGACCATATTAGTTAGCGTAACTCCAGAACCATTTACCCCATTTTTTGGACATCGTGAGCTACTCTTGATTCTTTACCTTTTTCTCTTCATCAGTGGGTACCCAGTATTAGGCACCACAAAATGGGCTAGGTAGATTTTAACAACCGTTCTCAAGGTCCACAGTGGAATTACAGTTCAGCTTCTATCAGTTTTGTTTTTGGGAATGGTTGGCCACTGTCGTCAGTGGATATTAAACTTTACCCTGATTGCAAAGCTTTTATCGAGGCTGATCACAATGATGTGAGGGACCCAGTGCATTAGGACGATGAATGCATGCAAGTCTTCATAGAGCGCAGACACAGTTTTATAGCACCCCTGCTCTAGGAATGCCATATCACAAGATAGATTTTTATTTATTTTGCAGGGAAAGAGAAGGGTGCATACATTTTGTCCTTGCAAAACAAATTGGAGAAGAAAAACTGCCCTTTACATACTTTTCTGCTGCATTATATCCAGTAGTGGCCACCCTTCCCTGGTGCAGGAAAAGCATTACAGCAACTTCTTTGGCAGTAGTTCAAAGTGAAGCAGTTATGATGTGGTACACTCTTATAATGTTTTTCTACATTCAGTAAAGACATTACTAACTCATACAAGCACTCAACATCTCACAAATTGTTATTTAACAAAGTATGAGCAGATTATTCTGACAGTAGAGAAAATTTCAATCAAATGTTGCAATACCCTTAATCTTGCCACACTTCTACCTTTGCTAAAGAAGGAGCTTGGTGATGAAAGAGATGACAGTGTTCGTGACTGTATTGATGTGACAGAATTGTGCACCAAACCAAGACCAGCCATTCAAGGTGTATCATTGGAATTGGTGGGTTTGACTTCATTTGTAGAACGTTCTTGCCTGAGAGATCATCATGGAACCATACGAGCAGCATATGCAGTCTGTTCAATAACATATGTTGTGGAAGCATCATACTAGTGTAATGTAACTTCAGCACAAGTCGCAGAATTAATTGGAATTACAAGAGCATGCTTCATAGTCAAAGGACAGAGTGTTAAAATCTATATGGATAATCAATATGGTTTTGGAGTGGTTCCTGATTTTGATCAGCTATGGTCACAAATGGGTTTTGTGAAATTGTCTGGGACACCCATTAAAATGAACCACATATTCTATATTTATTAGAGGCCCTATAGTGAAGGAACAAGACTGCAATTGTAAAATGTGCTGCACATAGTAATCACAATGACATGGTCTCATTGGATAATAATTACACTGATGAGGTGGCATAGTTCTGTGCTGTTGTGTCTGGTATATCAGAATGAAATGAAAAACCTTAACCTCAGTGTGAATTGGAAAATGCTGAAAGTTTCTTGTTAATGTTATCCAAGTTGCGAATACCTTACAGACTTGCAAATTGAGGTGACCTAAGATGAAAGAAAATGGTGGGAAAATCAGGATGTTTTCATGCTAAGGAAGATTGATATTTGTAGGTCATCCGATGGGAGAGTTGTGATCGAAGATGAAAGAATATGTTGGGGAAAATCAGGATGTTTTCATGATAAAGAAGACTGAGATTTGTAGGTCATCTGATGGGAGAGTTGTGTTAGCAGAGTCAATGCTACTGCTAATGGCAAGATACATGCATGGACCTACACATGTAGGATGTGGCACGATTTTTGAGATGTGTAAGAAATATCAATTTAATCCTCAGTTTAGGAAAATTGCTGAGAATCTTTGTCAGAGACTGATAGTCTGTCAGCAGGTAAATGTTGGCAAGTAGACAAAAGTGACCATGAGTCACATGGGACAATCAGAAGGTTCATTCACAAGACTGCAAATAGATTTTGTAGAGTTACCTCCATGCAATGGCCTTAAATAGATCTTAGTTGTTGTTTGTATTTGTTCTAGGTGGGTAGAAGCTTATCCAACCTGAAGGTGCAACTTTGTAAATGTAGCTAAGCTGTTATTAATGGAGTTGATCCCTAGATTTGGTTTGCTAACTACATAGAGCAGATAGAGGAATTAATTTGACAAATGCGGTCATGAGAGTACTTTGCCTGGCACTGAACATGGAAAAGAAGTTCCATTATGGTTATCATACAGAAGCATCAGGAAATGTTGAAATAGTGAATGTTACCCTAGAGTCAAACTTGACAAAAATGTGTGCATCAACAGCTTTGAAATGGCCAGGTGCCCTTCCCTAGTTTTGCAAATTTGCTCAGCATGAAAAGTACTTAGAACAAGACAACATCGCTATTACCGCATGAGGTGCTAATGGGGCGTGCCATGAGAATTCTTAGTATTCATTCAGCTGCTATTCTGAATATACATGATGATCTGGTTCTAGATTACTCCAAGTGTTGAATGGATCGGGATAATGTTAACCTCAATTTCATGAAGCAGTGTGCCCCAGAGACAAGGTACAAATCAGCATTTCAAAATACAGTCAAATGGGGGGGCCGTGGCCAGCCAAGATGGCTGAGTGAATGTAATCCACCGAGGCTCTGCTGCATCAAACAACTAAAATGGGGGAAACAAAGTGCAGCACTTACCATTCGGCACCGGGATGCATCCGATAAGAAGATCATATGTGCCACCCACCGAGGTGGTTTGGAGCTTCAGGAGTGGTGGATGACGGAAGCTGCCGGGTGGGTGTCTAGTCTCAAGGAGGCACTGCACGCGGGGGCCTTAGCGCTTTGGATCGGCGGCCCATCTGGGTGAGGCCTACAACCTGGCGGCACTGGGGATTCTGTCTGCCCGCAAGAGGCCCCCCCACCATGGGCACCAGTAGTAACCCCGGTGCTTGACATGGCCTCCTCTCTGGAGACACTTAGGTCTGATCTCAACGAGAAGCTAGTGACCCTGCAACAAGGTTTTGACTCTGTGGGGTCCACAGTAGTGGATCTTGATTCTAAAGTCCTGGTACTCGAACAACGGGCAAGTCATATGGAAGACCTTACACATGCAACTCCAAGCCTCCTTGCTGAAAACGGAAGATCTAGAGAATTACGCAACAACTTTTGTGTCTGTGACCTGGAGGAGGGAGCAGAGGGACCTGACTTGGAGGCATACATCACAGGTCTGTTTACTGAGCTGTTGGGAGAGGCTCCACCGAAGCTCAAGTTTGAAAGGGTCCACCTGAGTGAGCTCGCAACCGGGGAAAGGACATGACCTCAGCATATCCTACTGAAATTCCACTCATTCAAGGTAAAGGAAGCAGTATTGCAGGCGGCAAGGAGAGCTGGGACTGTTGTTTTTCATGTAGCCACATGCTCGCTCTTCCAGGGTGTTGCGCTCGCCACACTGACCAGACGTCAACACTTCAAACCTGTGACTGATAGACTGAGAAAAGAACACATCAAATATCGCTGGACCTACCCATTTGGCCTATCCTTCAAGTATCGATATAAAGCCCACCACCTAATGGATCTTGCAGAGGCTCTCACGGTCCTGGACATCCCTCTCTCCGCTGATCCACATCTGGGTGGGGGCCCGGAAACTTCGGGGAATGATACTAATGGGCCTTCTTCTGCAAACACCTGGCCCTTCGATCGGCCTCCACGTCAGCTCAAGAAACGATGACTTAGGGTTGCAACCCATCTTGGCTCAGTCGCCCCTGATGGTTGTTGTAGTTCTAGGGTCGATTGAAGATGACTGGTGTCTCTTGGCAGAGATGATCTATGTTCCAGCAGAGCTCCAGTGGGCGAAGAGGGTAGGTCTGCGACTACGATTCACGGCAGCCGGCGTGTTATGTGTGTAACTTTCCTGGTGGTCTCCCTCTTTTTTTTTCTGGAGTTTTATATAGCGCAAACTTGACCTGAAGGTATCAGAGCACTTTACATGAGCACCAGTTGCATTACAGATGGACACATTAATTTGTTAAGCACTGAGAGATTACGTGATTTGCCCAGAATCACAGAATGTTGAGCGTCCCTGCAGAGACTCTAACCTACAATCAATCAATCAATCAATCAGGGAATTGTAAGCGCGCTACTCACCCGTGAGGGTCTCAAGGCGCTGAGGGGGTGGTCCGCAGATCTGTTTAGCCGAAGAGCCAGGTCTTGAGGGTCTTCCTGAAGGTGTTCAGGGAGGGGGCGCGTCTGATGTCTGCCGGTAGCTCGTTCCAGGTCTTGGCTGCAATGTGAGAGAAGGATCTTCCGCCTGCTCTGGCTCTGTGGATGCGCGGGGTTTCGGCCAGTGCGAGGTTGGAAGATCGGAGGTTTCTTTTGGGTACGTGGAAGTTGATTCTGTCGTTGAGGTATTTGGGTCCGTTGTTGTGTAGGCATTTGTAGGCGTGAGTGAGGATTTTGAAAGTGACTCTTTTCTCCACGGCGAGCCAGTGGAGACTTCGTAGGTGTTGGCTGATGTGTTCGTGTCGGGGGATGCCGAGGACGAGTCTGGCGGCGGTGTTTTGTACTGTCTGGAGTTTGCGGAGTAGGGACTTGTTGATGCCGGCGTAGAGTGCGTTTCCATAGTCCAGTCTGCTGGTGATGAGTGCGTGAGTGACTGTCTTCCTTGACTCAGGGGGGATCCACTTGAAGGTCTTGCGGAGGATGCGGAGGGTGTTGAAGCAGCTGGAGGTGATGGCGTTGACCTGTCGGTTCATGGAGAGTGATGAGTCGAGTACGATGCTGAGGTTCTTGGTGTGGTCTGAGGGGGTAGGTGGGCTTCCTAGGGCGGTCGGCCACCAGGTGCTGTCCCATGCAGAAGGGGTGGTACTGAGGACGAGGACTTCTGTCTTCTCGGCGTTGAGCTTCAGGCAGCTGTTGGTCATCCAGACTGCGACGTCTTGCATTCCTTTCTGGAAGTTGAGTTTGGCAGTGGTGGGGTCTTTGGTGAGGGAGAGGATGAGCTGGGTGTCGGCGTAGGATACGATGTTGAGGCCGTGTTGTCGGACGATGGCTGCGAGGGGGGCCATGTAAATGTTGAAGAGGGTGGGGCTCAGTGATGAACCCTGTGGGACTCCGCAGGTGATTTTGGTGGGGTCGGAGAGGAAGGGTGGGAGTCTGATCCTTTGGCTTCTTCCGGTGAGGAATGATCGGATCCAGTCCAGGGCTGTTCCTTGTATGCCTGCGTCGTGTAGTCTGACGACTAGTGTGTGATGGGAGACGGTGTCGAAGGCCGCTGATAGGTCGATTAGGATGAGGGCTGCGGAGTGGCCTTAGTCCAGGAGGGTGCGGATGTCGTCTGTGGCGGCTAGTAGGGCGGTCTCTGTGCTGTGGTTGCTTCGGAATCCGGATTGGGACGGGTCGAGGACGGCGTTCTCTTCAATGAATTGTGTCAGTTTCCTGTTGACTGTTTTCTCTGCAACTTTGGCTGCGAAGGGGAGGAGCGAGATGGGCCGATAGTTCTTGAGGTCGGTGGGGTCAGCTGTGGGCTTCTTGAGCAGGGGTCTGACTTCTGCGCGCTTCCAGTCTGGGAAGGGGCCTGTTTTGAAGGTGGTGTTGATGGTGCGTTGTAGTTTGGGTGCGATGACGGCCACGGCTCTGTGGTAGATGTGAGGGAGGCAGGGGTCGGTGGGGGCCCCCGAGTGGATGCTTTTCATGGTCGAGGCGGCGTCTTCGGCCGTGATCGGTGTCCAGTTGGAGATGGTGGGCTGGCTGGTGTTTCTGGGGGGCCGCCTGTGGCGCCTGGTGGATGGTCGATGAAGTTGTCGTAGAGGTTTTTGATCTTGAGCTGGAAATAGGTTCCAAGCTTGTCGCAGAGGTCTTGGGATGGGGTGATGTCTGTGGCTTCGCTGCGTGCGTTGGTGAATTCTTGAATGACACTGAAAAGTTCCTTGGAGTTGGTGGAGTTGGCCAGCATTTTGTTGTGGATGAAGTTCCTTTTGGTGGCTCTGATCTGGTTGTGGTAGTCCGTCATGGCGTCCTTGTAGGTGGTGTGGTTTTCGGTTGTCTTGGTGTTTCTCCAGTTCTTCTCCAGGCGTCTGCAGGTGCGTCTGGCTTCTTGGAGAGCGGTTGTGAACCAGGCGGCTTTCCTGGGGCGTTGTCTGTCGGGGTTGCGTAGCGGGGCGAGCTCATCTGCGCAGTTGGAGATCCAGGTGTGGAGTTCTCTGGCTGCGTCATTTGCGCTGTTTGCGTCGGGTGCCCAGGTGTGGTTGTCTCGGGTGAGGGTGGAGTTAAGTTGCTCGTCGGTAACCTTGCTCCAGTTCCTTTGTGGTGGGCGTGGGGCTGGTTTGGGTGCCTTGGGTTTGTTGATTGCGAAGTGTACGCAGTGGTGGTCTGTCCATGGCGGCTGCGTTGTGTGGCTGAAATGGACGCTGTTTCCTGCTGCGAAGATGGGGTCGAGGGTGTGTCCTGCTCTGTGGGATCGTGTGTTGACGAGTTGTTTAAGTCCGATGCTGGCGAGGTTGTCACGAAGGATAGTGGAGTTGGGGTCGCTGGGGTTGTCGAGGTGGAAGTTCAGGTCTCCAATGAGTATGTAGTTTGTTGAGGCGATCCTACTTACCCAGCTTCGAGGTTGACCGATCTAGCTGTCAGGCTACATCCTCTCCCCTCTTCTACTTTTACAGAAGGTCCCAGGTGAAAAATATCTGCATTCATGTTTCCCTAATCACATGTTCTTCACTGATGATGCTATGGCGGTTATAGACCTATCCCAATTCTATCTACCACACAAAATAAATTTGTTTGGAGACCAGTTGTCCCATGTATTTCTGTTTTATCACATTGTTTTGTTAGGGTCTGGAGCTGCAGAGGACAGCACATGGGGGGGCAGGGATGGAGTTAGGGGACACAAGGAGGACCTTCAGCAATGTTGGCATGGAAGAGTGGTGGGATTCTCTTCTGAAGGGGTTTCCGGTTGGGACATGACACGCAGAGATCGATAAGGTTCTCTTCAGAGTCAGAGTGTCCAATCTCCATTATGGTACTGACCACACTAACATTAAATGCTAAGAGTCTCAATTCTACAGCCAAACGCCCAAAAATATGGAAATATTTACTGGACTGACACTTGGATGTAGTGCCACTCCAAGAAACACACCTTAAATGAACAGAAGACCACAGATTATGTCAAAAATCTTATCTGGTGATGTATAAATCATCATCCACGACGAAAAACAATGGGGGCGCGCTTATGTTTCACACGTCCACACATTTCCAACCAACAGACTATAAAACAGATAAGGAGGGAAGGATGGTGTTGGTCAAGGGTGCCCTTTGAGGCAGATGAACGACTTTTGCATGCCTCTAGGCGCCTAACTCCAACCAGGTGTCATTTATCCATTCACTCATGTCAATGCTGGGGGGTTTGCAGAGGAGGAGATATTCCTGATGGGAGACTTCAATCTCACATGGAACTCAGCCACTGATAGCACGCAACCCCATGAATCATCAACGGAAAGCTTTCACAAGACGTTGAAACAGGCTATACAAGTAATGGGGCTCATCGATGCCTGGTGTTCACTCCAGCCCAACTTCTGTGACTACACTTTTTTCTCCCACTCCCACCCCCACCGCACTTATTCTAAGCTAGATTATACATTTATTAGTCAATCCCTTCTCCAAAATTTACTGACGGTGATGGTAGAGCCAATCGCCATCTCTGACCATGCCCCGGTGGTGACCGCATTTGATTGGGGCCCCCCCTCCTTCCAGGTATCGGTGCTGGTTCTTTCCTAATTACACTAGTTAGAGATCGCCTTTTAAGGACGACTTGAGGAAAGCTATACAGGAGTATTTCCAAATAAATACTGTTGTAGATATCATTCCTTCCATCTGTTAGTACGCTTTCAAGGCAGTGCTTCCGGGAAATATATTTCCCTAACCGCAGCATTGAACAAACGGAGAGCGAAGGACCAATTGGATCTCGAGAAGGAACAACAGAACCTTGAACGAGAATGCAAAGAGCAACCATTGCTTATCCTGCAACGCAAAGTCACAGCAGTACAGGGGAAACTTAATGTTATATACACCAGCAGGGAGGAACTTTACATACTAAGCCTTAGGCGCCTATCATATAAACAAGGTAACAAAGTGGGCACCTAGTTAGCAAGACAACTCAGGGTTAAACAGGAATATATCGGGGTCAATAGGTGATCCTCGGGTGACCTTGTTAGTTCTGATACAGAGAAGGCACATATCTTCGGGGACTTTTACAAGCAACTCTACACAGCTGACTGAAATAGTGCTCCCACCCAGCTAGCCTATCTAGATCAGGTGGATCTCCCAAAGGTGACCCCGCTCCAAAATGAACCATTAAATGCTCCGATCAGTGATGACGAGTTGTGCCTCGCAATTGCAGGTTTGAAACTCCACAAATCCCCGGGGCCGGATGACCTAACTGCTCAGTTTTATGAAACTTACAGTTCTGACCTGGCCCCCAGCTGACATCCTTGTTTAACCATATTGCAGAGACGGAATCTGTGACACCCTCCATGACCGAGACCCTAATATCAGTGATCCCTAAACCAGAGAAGGTTCTCAAGACATATTTGGCTCGGATAAGCCCATCTCACTCTTAAATTTAGATGCAAAAATGAATTCCAAAATGTTGGCTTCCCGATTGGATAGCTTAATGCTGGAATTGATCCAGCCAGATCAGTCCGGCTTCATAAAGGGCAGACAGACACCCAATACCTTGAGAAGGGTGCTCCATCTGATAGAGAAAGTGAAAAATAATCGAATTCCGGCTATTTTGTTGAGTCTTGATGCCGAAAAGGCATTCGACCAAGTAAATTGGCCTTTTTGTACCAGACTCTTAAACGCTTCGGTTTTGGTGACTGATTCATTGCCATGATCCGAGCCAACTATGCTGTTCCCAGGGCTGGGGTGTTAGCTAACTGGGTGAGTTCTGGTCCCTTTGATTTGGAGAGGGGGACGAGACAGGGGTGCCCTTACACTCCTCTTTGCCCTCAGCATTTAGCCGCTTGTGGCAAAGCTCTGCGCCACAAGAAGCGTTAGTGGGATTTCGTTTGGCACAGTTGAGCATAAGATCTCTCTCTTTGCTGACGACGTCCTTTTGACACTCACAACCCTTTTCTCCTCCTTAGTGGTGATCCAGGAGGAACCGCGCCTCTTCGAGGTAGTAGCCGGCTTTAAAATTAATTTATTAAAATCTTTCCTACTCAATCAGGCAATGCCTGCCCGAGAATAGCATTACAAAAACTCCAGAGGGGAATGATCGAGGGGTGGTTTGGCAATCCCAGACACAAGGAAATACTACTGGGCATCACAGTTGGTTACAATCAATAAGTGGGTATTCATGGGGCTAGACGAACCCGCCTATAGGGTGGAGCATCTATCAATGGGGAAGAGAGAATACCTAACGGCACTGTACCGTAAGCGGGTGGGAATGCATCTGCCACCACACACCCCACCGGTGATTCGGATATGGAGAGAGGCAACAACATTTTTGGGTTGGGATGGAAAATTAACAGAGAAAATCCCATTGTGGGATAGCGACCTCCTAAGGGAGGTTGGAGGATTACAGGGGTTTCGCAAATGGGGAATATTGGGGATAGATAGTCTGGGAGACGTGTGGAGAGGGCAGAAGATGATGAGTTCCATGACCTACAAAAGAAATACGAAATGCCCGATTACAAATGATACAACTACATTCAATTAACGCATGCACTGCGACGTCATGTACCAGACAGCGAACACATAGCAGAATACACACCGCTAGAGGACAGATTCTTATTAGATCCTATGACGTCCAAAGCAACCTCTCTAATATATAAAAAAAATAATGAATAATACTCCGGACCCGCTGGTGTCTCTTTGAGCAGCATGGGAGACTGACCTAGGTTCAATGGAGGAAGACGACTGGGCAGAGGCAATACAGAGCCCTAGGGAGGTGGCAATAAGGGCGAGATTCCGTCTCATACAATTACGTATATTTCATAGATCCTATACATCTAGAGCACTCTTATACCAAATGAACCGCAGTGACACTGACATATGCACACAGGGTTGTGGGGCAAGGGCAACTTCTACCACACGCTATGGGACTGCCCCCATATACAACAGTACTGGAAAGAAATAACCCGGATAATGGCAGGGGTAGTGGGACAAAAAGTCCATATGGATGCCAAATGGCATATATTATGTGTGACAGGAAAAGATAGATGGTCTAATTACGTAACACTCTGGCTTAAGACAGCAGACATTGTAGCCAAAAGGAACATAGCAAGGGCATGGGGAAAGTGGTGTTTCAGAGCAGAGGTTGCCCTAAGAAATGGGACAAAATTTTGGGTTGCTGGACGAAGTATAGAGGAAATTGAGGCTTGCATGAATCTTTATTTATAATGCAAGAAGTGTTCCTTTCTAAAGTCGAGAAACGGAGGAGAGCTGTGGATGACATTGAACTTGTTAATGCAATACCGTATTATAAATGTATTGAGATTGAATGCTACCCCTGTATAAGTATGAAGACCTTAATCTGTTGTATGATATCTAATTATATCGCCAAGCTTGTTAATAAAAATAATTGTAAAAAAAAAAATCTAGCAATGCCGTCGGCTGACATGGAGAGGTTGATGGCCATTAGGCGTTTCCTCTGGGCCAAGACTAAAATTCCTTACCTGGGTATCAACATCACCCCCAAGTTGACAGAGCTATTTAGAGCAAACTTCCCCTACCTGCTGTCCCAACTGAAAGCAGACATCAAAAGATAGGCGCCCATGTACTTATCCTGGTTGGGGTGAATTAGCGCTATTAAAATTATGGTACTACCTAGGGTTCTATACTTTTTCCATAGCCTCCCCATTGAGTTGGATCAAGACTTTTTTATCAGCCCTCCGCACCATTCGTATGCGATTTATCTCTCAGACCGCAGGACCTGATTGCCATTCCGATTGTTGCGGCTCCCCAGGGAATCCAGCAGCTTGGCACTCCTGGATTTTCACTTTTACTACAAGGCAGCTCTGTTGAAGGTCATTTCAGAGTGGTCACTCCACGAGTCGGACAAGCACTGGCTGCATACGGATAGGGTGATAGTGGAACGAGTTATTTGGGATGTCCTCTGGAAGCCCAAGCCCAACCGACCACCTTACGCATACTTCAGAACTCCCACAAGAATGACCCTGAAGGTGTGGGATGACGTTGTGAAAACGATAGAATGGACCACTTTCCCCTCCCCTATATTCCACTGCATTATAACCCGGCATTCCCCCCAGCTTTGGTACCAGGCCTTTTCGACGCTTGGAGAGAGGGGGGTTGCCTTACCCTCTCGAATCTCTTTCAAAATTGTGATATCCTAACGTTTGAACACTGTAGGAGAAATGTTCAACTTCCAGATACACAATACTTCCACTGAGCGCAACTACGACTTTGGGCGCTAAAACCCGAAGTCTGTATAGGGGCCGCACGTGGCCTGAGCCCCATGGAACAATTTGTTAAACGAGGAGGTACATCCCAGGGCACTATATCCTTCTTGTACTCACCCCTGCTCTCAATGCTTCCTTCAGCTACACAACAACATGTCACTTTCTGGGAACACATATTAGGGGAAGAGATACCAGAGATTCAATGGCGTAACCATCCATACCTCAGATTATGCTGGAGGGGGTGTGGTCTTTTAGGGGGCGTCCGCCACATATGGGTGACTGCCCGAACATCCGGCCCTTCTGGACTGAGATATTAGCCCAAATCAAGGATATCTTAGATCACCCAATCCCAGATCAGTTGGAATTTGCTCTTTTGGGATTTCGAGACCTCTCACTTCAACGTCAAACAAGGGCCGATAAAACTATCATGTGGCTTTGTCTGGGAGCTGCTAAAATCCCCATTTATGGCAAGCTCTCACAATGGAGAGACTAACAGATATCTTCTGTGATGATTTAAAAAACTTTGAGTTCACCTGGGATCTCTAGTCACATACCTATCCAAGGACCTTCTGCTTACTGCCTGTCCTACGCACACCAGAGCCCTCCATCTCTTTCAATTTTAATCATGAATTGTGGACCCGCCACACCTCTTGTCTCACTCCTCCTTGGGAATCACTGCCGGGTGCACCAGCCCCCTCTAATATGATACTATACTGTAATCAGAAGCTATCGTCTCCTTGTACCCATGTTTTAATTCATTTTTTGATTTCTATAGTATGTATGTAACGTTGTGATAACAGTCCAGCTTCATGATTATGTGAACTTATGGGGGCTCCCGTAACACGAGAGATATTATACCTGACATTGGCAATGTGATTGATAAGTTGGGGGCTCATAATCAAGCTGTTATGCTGTTATTTGTGGATTCTCTAAAACCGAATAAAAACAATTTTGACAAAAAATAATAATACAGTCTAATAAAGGACTGACTAAAAAGTGAGTTCTAAAGTGGAATTTAGAGAGTGAGAGTGTGGAATATAGAAAGCAGAGTTTAGATAGTCATCTAATTGTCACGTCTTTCATAACTACTCCAATAGATGGAATCATAGCACCTAACACATGTAGGACAATTTGTCCAAATCCTTGTTTCACTCTCTTCAAACCACCCACATCATTCATCTCCTTCACATAATAATAATAATACTTTATTGTGTGATTACCTAAAACCATTACAATTTTTCAGTTTGAGGTTAAAAAAAACTCGTATGATTCTTATGTGCAAAAGTCAAAGCTTTAAAAGACTCAGATTAATACTAAAACACTCTAATACAGGAAGGTGTGATTAAAATATCCTAACGTTAATTAATTGCCTATGACATTCAGAAACTGGGGTGTCAGGTCGGTCGTAGCGACGTCTTTTTTTTTTTATAATCTGAAAAAGAACAGCTAAACTAGCGTTTTCAAAAAGCTGTCTAGAAAAATGTGAACAGTTAATATTAAGCAAAAGGCAATGTTCTAATAGACAGTACTGAGTGATCAAGAGTTCGTGGGTTGAACCTGAAGCGGCGTAACAGGGCAGCCAAGTTGAGTAGGATTTGCGGCCCTGTTTTTTCCCAGCGATTTGGCCGCTCTGTTTACAAATTTTGTGAACCGAATGTTCAGCTTCGTATTGTCTGAGTTCAGGGCCGCAATTATGGCTTGTCGACATGTACGAACTTCGAGTTTATTCCATTCTTCCCGCAACAGGGATCATCTGTCAATGAGCAAGGCCGGACATATGCAGGCTATGTGCTCCATTGCTTCGGAGTGATAGCCACACTCCCTGCATTTGGTACTAGTACTGGAGCGGCACCATTCGGGCAGATTCTTTAAAAAAGGCCATTCTCCCATCCTCAGGGCCATAAACTTTAGCTTCCAAGAAAGTGCAAACATGCTTGATAAATAAGCTGATTCGACCCCCGGTTTGAAATCAGAAATTACCGCCCAGGTATGTTTCCTTCTGGACAGTGTTGCCCTGTCGGAATGGAAAGATCACAGCCGTACGCTTCTCTTGATGACTGCCTTTTGCGCCGGCTGAGATGGATTTGTTCCCCAATATTCCTTGACACCGAGTAGTTGCAGGCAGTGGTCCAGATGATGCCGATGTTTTTGGCTGGATTGGCAGTTTGATATTTCGTTCCAAAGTCTGGCCTCCAGACTGCCTTCCCTGGCATTGCGCAATCTGTTACAGAGCTTTATGAACGCACCTGCCTCGACGCCGTGGTGGTCTAATAAGCCTAGTTCAAGTCTAACTTGGGCTGGCGATACAGAGCTTGGCAGGCGAAAAGCTTATTTAAAGATTTTGATGGTTAATTTGTTTAATAAAATACTTATTGCGCCCTTCATGATCTCGTGGCCATATGACAAGGAGTTGGTAATCTTTGCCTTCATCACCTTTAGCATTGGAGTTAGGCTTGGGCCGAGTAGTTGTTTCGAAAGTTTGGCGGAGGCAACCTCAAGTGACAGAGCTTTGGCCCTTAGTGCCTCTTTCTGCTTTACAAAAGAGCATCTGGTGTCAAGAAAAATTCCCAAGTATTTGTAGTGTGATACTGATTTGATCTTTTTGTTGTTGAAGAGCCACCCTCCACTCTGCCGCTTTTGCTTCCCGAAAGAAATTGTTTTTGTTTTTGACAAGTTCAGCTCAAGGAGGTTTTTTGTTATGTAGGGGAGCAGCTGAACGAGTAGCCTCTGTAGGCCTACTTTTGTGTGACTTAATAACACAAGGTCGTCAGCGTATAACAGATTACTAATGCAGGTTCCATCTATTTGAGAGGGGGTGGCTGTTAACGCTGTCGAGTATAGGGGATAAATCCGAAATGAACAAATTAAAGAGAAGTGGGGCCAGCACGCAGCCTTGTTTGACGCCGCTTTTGGTCTCGATCTTCCTGGAGACATGGGAGCCTTCTCCCAACTTAATTCTGATCCAAGTTTCCGAATGGAGTTGAATTGAGGCTTTTAAAAGGGCCGGAGGTATGCCCCAGAGCTCCAGTTTTTGCCATAACCCCTCCCGGGGCACCCGGTCAAAAGCCGCTTTGAAATCGACAAAGCAGCAGTGAAGTTGGTTACGTTGGACTGCCGCTTTCTCTATCAAGACGGATAGGGTGAGTAAATTGCTTGTTGTTTGGGAATTAGCCACGAAGCCGGTCTGGTTGAAAGGGAGGCGCTTTGTTGTGTTTGCCCAAGCCGACAGTTCTTCCAATAAAATGCTGGCTTAATATTTAGACTCGACGTCGAGAAGAGCTATCATTCTATACTTTTTAGGGTCATTTCTCTTCCCACTTTTATAGATTGGGTGGATTATTGCGCCTTTCCAAGACTCCGGGATGGTATTATTTAGCCTGCAGTGTAGAAACAGGGGGGCCAAGTGTTCTGACCACAGGTCTACATCTGATTTGAACAGGGCCTGAGGAAGACCATTAGGCCCTGGTGCTCCTTCCGCCCTAGCTTTCCTAATTGAACGAGCAATGTTGTTTTTTTGCGCTTCTAATGTCGTTGGAGTCTCCATCGTTGAATCGTCGCTCTTCTCCTGACCCTCTTTTGTTATTTCTGCCGTAACATGATTGACGGGGATGTTAGGACCGGACGGACCTGGATTCTTGGCTTCGAGGGGTGGTGTCTCGGGATCGGCTGATGGAGAAGGGTTGGAATGGTCATCCCTGGTTGTATAGTCACTGAAGTGAGATGATAAAAACTGAGTCCATTCATCTGCGTTTATGTTTGCGCTGCCATGGCCACTTCCTCCTTGTAAACCCCTGTTCACGAGAGACCAAAATAGCTTTGCATTGGAATTCTTACTTGCGTGAACTAGTTTCAGCCAGTACTGGTCAGACACTGCTTGTTTATCCCTATATATAGATGACTTGAAAGCTTTTTGTGCTTGCTTGTAGTTGTTAAATAGGATTTTATTTCCTGGACTTTTCCTAGTCAGGCGAAGGGCCAGGTTTCTTTGAGCTTTTAACTTCTTTGTCGCTAATGGCATGCGAATTTGCATTGCGTGTTGCCGGGTACTCCTCTTAGATGGAAATTCATTGAGTAATTGATTTATGAGGGCTGCCCAGCTGCAAATGACAGGAAGATCTTTATCAGACGATAAGCGTAGAAGAGCTCTGCATTTTTCCATAGTGGGGAAGACGGCACTGACCGGCCATTTAATTCTTCTTAGATTCTCTGTGTGGCAGCCTGAAAGTGTATGAGCAAGCTCCTGGTGGCGTGGAATGTTAGACGATAGAGTTATTATTTGAGGACGGTGGTCACTCTCCCCTTGCTGTGCGATGTGGAAGCTCTCGATCAGGGGGAGTATTTCGCTGCTGCCTAATGTAAAGTCCAGAAATGAATGGGTTCGACCATAGGGAAGCGCCCGTTCAGCACAGTGAACCCCACTCTGCTAAACTGGAGGACTGTGTATTCGCCCAATTTCGAGGGTCTGTGTCCTACGGGAATTGATTGTATAGCGAGATGCGGGGGAACCATTAAAGAAGTAGTCCCAATATCCTCCAGAGAATTGCAGTAAAGATTTGTATTGAAGTCTCCCGAAATAATACAGGGAGTCCTACCGTAGTCGCTTAATAAGTTACAGATAATGTCAGACAGTTGATCCATTTCAAGTTTTTTCTCAGTGGTACATGGGGAGATATAAACATTGAGCAGGAGCAACTGGCTGTCAGAGGTCCGACTTCCCACCACGATGCCGGCAACCCAGTCTACTTCGAATTTTAACTGTTTGATACATTGAGACAGTTTAGTAGAGGCGTAAATAGAAAGTCCACCACGCGGACTGCCGTACTTGCACTGTCTTGAGGCAGGAGACATAAATTCCAGATAGCCTTAGATAGGAATACTGGATACTGCCCAGGTTGCTTGTAGAAGTATTATATCATGTTTTTTTATAAAGCCGAGAGTATCTGGAGATTGAGATTTCGTCACAAATCCGTTAATATTCCAGGAGCATATTATTAGTCCGTGGTCGGTGGTGTTTCAATCGTTCCGACTCCGGGATAAGGCTCCTGGTAGCCATGACCAGTCTGCCCTTTGGGTGACTTGCCGATTGTTTTTTTGCTCAAGGGTAGCAACTGGCGAGCGGCTTCTAGCTGACTTTAATACAGAGAAAGGAGCCTGACTTGTGCTGGAAGTGTCAGCCTGTATATTTGCTAGTATTGATGGATAACGGGTGACGCTAGGTTTTGTTATCATTATGCCCCAGTTTTAAAATTGGTCGGCTTTTGACTGAACCAATTCCCGGATTACTGAGGACGCTAAAGTAATTTGGGTTGATTCTCCTCCTTGGGTGCCTTTGCTGGGTATAAATTCAATGGCAATTATATCTTTTGACTCCAAGATGCTTAGGTCCAGGGGACGATTTAAAGAGTCTAAGGATGTTCCCACGATTTAAAATGTCGTGCGGGCCTCTGGAGACGTATTCTGGAGATAACAGCAATTTTGTCTCGGAGCTATTAATCGCTAGATGGTAGACTTCCTCTGCTGTTAGAGACTTAGTTGGCTTGGAGATTACCTCTGGTGCCAGCTGGATAGTACATGAGGCAGGCAGAGAGGAAGTCAATTCTCGGAGGTGGTTGGTTGGTAATGAGGTGGTGGGAATTTTACACCTAGCCGCCGATGATTGTTGGCTAAATGAAGTTGGCGGATACAGATCGTCGGACGCCTTGGCTGCGTGTTGCAAGCCTGATCTGTTGATCCCCGCTTGAGGTGGAAAAGGAGCACTAATGACGGGGGATGGCTTTTGAGGATTCACGGTCATGGCTGGTGCGTTGCCAATTGCTGGCTCCTCTGTGGGTTGTAATTGGTTAAGTCCACGTGTAACTTGAGGTGATGGATGCAGAGGGAGCCTTGAGGCGGCTCTGCTATTAATGAGCCGTTCAATTTTAAAGATTCTTTTTGAGGCGTTATAGGTTGCACTGCTGATAGCAGACTAGTGTTGGCTCCGGGCATAGCAGGCGAGCCCTGTGATGTCACTAGGTTGTTCTTTAAGAAATAACTGGTAATTGCATTTTTAGTTTCCACTGTGTGCCTGTTCTGACTTTTTCGCAGTCTTTTTTTTTTTCCCCGTTTCGACAGCCCATGGGTATTATGATGGTGTGGTGGTGCTTCGGAGAATGCGTTAGAATCTGCTGGCGCCTTGATTAGCGGGGAGGGGGCTCGGTTTTGCGCTGGCATGGGAGTTGGCCCCTCGGCCTCGTCCGGACTGAATACGTGGGACAGGGGATCGGGTAGCTCCGATGATGGTAACTTCTTGATTTCTGATAATACTGAGGAAAGAAATTGGGGTATTGAAGATAGGGAGTCAATGATGGGAGAGCAGCAGCATACTGATTGAACAAGTTGGACTTGAGATTGGGCTTTTGTTATCAATACATTAAGCGCCTCCAGTTTTTGGTCAATCCCGGCAGTGTATACCGCAAGAGTATTCAAGAGGTCCACCTGCAGGTCCATTTTGTCTGAATGGTAGGTCAGTGCTGTCGCCGTGGTTTGGAGGGTTTGAAGTAATTGTGACCAAAGGTCGTTTAAATTGGGCGGTGAAGGTTTTTCCTGAACGGTGGACCTTTTAGGTTCATTGATGAAAAAAGACAGATCTAAGGAAGTATTGGTCTTAGTGTCATGTGCCCAGCTGAGTTATCCTTTTGGTGGTTTTGTTTAACTATATTTGCTGAGCATGCGGAGGGCGACATTTTAAGATTGCTTGGGTGGATGCTTGCCAGGGTCATGACTTGTGGAATCAAGACTTTAGCGCTCCCTGTGAGATAATCCATTGGAGTTGGGGGCTTAAGTGCAATGGGAGAAAACTGACTTGGATTCTGAGCTGACTGGAAAGTTGGCGAAAGGGCCTCTTTTGAGATGGAAGTTTGGGGAGAAGCCAGTACACCAGAAGGGTGAGCGACTAGTGAGTCAAAAAGTTGCTGATCAGAGGCCTGAAGCAAGCGACAGGTATCGGGGACTTCGTTAGAGAGAGATGCAACCGTTGCTGAGGGACCTGATGACAACGAGCTGCCTAACTCGCCGGCAACTGCGTGAATCATAGGCTGAACCAATATTTGGTGCGGAGCTGTGACTGGAGTGATTGAAGAGGGGACCAGAAATGTGTCGGAGGTGCTGGGTCTTGGCTTTGGAGCTGCTACTGAATTCCTGAAATAGTCTCTCAATGACACCTTTTTTTTCGAGGAGGTAGCGGTTGCTGAGGGTCCCGTCATTGGCTCTTCGTGAATCGAGCCTTCTTGGTCCACAATTGCACCCCGTGAGGCGTGGTGAATGGAGGGGCCTTGGGAATTAGGGATTGCCAAGGTTGGGGCTCGTATCCCGAGTCAAGGCCCAATTGTGGTTTTGTTAGTGTTGCTGGTTGCTTTAGGGCCATTGCTACTTCACCCGAGGGTGCGTGGGCGGTCTCCGTCGTTAAACTTTTTTTAGAAGGTTTTGTTGGGGCTTTCCTGACTCTCCCTGATCTCATCCTTGGGAGCTTCTGCTGATTAGGGGAGCCTTCCGTCTTCCTATTGGTGTTCACTTGGGTGCTAAGAGAGACTGAGGACTGCGATGTGCTGTTTAGCAGTTTTAAAATAATTTGAAGGACCGCTGGGAACTGAGAGCTGGCCTGAGAGCAGTCCGAAAGCAGTCTGGTTGAGGATGGAAACCAGGAGATTTAATGGCTGGTGGGAAGGTCCAAAGGGCCACGTATTGACTCAAGCTGGCCAGAGTCGGCCAGAGTGTCCCGGGCTACAACAAAAAAAGCTCCCTGGCGGGGGCAGACGGGGGGGGAGGAGGGCGAGTGGGAGGGGGACAAAGAGACCTCAGAACCCCCCTCAACCCCTCTCAGAACCTTCCTCCACCTAGCAACCCTAAGGTGCTCACCTGGGCATCGAGATTCTGTGGCTCCAGGTTAGCTCCAGGTGAGCTGGGAAGCGACTCGGGTCCTGCGCCTGCTCCTGCGCCTGCTTTTGCCCCTGAGACTGCTTTGGTGGTGATGGTGATGTAGTTATTAAGACGATGGCAAGACCAGCCCGGCCCTGCGACGGTGAAGCTGCTCCAGTCGATGCGTAGCGGAGAGCAGATGCGGAGAAAGGTAAGCGGGGCACTTGAGGCGGGGTCGCAGGCTGCACCTGATCTAATCAGGCCGCCTCCGCGATACCGTCAAGGGCTCACACTTGCTGCGGCCGCCGGCTAAAAGGCGACCGCGCTTGCCACCGGGATCCTTTCCTGGATGCAGATACGGACTGCGGGCTGATGCGGCTGTCGGGGCAATAGGCGATGATAGCGCCAACGGAAGCAATGGAGGCGAAGGGAGCGTTGGGAGCAGTTGAAAATTGGGCGCCGCTGGCGAGGAGGGTCTGCCCTTGCTTTCTGCCTCTCCTTCACATAGTAAACCCTCAGAAATACTAAAGCCAGGTAACAAGAACCCACCCAATTACAAGCCAGGTTAAAATAAGCAGTCTTTCCACACACATAAGTAATGGCTCTTCAACCAGAAATTCAGCACTAAAACATAATTCTTTTCATATTCACTCTTTCCAACAAACGTCAGTGCCCTAACTCCTGTAGGTTCATAACACATCATACATAATTCACCTTTTCTCGCATGCTCCATTTTAAAACTTGGATGCAATTTCAATTTCCTAAATTTTACTTCAACCTCTATCTGTTCTCCCATCTTGCTCTCCTCATTCTAGTTTCTCTGAATTTTGACTCTCTTTTCATTAAATTCTTTAACAAATTTGCGCTCCTTTTAGACATTTAAATATCTGGATAACTTTGTGCAGCCGGTTTTTGATATTTAATGTAGGCCATTAAATACCGAGAATTTTCAGAAACGGGAAAGTCTTCCAGCGAAGGATTGAAGTCTGAAAGATATTTCAGTTGAAACTCTTGCTTGTTAAATATACTAAAATAAACATTGCAGGTCAGATTATTGGCTAACTGTAGTTGATAATATGTTGCTCTTTCACCTGCAGAAGAAGGGAGAAAAGTACAAACAAAACAATTCCCTATAGCCATAATATGAGTGTACTCCTCTAATAAATTAGCATAAACGTTATCCCTATAACTATTCACTAATCTGTCTCTATGTGTTAATGTCTTGTGTCCTGCTTTGTTATGTACTGGGGTTAATTCATCTTGTGAGAGAGAGTCATATCCAACAGAGGAAATTAGATACAACACATGCCATTTAACACTAGCAAAACCAGTGTTAGTGAAACCATACTAAAAAATGTACAGCATTCTCATGAGATCAAAAGCGAAAATTAAAAACAAAATAAGGAATCTAAATCCCGACTTCAAGATTTATTTTAAAAATAATAATTCATCTTTTTCTTTCTGTTTTTTGATCAATAATCAAACATCAAAATCAGATGTTAGGATCCTTTTCTCTCAGTCTTTATATTAGGACTCAAAAACAAAATCAGCGGTTTCTTGCAAAGTTCAAATACTTACTTTCAAATTCATCAGGATTTGGCAAAAATTCAAGATGTCTCTTCTGGTTTGTCTTCAAGGTGAATTGGCAACAGTTTATTAGATTGGAGATTTCTATATCTGATTCTTCTGCTTCTGACAGGGCCACTCAGGTGATGCATACTTTCTGTTCGGGATTCTTCTTCTTGTTGGCTTCTTAGCAACAGCCGAGTTTCTGTCACTATTCTCAGAATCAATTTCATTTGTCTCTGGTTCTTCTCTGATTGATTCTGATTTTTGATTCTTCCAATGATGCCGTTTACTGGTTCTTTTTACTGCTTCAGGTTACTTGTCTCCTTGATGCACTCTCTCAACTTTTGTATCTTCACTTGTGACTACTGCTGAATCTTCTCCCCTCACAACTGGCATTGTGCTTTGACCAGTATCCAAAATTCACTCACTGTGAATAGTTTTCTTTTGGTAGTTCTAGAGACTTACATTTTCAGCTTGACTTTTTTGCAAACTGGATCAGACTATTTCTTCCTGTTGCTTGTAACTTTTTTTTTTTTAAACATATTTTTATTGTCAACAGTTGTAGCAGTCCTGGAACATCCAGGATTTCACATGATACAGTGTATAGCATAGCATAATTGATGTCGACATTTGCAATATTAAAACAGAAGGATTGAGAGCTAGTAGCATCAAAACCATTACATCAACAGTAAACAGCAGTGCCATATCTTATATGAGTATTAATATATGCAGTTCGCAGCCATCTCAATCTAACATTCTTGTGCATACTATTACGTTTATGAAACATTGTCTTATCATTGCATCAGTTCCCCACTTATCGACATATCGAGAGCAGGCTCCAAATACAATCCCCGATACTCTGCCCACCTCTTCCAAATCTTAAGGTGTTTCTGGGGGCACCCCCTTGCCCTGAATTCTGGTATCTCCAACCCCATACAAAAATCAAGGCCCTTTTTCCACACCCCAACCAATGGTGGGGACGTGTTTTTCCATGCCTTAGCAATATCACGCTTCGCCAGTGTAAGGCCGAGAAGCAATAGATGGCGCATGTAAATGTTGCCACCTATACCATCAGTGATATGAAGTATGGTCAATCTCGGTGAATACAGGATGTCCCATCCCAACACCTCTGAAAGGCACGTGATCACCCCCCCCCCGCCGGAACCTCAAAAGCCCTGTACAATGCCACACAGTATGTATAAGAGTGCCCTCAGTGGTTTTACAGCGCAAGCAGAGAGGAGAGTCCACTAGTCCTGCTCTCCATAGCCTGTTTCTCGTGAAATAGACCCTATGAAAATATTTAAATTGTATGAGTCTTAGGCGTGTTGCAATAGCGGCACCGCGCGGAGACTCCAACGCCTCAGCCCAGTCATCATCATCATCATCATCGGGGCCTAGGTCTTTCTGCCAGGCATCATGTGTCGTGCCCAGTGTAGTGGGGGCGTTGGTTACTAATGTTCTATAAATGTTTGTGATCTTATGATCGCCTAGTTACCCCATAAAAACCTCAGCTTCTATAGGGTTAAATTCGGGTATATTGTCTAGGTGTGTGATGTATGGGAAAAAGGCATGTCGAAACTGGAGGTATTTGTTAAACTGCGAGCGGGGCATATCATATTCGTTTTGTAGCTCTTGAAAGGATTTAAAGGTCTGACCATGAAGAACATCTCCCACCGTGGCTTTAACGATGGCCTCCTATCCTCCAAAGCCAGGTAATGTTAGTAGTTGAGGCAGGAGGCCATTGTGCCAAAGGGGGCCCTCTCTCGTCACCCTGCCCCACCACCCGATCCGGCGCAGCGACTGTCTCCAAGTCAGAAACGCCGTCCCGGTTGCCGGCGGCAACATTCGGATCATTGGACCCGAATATAAGATCGTGTATAGGGGCATAGTATCTATCGGCCAACGCTCAACTGCATATGCGGGATCCTGTCTGTCCCCGTACCACCAGTCATTCAGGACAAGAAGATGCGAGGCCGCATGATATGTTTGGATATCCGGGGTGGCCATACCACCACAGTATGTAGATTGGAAACAGGTTCTCAGGGCTACCCAAACCAAGCCCCCACTCCAGAGGAAAGGACTAAGAGTTGTATTTAGTTGTCGAAACCAGATGGGCGTAATTGGGTAAGGGTGATTTTGAAGTTGATACAGAAGGCGGGGCAGGGACATCATCTTAAATATGGCAGATCTGCCGAACAGGGAAAGCGGTAAGTGCATCCAGGTGTGTATTTGCTCCTTAGTCTGCATCCATAGCGGGGCTAAATTCTTTTCCCATGAAACATGTTGGGAGGCTGATAAAAACACCCCCAGGTATTTAAACCCGTCCGGGACTACCGTCCTCTCTCGCGTCCATTCACCCAGTTGGTCTCCACCCCTAAATGGCCATAGGAAAGACTTACGAGTGTTCATATATAGCCCCAAGGTCTCACCAAACATCTGCATTATCCTAAGCAGTCTCGGACCCGATCTGTTGGGGTGAGTGAAAAAGAAGAGGACATCATCTGCATACAGCGCTATAAGATCTGAAACTTCAAGCGTCCACTCGAAGCCACGGACCTGTGCGTCAATCCTCCCCCTTTATGGTTCCATGGCTAATGCAAAAAGATACGGTGAGAGAGGGCATCCCTGACGGGTTCCTCGCCCAATGGAGAAGGTCTGCGAGGTCAAGCCTGCTATTCAAACGGAAGCAGTAATATCAGTGTAGAGAAGGTGAATATATTTAAGGAGACTGGGGCCGATGTTCAATCGGTTAAGGAGTGCGAATAAATATGTCCAGCTAAGCGAGTCAAAGGCCTTGTCGATGTCGGCCAAGAGGAGTGCCGCCGGCCCTTCGAGGCGGTGAACCATCGCAATGGCATTGTGGGTGCGACGTATATTGTGATGTGTGGCACGGCCCGGCATAAAGTCGGCCTGATCGATATGGACCAGACTCGTAATATGTGGTACAATGCGATTGGCAATGATTTTGGCAAGGAGCTTTGCTTCAAAATTAAGGAGCGAGATCGGGCGATAGGAAGCGTGGAGTTCAGGGGGACGACCCGGCTTTAGGAAGACCACTATCTCCGCATGTCGCCAGTCTTGTGGAAGGCGACCCATGCCCACAGCAGCGTTGAGTGCCGCCAAATAGGGGGCAGTCAGTAGGGATTGGTATTTTTTATAGAATTCGTATGGGAAGCCATTAGGGCTCGGCGCTTTACCCGAGCGCATATCTGATAGGGCATTCTGAAGCTCCTCCACCGTCAGCGGAGCATCTAACACCTCCCTGACCAAGTCCGCCAAGGCCCGCGGGGGCAGATCGTCTAAGAACTGACATATAGTAGCCGCTGGAAGAGTCTCTCTAGAGGCATATAGGTTTCCAAAATAATCTGCAAAGCTCGCTGCGATTTGCTCAGGGTTTGTGAGTATCGCACCTGTAGGACCGCGAATAGCCGGAATGGTTAGGGGGCCGAGTGTCTGTTGACAAAGGCGATGGAGCAAGGCACTGGACTTGTCCCCCCATTGATATTCCCTGCTGCGGGTCACCAACCACGCCAGTCTAGCCTCATCTAATAATTCACAGGCATATAATTGTTGCGTCTGAATCAGTTTTCGGCGTGCCACGCTCCCATTTTCACCTTTATTGCTGCGCTCTAGGGCTATGAGTTGGGCTTCTATCTGAATCAGTTTTTCGCAGCGCTGTTTACGCTGTGCTGTACAAAATGCAATATCTGTTGCTTGTAACTTTGCAGTAGTTCTTCACTATTATTCTCAGACTGAAATGGATTACTGGTACTTTCACCAGAATCCTCTTCACCTTCATTAGTCTCAGGATTTACTTCTCCCCCCTCTGGATTCATGTAGTGAACTCAGCTTGGCTCTGTGAATCAGTTATTTTTTGTTATTTTATGAGGATTCATACCACACATGGCTTGTGTTGGTTGTAGCTTTTTGCATGAGCGCGATAACATCTTGTATGCTGTCGCGCTCGTGCTTATGATGACATTGGTTATTCTTGACATATGGAGTATGTATTAACCAGTGCAAGCATGACACCTTTGTGGCACGCTCACACCTCTGTTTACATTTGAGGGGATGTAGCTTGCATGGAAATGCTGGTGAGGGATATAAGGATTGGCGAGGTGTTGAACGGCATTCGGCACTTGGGACTGAAGATATAACACATCGCCTTTGGAAATGGAATAAACGTGTACCTGATAATTTAAGTCTGGAGTTTCTCTTGGGGGGTTTTCATGCATACTGTGCTCCTCTTTACAGCTGCCCTCCACAGGGCTTCCCGGTGCGTATAAAGAGATAGCAGAAGAAAAACACGCTTACAGCTGGAACATCTAGGACTTAAGCTTCCTAAAACTAAAGTGATTATACATTGCACTTAAATGACTTTTTATTCCATAGAGAAGGCATGAGTATGCGGAAAGACCTTCCTCCCTGACTTACCCTCTTAAAGCGTGGGATCACTGCTAGGTTAAGTTCCGCAGATCTTAACCTGGTTGGGGGGTATAATTGAATCAGGGACCATATGCTCAGTGCACCTGTTTCATAGAAAACTCGGTGCACCACCCATAATGCCTTAAAATCCATCCGCTTCTCGATTGGGAGCCAGTGTAGAATACTGAGTTGTTAAGCCACAGATTGAGTTTGTGGCACATGGCAAAGAAGCCTAGCTGTTGAATTCTGAATGATCTGTAGTCTTTTGTAGCATATCTGGTTGAGCCCACATATAGAACAATGCAGTAATCTAATTGTGAAATAATGAAAGCCTGAATAATCATCTTGGAACCGATAGAGATTAAAAAATCTAAGATTTTCTTCACACTCCATAACAAGCCAAAACAGCAAGATGTGCGTGCTTTAATTTGTGGCTCAAAGGACAGTTTACTATTAAATTATCAGACTCCCAAACTACTTTACTTCAGATTTGAGTTCAGGGTGTCTACCTAACAATTCAGGCCACAAGTGAGGACCCCAATCCCCATACTATTTGCCCAACAAGAGAATTTCTGTCTTGCTAACATTTAGTTTCAGGTAGTTCAAATGCATCCAGTGTGCCACTGCCACCATACAGCTTTTAAATAAGGCAGATTCCCTCTCCTCAGGACAATAATAGAATCAATTTGGTGTCATCAGCATATGATGTGAGGACTAATCAAAGGACGCCACAATTGCTGTTAAAGGTCTGACCTAATTGTTGAAGAGAGTGGGGCTTAAGGCCGAGCCTTGGGGGACCCCAAATTGCAACTGGGGCTTGGTAGAAGTAAATGGATGTGATATCACCTGGAAGGAACGGTCCTCCAAAAAGGAGGTAAGCCAAGCCAGCACCTTGCCGTATATCCCAATATCATATAATCTACCCAAGAGGACCTTATGGGCACGGTATTGAATTGCACACTTTGATCTAATAAAATTAGTGTGGCTGTGCCGCCTTCATCAAGCCACTGGTACAGCTCCTCAGTCACTTTACGCAAGGCCGTTTCAGTGCTATGAAACAGGCTGGATTCATTATGGGAAGGATATAATAATTGATGTTCCTCCAGGTATTTTGTCAGTTGGTTATTCACGTTTTACTACTACTTTTGCCATAAATGGCAGAAGGGAGATTGGCCGGTAATTCTCAGGTAGAGTTTCATCGAGGTTGGGTTTTCTTAGAAGAAGATGCACTTTTGCATGTTTCCAGTCGCTAGGCACTTTCGCAGCTGAAATAGATTAATTTTCCAGCTTAGGATCCAGCTTAGGAAATATAGGGTAGAGGACAGAGCCTGCTCTTTTTTCTGACCTTGCTGGATTATAAGGAGATCCAGATTTGATTTTGGATAGTAGAATTTGCAACCTATCTAGATCTAATGGCTCATATTCTTCTAAACAGATATTTGGTGGAAGAACTGGTTCTGATTGTGTAGACTGTACTATGCTACAGTCATCTTTAGACGCATCTCTTAAAGTAGCATTATTCCATGGCTTCATTAAATCCTGCACAATCATATGAATCTCTTTGATGGTATTTTTGCTTTCTTCAATTTTAGTCGTATAATAGTTAGAACAGCCTTTTTATCATTTTGTAATAAGTTTTTTAGCAGCACGATAAATCTTTCTGTCCTTAAATCATACTGTTTCCCCCAGGTGTGCTCCAGCACCTTTAGCATTTTTTGTGTGTTGCATATTGATCGGAACAGTCAATGGAACTGGAAAAAGCACATCTAAATAGAGTGTATTGGAGAACACTGGATCCAGCAGATACCCAGCCTCATGTGTGGGACTCTTAACTAATTGGATGAGCTCAATCGCTCCTTAATCTTGAAGGAAGTTGGAGATTTGGGCCAAGGTCTATGCCTCCAAATGTAAATTCAAGTATTAACTATGTTGAAATTAGCCAATTTCAGCACCAGTGGTGAGATACTCTCCGTAAATATTTCCTGCAAATTCTTATCGGGCTGGGAGGTCTGTATACCAAGACTCCAGAAAAAGTTAAATTCTTATTCACCCCAATCAAACATAGAGCACTTTCACAGTTTGGGGCGTTAAAAGGTTTCAGTGGTTTGTGTCACCACTTGTTCATCCGCCCTCTTCACTCTTCTTGTGTGAGGTGCATGGATCCACTGCGGGAGTTTGGCATGACTTGATGTGGTCCCTTCCATCTTGGCTCCAGACAGTCCTTGCGAACGTGCTTCTTGATTAGAATCCAGTGACCTGGTTGGAGTGCATGGCACTGAGTTTCATTTGTTAGTGCCGTTGCCAAATTCACATGATGAGAAACCAGATTTCACCACATCAGCCAGACCTTTCGAGTAATCCAGTACAATATCATCAGTTATTGATACAATTGTTGCTGATTGGATGTATGCAACTCTCATAGCTCTGCCCATCAGTCCCACATAGGGCAAGAGACCAGTCTTTTCACATGAAGTACTTCTAGTGCTCATGAGAACAAGAGGAAGAGCATCAGGCCTTCTAAGATTTGAGGAAGCACACACCATGGAAAGTTTATTTTTGAGGGTGTTGTTCATGTCTCCACAAATCCTGATGCATGTGCTCAATAACTACAGTGAAACCTTTGCTCAATATGAAGAAAGTACATAATAATTTTAGGACCTCATTTTTAAAATGAGTTCGGCCATCTGTCTCAATAGAAGTAGGAAGCCAAACCTCTGTATTAATTCCCTCAACAGGGGCTTGGCCACAGTCATGCTGTCACTTCGTCTGGTCAGATAGGTTTCAAACCATTTAGAAATCATGAGAATGTATCTGAGCCCTTTATATGTAGGCATCTCTGTGAAGTCTGCCTGAAGGGTAGTAAATGGGCCTTCTGATTTGCCCCCTATGACAACCAATGTTTGCGTTCCCTGATTATCTCTCCGACAAGGTATACTTCTTTGGCACAAATCATCTACTATGCGCTTGAATTTTGTATTGTGCCAATACTTCTAATCATTCCGTTCCAACCCATTTGACTATGTACATACAAATAGCATGCCATGGAGTATAACATTGAGTCTGGCAGAGCAGATTGGTGATCTGTGGTCACCCATAAATCATTGTAGTTTTTTTACAACCAGTTCATTTCCATCCTTACTTTTCATTCTCTGGTACTTCCTCCTGAAGCTCACGCAACTCACTCAATGTAGTCTGTATTCGATTCAACAAAAAACAACTGACATTATTTACATCATCATCAATCTTTAAATCCGGTTCTAGTTTACATTGTTCTGATTCTTGTGTGTGTTTCTGCTCATTTGATCTTACAGTTGCACTTTCCAAGGCGCAGTATGTAGCAATCTCATCAGCATATCGGTTTTCCATTGTGACCATGTCATCACCAGACTTATGAGCTATGCACTTAACCAGTGAAATTTCTATATATTGCTGGATTGTTTCCTATAAATCTAAAATGTATGAACTGTTCATAATAGGAGTATCAGAGGATGTCATAAAAGCCTCTTTGTGACACTAGCTGACCAAAATCATGTACCACTCCAAATCATACTGGCTGTCTGTGTAAATCGTCACATTAAATTCATTGCCTAGGCAGCAAGCTTTGGTCAGAGCAATCAACTCGCCACTTGTGCGGAAGTTATGACAGACAAGTATGATGCTTCAATGATTTCAGAAATGGGACAGGCTGCATGTCCTGCTAATCACATTCTTTGATGGTCTCTCAGACAAGAACGATCTACAAACAAAGTCAGATTAGCCATTTCAAGGGGGACATCTATGATAATCTGGTACTTAATCTGTTACTCTTGCACAATCATGATCAGAATCTTCATTGTCATCTTCATCATTGTTTGGAATCAGCAGCAGGGTTGCAGGATGTTAGGTATTGCACCTCTTAATCGAAGTGGCTGTTTGTCAAATCCTGAATTAAAGTAGGATTCAGCAAAATCTCAACGAATGTGGAAAAAACACAATGACTGAATGACCCATGACAATTCCTTCACTCTGCTCTATTGAAAGGCAAACAACTGCAACCACTTTCAGATAACCAGGAAAAGCTGCGGCTACTGGATCTAATGTAGCAGAGACCGCTTTACCCCACCATGCTTCTGGACCAACACAGATGGCACACACCCTCTTCTTTCATGATAAAATTAAAAGAACTCCTTCTCATAATCAGGCGTTCTGAGGATGAGTGCACTGCAAAGATTTTCTCTTAAGTCGGTAGGAGGCCTTAATGCAAGCACCATCAAATGGAACCAGATCCTTGATATCACTGCAAGTAAGCCTCACTAAAGTTAGCGCAATCGGGAAAATGTTTCAAATTTACTGACGACAGTAACCAACTATTCCCCAAAACATCCTCACTTCCCTTTGGGTAGTTGGAGGATTCATTTTCAGGATTGCAGAAATGCTCTCTTTGAAGACTTTCCTTGCACCTTTTTCACAGTGGTGACCAATAAAAAAAAGGTTTTCTTTTATCATACTGCATTATTGTAGGGGACACCTTGTGACTATTGTCAACAAGATGGTGCAGGAGTGCAATTGTATCTAATTTGAAATCTTCTTTTGTCTTTGATACATCCAACAGATTATCTGTGTCTTGCACTAGCACAGTTTACAGGGTAGCAGCTAACTTTCCAAATCTTTCTTTGGGATCTGATTTTAAGATTGATGGGCTTTCTGTACACTTATGGAATTCTACACCAAATGAGAACCTTTTTTTGGAACCAAAGTGCGAAAATATTTTGGCAATCATCATGTAGAGGATTGGAAAAGAATGTTTGACACAAGTCAATGACTGTGTACCATTATACATTCACAAGAATCTGCAACAAAATGACAGCAGGATTTGATACCACCAGACAACATGGAACTACAATTTGATTAATGTTTCTAAGGTCCTGCACTATCCACCACCTTCCACTCAGTTGTTTATTGCCCATTACAGGATAATTGCAAGGACTACAAAGCACCACCCATTTAATGCCTTGCTCTAACATATTTTATATGACAGGCTTTATTCCATCTGCTTCTCATGGAAGTTTATATTGTCGAATTCTGGGGTAAATTGCATTAAGTTTGACCTGTATTCCGACCGTCTTTGCACTTTTTATCAATCCTGTTTCTTTTTGTGTGAAATCCCATACCTCTTCTTTGAAAGCATCTCTTAAATCAAGAGGCAGGTCATCTTTAGCAAGAACTGGGAACAGCTGAACTCTTGATTCTTGTGATTTAAAAAAAAAAACCTGAATCTTCATCTTGTGTTATGATTGCGACACCATCCAGTGTTCAATAAATGTCACAATTCATTTTGCAAAGGAAGTCTTTGCCAAGTCCATTAACAGGACTTGAATCACACAATATGAATTGGTGAATGTTCTCAATCAACCCTATTTTAACTTGGGCTTCTGTTGTGATCTGTTTAGTAATTTGTTTATTACTGATTCCTAGAACTTGGACTTCTTTTCCCAACAGGGATAGGTCTGGAAACTTCATGGAACGAACCATGGAGGCTATCAGTATTGATTAAAAATGATGCAGGGTGGCCATTCGCCTCATCATCTACATATGACCCACTCTGGGCTACCTCTAGGACTACACCAAGCATACAATCCGCCTCCCCCTCAGGCATAGTCATGGCAAATTTGTCGCATCCAGTGAAAACTAGGGAAAATTGTTGCTCAGAATCAGTAGATTCTGTTGGGACCCTGGATTGAATGGCATCTTGGTGCTTATGTTTTGCTGCATCATGAGCTGTGGGCATATCTGTACAGCACTATCCATGACTCTGCACATTCTACATAGGAGTCTGATGGGCTGGGGTAGCAAACTGCATCTGCATCTGATTTGTGTTTCGCTGCATCTGAGGAACAAAATGATTTAAATTTGATCTGGGTTCTTAATACACTTGCTCTTCGTGTGGCCCATTTTGTCCATATGTGAAAAGCAGTGGTCTTCTTCAGCAAATTGACATTCACATGCATTGCAGAATTATTCACAAACCCACTATCCTGCCCCTGAGCCTGTATCTGCATCACATCTCTCCTCGTTACCACTCCTTACATTCCATACATTTCAGGCGGTCCGAAATCTGAATCAGAACTCATCATCTGATTTCTATTGTGTCTCTAAATCTGCTTTGTCTGCAAAATCATCAATTTTTCTTTGATCTTTTTCTGCTTAATGTCAAAACAGTCACTGCAATACTTGACATACTTCAGTATCTCATTGATATTTTTAGCCTGCCAGCAAATTCTGCTCTGCTGAATATGAGAGCTAAGGTCCAGACGCAAACCCAAAATGGAAGCTGATATAAATCTGCTAACACCCTCCCTCATGGGCTCTTCAACTCCTCTGTACTTACTATGAATCTGCATAACTCTCTGATAATAGGCATGCACTGATTCTTTCAGCTCTTGTGTAGCTCTCATTATCATTTCCCAATTCACTTCCTTCTACAGCACTTTCTTTTTTAAATGCTTTTTCACAGCTCTGTATTTCTCCATTACAAAATCAGGTGGAGCATTGTTAGGCGGCACGCTTGCTGGTTCTTGTGTCGGCCAAACAACAGCAGCTTTGCATTCAGCCCACAAACCAATAGTAACAACAACTTTAAACAACGTACCAAAATCAGTCCAAAGTACCTTCGAAATTGTCACCAATCTTTGAACCTCCTTAATCACTTGTGAGGTTTTATGCTCAACTTCATGAGATATGTTGTAATGTCATAAGAGATCACCCCCTGGACCAAAGAACATGCACATAATTCTCTCCATGTATTTTCCATAACAGAAATTCTGTCACCAACTCTGCTTCTGGATCACTCATGAACACACTCGTTTTATTTCCTGTCCCAATATTTTTCTTTTTTGTACTGGCTTTCTGCTTCCACTTGTCCCTGTATTTTCTCAATGCCATCCAATTCTTTATGTGGTCAACTAAATCTCTAAAATGACCTTGCATTGTAACCAGACCCATGTCCATCATTTCTGATTCTCTGAATTCCATTTTGTAATTTTTTTGCAAGCCCTTTGTTTAGGTTATATCAACTCCAAATTCTTCAACTAAATCTTCAAGATTACAATCTGCACACCTTGCAGCTTCTTTGATCAAGTATCCCAATTCATCTGAAGTATAGGTCATAATTGTGCTTAAACCAATTGTATCTTGTAAAATGTCTTTGAATTGAATTTTCACTTTAGCAATGTTAATTTCTCTCTCCTCAGGTGGTATAGTAGTTACCACTTCTACAAAAGAAACAGTACCAGAACTACAGTTTCTGTATTCAGGGAAGTCTTAATCTCACTAAGACCAGGTAATGTAGACATTGCACTCATGTGGAGCACTGTCAGTTGCAGTGGTACTGTAAGCGTCACTATTCCCTGTGTATTTGCACTTGATTCACCACTCGCACTTATATCAGGTAACGAACGGTCCTCGTGTCTGTGCATGTGCCTCATCTGTGTGAGGAGGTCTAGAATCCAGTTGGTAATTTAAGAAATGATCCTCCTCATCTGGATCAATTGCCTTATCTTTGCTTTATATGTCCCCTTCAGAATCCTTGTCTTTCTTTCTGTCAGACCCATTAATTTTTGCAGGGAAAACTCTCACCCCTTTTACCATCTCTTTTCTCCATGCTCTCTTCAGACTGGCCCACTTTGATTTCATCCATTGACTCATTGCACCTTTAAGCTGGTTATTTATTTTTGTTCTATCTTCGCTATAGTCATTCAATCCCATTCATTCAGTGCTTCAAATTGTGTAGGCCCAGGTCTCTCATACATAATGTGTCTTAGGAAATCAAGCTTTCTAGTATTAAAGGTACTTTCTCAAGGAAATTGCATGTTCTTGTCACCAGAAGTAAAATTATGCCAGCATTTCAACCAGCGCACTTATTAAGTCCAGCATCTGTCATCATTTCGAATGCAGGGAATCTTCAGGAGGAATTTTTTGTCCTTCTATAGCAAATACACTAGGAACTTTAGGCTTTTTCAACACAATGTCCATTATTCTCACTCAAAATAATTAAAAAGCCTCACAAAATAAACATACAAGCAACAACCAATCCCAGCACATCTATGGAAAAGGTCAACCAATCACAGCACGGTTACAATAGCAATGAACCAATGACAGCATGACTCTGAGGTGACGTCTTACCAATCCTAACGCGACTCCTCAACTGGCTAGCCAATTGCAGCACAGCTTGCTTTGTGAATAGGAAAACAACACAAAGCCTTTCATCATCAGATGCACACAAAATAAACTTTACAAAATAAAATCTTGTCTGCTCAACCTAAACAGGAAAAAATCTGGAGATTAAATTAGAAGAATCTCAGAATCAATATGAACAAGGCAAGTATCTTCATTAAGACAGAGGTTCGGTGGGTGTTACCAAGGTTCACACTCAATTAGTCAGGACCCATAATTTGTTGAAGCACAAACCACATCGGTGATTTCACCCAGATATCACCCAATTCAGGATACAAGTACTTCGTGAGTGGTTCTGTGCTATGTTCCTTATTCTTGTATTTCATAGGGTAAGTGTATCACCCAGTCTCGTTTTTGACATCATAAGCACAGCAACAGGTAGATTCTTGATTTTCAGTGATCTCTTTATTATTGGATCAGTGTGGGGAACAGGGGAACAGCCAACACGTGTTTCGCCCAAGGGCCAGCAGGCCAGGGCTTTGTCAAGGCAGGTCAGTATTTTCGGTCGTATTTAGGTATAATTAGTGCAGGGTGAAAGGAGAAAGCGTCTTGAAAGCACAGCGTCCGTTGCGGTCTGGTAGCCAAGTATCTTCATTACACTACAAGCAGACTCCCATCCCGTAGTAATCCACCTCAGATTAAAGTACTTACTGTTGTGCACCAAACAGAAAGTAACATCAACCCAAATTAAAAATGCATAACTCGGAAAAAAACTGATTAAACAACAAAACCAAATCTTTTCAAAGCTAATCACAGATATGACAAATGCATCAAAACCACAGTGATAAAACCACCGACTGAACCAAGAACAGTGTCATTCAGAAATCAACAAATACGCAATTTGCTTTCCTACATATAGCAGAAACATAAGCAAAGCATGAACATGATGCAGCATCCATTTTGGATAAGATGTCATTGAGGTCCAATTGAGGTCTAGGTATCATAATGCAGGAAATCACATTTTAACATGTCCTTGTGTGAGATCAGTTTTTGGATAGTGGTGAATAAAGCACAATAAATTGAGCTTTCAGTAACTTAGGCCAACTTTGTTCTGTCATCCATTTTGAATGCCACAACGTAGTATGCAACATGAACATCGCTGTTATTATTATCTGCTGTAATAAAGGATTTTAGGCTTGCTTTGATGAGACTAATACTTTCTCAGCTTGAACAAACAAAATGTACTTTCCAGAGGCTAATCCAACTATCTCAGACTGAATAACATATTAAGTAATAAGTCATGTCACATGTAAAGGCTCTAAGAATGCTCGAGTCTAGTGTAGTAGAATGGTGAGAGAATCAATCACTGAATGTATTCTGTAGTAAATGTTTCTTTTTGCTTGATTGAGAGCTTACGAACCATGTACTCATGTAGTGAATGTATGAAATCCTTTGTTTAAAGACCTGTAAAATGATGTGATTCCTCCATGATAGATGGACACATTTCCCCTTTCTTACAAGGTGAATCTATGCTGTTCTATCAGAACTTTTCTACGTTTCTCTTTGTATTCCTTATGATTTGTACACTGATTGTACTAATTGATTTATGATTCAGTATATGCATTTCTGTAACTGATATTCTGTGAGCAAACCTTTGTTCTTGTCTGTCCTCCTTATCGGAAATGCTTTTACCCTAATACCCTCAATGTGTAAAATTCAATTGACAAGAGAGATGAATCCAGCGGGGAGTACCAAGGTCCGATAGGGAGTACAATGCATCCGGGCCAAGCCATTTGTGCGCACAATGAGTATCAATAGGGACCATTGCGTGTATGAGAAAAATGAGGTGAAGAATGAAGCAAGACAGAAAATGTTGGGATTTGTAGTGCAGAATGGTGTGGTGAGATGTAGTGGGCTGAGTTTGAATTCAACTACTCTGTGAGATTAAATCTTGGTCTTGGAGGGACGGCATTACTGTGTTCTTTTTATTTATTTTTTTATTTGGTTTTTTCAAATGCAAAAACATAAACATTACATATGTATGAGCAGTCGTTGGGTACACACTATACAGATAGCATTACAGCAAAGTACAGAGCTACAAATCAAATTAGACATGAGACAAGCAAAAACATTACACCAAAAATAAAGGGAAAATGTTAAAAATGATGCAGAATTGAGTAACGAGACATGATACAGTTGGCGTCATAGCTATCAAATATCAGGTATATTTAACAGATGAGAAGCAAGAGGGCTCCATATATCACGAGGTTTTGACGCACTGGGCAATTCCTCAGCATAACAGGTGAGTTGATCCCGACAATATACCATGTCTTGCAACCAGCATTTGACAGTCGGAGCCCTTCTACCTCCCCAGCATATGGAGACTCTATGTTTGGCAAGTAAGAACGCTATCGCCACCAATCTCCTAATAGAGGCCTTAACAACTGTAACATTGCCTAGCAGACATAGTTGGGGTGTGCAAGCTATGGGTGTCCCCACCATCAAATGTAGAGTTCTTGTCACCTGTTCCCAGAATGAGAATACTTTCGGGCAAGCCCACGCCAAATGGCAAAAGTCAGCATCTGGGGCACCACATCTTTTGCAATTAGCGATCTCACTTAAACCATATTTATACAACTGAGCAGGTGTATAGTACATTTGGTGTAAATACTTAAAATGTACCAGTCGTAGGTTGCCATTTGCCGTGAGCCGCCCCGTCAGTTTACAGCAGGCGCCCCAGTCCTCCTCTGAAAGTGGCTCAGGGAGAGATGCATTCCATTTCTCTAATGAGCTTCCACCTGCATCGGCCCCTTCTCTCTGTGAGGCACGATATAATCGTGTGACTAGTTTAACCTGAGTCTGAGTGGTGTAGAGGAGCTGTAGCGCCACCAGAGTGGGGGGTTCAGCTGGAAATTGAGGATATAACGCACGGGTAGCCGAGCACAATCTTGTGTATACAAATGTTTGCATTGCGGCATTCCTCCCTTCCCCAATAACAGTAGCGGCTTCAACAAACCGACCCTGAGGAAAAGCATCCGCCATAATAGACAAACCCATTTCATGTAGAGTTTTCAGTGCACCAGGTTCTCCCATCACCGAAAGGGCTGTATGATGCAGGAGTGGCATATTTGGTGCATAGAGTGGTAGTTTACTCGCATGTTTCCCCAGTGCCTGCCACGCCCTGGCTGTGGTTTGTACTGTCTATTTCTCCCTTGTCGAAAACTGTATGCTGGTTAACGATCATGGCTTTGAGTGGTATCGGGTGTACGGCCCCGGCCTCGACCGCTACGTGTGGTATGTAATCAGGAGCCTGCTGCCAGTAGTAGGCATAGTGCGCCTGCGCACAGAGATAATATAGCTGAAAGTCTGGGGCAGCGAAACCGCCCATCTCGTAGGGGAGAGTTAAGATTTCCCATTTAACTCGCTGCTTTTTTCCACCCCATGCAAGTGAGATTAATAAGGAACGAAGTGTATCGAAAAAATGTCGTGTCAGGTGCACAGTTACATTTAAAAATAAGTATAAAAAACGCGGGAGAATCACCATTTTCATCAAAGCAATCCTGTCCGCAAAGGATAGCGGTAGGGTTATCCAACGAGTCACTTGTTCTTCGAGGCGTGTGATCGCTCTACCAAAATTTTGCTGAACTACCACCTGCTGATCCCGGTGAATCCAAATCCCCAAATACTTCACTGGGTCCACCACTCCAATGGGTAATCCAGTGATATCCGTGGCGTGCAATCTGTGAGAGGCAATATGAGTGATTTAGCCCAGTTGATCCCAAGGCCAGAGTGCCATTCGAATCTTATGTATTCCCGGATAAGCTGTGCTAAATGGGTTTCTGGCTCCCGCACATACAGCACCATGTCGTCTGCGTACATGGAGACTGCCAGGGGTCGCTGGTGAAAACGCAGCGCGGCTTGAGCATAACGCTGCCGGAGAATACAGGCCAATGGCTCCAATACTAGGGCAAATAATGAGGGCGATAATGGGCACCCCTGCCGTGTGCCTTGTTGTATCTGAAAGGGATCTGACATATGGCCATTAATTCTTACTCGTGCCACAGGGTCAGTATACAGCAGTTTAATCCAATTCGTAAAAATGAAAGGGACCCCCATGCGATGTAAAATCGCGAACATATACTTCCAGGAGATAGAGTCGAATGCCTTGGCGGCATCTAATAGTACCGCCACCGCTGGGAGAGATGGCTCCAGTACATGCAGCACACCAAACAACGTACGCAAATTGTGCGATGTGGACCTGGTAGGGACAAATCCTGATTGATCAGGAAGAACCATAACTGGCAGTAGTAGCCGCAGCCGATTGGCTAATACTTTTGCTAGAATTTTTACATCCGTGTTTATCAAGGACAGGGGCCTGTATGAATCACACCTATCGGGTGCTTTGTCTGTCTTCAGCAGGGCAACCACCAATGCTTCTCGCAGGGAGGGGGGAAGACTCTTGGAGTCGTATGCTTCCATGTACATTTCAAGAAGGATAGGGGCTAAAACTTCAATGTATTCTTTATAAAATTCGGCTGGTAGGCCGTCGGTGCCCGCCGCCTTTCCATTCGGAAGTGCAGTTATGGCCTCGCGAACTTCATCTAATGTTAGCGGGTGCATTAAAAATTCTTGTTGGTTACGTGAAAGCCACACTAGCGCTATGTCATCTAGGTATAGTGCTATGTCTGCATCAGTCGCCGTCCGCCGTCGCTCATACATAGAGCAATAATAGTTTGCGAACGTGTGAAGGATACTGGGTGTGTCATAGTGTGTAATACCGCCGTCCGTGATAGCCTTAACTATATAATTCCATCCTCGCGAGTCTATTATCCTGCTGGCTAACGTTTTGCCAGGCCTGCCTCCTTCGCCGTAATATCTAGCTATGTGTCTGCGTGACATATGTCGAATTTCTTGATCAGCTACCTCATTATATTCGGTGATCTTTGTTTTAATACTTGCTAATAAAGTAGGATCTGCAGTGGCACTATATGCGCGCTCAAGCTCACCCAGCTCTCGCTCCAGTCGGCTCATGGTGCCACGCAGGGATTTTAAGACTCCAGCTTGCAGTCCGATACATGCTCCCCGTATGGTCACTTTGAACGCCTCCCAGAGTGTCCCTACACATGAGACTGACCCAGTGTTGTGAGAGAAATAATCCGTGATTGCTTCGTGAATGCCCTCACAGAAGACTTGGTCGAACAAGGAGGAGGGTTGAAGTCTCCACTGGTACTGTGGGGGATTATGTGTTGGTAAAGACATAGTGAAAAGGACCGGCGAGTGATCGGACAAGGTCTGAGGTAAGTGTCGGACATGGAGGGTCCAGGACGCCACATCAGCGGTGACCAGCCAGTAATCAAGGCGGGAC
The DNA here is from genome assembly GCA_963921515.1 of Calotriton arnoldi. NCBI lineage: Eukaryota > Metazoa > Chordata > Amphibia > Caudata > Salamandridae > Calotriton > Calotriton arnoldi. The sequence goes on along the minus strand of CAWUFW010009456.1, from coordinate 210,853 downwards.
CATGACTGATGGACATAGGAATGACACGTGCCCTCTCGTGCATTTGGATACCGCAGGCGCCAGATATCAGTTAGTTCTAGATTGTGCATACCATTGAGCACCGAGGATGTCGCCTTTTTCAATGTGTGCTCCGCCGTTGAGCAACGGTCAAGTGTAGGTGATAATACAACATTAATATCCCCCCCACATATAATGGTCGATGGAGAGAGTTTGTATATTTTACCCCATAATGTCTCATAAAAGGCAGGGTCATCAGTGTTGGGTCCATAAACATTGACTATAAGTACCCGTGTACCACACAGCATACCCTGTACCAGTATATAACGCCCCAACACATCCTCTTCTACATGTAAGGGATCAAATGGGATGCCTTTTTTGACCAATATCATAACGCCTCTCAAGTAAGAGGAGTAGGAGGCAGCCAGTCGTACCCCCGCCCATCTGGACGCCACTGACGAGAGAGCTTGCTTAGTCAGATGTGTTTCTTGTAATAGCGCAATTTGAACGTTGTGATGGTCCAGATAGGATAGCACCTGTCTAACTTTTCTGGGGTTATTAAGACCCCGAACATTCCAGGTCAGCAACGAAATCCCCTTAGTTTTAGCATCCGTCATTCCCTATGGAGAACAATATAACTAATCGTCGTCTCATATAGCTCATTGCAGTACTTGCCCATATCTGTCGATGTTGTGTGTCCCATGCAGTGATAAAAACATATAAATCCCCAACATCCCAACCCTCCCACTCCAGCAGCAGAACTGTGCTGAGAATCCCTTCCCATACAATCAAACAACATCCATGCAACCGCATGGTGTAATACAGGACGTCCCACCCCGTAGAGGTATGAAGGGAACCATAAACTGTGGTGGGGTACTCCGTATCTGAGGGTCACCAGTGGTCGTTTGCCCCCCAGGTGGTATCAGGGGGGGGGTCGAGGGGGGAGTTGATAAACATCACATCCACAGGCCAAGATAGACATTAAAAAGGTCAGAAATAAACATAGGTAGCACCCAGGTACTTATTTATAACATTCTGAAAAGAGCTAGCAGGTTCTCAGATATCATCACGTATATATAGATAACATTACAGCGCGCATTAGGATGCGGTTAACATGGCATAGTAATCGGAAATTGATAGAACAGTCAATGCTACAGTGGTGCTAAGTTTCTGTACATCAGTGACCTGCATGTAGCCCTTATGTGCCACACATTAATAATCTCACATGCTCAGTCCTCTGCATCTGTACCAGCTTCAGCAGCTCTCGTCGATTCCTGATGCTCAATCTGGCGCACATATTGTAGGGCTTCTTTAGGCGACGTGAAAATTCGGGCTTTCCCTGCATGTTGGATGCGCAGCTGCGCAGGATATAGCATAGCATAGGGAATCTTGAGCGTTTGCAGTTTCTTTTTCACAGCTTGAAACTCGCTTGTTGGACAGCTACTGTAAAATCCGGGAAGAGCACTACTTTCATCCCCTGGTAGTCAGTAATCCCTTTTCCCCTGGCTAGACGCAGAGCAGTATCTCGATCTTGATAGTTCAAGAGTCTCGCGATAATGGAACGTGGTGAGGCTCCTGGCACAGGTTTAGGCGCTAGTGAGCGGTGAGCTCTCTCCACAATTAATACTGCTGAAAAATGTTCCGCTCCTAGCATATCTTTAAGCAGAGTCTCGACGTATGTCTCCATGGGACCCGTGTTGGTTGACTCCGGGATCCCGGTGATGCGCAGGTTGTTCCTGCGGGAACGGGCTTCAAGGTCCTCGTTCCGTGCCTGGATCACCGCTAGGAGCTTTTCCGTGTTGGAACACGAGGCACTAACAACCTCCATCTGATCTTCAGTCGTCGCGATGCGCTGCTCCGCCTCCGTTATGCGTGATCCATGCTTATCAATCTTTGCCGCCATACCGTCCATTCGTAGGTTGAGGTGGTCTATCTTAGCATCAATGGACTGCAAACTCTGTTGCATTGTTAACATCATACGTTCCAACTTGGTGCTGGCGTCCGCCTCTAACTCTGGTTCAGTGTCAGATGTAGCTGGAATTTGGGATTTCGTCAGCCTCCGGGACTCAAAGTTCAATTTCGCCTGTTGTTTGTCCGTCCGACCCATGCTGCGAGTTCCCCCTTGGGACTGCTTGCGGGACGCCACAGCTTGCTTACTATTAAAGTCCTGTTCCACGTATAATGTATTCTGTTTATAAGGATCTCGCAGTGCAGGTGATATCGTGGCCTCTCTATGCACGTAATCCCTCGCAGAAGTAGCACGTTACTGCACTGGCGATCGGTTCTAGGAGGGCTCAGCACTGGCCCCAGCCGTGGCGATAGGGCAGCGCACGCCACTCAGCGTCCCACGCACCGTGTGACAGTATATAGCCTCAGGAATAGTGTGATCGTAGAGGCTCTAGGAGCGAAGTAGGGGGTAGGTCACAGTCAGGTATCAACTCCCCGGGTGGACACTGCAAATCACCAAGTCAAGCACCCAATTGAAACAGCCCCAGCAGCAGTATCTTGGAGGAGTCGCAGGTTACTGGGCAGTGTTCTATGCTGTGGTACTCACTTTTGTGCTCCCCGGGGTGTAATGGCGCCCACGCAACCTCCGCTGTCTTCTCGGGGCGAAGCAGGGAATATAGCTCCCTCTATAAAAGGCAGCAGCAGTAGGCGAAACGCACTCTCAGCGCTATTTTACAGCATATATGGCCAGCAGTCAGTAAAGCGACGAGAGGAGAATGCCGCTGTCAGCAAGGCTCCAGCATATTATTATGGCATGAATCAGGTAGCAGCACAGACGAGGAAGGAGGCCGCCTAGTCGCGCCCCGCATCCGCCAGTCACCGCCGTGCAAAGCAGGACGCAGCAGGCATCTCCGGCTGTCACAACATCTCGAGGCCCCCAAGCATCAATTTGCAGCAGCGTCGTAGGCGGGAGCGGGCACGATTCAGAAGTGCTCCACCACACAATTGTGCACAGACAGACCGGGGCTCCGTGTGCCGCCGGTCAGTGCGCGGGAGGATGGGCAGTGTCAGCAGGGCCCGGTGCACCGCAACGTCAGACAGCACGAGCTAGGCAGCAGCACAGCCTGGGAATGGGGCCGCTCAGCCGCGCTCCGTACCTGTCAATTACCGCTGCGAAAGCGGAGCGCACCAAGTTCTCCGGCCGCTGTCAACACCTCAGGGCTCCCAGCAGCAGTCTCCAGCGGCGGCAGGGGCGCAGGCGGGAGCTGGCCCGACTCGGGGGCACTCTGCCGCACAGCAGGGTTCAGGCGGATCGGAGCTCCTCGCACCCCCGGTCAGCGCACGGGAAGCAGGGGCAACTGAGCAAATGTGTGAGAGCTCACCGCCCGCTCCAGCAGGATGTAGTATCGGCGAGTCACAGCACTTTAAAGGAAGAAGCGCGGCATCGGCCGTAGACGCGGCGGTCAACATCCAGCATATCCCATGGCCGCCATTTTGTCCGGGGGAAATGTCTGCAGCTAGCGATGAAAAGAAGCACAGGGCAGCACCTGCAAGGTGATCAAAGCGCTCCTGATGTGCTGAGGAGTCAGAAACTGTAAGTGGTGCCTGTGGATGGCGTCGTTTTTGCAGGATAATGTGCGGATTGTTCCCTCGACCAGCAGAGCAGCACTAAGGTGCAGCCATTTTGCTCCGGGCTCTCTAGCGCCCCCGGCATTATTGTGTTCTTGACAATAGTTTTTGACTTTTGAAGACAGAAAGTGTATACATTGTTGTTTGCTTAAAGACGTTTTTGATAGAGAGGTACCTCAGGTCTATTGTAGTTTGAGATTTACTGAATTGTTGAAGCTGTCTGCTAAGGTGAGGTGTATTGTGAGGCGCTATCAGTCACACCAAGATAGGGACGTAACTTTTCTGTTGTACCATTGTACTAAACATGGTTGGCAGTCGTTCATGCCTTAGTGCACGGGAGCGAGTGCCCCAATCACAGCAAGCTCCTTCAGGTCAAGAGTCTGCTGCTGTACGAAAGTGGATAGAATTCTGTTATAGAAGTTTTTCATCTAGAGGAAGCAGGCAACATTAACAGTGAAAAGCGTGGAGAGAGTTCAGGGGAGACTGACAGTATACGGCTGCTTGCATCATAAGTGTCTGGCCGGAATTGGTTTGGGGAATGTCGTAAGCTACACTGCGATTGCTTGACCTTTGACTGAGATGCTCTGGCATTGGCATACGAACTGTGAGCTTGGCACGAGAGAAAAGGAAGAGAATGCGAAATCCGAGTAAATTAACGATTGTTGACTTTTGACAAAATGGGAAATCCTTTTTTGAAAACACAGAAAGATTCAAATAAAGAAAATAATTTTTCATCTGAAGGCACCAGCTCGGGAAATGGCAGCAAATAAAAGGGTACACACATGGATCTGGCTCAGCCTATGGCATGAATACACTGCGAGGGATGGGGAATTACGATTCCCGTTGAGTGGCACTTTCCACATACTGAGAATTGAAAACCTGAGAAGGAGGATGTATGACTTAAAACCCCAGCCTTGACCGACACAGTTCGAGGCTTTAAATCTTTGGGAACAGGTCACCAAAGAAAAGAATAGAAAGAAATTTGCGCTGAAGTTCCGTAATAAGGCTTGCTTTTGGATCAGTGCACATGATGACAAGAGACAGAGGAGGAGGCGGGATGGGGTGATTGAGACAGTCAAAACTTCCTCGTTAGTAGAAAGGGAGAATGTAGAGGAGGGAAAGATCAGTACCAAAAAGAAGTCTTAAAATGTGACAGAGACAGAAAGTGATGAGGAGGACGCTTTAATAAACAATCTTCTAGGAATAAGATCACCCAAATATCATGTAGCACACACAACAGGTACCACAGCCCAGTCATCAGGGGAGACCTAACCTACTTTGCTACCCTCTCCCAAGGATAGTGCACCCCCAAGTTACACTGAAACCACTGTCCTATCCATTGCCTAACAGCTGCTACTTCAATTAAGTCTCAGGCCCTGGCTAGCATAAGCATTCCTTCCACCCCGATGATAACTAGCATGCCTTAAATCTAACAGCCCTCAACCATTCTCCAAAATATGGTTAATGCATCCAGCATATTAGATTCCAAAACCCCACAGGAAGGAACCTTAGGAACCCCATCACGGAAGCGACTGCAGCATCCGTGAATCCAGGGCGCACCACACAACCTGGTGGACAGACCCCACAGAGATTAAACATAGCTCAGTTAAAAACTGATTTCGAGGAGACTGTAAAGGGAAATGTAGGCTTGGATTTTTTGGGACACTACATTGAGATTGAACTGCCTTACATGAACAGATTGGTTACGAGAGTGGCGTGAGTAGCTTATGCGAAGATGGAAAGAGTGGCTGACGAATGTGGGTTTGGCTCCATGGAAAGGAAAAAACTGGAAAAATGCCAGGATGAGGATGAATGACAAAGACCTGAGGTCATTGAAGAAGAAGGGGTTGAAATCGCATGTGAGCGTATTGATTCATAGCATCAGGGAATTGAGTGATGTGGAGAAATTGAGGGAACTGTGGCCAAAGAATGAAAGGTAAAACAGAAAAAGGAATCCCCAGGGGATGGAGAGGACGAAGCCACAGAGGAAGTAGTGAAGGAGTACCCTTAGAGGGAAGACCAGGCAGGAGTGTATGTACATGTCCCTTGGTCACAAACAGATCTTTTTCATATCACGAGCACTCTCCCAAAGTTGGAGGAGAACCCTCATAAATAGTACACTCAAATAGATCAGATATTGACCATCTCACTGACCAAGTATGACTCAGTCAGCGCCCATCTCAAAACCAAGGGTCCCCTAAAGGAAATTATTGGCCCAAGATTTTCCGAACATCCCAAGAGCCCAAACAGTCGGTATTCACTTATTTTGAGCAATTAATAGAGGTATATAGAGAGCACAGTCGCATGAACGATCCCCTTGGAGACAACCTGGCAGGATTTCTTGCTTCCTTTGTGCATGGCCTACTGCCAGATATCAGCACACAGATAATAAAGGTTGGCCTTCTAGCAAAACAAGTCCCTAGATGAGATACTGCCGTATGTGAAATATTGCAGAGATACTTTAGAGGATAAGTGAAGGGTACTGAAAGAAAAGTTTATGGTTATGCATACCAAATTAGCACAGAGTCGAGGTGTCAGGAGAATAAATATGTCTGGCCTAGGACTAGACCTTGATACAGGTATGGGATTGAACTTGCAGGGAGTCTCTATGCCATATGGGGAAAATGCCCAAAGAATGGGGAGAGGACGTGGAGGTATGCCAGGAACAAGTGCTTTGATGCAAGAAAGGAACCCTCACTTTTAACCTCATGTTAAAGCTCAGCAGAATCTGTTCGTGCCACAAGCTTCTCGATTCCCATTGCGTTCGGAAGGTCAGTGAAATCCGAACCGGCTTAATAACGTGCCTGAGGGGGGAGGACGAGTGTGTGATTGCCACAATCCTGGAAGTGGATCAGAGTGGCCCTTATCTGGAAGTAGAGGTTAATGGACATCCCATATCTTTCCGTAGCCACCCGTTCGACCATTAGGACCGTTGAGGTCCCTAACCTATCCCTCTCTGGAAAATAATTCCAAGTTGTGGGCATCACAAATCAGCAGCGTGTTAATCAGGTTTCAGTCTCAGACCCTCTCAAGATAGGGACCATCAAAGAGCATCACCTATTTGTGATATGTGATTCAAGCTCCATGAATTTGCCTGAGAAAGACCTACTCTGTAAATGTAACTGCGTAATATATTGCATGCCAGACAGAGTAGAGCTGGAAACTCAGGTGGCAGATATAGAGTTTAAATTGCAGGCACAAGAATCCCTAGTCAGATTGTATTCTGTCTTCACCAAGAAGGATTTACATCTAGATGTAAAGGAGTTAGAGAAGAGGTATGGGATTTCACAGAGATGGAGATTGGACTGATTAAGGATGTTAAACCCTTGAGGATAACTCTCAGGTCAGATTCAGTCTTTCCTCAAACTCGTCCTTACAAATTGACCCCAGAAGCCATTGCAGGAATAACTTCCATCATTGAAAACATAGAACAGGGCATTTTGAAGGAGGTCATTGGGAGTCCATGCAATTCTCCGATTATTGCCCTACAGAAGGCGAATAAATAATGGAAGATAGTGCAGGCTCTCCAAAAAATCAACCAAATGCACATTCCTTGCTATCCTGTGGTACTGAACCCTGCCATAATCCTATTTCAAAAATTCCCCCGATGCGGTATGGTTTACGGTCAGTGTGAGGCAATCTTTTTCATTCCCCTTCATAAAGAGAGCCAATTTTTCATCGCCTTCAGATTCGAATAGAAAAGTTTTGTGTGGTATCACACTCCTCAAGTGTATCCTGAGAGACCCTCATATTTCAATCAGATACTATAGAAGAACTTACAGATCCCACAGCTACCATGCAGTTCAACCTTAGTGCAGTATATTGATGATATGCTCATGGCATCAATTGCAAAAGAAGCTTGTAGGCAAATCACCATTGCCCCACTTAACCATCTTGCTGAGGATGGGCACAAGGTTTCCCCCAAAATATGTGAGTATTGTTAGAAAGAGGTCAAGGATCTAGGACATCAGATTGAGAAAGAAGTCAGACGAGTGTCCCATGAGCACATTGAGATGATCCTCAAAATGAAATTCCCAATCACACAGAGAGAAGTACGAATGTTCATGGGCATGGTTAGCTAGTGCCGACAATGGATCCCACATTTTTCCCTTGTGGCAAAGCTCTACTGAGGTTGACGCACACAGATGTCAGTGACCCGGTATCAAAAGATGACAAAAGCATGGAAGCTTTATAGGACCTCAGCAATTTAATTTGCAGTGCACCCACTCTTGGAATGTCAGACTACACTAAGGAGTTCTTACTGTTTTGCCATGACTGTGATGGGTGCGCTTTATCTGTTTTGACACAGACACATGTTGAGGCAAAATGCCCCATTGCATAGTTCTCAGCAACCCTTGATCCAGTAGCCACAGCATTGCCTGGTTGTCTCAAAGCAGTTGCAGTGGTCAGCCTGAGCATTCAGCAGATGGAGGGAATAGTGATGGGTCCTCCGCTTATTGTCATGGTTCCCAATTCAATTGAGCTTCTCATGGCTCGCACCCTTCACGCAGCATATGACTAACAGCTACCTAACCTGCTATGAGAGAACTATTATGGCTGCAGACAATGTATCTTTAAAAAGGTGCAGTGCTTTGAACCCTGCCTCTCTATTGCCTACATCTGATAAAGATGAGGAAAGGGCATTCAATCACAATTGTATCGGTGTGACTGAGCTATGCACAAAGCCGAGATCATACTTGACATTCCTCTTCTTGATTCTCACCATATCCTGTTTGTTGACAGCTGATGCTTGAGAGACAGACGTGGCATTTTGAGAACTGCATATGTCCTCTGCACCCCAAGTGGTGTTGTAGAAGCATCTTGCTAGTGCCAGGTAAACTCTGCACAGGTAGCTGAATTGATCACCATTACTAGAGCCTGTTGTACTTCAGAAAGCTCTTAAGTCACCATTTACACTGACAGCCAGTGCGGATTCAGTGTTGTGCATGACTTAGGTCAGTTGTGGTCTCAGAGAAGATTTCTGACTTCAATTGGTTCACCTATCAAAAATAATTTATATGTCCTGAACTTATTGATTGCCCATCAGCTGTTGAAGGAGATAGCAGTAGCAAAATGTGCTGCACACAAGAGTGGCAAGGACTTTGTTATAAGAGTGAATGAGATTGCTCGATACTGTGCTCCTGATTCTAGCAAGTTCCACATGGATGAGCCATGCAGTGCACAGGGAGAGACAATTTCAAACATGCTCTTGAACATGATACAAACATTTAATGAGTTGAGGGAACTGCAGCATAAAGCCACGGAGATTGAAAAGGTGAAATGGGAAAGGGCAGGAGGTGTGAAGGATGCCTTCAACATCTGGGTATCTAGTGATGGAAAACGTGTTTTACCTGACGCTATGCTGCCAGCCATGGTGAGACACATGCATGGGCCAACACATTTGGGACACAATGGGATGATGCTGACCTTCAGAAATCATTGGTATAATCCACATTTCCTCACAAATTTGTGCCAGAGCTGCACAATTTGTCAAAAACAGAATGTGGGCAAGAGGTTGTGGTGATAATGAGTCACATAGGGAAGTCAGATGGCCCCTGCAACCATCTTCAGATTGACTTTGTGGAGATGCCCCGATGTAATCAATTAAGGTACATATTGGCCATTGTATGCTTATTCTCTTGTTGGGTTGAGGCATGGATGCATTAGGAGATTTGAAGGTCTGACATTTGCCAAACTACTACCACAGGAATTGATTCCATGATTTGAATTGCCAGTTCACCTTTTTTTTTTTTTACTTTATTTATAATTTCGTGAGAGATCATTGAAATAATGAAACACAGGTCCATCAATACAGCACAGGCAGACAAACATTTTGGCTGACAAATTAAAATATAAGAGGAAGCGGTCTCGGCACATACATGGTACTAGAAACCATATCAATTTGTATTCCATGGCAAGTTACAACAGACTGATCCGGTACATAAACACATCAGGCAATTTTGAACGAACACATTTTACAACGGCTGGTGACAATGTACATATCATGAAATATATCTAATGTAGTAGGAGTATGGGCCTGCATAACTATTCTGCCGAAACAGAGGGACCATCCACCCCGAGGGCGGGCCTGACCTCATCAGATGGTACTTCCCTGAGGCGTAGCCACTCCTTGAAGGGGTCCCAGATGTCCCTAGGACGAGATGCTGTGGGCATTAGATCCCAATAACTGTCCAACTGCTCCTGACAGAACACCGCATCCTGTATCCATGTTTTTGCTAGCGGTTTAACCGGTGAACCCCAGTGTATGGCCAAACGGTGGCGAGCAAGGATCAACAGCATGGCGGTTAAGCGGCGGACTTCAGGCTTAGATTGTACCACATGTCCTAACAACATGATCAGGGGAGAGCACCCCAAAGGTTGGCCAGTAATTGCTCCGATCACATCTGATACCGCCTCCCAATATTGAGAAACCCCAGGGCATTCCCAGGCTACATGTAGAAAGGCAGCCCCTTCGCGCCTACACTTCCAGCAATTGGACGTGGGTCGTAGTCCTATCTTAAAAAGTTGCAGTGGGGTGCGATAATAGCGATGGAGGAATTTAAAATGTATTAACCGCAGCTTATAATTAGGGGATAGATATTTCATTTGTGAACAGCAAAAGGACCATATGTCATCTGTAAGTTGATCCTGGAGATCTCCGCGCCACTGCTGGAGCGCCCCGGGGTCTGACCATGGCATGTATGACTGTGTGTAAGTGTAAAGTCTGGTGACCAGTTTCCTCGGGGGGCGGGAAGGAGGCGTTTAGTTTCTTGCAGGCCGCTTTGAATTGGTAAAATAGCAGTTTCTCCAAAATAGGTATAGGTTCCTCCATTTGCGGGACAGGCTCAGGCAAAAACGACTCATCCGGGTATAAATCCCCCATAGTTGTGATTCCCATAGTCTGTGCCCTGTGGATAGCTCCCCTATCCTGCAGAAAGGGAAAGTGAGGATGATGTGCCACCGGCACCGACGGTGCATATAGTAGGGATTGCCAGTTCACCTTGAATCAGATCAAGGGAGTCATTTCAAAACCGACATAATGCCTGACATTAAGGATTGACCAAAGATTTCATTGCAGTTACAGACCAGAAGCATCAGGTGTGGTAGAGAGGGTAAACAGGAGGATCAAAGCAAAATTGGCCAAAGCCTGTACCTCAACATCTCCCAATTGGGCCGATGCACTTCCCTTGCTACTGATGAGCATTTGGAGAACTCTGTGCACGAAAACCGGATTGTCTCCTCATGAGGTGCTGATGGAGAGAGCCATGAGAATACCATATGTCCCAGATGCCCCTCTTGTGATTATCACAGATGACCTGGTTCTCGAGAGCTGCAATAGATTGTCTGATATGGTACATTGTATCTCTCACCAGGTCAACATTGTAACTCCATCCATGTGAAAAGCCCCATGCCATGATTTGAGTCCTGGTGAATGGATTCATGTGAAGGAACATGTTCGCAAGTCATGCCTGATGGTATGCTGGAGAGGCCCTTACCAGGTTATCCTGAGGACTAACACTGCTGTGAAGTGTGCCAGATTACAGAACTGGATACATGCCTCCCATATCAAGAGGGTGAGACGAGCAGAGGAAGGAGCGGAGCCAACATACACTAATTCCGTCAGTCCTTCCAGGTTTGAGGTTTCTGAGGCATCCGAAGAAGAAGAGTAGGGCCAGTCAAAGACTTCCCAGCTTTCCATAGCGGAGCATCCACAGCTACCATAGCAAAACGGTGATACAGATTTCTCAGTTGCAGCTGATGCTTGAGATTCCAGACTAAAGTTACGCATCCGTAGAGAGAGCAAGCAGAAACAAATCTGTCTGGGACAAGTATCTCCTGATCAGAGAGCAGAATAGACAGGGAAAATTCTGCATCAGAAGGCGATTCATCTTCTACTGAGCCAGAAATTACAAGTACCTCAAGAAAACAAGTGAAACCAGTGGAAGAATGGCCCAGGACTAGGTAAAAGAGACTGTTGACAAAAGTTAAGAGATCAGAGATGATTAGGGAAGTAAGTAAGTGAGCTAGAAGAGCAAGAAAATCCATTACTCCAAAACACCACTGACGATGGCTTAGAGTGGAATCCTGCTAAAAGTCCTATAAATGAAAAAAAGTAAATCTCTGGTATTCAGGTCCTGACAGGACGTACTTCACAAAATTTGACATTGAATCTGATGATTGTCTGACTGACATTGAAGAACCACCATGAGTCAAAACATCAGATGAGAAGACCCCACCTATGTGGGCATGGTTGACCAAAGCTGAAATGATGAAAAGAAAGTTAGGGCAACGGTCAAAGGACTACAGAGCCCTTAGACATCCAGTTGACGCAGAACAAATCTCACCGTAGATTCTGAGATAGGGCAGTGACAAAAGAGTAGATTTAGAAGGACCTATCTCTATATCGCAGTCTAATCTCTTTACTTGATCTGATGCAAGCTAACATGGCACAGCGAGGCTGCAAGTTTGTTCTAATAGTATTGGTAGTTGCCATTCCTGTTTCCTTAGTTGGGTGGATGTTAGACATCCACACCCACAAGTTAATCAAACGAGTATCCCTATAACTAATTAAAAAAATGCCTGTGAATAGACTTTCACTAGCCCCTGCACCTGAGAGCATTTATAGCTATAATGTGCACTTTCAGATCCTTGCTGAATATGTTAAAATAATGCAGATTGAAAACCGTTTTGGCTGCTTCTATCATCCAGCTTCTGAAGCCAAAGGATCAGCTTATTTCCATTTGCCTCTCTTGTATGCTTTTTCATGCAGCATTTTTCTTAATCTGTTTTATCAGTAACGTTTGATTAAACTGTATAATGCAAAAATGAATGCCCATTATAAAATGTAGCTTTTGTGAAAGGATCATGTATCTGTAGGCAACTAAGCATGGCTATAATTTTTCTAAGACCTTAAAGCGAATAGATCAGGGTGAGTAAATGATGAAATTCTTTACTCCCTTAACTAAAGCAAATTCTTCTAACCAAGACATGCATGATCTAACCTATAAGATTACCGAAGATGAGAACCTGTGTAGACGAACTAAATGAAACGATAAGACAAGACGAAGAGAAGGGAGGTGAATGGGTGACACAGAAGGGAACCAGACGACAGGAGAAGAGAAATGTAGAAAACCCATCACCAAGATTGAGCATTGACTTTGCAAAGAAAGGAACATTATGCATGTTAAGGAGACAAGAAAGGAATGAGACCATAGAAGACTTAGGATGGAGTTAATATGAGCATAGCTTTTTAGTGGAGGATAGGGTTTTAACTGTAATTGAAGTATTAGAGGCATTTATTATGTGTGTGGTAAGTCAGTTAATTTCCAACTGCCACACAGTTGGGTAAGTAGTTGCTAAGCAGTCTTAGTTTTTCCTAGAATCTATTATACTGACAACATAGACCATCAACTCGATTCAGATGTCAGGCAGAGCAAATGGAGTTTCAGGCAAATTATAAGTGATCACTAATACCCTCAGTGGGTGTGGCTTTGAACAGTGTTAAAATTAGGAAGTTGTCATCCCAAGTAGATGGATTTGCCACTAACCGTAGGCGCCTTAACTGTTATTAATAAAGAACTGTTTGCAACAAGATGACCTTGCTTTAGACATGCTCCTCGTAAAGGAAGGTGAAGTTTGCAAGGTATTTCATGCAAGGTAATGTTGCATGTACATACCTAACTTTAATAACCAGATTAATAGCTATATTGCCAATATCACTAATATTACTCATGAATTAACCAAACTAGAGGAGATGGATGCTTAGAAAGGAGTAGGTTCTGTGTTTGGGACTACTGGACAATGATTTGCCAAAATAGGTAGATGGCTAGGAATGTAGGTGGAGGAATACAAAAATTGCTTTTGACTTACTATTTGATGCTGCATGTGTGCTTTTCTTTCTAAAAATTCGCAAGAGAATTTCATCACATTATGGATTGAATTGTGGGAAAAAGAAGCTGTCAGCAATGAGCGGAAGAAAAAGAAAAAGCAGATGTCAAACGAGAGAAGATACAGAGCAAATTCTATGACCAAATAAAAAAAATGAAAAAATCCATGCAGAATACTCCCAGAATGATGACAACTGTCTTGTGATGACTTACTCAATGAATGTAATGATTTAGAAATCATTGGGGGTGATGGGGTTGTGAGATCTGTTTTCTGATTGTGGTGAATAAAGCACAATAAATGGAGCTTTCAGTAACTTAGGCCAACTTTGTTCTGTTGTCCATCTTGAATGCAGCATTGTTGTGTACCATGTGATCATCCCTGTTATTATTATCTGCTGTAATAAAAGATTTTAGTCTTGCTATGAAGAGATGAATACTTTCTCAGCTGAACTGAATGAAATGTACTTTCCTAAGGCCATCCCAACTGTCTCAGATTGAATAACATACTATGGGCCTGATCACGAGTTTGGCGTCCAGGGTTACTCCATCACAAACGTGACGGATATCCCGTCCGCCAAATTACAATTCAAATATATCCTATGGAACTTGGAATATGGCAGATGGGATATCCATCCCATTTGTGATGGAGTATCCCATTCGCCAAGATCCAGATCAGGCCCTATTTAACAAGTCATGTCACGTGTACCCTTGTGTAATGCTCAAGTCTAATGTAGTAGAATGGTGAGAGAATCACTGAATATATTCTGTAGTAAATGTTTCTTTTTGCTTGTTCCTTATTGGTTGAGAGCATGTGAACCCTGAACTCATGTAGTGAATGCATGAAATCCTTTGTTTAAAGACCTATAAAAGGATGTGATACTTCCTTAATAGGAGGCCACCTTTCCCCTTTCTTAGAAGGCGAATTTATGCTGGATTTCTAGCTAAGTTCCTCTTAGCTTACTAAGGGCCTGGTTTAGATCTTGGCGGTAATGGTTTCACCGTTGCTGTTCCATCGGATTCTCCGTCCACTTACTAGGCGGTCCGCCCGCTCTACTTGGATGCTGGCAGTTCCATGGACAAAAGACCGTTGGGGTGCCACCGACTTCGCCAGGTATGTTCTCCCACGTTGATGCCGCCATAGGCAAAAGCGGCTGTCGGAGGGAGTATAGCCAGTTTGTTCACCGGGCCAAACACGATGTGCCTTCCTGCTGACATGACTGTGACGGAGAAACCTTCACATCTGAGTTGGCGGTTGGAACGGATAAAAGGCCGACACTTACCTTCTTTCTGTTTCACACTTCCTTTACCATCATGGAGCTCATTGTACAAGTCCTGCCTTTGCTGCTGCTACTTGACCACAAAGCAAATCCACACCATCATCGCCGGAATCTAAGGCAAGCTTCTTTTATAACTGTCACCTTTTGACTTCTCACTTTACATTTGATCAGGATTCGTGCATGTTGAAATCTCTCTTACAAGCAATAACATAACAATGTGTAATGCATGTGTGTAATGTTGTCATTTAAGAAATTAAAAAAAACACACCTGTATAATTTTATTGTAATTTTAAATTTGGTGCAAGTTGCTTCATGATAATGGGCACTTACATAAAAATGGACATCAATCCAAAAACCAAAAACTGACCATACAGGTGTGTTAAGTTAATTTTCTGAAACTATAACAACAGAAAAATATGCATTACAATTTATTGGGAAAATTGCAATGTAGTATAATGTAGAAATTGCACTTCACAAAGTGAACCTTTGTTTTCAAATAACTGTAAAAACAATGTCAGCTCCAAAGTTTAATCAATAAATATATTAATCAATTTAACATTTCCCCTTGTCTAGTGCATTTCCTGTATTAAATTAAATGTCATTTGTGCCATCATTATTTTAAGGTCCTATGCATATGTGTTTATCTTCCTCACTTATCAAGTACAAATAAACACATCTGTTTTAACACTTAAAATAAAAATATGACTAATCCATTTGTTGGTGAAAGTGTCCATCATCATGATAAATGCTTGCACCAAATTTTAAATATCCATCACATACTTTTATTACTAGTGTATGGAGTTTACAAATTAGACAATTTAAAAAACTTGCATTTTGTCTCATAATTTTAATATATGTAAATCACATTTTAATCATTGACAGTTCTAGGAATCAAAGAATAGTGAAGGAAAAATAATCTCAGGACAAACATGATGAAATTAAAATATTTTTTATTAAGAAATGAAATACTTCACTCAGATCAAGATTCTTTTTATTTAGAAGTTTAAAAAAATCTCCAAAATTAAATTTCTTGAAAACGTGAAAATGTTGTCCCAAACGTGCCTCCAAAACAACTTGCCAAAGGGGAACCTCCTTAGGAAGGGGCATTTAGTGGGGACAGGGCAGGCACTTCAACAATCTTCCTTGTAAGGGGTGGGTTTGCCATCATGGAGCCGATCGTACAAGTCCTGCCTTTGCTGCTGCTACTTGACCACAAAGCAAATCCACACCATCATCGCCGGAATCTAAGGCAAGCTTCTCTTATAACTTGTCACCTTTTGACTTCTCACTTTACATTTGATCAGGATTTGTGCATGTTGAAATCTCTCTTACAAGCAATAACATACCATTGTGCAATGCATGTGTGTAATGTTGTCATTTAAGAAATTAAAAAAAACACACCTGTATAATTTTATTGTAATTTTAAATTTGGTACAAGTTGCCTTCGTGATAATGGGCACTTACAGAAAAATGGACATCAATCCAAAAACAAAAAACTGACCATACAGGTGTGTTAACCTAATTTTCTGAAACTATAACATCAGAAACATATGCATTACAATTTATTGGGAAAATTGCAATGTAGTATAATGTAGAAATTGCACTTCACTAAGTGAACCTTTGTTTTCAAATAACTGTAGAAACAATGTCAGCTCCAAAGTTTTATCAATAAATATATTAATCAATTTAACATTTCCCCTTGTCTAGTGCATTTCCTGTATTAAATTAAATGTCATTTGTGCCATCATTATTTTAAGGTCCAATGCATATGTGTTTATCTTCCTCACTTATCAAGTACAAATGAACACATCTGTATTAACACTTTAAATAAAAATATGACTAATCCATTTGTTGGTGTAAGACTCCATCATCATGATAAATGCTTGCACCAAATTTCAAATATCCATCACATACTTTTGTTACTAGTGAATGGTGTTTTAAAAACTTGCATTTTCTCTCATAATTTTAATAGATGTAAATAACATTTTAATCATTAACAGTTCTAGAAATCAAAGAATAGTAAATGAAAATTAATCTCAGGACAAACTTGGTCAAATTAAAATATTTTTTACTAATAAATGAAATACTTTACTCAGATCAAGATTCTTTTTATGTAGAAGTTTAAAAAATCCCTAAAATTAAATTTCTTGAAGACGTGAAAATGTTGTCCCAAACGTGCCTCCAAAACTAACTGCCAAAGGGCAACCTCCTTAGGAAGGGTCATCTAGTGGGGACAGGGCAGGCACTTCAAGGATCTTCCTGGGGGGGGGGGGTTGGGAGGGGTTGTTTGCATGGGTTTTGGTTTTGGAGGGGTGGGTTTGTGTTTGGGAGAGGTGGTTTTGCGTTTGGTAGGGGCGGAGGTCAGAGCAGAAATAAAAGCAGAACTATGATTAAGGGTAGGAGAAGTGGGAGAGAATTTGGGCTTTGGCGGTAGAGGGAGCTGGAATGTGTGATGTGCTTGTGCCTGTCTGATGTGCAGATGCATATGGGTCTGGGGTATGTTTTGTACCTTTGGGTGTGCGTGGTGTTCGGGTGAGTGTGTGCATTTGGTTTTTGTTGCTGTTGTTTTGGGTGCAGATGTGGTTTTGTTTGTGTGTTTGTTTAGATTAATGTGTTGTTGAGGTGGTTTGTCTGGTTGTGCTGCTTGTGGGTGTGCTGGTGCTTGTGCTGGTGTTTTTGGGTGTGCTGGTGCATGTGGGTTCGCTGCTGGTTATGGGTGTGCTGGTGATTGTGGGGGTGGTGGTGGTTGTGGTTGAAGAAGGGTGGGTGTGCTGGTTGTTGTGGGGTGGGTGCGCTGGTTGTTGTGGGGGTGGTGGTGGTTGTGGTGGGGGTGGGTATGCTGGTGGTTGTGGTGGTGTGGTAGTGGGTTTCGTGGTTGTGGATGTGGTGGAGTTTGTGATGGTTGTGGTTGGTATGGTGGTGGGTGTGGTAGTTGTGTGTGTGGTGGTTATTGTGGTGGGGGTTGGTGTGGTATCTGTATGTTGTTTGGCTGTGTGCTTGTGTTTCGTGGTGTGCTTGTGTTTCTGCGTGGGTGTTCGGCTTGTGTGTGTTGGAGTGGGTGCATGCAGAGTAGTGTGTGTGCTTGGGACAGGGCTGGGAATTGGGATGAGGAAGGGGCCTGAGTCGGGGCACAAGGTTCGGCAGCTTGGGGAGGCTAGTCCTGTAAATGAACACTGCAGGCCAGACATAGCACTATGAATGCCTACCAAGTATGCTACCATTTGTTGCATATGGCAACTATGGCCCTGAATGGCATTCAGGAGTGCAGTCTGGCCTACAGAGATGTTGCGTAGGAAGTCTATAGCCTCCTCATTCAGCTCATCTGGGGAGACAGGGGCAGGGGCTGAGGTGCCTGCAGTGAAGGAGACCCCAGCCCTTTTAGGCAGGCAGGTTTGGCCAACTGGAGAGGAAGCAAGAGGGAGGGTGGAGATGGCTCTCTGGGAAGTGGATGCAGGTAGAACAGTTGCTGTAGGGTCTGCCACAACTAGGGACTGGTTGCTTGTGGAGGCCTTCGAAGATGATGTAGAGCTGGTGACCACCATTCCAGACCCCTCACCCATCTGTGCCACTGTGTCCATAGCTGTCCCTGGTGTCACAAGTCGAAACCCAGTGGCCAGCTGTTTCGCACCTATCTGGGCAATTTCTCCTTTGCCTCCTCCTGATGATGCTGAAAAGACATGTACAATAGTTTGATTGTATCTGTCTAAACACATCTGATCATGAACTGTGATCTCAAAACATTTTCCAAGTTTTCAGATTTCACCTGCTTCAATTCTCACAAACTTTGGTTCTTTATTATTATTATCTCATGCATGTAGGGAAGATCTTCAGAAACTATTTGGTCACAGTTTTGTAATTTCTCATGATAGCTCCTATATCACTTATGATCTTGTCTCATCCATTTTTAATTCACTACAGGAACTGTTTAATACCTCTGACTGGTTGGGCTTTGTTGTTTAGGATAGTGAACTTATGTCACCAAAAAGGATATAAAACAAAAATACCTTTGTACAGTGTGTGTATTTTCATTCACAAAACGTAAAATATGAATCAATGTCTGCCAACAAATACTGCAATGTTGTACCAACATTTGTATAAACTGAAAGCCTGTGTCCTTTGTTTGGGCATTTCACAATGGTAACACTTGCTTCAAGTAACTAAAGTATATTTCAAATGTAAGAAATATTATATGGATTCAGTACTGAAAAGCTTATCAATGTATTATGCACTATGTATATACCTGTGCTGTAGAAGAAATTAAGAAATATGTTTTTTGTGGATTGACAAATTACAACTACAACATAAATAAATACATAGGGCTTGATACATTTCTAATCCACCTTAGTACAGCGCAAAAACATTTTCACATTTGACTCCTAAATATCTCAAGTAATTTCAAGTTTGTTTTACCATTGTGAAAATGTTATACAAAATATGCTGCCTTTCTTTTTAGGCAAAAATTGGTACAAGATCACAGTAAATATTATATACACTGATTCATATATAATTTTTACATCAAAGATTCACATGCAATTCACACTATGCAACAGATTGCACCTTGATGCAGCTCTACATTTTCCTAATGAGTCATGCGTTTGGCCTAATTTTGAGTTTTCCAGATGGGATACTCTAACATATATGTGATGGAACATTCCATCTGCAAAAGTACCTTTAAGTATCCAGTTTTTCTCCATTATTGATTTATCATCTGGACATAACAAAGGACATTGAAAAATGGTTTTGGGTATGTGTTACTCTATCACCAGTATGTACACGTTCCTGTCTCTGTTTTTCCAAAAATTGTATGCCTCTCACAGTTACTTTCCAAAAAACAGACTGGCTTACATGCACATCTATGAAGGAGTAAGACATCATGGAAATCTGTCACTTTTAACATGAAAGAAATAGTATTTGTTAATCAAAACACATTTGGGATATGTTTTGAATCTAAAATGTAGCCATTTAATCTGATGTTACCAGACATTTTGGCTTACTTGCTCACTCTTGTTTGTGTATAAAACTGACTTACCACTGTGACGTTTGGAACATCCACTGTATCATAAGTGCAATTTATGCTATGTCACCTGAAATAGGGCTAACCTTACATCATTCACAATAGTGAAGGAGTATCACACCTGATACAATAAAGACTAGTAGCCTGTTTGCTACAACTGTCCCTTATAACATTAAACAATCTGATGTATATTTGTTGTTTAGGCAGGCATGTGTCTGCTGAAACCAGTTCTTTGGTAGTGAACAGAAAGCAGGGGTATCATTTTCCACACATTCATATACAAAATACATCATCATACACCTTGTGCAAAACTTACACCTTCAAGAACTCTTCCTGTGCGTTGGACTTGTATCAACCTTAATGTTGATGGCAGAATTAGTTGCTGTAACAATAATTAGTTACTTAACATGTTAAACTCAAACTAGAACTTACCCCCTTGATGTTGTTGTTGGGCTCTCAATTGCCCATCAAGCTCTGGATAGGCCACCACAAGTATGCGGGCCATTAGGGGCATCAGGGTGTGGTGCATGCGCTTCCCACGTTGGGAGGACTTGCCGAGCTGAACTTCTGATGACTTCTTGGTCCAGCGTTGAATGTCCTCCCACCTCTTCCGACAAAGAATGCTGTGCGCATATAGACCCCCAGGGTCCGCATCTTCTTTGTGATGGCTTTCTAAATTATTTTTTTCTGATGGGCATTGACCTGTATGGATACAAGAAATGAAAGTGTTGTTTGTCTGTATTGATGTAACACATTTTTACTACATCAATCACAAGCATTAGTCGAGAGTTACTACACAATATATATATTTTTTCATTTTGCAAAAATAAAACAATAATACTTTTGTTGTAACCTGTTGATTGCCCTTATCCCTTGTCATTTCCTAAATTCAATAGTCAGGCCAGTGACATCATCTAGGTCATGGGCCCCAACATTTTCTGTAATGAGCGCTACTTCTCATCAGTGAATATCATTGTGAAATACTGAAGGCTCAACGTGTGCATTGTAACCAGACACTCCCACACCCAGCTACATTGACTTGAAGCCTAATGTCCAAAGAACCAGATACTATGGTTTGAACTAAATACTATGACTAAAGGCACTATGAAAGTGCTGCCATGTGTGTCAGTGAGAGCATGGTCTTTGAGGATGTATGAACATGTGTGCGTATGAAGGGGATATGTTTGTATGGGTGACTGAGAGCTGTGAAATGTAAACTGTTTGTGTAATTAATAACTCTCCATTTCATATTTCTTCCATTTTAAAGCATTCAGAAGTATCATTTTGTTCACAACTCCAATTTTGAGTTGACAAGGAAATCTTTCTAAGAGTCAAATACTTCAGTGCTTCAATTGTTCACCTCTGTGACTCAGTCCCAGCCTGGCCCATAAATCTGACTGAGCACTGCTCATTGTCAGGCATTGCTATCTGCAGCCTGATGATCATGATATCACATGAACACAGCCTTCCCTCAACTTTGAAATGAAAATATGACCTTGTGACATTTAAAAAAGTACTCAAGGCTGTGAGCTACTCTGAAGGTATCTGGGAGCTACTGGTAGCTCCCAAACGACTGGTTGGAGACACCTGATCTAGGCTGAGTGATTTTCGGAATAATACACATAGCAAACATAATTTGTATTTGGTATGTAAAAAATGACATAAATATGTACAATTGTAACGAAAATATGATGTGTTTTCTAAATTTACATGGCGTGAAATTTCTACATTTCACATGAAATTCATGCATATACATAGATATATCTCAAAATAGACACCAAATAAAATGTAGGGCTTAAAACACACACCACATACTAATGTTGTTTTCTCTAATCATAAAGTGCTTAAAAATTCACATCATCATAGTTCTATGTAATGTAAATAATAAATGACACTTCACTCATTACACTTCACTCAGGAACTCAAAGGGACATTCTATCCTGTGTTTGAAAAAAAATCCAGTTAGACAGATTTACAAATACATTTTAAATATGTTACTGTTCTTCTGGTGAGCTATAGAGCTGGCTGTACAGGGACAGGACCTCCTTGGCCAGCAACTCCAGCTCCTCTGGCAAAAAGGCTGGAGCCCTGTCACCTGCTGTTCCTGGCATCGTGGCTCCCAGAGGTCAGAAATAGCAGCAAAAGTTGCGGAGGTGTTGTTGGCTGCAGTGTTGGGAGACAAGTGATCTTTTTTTGAAACGCCACATACATGTGCACGATGTATGCGATTGTCAACGGCGACGGATACATCCATTGGCTATCCTACATTTCCTGCACACATGTTAGCCTATGGTTGGGTCCATTGTGGAGTTTCATACCCACTAGGTGGTGAACTTGCGCTGCAGTTGACTAATTCCAAATGTCCTGACGGCGAGGTCAAGCGGACGCCATTTTAGATTGTGGAATAGTGTGTTTGTTACTGTTAAGTGTGTCACCACCACGAGGCGTGGCCAAGCCGTTGACCATCATGGCCACACAGCGTTGAAGCTCCGGCGCCCGATGCCCTGATTGAGTTCGAAACAACACCCTTTCACAACCGCCATATGCCAAAATCACGACGGAAATCCTCTGGAGTGCTCCAACGCCCCTTTTAAAACCAGAGAGTGCGATTCCATTGCCCCGGGCAGTGAGCGAAGTTATTGGGAGGAGTGGTTCGGAGGCCCGGCCCGTCTCGGAGGCCCCGTAGAGACAGGGTCTGCGGGTGAGCCTGAGGCAGGAGTGGCGGAGCTCTGCCGGGCCCCACCGCTTTTCCGAGAGGCCCGGACTGCTGACGAAGGGTTATTGACCTGGCATGCCCCGGCAACCGACTTGCACCGAATCATCTACGCCAGAGGTTGGGTGAGTGAGGGGGAGGGAGCGTGGCACGTCAGGCCCAGTCACCGTTTCCTTTGCTGAGGGCTGCCATCGCTGCTGTGGTGGGCCGCTGCGGTATCCCTGGGCCCCTCCCTCCCATATCCCCCTTGCATACCTGCTGGATGCTCCTGATGCTGCCGGGCACTGAGCATTCTTGGGGGCCTTTGCTTGAGTAATGCGGCTGCGGGCTCCTGATTTGGGGTTGGTATCGGTGCTGCGGGCCTGAGTGGATACCTGCGCCATTGCTGCACAGAGCCTGCGGAGTGTTTGCAGAGGCCGTCTTTGCCCTCCCTCCTCTGGATACTGCCCTCTGCTGGTCTGTGCCGCTGTTGGGCCACCGGGAGGAGCTGCCACCATTATGGTCTGGGACTCGGGCCACGGGCCTTGCCACTGGGGGACCAAAACATGTGGGGTGAACTATGAACCCCCCCCCCCCTCTTTTAGGTGGGGTGGGAGCTGCCCAACTGGTCTGGGAGAGAGCCTGTAAGTAAATTGTGACCTGTTGCTGAAACTGCCGTGGACGCCCATCCCTGGCCGGCGTTGATTCGCTACTGCTGATACGCTATACTCTGCTAGAATCCCCATGGGAGACATAACTGAGCTACATCTGTGAGAAGCCACTGTACGGAAGCATTGGACCATTTACTCTCCCGAGTGCGCCCCCGGTGCTGGTGCCCAGGCGCGGTCTACGGTCGGGAGCGTCCTCTGGCCTTCTCTGGGAGGCTTCTCTGTTGACCCTTAGCTGCCTGATATCTGCAGCCTTCCATTCCCGCTGCCACGAGCCGCGACGATGGGTCGGGGTGACCCTAAACAGTGTAAGATCACCTTCGACAAATTGGGCACCTCTGAACAGCCCGATCATAGCCCTGAGAGGGAGGATGGTCCGGAACGCTCCGGGCCTCCACAGTCCTTGGATGGGGCTGCTGCGATAATGGCGGAACTCCGGGCGGCGTTCCGTGGCATAGATGCGAGGTTCAACACATTAACCTCCAGGTTGGACAGGATGGGAGTGCGACTAGATGGCCACACCACCAGGCTAGATGAGGCAGAAGGGAGGATATCGGTCCAGGAAGACCAGACCCGTGCTACGACGCGAAGACTGGAACGAATGGAGCGCTTGCTGAAAACGGTGGCAATAAAGAACGAGGACCTTGAGGCCCGATCGCGTGGAAATAATATCTGCATTATGGGCCTTGCGGAGTCCACAAACATGGGCCGCCCGGAACCCTTCGTTGAAAAAATGCTGAGAGAGCGCTGAGAACTTTCTGGGAACTTCGTGGTTGAGCCGGCACATCGATCCCTTGGTCCGCGGCCTCCCCCCGGGAGTCCTCCACGATCTCTCATAGCCCGCCTCCTCAACTACAGGGACAGTGATACAATTCTCCGACTGGCCCGGGAGACTTCCCCTGTGCAGTACCAAGGGACTGTACTTTCTTTTTACCTGGATCATACCATTGCGGTTCAGGAGGCCCAACGTAAATTCCTGGAAGTGAAGCGCCAACTTCGTTCACTAGATCTCAAATACGCTATGCTTTATCCAGCGAAGTTGAGGGTGATGGTGGACGGTAAATCTCGCTTCTTTGAAAACGCTACGGATGCCCTGGCTTTTTGCAAGCAACGTCAGGGGGCGGCTCGAAAAAGCACTGCGCAGTCCTCTGGGCACTCTTCTCCGAACAGACAGCTGGCCGCCAGCGCAGACCTCTTCGCTGCGGATTGAGGACTTGGTTCGTGTACTCGTTTATTAACTCAGTTGTTCCTATATGATGCCAGACTTTCACCCTGA
Source organism: Calotriton arnoldi (assembly GCA_963921515.1). Classification (NCBI taxonomy): domain Eukaryota; kingdom Metazoa; phylum Chordata; class Amphibia; order Caudata; family Salamandridae; genus Calotriton; species Calotriton arnoldi. The sequence continues at coordinate 186,466 of CAWUFW010009456.1, read as the reverse complement.
GCTGATGGCGACTTATACTTAAAAATTTAATAATGTTTCGATATTGCTACAGTTGCAGTTGTTTATGTAGTTTAAAGTGTGGGAATCGGGCGTCCGAGGCGTTGCCCGCTTACTCTGGATGACTCCGATAAAAATTCTATGGGGGTTTTTCTTTTTTTCCTTTTTTTGGGTTGATTGGGGAGGGACAATGTTCACGGGGCTCTTGAGCCCAGGTGTGGGAGGTGGGTGGGTTTTGAGATGTTCGCTTAATGTGTTTTCTTCTGATTTATTGTATTGTTATTTTTGGTATCTTCCCTTCTGTATGATCCGCTGTAGGTCTTCCTTCTCCATAGTTCACATCCTGTCTTCTTTGTATCGCCTTGGCAGGTTCAAATTCCCTTATCTCTGGGTATGGCCGTAGCTCCTGTAGTAGATGTCAGTCTTATTACTTGGAATGTGCGGGGGCTCAATAACCCAAGGAATTGTAAATTAGTGTTGGCATACCTCCGGAGACATAATGTAAAAATAGCATTCTTACAGGAGACTCACATCCTCTTACTGGGGACCCCCCCCTTTGCTACCTCCTGGGGACCCCATAGATTCTTTTCTAGTTATAGTACATATTCTCGGGGGGTCTGTCTTCTTCTCTATCATTCCCTCCCGTTCACGCACAAGGAGACTGTGGCTGACACGCAGGGGAGGTATCTACTGGTGCTGGGCACACTGTTAGGCAGGGCGGTACTTTTCCTTAATATCTACATCCCCAACATTGACGACCTCGATTTTTTGGGAAGTCTTCATGTTTTGCTAAATCGTTACGACTATGACACCATATTTCTTGGGGGGGATCTAAACCTTTGGCTTGACCAAACTCATGATACCTCTAATCCTTTCGCCACCACCAAACCACACTCTCTTAGAATGTTACAGGACCTCATGCACTCTCTGGACTTGCAGGATCTCTGGCCCACACATCATCCCGACACCCCTGGATACACTTTTCACTCTGCACCACACTCCACACACACACGAATAGATTACTTGCTAACGGACCCGCAGGGCTGTCAGTGGACCAGGAGCATCGACACGTTGCCTCGTACTCTGTCGGATCATGCGGCGGTGCTCCTTCATTTACAAATTCCACACTCGGCTGGGTGGGAGCGTAGATGGTCTTTTCCAGCTTTTGCGTTGCTTGATGAGGTGTTCCGGTTGGAATTACAAGAGGCCATCACTGAATATTTTACTTTGAACACGTGCACAGTAGCTAAATACTCAAGACATGGGATGCCTTTAAGGCGTATATACGCGGCGTCAGCATATCTAAGCAAGCGGGTGTCCTACGCTCGATCCGCGGAGTCTCGCTCAAGTCGAAGCTGCTATAGCCTTGCTAGACGCTGCACCACCTGACTCATGTGCTCAGACCAAGCGTAATGCCCTCCTCTTAGAGTTTAATGAGCATGCGGACAGGGTGGCGTCATTGCTTGGGAAGTTCTATACGGCCCGCAGGTATGGGGAGGGAGAGCGCCCAGGTAAAACTCTTGCACGTCTGGTACGGCCCCCCAGGGGATCTGGACACATAGCAGCAATTAAATGCGCGGACAACTCCATTGCTACGGCAGATTCAGACATATTGACGGAGCTTGTCGCATATTACCGATCCCTCTATACCACCACACTTCTCAAGGACTTCTCTCAACACTTGGCTTATTTAGAGGAGGTCGCAATGGTTTGGCTTACTACAGGACAAGCAGAATTTCTGGCGGATCCCTTTACGGTTGAGTAAATCACACTTGCTATAGACTCCTTGGCCGGTTCTAAAACGCCGGGACTCGATGGACTACCGGGGATTTTTTATAAGGCCTTCAAAGACAGCTTGGCCCCGCAGCTTCTAGAGGTTTACGCTGAGGTCTTGGAGGTTGGCACACTCCCCCCTTCCATGAGGGAGGCGGCCATCTCCCTACTGTTGAAACCGGGTAAGGAACCTACTAACTGCTCCTCGTACCGCCCCATCTCCCTAATACATTTCGACAATAAAATCCTGGCAAAAATGTTATCCTCCAGACTGTCGCTGTTATTGGAACAAATCATTTCCCCGGTACAATTTGGTTTTGTTCCACACTGGTCTATGGCCTTAAATTTACGAACTGTCTTCTCGGTTATTAATTGCATAGAACCTACTACTCCGGCTGCAGTGGCTCTCCTAGATGCAGAGAAGGCCTTCGATTCTCTCGAATGGCCCATCCTCATCGCTACGTTACGTAAACTAGGTATCCAGGGCACCTTCATTCCCTTGATCGTGTTGCTTTACTCGTCCCCAACTGCTCGACTCCGAGTAAATGGCTCCCTCTCCTCTCCAATCCCAATTACGCGCGGGACCAGGCAGGGTTGTCCTCTGTCTCCGTTGCTTTTTATAGTGGCCTTGGAACCATTGGTTCGACGCCTGCAAGAGAAACATCTGTTTCATGGTCTGCAGTTTCCCTCGGGACCTTTGCTAATGTCCATGTATGCAGATGATATTTTGCTTTTTGTACGGCATCCCACTGATAACTTGCAGCCTCTCATAGAGGAGATTGACCGCTTTGGAAGTATGTCCGGACTGCTGATAAATTGGGGCAAATCTGTTCTGTTTCCTATTACCACAGCAGCCTCTGAGGGTGAGACGGAGCTCCCCTTGCGGTGGGCAGGTGACACTACAAAATATCTTGGAGTACACCTGCACAGGGATAAAGAACAGGTTATACGTTTAAGTTATGGGCCTGCAATTGAGCAGCTTACTACGCAAGTTGAAAAGTGGATCCAATTACCCTTGTCTATGGCCGGGCGTATCGCCCTTCTTAAAATGAAAATATTGCCTCGGTTCCTATACCTATTCGGTACTATACCTATTCCGCTTACTAATGCCTTTTTTCTCCAACTACAAGGACTACTTATACGCATGATCTGGGCGGGACCCAGACCGAAAGTATCTTGGGATACTCTGACGCTCCCGTACAACAGGGGCGGATTCGCGGTTCCTGATCTTCAACTGTATTTTTTAGTAGCGCAGGCTCAATTTGCACATCACTGGTTTCACTCAGGTGCTCGTATACCTTATGCAAAACCCAAACGGGACCTGGCAGCTCCTACGCCACTGGCAGCCCTGCTCCCAAAGGGCATACCACTTGACCCACACGATATCCAACCTATTTCAACTCCATGTTGGGACTGGCGCAAACTTAACAAAATGCTGGGTAACGGACCTCTCTATTCCACGGCCATTCCATTACCCAACAATCCGAGTTTTCCATTGACCTCCGAAAGGTGGTACAGCGCACTCTCACCAAATTGGGCTTGGGTACTTTCGGCTCCCTATTCCCAGAAGGACGGGCACGGACCTTGAAGGAAATGTCCACGCACCCTGATATGACACATATGGATAAATTTGTAGCTGCCAGACTGCTAGGTGCACTCCGGTTGTCGGGTGCCTCCTTTCCATCCCCACCCACGGAATTCACTCCACTTACCCTGCTTATTTCTGATAAGGAGGGAACTCATTTGGTTACTAAACTATACCAGGCATGTTTGGCACTCAAACAGGTCCGTGACGGGGGTGAGACAACGCTTGGAGGAAGACCCATTGACTGACAAAGAATGGAAAAGTGTAATGTAGTGACTTAATGTGGTTCAATGCAAGATTTGGCATTGGTGTTTATACCACAGTTGGCGGTATTTTTGCAGACAAAATGTGAGTAAATAATACATTAACAATGTATTATTTACACATAATTTTTAAAATAATTTATGCATGTAACACATGGTAATTTAAAAAAATTATACTAAAAACAATAAGGTTCTGTATTATTATGTATTCAAATTTATCTTGTATTAAAAGCTAGATGAAAAGTGTGGTTTCATTTTAAAATATGTTTGCAAACATTTACAACATTTTTGTATTTTTCAATGCAGACATATGAACCCAGGGAGAGTGAAGAGACGACAGCCTCGTGTCTTCCGACCATTTCCAGACCTTGCCTCCATAGACGAATAGGATATTATCAAAAAATTCAGATTGAATAGGCAAATAATTATTGATTTATGTCATCAGCTGCAGCCAGATCTTCTGCCTCACAATAGTAATCCCACATCAATAACACCAATAGTCAAAATAATGGCAGTACTCCATTTTGTGGCCAGAGGACCATTCCAATACACTGTTGCAGTATCTGGTGGAAAGTCACAACCACCTTTCAGTGGTATGCTACAAGAAGTTCTTTCTTCAATAATGAGAGACATCAACAGCTTCATTAAGTTCCCTACAAACCAGGATTTTGCCAATGTGAAGTGAGATTTTTATGACTTGGTCCGCCTACCACATGTGGCTGGAGCAATTAATGGCACACATAATGCCTCAGTGCCGCCACACACCAGAAAACAAGTGTACCGCAATCGAAAGAACTTCCATTCATTCAGTGTGCAAGTTGTCTGCTTACCAGATTTGTACATCACAAGTGTGTGTGCACATTTTCCTAGATCAACCCATGATTCAATGTACTACAGAACAGCAGCATATCTCTGCAAATTTCACAACTTGGACCTGAGAGGGCCTGGCTTGTTGGTAACTACTATCTGTCATTATATTGTTTGGTTAATGTAAAGTGTAATGATCAAAAATTGTGTTCCATTTTTTGGCTCTGTTGTTTTTCATCCAATATAGGATACTCAGCTTATCCTAACTGACCATGGTTTTTAGCACTGCTGAGGAATCCAACAATGCCAGGGGAAGTACGCTTCAATGGGGATCATGGAAGAACACTGAGGCCAGTGGAGTGGGCTTTTGGGCTCCTAAAGACCAGATTATGATGTCTGGATAAGACTGGTGGAGCCCTCCTCTACTAACCTGATAAAGTGTGCAAAATCACCCTGGCATGCTGCATGTTACTCAACATAGTCCTGCGAAGGAACATCTCATACATTGCAGATTAAGACGACCATGAAGATGTACTTGGTAAGGATGTTGAAATGCCAAATGAAGAAGATAGTGGTGAAGAGGAAGGAACTGGCGTACGTCAAGATATCATTGACAACTTCTTCACATGAGTGTAAGTAAATCATTACATTTTATTAAATAAAATATTAAACCAACTTGGAATGTAATGAGGATAAAAGTCTGTGCTGGAAATATTTTAGAAAGGCCAAGTAAAGTGACATCCAGGGCAAAGATGTTTGTTGATCAAAGGTTTGACACATTGACTACTGTGTTAATTTGCATTGTTCATCTGTGATTGTCCTTAGAAAATGTGTCTTCAAATATATTCATTTGTAAGGTGGCTGTTTTGTAATGTAATTTAATTAATCTTTTTATTTGTTATCTGTTTTAGGACCCTTCACCATGTCATCTTCATTTGGACATTTCAAAGTTGTGACATTTGCAGTTATATGCTGCTGTTGCGAAGTACAAAAGGAACATGGGTTGATCCTGTGGAAGGCAAACACAGACATTGGGTGTATATATCTTGTACTAAGACAACTTGCACAGTGATTGAAACAAAATTTAAAAATTGCATTAGACCTGTTTTCTGTTGAATGTTGGCACCAAACCAATATGTGCTGCTTGAATTGCTCTGACCACATTTTGTAGTCGACCCAAAGTGTACTAATCTCCCTTCACATTGACAAAATGCTCATTTTGTGCTAAGTGTGTGAAGCTGTTGATGTGTCTCTTCATTGTAGAAAGAACATCTTGTAGCACACCACTTAAAGTTGGTTGTGACATTCCCCCAGATACTGCAACAGTGTATTGGAATGATCCTGTGGCCACAAAATTGAGTACTGTTAGGATTTATGACTATTAGTGTAATTGTTGTGCAATTCCTATTGTGAGGCAGAAGATCTGGCTCCAGCTGATGGCATAACTAAAAAATATTTTGCCTATTGAATCTGATTGTTTTAATTGTATCCCCTTCTTCATGGTGGCAAGGTGTGGAACTGGAAATTTAAAAATGGCACTGAATATTTGTTTTATGTGTGGTTTGTTATGTTTAAGAATAGTTTGACAGACCAATTTTTTTCAAATTTAATAAAATACTAATTGATGAGTTTTTGGTATTTGTATTTTGTTGTCATGGTAGAACATTGTGTGAAACATTACCTAATTGCACTTCATACGTAAATAAACAATCAGTTGATTGTTTACGTTTTAAAATGTATGATGGAAGGAAAACAATGAATGGATACCGAAAAGAACTACAACACCAGTCTTTGACTTGGTTAATTTTGCTTTTATTAAACAAAACCAAATAAACTAAAACAGGATGAAAACCAAAAAGCAAACAAAAAATTAAAAAGTCAGTCATGGTGAATGAAACCATTATTGAAGAGACAAAATTGTTTGAAATCCAATGCCCAAAATACAACTGGCATCAGAATGGTAAATGTGACCAGAAAATAGTCCACAGACTGAATCGTAGTCACACACTGGAGGAATTTAGGTTCTGCGTCTCTTGGTGGTGGTCTTGCCATCCTCTCCTGGTGGTCTGGATGAACGTGTGCTCCTGCAGGGGGGCTGGTGAATCCACAGTTGAAGGGACTGAGGTGGGTGCAGGTATTGCCTTTTGTGGCAGGGCCTCCCTTTCTGTGGCTGAGGCAAATGTAGTTGGCCCAGATGTTGTTGGACCACAGTAAGGGGGAAATGGTGCTGGAAAAGCCCTGCACATATGGGTGTAAAGCACCCCAGTCAGCGAGATTAAATTGGAGTTCAGATTCTCCATCTGTACATTATGCTCCCTCTGCAACTGCTTCATCTCTTGGAGCTCTGTAAGAACCTGGCCCATCATGTCTTAGGACTGATGGAGAGATCCCAAGATCCCAAGGTTGATGGTGGCCCGGGTGACAGTGAACCCAGTGGCTTCACTATACTGGACCACAGATTACCTCACATGACCCCTACACACACTACTCTGTGCTCTTGACCCAGTGTGCCCTATCTCACTGGTTCCAGGTTGAACTGGAGGTGGTGTTGGTGTTGTCTCAACAGCAACTAGGAACGGGGGCACAAGATCGGTGCAATGTTGGTTTGGACATAGGAAGTGGAGGTATCCATCAGCTGAGGTGTTGTAACAGCTGGGGTAAGAGGTGTAGGTATGGGCCGAGTGAAACTCACTGGAGCCGTCTTCCAAGGCAGATCAGATGGACTAGGCCGCTCCTCAGGATTGGAGTCCTCCGTGGAGGCTTGATACTGGGCTGGAGTGGAGTTTTCCTCAGTGACAGATGTTTAGCCACGTGCTCTGGCTATTGGACCTATTATGAATGTCAAAAAATGAATGCATTGTAAAAGTGTGATTATACATCCAATGAGTTTTAAGCAAAAAATGTAGCAACCTAAAAGGGAAAAGGAATTCAATATCATGCTTATACCTTTTAGTGGTATTGTAATTAATTACACAAACAGTTTAAATTTCAGACAAACCTACTTCAAATAAACACGTATGAAGATGTCCTGAAATGGAAAAAAAATAGTAACTGTACATGAAAGGTACCAACTATTCAACATAACACAGTAGAGAGGAGAAATGTGAAATTAACCATTCTAAGGCCTAGCAGGCTAAATAACATACATTTACACAACTTAGAACGATGTTTAGCATTAGTCATCATATAAACAGTGCAGAGTACATTTTTCACATATGTCACTTATGTTCAGCTTACAAATTTAAATACGTTAACATTTTTAGGTCATCAAACTTTGATTTGTATAACTGATGACATCAATTCAATTGCATGACAAGAACAGGACAACATACAAAATTCAACACAAACAATTTTCAGAAGAGAACATTAAATAGAGATTGATCAATAAATGGCACTTTACCAAATGTGAAAATATGATAGAAAAGGGAGAATGAGCAAAATTACATTGCAATATTATTTTCACAAAACAGAAACAAGGCATCATGGTAGTTGTAGTCATTTCAATGAAACATTCACAACACTTGCAAAATTGTAACTTGAACATACCTGGTTAAAATCTACAGTAAAAAGAGAACATACATTTACTATATGAAACACATATATGTTATTTGGTGTACAAACACTCACAAGCACCATAGCATTATGTGAAATTTAATGGAGATTGCAACCTGTTATCTTAAATACAACACTTTACATTCAAATAAACAAGCCAACGAGATGTTACTTATATAATTAGGTTTCTATGTAAAACAAAAATGTGCTGAACACATTAGCAATGGCTAACATCAAAGCAAACAGGACATTTAAGTTAGTGACATATTGAAAAGTATAAGTGACCGGTCTGCCCTCCAGCAGGGATTCCTGTCAAGCCTTCAGGATGTAGGAACTGCAAGACCTTCTCCTCCCAGGGAAAGAGTTGTAATAGGGGGCTGGGAGAACCACCACCAATCCTCTGGGCCTCCAGGTGACGCTTGGAGGCCAGGGAATGCACACTCCCAGACAGGTCATTCCACCTCTTCCTACTTTCCTCCTGTGTGTGCAGGTTGTTTGCTACAGCAGTCACTCTATCAGCTATTCTGGCCCACATTTGCCTCTTCTAAGATATGGTTATATTTTGGACTTGGGCTTTGAACAATTGTGACTCTACTCTTATAATTTCTTCCACCATGACTGACAATTCTCCATCTGTAAAAACAAAACGGGGATTTCTCCTCCCTGTCATTATAATGTAATTAAATTAAATGAATTGTGAACCCACCAGTAAAAGATAAAATAAAATGTAAAATGCACAAGAAACAGAGGGAACAAAAAAAAAACTGGATACTCTGACAGAACTTCTCCTGGAAAATGTTGTGCTGTGCTGGAATGACAAAGGATGATGGTTTGAAATGGAGTGTGTTTTATAGTGTGGTATGCAGGTGCAAACAATTAGGCAAAACACATCAGATGTGTGATGCTAGCATCCATTCTACAGCTATAGGAATAGTCCAATGTTGACCGCATCCCACAACGGAATCACTCCGTCCCTAAAACACAGCCAGCCCAACTGTGAAATCTAAATAGTCTTGGCAAAATACTGCCACCCTGACCACAATGGAGTAATCTTAGCCAGCAGAGAAGTCTGCCGCGATGGAAAAAACTGTTGATGTGGATGGAGATTCAGCCTGCATACATCTAAATAGGGCAGGCGGGATTCCGTCAGCTTGAAGGAGTACTTGGGAACTCTGCAGCAGAGTGACGACGGTAGTCCCACCAACATCTAAATCAGGCCCTTTAAGTTCCTTTACTAAGGAACTTACTAAGTTCCTCTTTGTATTCCTTATGATTTGCATGCTTACTGCACTAATTGATTTATGATTAAGCTTTTGCATTCCTGTAACTGACCCTTTAAACTTTAGTTCTTGTCTGTCATCCTTAGTGAAAATGCTTTTACGCTAATATTCAATGTGTACTATTTAATTAACAAGAGCGACAGATCCAGCGGGGAGCAACAAAGTCCGATAGAGACTACACTCCTCCCGGCCCAAGCCGTTGGTGCGCACATGGTGGTAAATGAGATACAGGGTCGTGCTCTGACATGAGCAAAATTGTTTCAACTGCATTAGCTCCATGTCAGTGTACAGATGTAAATTCAAGTTTAGATTAATTTCTCTGCACGCACTTAATAATGCATTTTTTTAATATTATGCATTTGTGTGATGTCAGAAAGAAAGAAAGAGAAAAAATTACAATGCAAAACATAATACAACACACAGGTCTGTTTGAGGTTGCCCGATTAACAGAGTTTGGGAGATTTGTGGGGCGTTCTGCATGAAGGACAAGATTTATTAAGTGCTCACATGAGAATGCGATAAGATAATGTGGGACTGCTTTCTGCACTGTTCTGAAATTGTATCATATTATTCTGGGGCTGAAGATGAGATCAAACAGGAGCGCAACTAGACCCGGATTTCGGGGGGCTAACAGGTCACCCAAAGAAGGCACTGCTAACACTTTCAACAATGGGGTGGAGCTATCCTTATACCCAATACAAGAAAATAGAGTAATAAATTATTTTTGTTAAACATAAGGTCAAACTCCATATGATTATAACAAACTGGTTTTAGTGATTGTTTATAGTCTACTAACCGAAATCAATAAAAAGGGAATGACTGATTTACAACTGAAAAGCAGCGCCTATACATTTCAATACAAAGCACTTTAGAACCAGTTTTCATAAAGTTTGTTCAAAACAACAACCCTTTTTGACAATTCTTTAAAATGTCTTTCTGTGTAATGACAATGAGCTCATGAAATATTTTTACTTCCATCTTCAGAAAGGCACTCTGACTATTGACCAAAGATACGTTTTTGCAGTCTGCTCATTGGAACATGGTTTGACACTGCACACATGTACTTGCCTAAGAATAATGAGCTTACTGGCTTAACACACCAAATTTCAGGATGTGCAAATGGCAAGTCTTAGGTTTGATTCCTAATGCATTTTCCATTCATTCTGAGACCAAATAAGTGAGTGCCAATCAGTTGGCAACATTACCACCTGTTAACTACTCTGTCAGGAACCTGTGGTACTCTAAATCAAAATAAAATATATTTCTTTTTTAGCACCACACATTGAGCAGTTCTCATAAGATATGACTTGGCTACATGCATGCCGGTAGCCAGCAGGCCAAAAGAATTGGCACAAAAGGTAGTTTCTTTAAAATAACTTTGCAACAAATGGTGTTCTAGCAGGCAAAGGATACAAGGATTCCTTAAAGCTTCAGAACACACAGAATTTGTGGCTGATTGCAAATGTCCTGCAAAGAGGCCACTCCAACAGAAACAAATGCCATGTCTCTTAATCAAAAAGAACAAATGATGGACAGAAGGCTGAACAATGCAAACATTCACCCCTAGTCACAAAGATCTGGGTTTAATCCATCGTTCATCTTCAGAACACCACCCCAGTTTGGACCCAGCCATATGCAAATCAGTCTTGACCATGCTCCTCATGGGAAAAGTCCAGCCCGAACTGCCAAACCAGGTCCTCTCAGGACTGGAAACAATTTCCTGGGACCGGTTTTGGGGTATCACCTCTCATCATCCAGGCTAGCTTGAATTTATTGGTGCAGTGAAGGTCACCCCAACAGAAAGAAATGTCATGTCTCTTAATCAAAAAGAACAAATGATGGACGGAATGCTGAACAATGCAAATATTCACCCCCTGGCACAAAGATCTAGGTTTAATCCTCTATTATTTTGCTCACCACGCCACCCCAGTTTGGACCCAGGCATACACAAATCAGTTTTGACCCTGCTCCTCATAGGAACAGTCCAGCCCGAACTGTCAAGCCAGGTCCTCTCTGGACCGGAAATAAGCATCCTGGCACCAGTTTCGGGGTATCACCACTCATCAGCCAGGATAGCTTGAATCCATTGGCGCAGTGAGCACGGGACCCATGTCTGGGCATACCGTTCCCACTTAGGGCAACAAAAGCAAAAAGATCAAATGATGGACGGAATGCTGAACAATGCAAACATTCTGCCCCATTCACAAAGATTTGGGTTTAATCTGTCGTTCTTTAGCTCACCACGCCACTCCAGTTTGGACTCAGCCATATAATTAAATCAGTCTTGACCCTGCTCCTCATGGGAACAGTCCAGCCTGAACTGCCAAGCCAGGTCCTCTCTGGACCGGAAACAAGCATCCTGGGACCAGTTTCAGTGTATCACCCCTCATCAGCCAGGCTAGCTGTCTCTTAATACCATATGTTATATTAACAACAACCATGCTTTCAATTCTTTTCCAAAGTCCAGGACATAAAGTGTGAAGTCCACCAAAATATCAATGTTATTTTTAAATTCTGCAAGGTCAATGTGCATTATAAAATGCAGCATTTGTTATGAATTTCTCCAAAATTCCTTTGAGAAGAATGAACATATTCTCTATAATGTTCATTCCTAAATGTCTGTTCTAATATTGGCAATTAACCTATCTTGGGTATATAAAGGGACACGCTTGTCTTTGTAATACTTGACCAAGTAGAGCACAAAGTGTTTTATTGTGCAATGCATTTGCATTTCTAACCTGTTATATCCATTACCCGGCTGAGCTATCTTTCCCTCAGATGACAAAGTTCAATCACCAAAGAAGAGCCACTACCTAATATTCAGTTTGATTTCTTCTAAAATTGCAGCTGGCCCTGAGCTGTTACTTATAAAGTGCAACAAACACCCTCGGACCTCTTAAAAAAGAACTGACTAACAACATCAGTACAGATATGAAGATAATCAATAAAATAGATGAATTTTAGGAGCCTTCCTAGACATATAATGGCCCTCTGTTTTGAGCATGCCAAGGTGGAGTGCCTTCTTAACAGAGGAAGCAACAAAAGAAGGGACATAACCCTTGAACCGTCTCCCCTCACTGAGCCTTTCTAAATCAGGGGACTGATAGCACGATGGAAGAACCAAAATGAAGGGATCGCTTATATTTGGAAGGAAACACATAAGCAGCATGGGGCCTATTTCATAATAGGCTCCATGGACAAAGCAGAGCACTCTATAATGCATCCTTCTAGAACCTGGCAACCAGTGCTGCTTACAGTGAGCATCATAAAACCTTTCAAATTTCCAGAAATTCATGACCTCACGCTGTCATATTCTGAGCACCTTGAAGCTTGTAAATAGCTGACTGAGAAAGGCCAACGTAGCAGGCATTGGCATAGGTCAATGAGGTAGGAGGCAGGTGAAAATGCCATCATTTTAATCTTGCCTGAAATTTAAGTAAGCCACAGGGGCAGTCTCAGTGCCTAAACCAGGTCTTGAACTCATACAGCTAATATCGAGTAAACGTGCTCTTCAATATATTTGGAAAGTTGGACAGCCATACATCTCACCAATTTTAGTGATTGTTGCCAAAGGAAAGATGAGCCTATAGTATAGCCCTGTCCTGTGGTCCAAGATTGACTTCTTCAAAAGGAGTTTGACCCCTTTCTTCCATTCACTAGTGACGGTGGCAGATGAAAAGGGGTTTTAAGGAGGATGGTAAAAGCAGATGTAACAATTGCAGAAAATGTTTAGAGCCCTGACTGGACATACATCATCTAGGATATTAGAGGCTATGAAGTTACAGTAGATGGACAAATGGGCAAACTAGTTGAGTTTGGTGAACCCAAACTGAGACTAATATATTATCTGTGGAAAGGGGATCGCAGAACATGCGATGAATTCTGCGTTTGGATCAATACTCTAAACCCCTTCCTGAAATTTACGATTACCATTTCTGAGACCAGTGTACCCTTCCTTGACCTGCTGGTAAGGCTGGGGGATAACTGCATTACTACAACACTCTATCGTAAACCAACTGATAAAAACAGTTTGCTTCTATTTAGTAGTCACCATCCCAGAGCACTCAAACTGAATCTCCCATTCGGTCAATTTCTTCGGATAAGAAGGAATTGTAGCTCACTGGCAGACTAATGCATCGAATCTGATACTTTGGCTCAAGCCTTGCGACAGAGGGACTATCCACAACACACTGTGTCACTCTCTCGTAAAAGAGCCAGAAACAACAACCGGGAAAGTCTACTAGAGAATGTACACAAGGATCCCGATACCACGATCACCTGTGTAACCACCTTTACTCCTGACTCAAATCGAGTGAGGAGTATTATTAAGAAACACTGGGGTATTCTGAATACAGGAGCATTAGATCTCCCCGTGCCCAGATTTGCGTTCAAACGCACAAGCAATCTAAAGGACATGCTCATACACACACGACCCACCACCCTGACAACCAATGCACAAAGAGGTCTATGGGATCTTCCTCCCGTAGTTGGACACTATCCATGTGGGTCTTGCTCAGTTTGCCCCCTTACTAAGACCACTAAAGAAATAATATTTACAAATGGGGTGAAATGGGTCATGAAGAAACATACCAACTGTAACACCAACAATTGTATCTATGCTCTGACCTGTCCGTGCAAACTCCTGTATATAGGGATGACGACAAGACCGGTGAAAATCCAGATGACTGAACACAGGAGCAACTTTAGGTGTCATAGAACTAACACCAAAATGACTACTCATTTTGAACATCACAAACACCCACCTGACTCCTTTCGGTGGGTGGTTTTGGAAGCCCACCCCGGTATGCGGAAAAACATGCTGTTCCGACTAGAACAGAGGTGGGTACTGAGGTTGTCCTCGGACAAGGAGGGACTCAATGAAGACATACCTTGGAGTTTGCTGACGTAATACATCGTATGATGTACTGCCTTAACCTCGTCCCTCCCTATGTCCGAATTTTGTGATTAGTACTGGTACTGCTTTTTTCGAACGTATCTTCACCGATATAAGCTATACTGATATCAATTAAGAGCACACGTTAGGAAACACCACCTCCACCTGTCGGGGCCACCATTACATTGGGGTTTAATTCCCCAGTTGTGTGCTATATCAAGTTCTGCCCCCGCCACGCAGCGTTTACAATAGTGGTGGATCCGTTATTAATTACATTGATAACTGGGTGTGTTACTTTTCTACCCTTTACTTCATCACAGGGTTTGGTCAATTCTAAGCCATCGAGTTGTATTTTGATTAGACACTTTGCTACACTAGCTGGTAGTTTTATGAGGCACACTCTAGGAGCACTAGTCCTTGTTATTCCCAGGCTCTCATATATATATTTTTAGTAATCATATGTCTACCACTGCACAGTAGCATACAATAAGGTTATTGGGGATACCTTCATTAATACACATGCAATGGGGATTCCAATGTGGCACCCGGAAGTGGTTGTTGACGCTCTAGTCGTTGTTCCAACATTGAAACCGGAAGTCCTGCCTCCACCGCTGACCGACCGGGTAATATCATACGTTCACGAATGAGGTGTTACATCCACCCGGGTCCGGCAGAGTGAGGGGTAGGTCAACCGCGATCGGACGGAGCGACAAACGTGAGTATCGGGCACTGAGCATAATAGTGTGGGACCTTTTGGCTGTCACTTCGACTTATAAACATGGAATTGTTCCGCCTTGTTAGGAGTGACCGTGATGCGGGACCGGCCTTGTTGTGTCCCGCACCCTCCTTTTACTCCATGTGAGTTCCGTAATTGAAGAGGTCGGCCGAGTGAGTACACCCTCTCTAATTGCCTAAGGAGAGTATGGCGATACGGTACGGCTTTGTGTCTGATCATCGCGCTCTCCCTTCTTGCGCATAACTTTTACTGTCTCTGTTGCCCTCTTTGGTTGCCGAAGAGACAATGGGGATGTGGTTGTCGCCCTTCAGTACTTCACCCTTGACTATCTGGTGTGAGTAAGTAGCTGGAGTGTGCGGCACACCGCACCCCCGTATTACCGCCTGCAACCATTGTGTGGGATATATTTTTATTTCTAGGTGATAGCCATCGGTATCTCAAAGGGATACTCCCCTTTCGGGCCCCGTTTTGGCAATCTCCACCCATCTTACATTAATTACCTTCTTCGAACCTTTGTTAGGACACTGAATCTGGCAGTGTTTTCACCTGCTGCGACACCTTGATGCATTGAATATGACCCAAGTTAGGTGAGTGTGCTGGTATACCTCGGTTCTCTGCATATTCCTTGCTACTTCTGTTTTTATTTAAATATTTTTGCTTATACTCGCCAATTGCATGATCACATACACCATTATGTGTGAAGCATGCTCATCATTCACAATTGTTTTTGCAGTATCACAATAACATGGCCAAACTCATGGACTTCTGCATGTAGTTTGAACTGCAGACTACAGTTGAACGATGTATTTATTTTTAATCTTTACGATTTTTCTCTCCTACAGGCATTGTTGTTGACTGACAGGTACCACTTTATAGGGTGCTGTATGGGTGGTCACTGAACTGTGTAATGAACAGACCAGACCACCAACCATAAAGTGTAGAATGATTAAGAATAGGTCCTGAAGAATTGCCGTTAACTTAAAAGTAGGCAAGAAACATGTTGGCCTGAGTTTGAGCACACAACCCTGCTATCCTTGAGCAGATGCGTGCGCCTCTTACTGGTTTTTAATCAGGATAGTGACCATTGTCATTAAAATAGTTTTGGATGGATCACTAACTCCTGTTTTAGATTGCACACACTACACATTTTCACATCTACACACACTAGGGCCCTTACACGCACCGCACCTAACGGCTAAGAAAAAAGATCTCCGCCAAGAAGGCCCCATCACGGGTGCCGATCGGGTATTGCAGCGCCGACCCGATAAGGAGCAGACCCAGTGATGAAGCATGACACCTAGCTGGCTGGGTGTGTGAGGGTCTTTTTCTGAAAGGAGAAAAGATTTTCTCCGATCTTTATGAGCACTCACATGCGCTCTTTTCACCCATTGACCTGTAGGACTCTTTTAGGAACAGCATACCTCTTCTTGTTGTAATATATTGTAAGCCACATTCCTTTTCATATATTATCATTATAGAAGAACACATACAGATTTGGAATCTAAGACCATTGTTCCCTGTTATGTAGAATTCGGGTGATAATGAGTGGATACTGTAATTGATGCTACCCTGGAGTGGGGGATTGAAGGGGTAATAACATAATTAAATTCTGAGAGCTCCACCTCGGAATGAAGCCTGACGTGTAGAACTGGTGTTTAACACACTGATTAGGGCATGTTTTTCATTTATGTCTTAGCATTATACACTGTTAGACTCCTGAGCTTTTGGGTAAAATTTGTCAAAAGAAAATTGGGAACTAATCCAAAACATAAAGTTCTGTTCTGTGTGTAAACATCCATTTGCACATGGATCAGAATTTAAAACACAACCTTGAATCAAGGTCTAAATTATCTGTATGTTTATAGAAAGGAGGGATAGGTAATGGTATTAGAAACATGCCTGTAATTCCATTAGTGTGGCATCACAGTGATGTACGGTTTGTGAATGTGTTGTTTTGTAGTTGTATTCATGCTTCATACTCCTCATGAGGCAACAAAGCGCCTTTGTAGAGGGGTAGCATGATACTCTGTTTAGACCTATAAATGGAACAGTGCAAATTTGTTGTGTAACTTATTTGGGGAGTTTTTTGACGTAATACGACAGGACCAGAGTTATGTACTTAATACGTTTATTTGCTATGTCTCTGTGTGAAGTTGAAGAGAAATGAGATAGGTTTCTTAAGCATTCAATTCTAATTGGTGGACAGAAGTGTGTGAGTGTAGTCTGGCCTATGCATAAGGTGTTTTGAGGTGTGGATGAGGCTGAAACTACTGAAACTGTCAGACAAAGTGTATAGCTGTGCCTACACATGGTCTAGTAGAGAAGTGTGAGGGTAGACACGGCCTCACAAACCAATGCCTGCCATCTATGGAGTGGTCTGTGTATGTACAGTTCAAACTACATAGACTATTGGGCTAAGTACATGCATTGATGCAAGGAGTCAGAAAGATATGAGGCCCCAGAGTGCATCTAATCAACCCCAAAACAGGCCCTGTGGAAGGTAAAAGACATGTGAATTTCACAGTACAATGGGTCCTACAGCACCCATAATACATTTTACTTAAGGTAGCAATTATCTGGGATCAGCCTTTGGAGGGTTGGGACATTCATTAAAATCATTGCTTAAACCTGGTGACAGAATATATCATGTTTTCTTTAGGTTTTTGATTAGTGTCTGATGTTATGAAATGGTTCAAAGCATTAAGAAAATAAAACAAAACAGTGTTTTTGCTAGATATGCACTATGTGCTTCTGAAGGGTTAGGTAAGTGCTATACAAATGACATTACAATACACATGCACTGCCTCTCTTTATTACATTCAGCTAGAATCTTGCATTCTTTGTCTTTTGTCAAAGTTACAGCGTGGTGAAGTACCCCTGCTGTGTATTTGTAGATATGGTGGGATGTGAGAACTAGGCCTTTGAGCCTTGTTGATCTATCCACTGGTACTTTATGTGGCCCCTATTAGAAGCTACACAGTACTTGCGGGTAAAAACCTACCAGTACTGTGCAATTACAAGTTAAACCCCACGGAATGGGGAATTACTGTGGGGAATCAGATTTACCAGACAGTATTCCTCATGGTATTTCCTTTTCCATTAGGTTTAACATGCACTCAGCAGGTGGAAAAAAGTGCAGAAAGAGTGAGGAGGTTGAAAGAAGGAGAGTAGGATATCGGCTGGTGTGGAGGAGTATGTAATCCTTCCTCCTGTGCCTTGCCTGAGGTTTGGGCAGGGGTCATGTACAGGGTTCAGGCAACAATGCAGCCTTTTCCAACTGTGATTTTACTTGCTGGATTATCCAGCCAGTAAAATCGGGTTTGTTGTTCCTACAGCCAGTAAATTCAGGTGCAGGTACACTGAACCTCATATAACTGTGCGGAACTGAAGTCCACACTAGAATTCCACTCTCTATAGTTCATAATTAGAGTCCATGACTTTTTATGGCCACCTCACATTTCGTCAGATTAGGCAGAGAGAGCATAACACCATAAGACCTGATATAACAAGAAAAAATAAAAAAAGACATGAGATACAATGAAAAACAAAGACTCCGGTACCTGTAAATGGCTTTTGGATTTTCTCAGCAGTTGAAGTATGCGGGACCTATAGGGATGGCATTGCAAATCAGTTTAAATTTCACAATAACAGTTCCCATACTTTTTGTTAAAAAAAACCTGTTGCAGAACTAATACCGCAGACGTTGGGTGCCTCTGGTTAAAAGGGAAGGGCAGAGGTGTCCTGAGGGAGGTGGAGCTGAGGGAGAGACAGACAGCAAAAGAAGAAACAAGCCTTTTCAGGAGAATGCCTGCCACCTGAAAGAAATGTATATGTCTGCAACTGTGTGCAATCAGCAAATGTAAAGACTACAGTACATGGCTTTCATTGTTGGAGTCCTTGGAGGCTTTATTCTGGAAGGTAATGTAAGTGTTTCATCATCTGAGATCTAGATTGTGTTCTTTTAATGGAAACTTATAAAAAGTGGTATCCACTAGGTACAATATGATCGTGTAATTCTAAATTTAAAAAAACACACACCCACACACACGCGCACACATACACATACACACACGTGGGTCCTCCATGGCATGAAATATACAATGTTTTTCATCCTTAATTTCCCGTAAACTACTAGACGGATTTACACTAAATCACAAAAGGCACAGTTTCGGGAACAAAATCTAGCTTTCTGCCAAATTTGATGTGATTCTGCTCAGCAGTTCAATTTTCCTATGAGAAAATGAATAAAGAAAATGCTTGTTTGGAACCCCCGCTCTTTTTTGACCCCCACGTGACAGATCACCCTGAAACTTTCCAGGAAAGAGCTGAGATGGGTGAGACTGTTTAAAAGTTTTGTGAAGATTTGTGAAATGGCGCTATAGTTATAAGTAAAAATGTTTTTCCTATGGAAACGCACACCTAACTATAACTACCCACGGTGTCTTCCACTGCGTAATATGTCTATATATATATATATTCACTGAAAAAACCATAGGTTTCAGGCACGTTATAGTTAGAAATTAGCATTTCAAAAACCTTAGAAATTCACTGAAAAAACCATAGGTTTCAGGGACGTTATAGTTAGGTGGACATTTCACTCGTACAAAACCATAGAAATTCCCCCGTTATAGTTAGTTCAGCTAACTATAATTCGCGCACCCGCAATGCACTGCTGATGATGTCACATACTACATCATTCATGACATGGTCAGTGACATCACTGATGACATCACTGATGACATCTCAAATGGCATCACTGATGACATCACTGATGACATCATCCACGTGAAAATCTGATGCACCTCCTCACACTCTAATATAACCTTTGATACACCCACTGTAAAATACAGACAACCATTTTCGAAACCATCGACACACCAATACCAGTTACTACATATGCACTCACTGATTCCTAGGTCTACACACACATCCACTCATTCACCCATACAATCGCTCATACATGCAGTCACTCATCAATACAGCACTATCATAAGCACTCATACACCTATACAGACACTCACACACCACCACTCATCCAGAGTTACTCACACACCTAGTCAGTCATGCAAAGAATCAATCACACTTCCATTTACTGACCTATACAGTTATACACACCCCACATCACTTATTCAAACAGAAACAAAAGCATACTTATTCTCTTATACAATTACTGATACAAGTACACACTCATCCATACAGCCACTCTCACAATCACTGACTCTCACGTATAGTCATTTATATACTCCAACTCTCACATACACTGCCTTTTACATATGTAGTTAGTTGGACATGTACCACTGAGACATCCATTCACTCACCAACACACCCATACACACACTCACCCACCCATACAGCTGTTTCCACATGTACTCTTGAACCCATACACACAGTGAATCAACCACTCAAACATCTATACACAGAGTCACACACCTCTCACCCACCCACACACACACTCAGGCACCCATACAAATACTCAGGCAACCAATCGATAACCCATATAGAAACTCATGTAGCTACTGACCAACCCATGCAGCAGCTTACACACCAACAGACAGACTGATACAGACATTCACACAGTTTAGTCACTAACCCATGCATTCAGTAAGACACATGTAATCACTCACTTAAACAGTCAGTCGCGCACCTACTAAATCCTCCATCCAGACACTTATACAACCAATCATTCTTCAAAACACCTTGGCATATATATAATACATATTTAAACTTTAAAGAAAAACTCAGTCACTGGATGATGTCATCAGTGATGTCATCTGTGATGTCATTTGAGATGTCATCAGTAATGTCACTGACCATGTCATGAATGATGTAATATATGACGTCATCAGCAGTGCATTGCGGGTGCGCGAGTTATAGTTAGCTGAACTAACTATGACGGGGGAATTTCTATGGTTTTGTACGAGAGAAATGTCCAACTAACTATAACGTCCCTGAAACCTATGGTTTTTTCAGTGAATTTCTAAGGTTTTTCAAATGCTAATTTCTAACTATAACGTGCCTGAAACCTATGGTTTTTTCAGTGAATTTCAAAGGTTTTTTAAATGCTAATTTCTAACTATAACATAGCAGTCGCGTTTGCAGAGTGGTGGAGAAAGGTGAGCGTGGCCTTTACCCTAAGAAGTGCCACGGGCCGATCTAATCGGCCCTGTGTTAAAAGTGAAAGTGCTCAGGCCGATCTGATCGGCCCATGAGCTGACATTCATTCGGGAGGGGTTTATTTCCTGCTATGCCTGTTGAAAATAGACACTAACCTCTCATTCCACTCAGGAACACCTCCCTCTTTCTTCACTGAGCATTAGTTCTGCATATTCTGGCCGAATTGCAGATATTTTACCTTATAAAAGTTCCGGAGAAATCTTGTTTACAGAATGGAAACCAGGCTGCTCAAAGCTGCACAGGACCTTCTGCACCAGTAGAGGGCGCAGATAGAGACATTGCTCCAGTCTGCCGTGAGCCCTAGAGACAGTGCAGCAAGTGTGGGCGCGTGACTTGACTGGATCGTGACTGTGAGTTTTGGGGTTGAACTGCAGACATACAGAAACTAGCGCAGGTACGGCTCATATTATTTTACACCAATATCTTGGGTGACACTGAGACTCTGTTGTAAACATACTGTCCGTTTTTTTAAATTATCCTCTCTTTAGCCCCACCCTCCAAATACTCCCACTCGTATTTCCATTTTTGTTTGAGACAGGCCACCGTTACTAATATGCCTGCTTGTTTCAGCCTTCCGGAAGGTAATAAAATAGCATTGAGCCTTTATCTGTGTTAGGGCTGTTGAAGTCAATTTTGCACAGGCCGGCTGACGAGGCCTGCAGTCACGGTCTCAGCTCACCGCCACTGCAGGAGCACGAGACTGCCTGCGCCACCCCTCTGAAGAGCCTGGGTCACAGTGCTGAGCCTGCTTCCAATTCGAGGGACGCCTGCACAGTGAGTCCGACTACTTCACTACATGCAGCACGGAACAGGCAGGAGAGCATAAATAACATGATCTGCTTTTATTATTTGCAGTTGAACGCTACCCAAAGGTATTGGCGTTTTACACGAGCACCAGTAACATTACACATGCACGCATTATTTACTTGGTAGGCACGGGGAAATTGTGATTTGCATATGAGCCGAAGCCGAGTCTCAAACCCCAGCTCCAAAGTCAGCAGAGATGTAAGGTCAGTGAAGTAGTGCAAGAAATTAAATCTACATCGCTGTGTTTTTGTTGCTGGTATGCCACAAAAACACGGCGATGTAATTTTCATTTCTTGCAGAGATGTAAGTACAGTGACGGAGTGCAAGAAATTAAATCATCATTGCCGTGTTTTTGTTGCTGGTATGCCACAAAACACGGCATTGTAGTTTTAATTTCTTGCAGAGAGGTAAGGGCAGTGCCGAAGTACGAGAAATTAAATCTACATTGCCATGTTTTTGTTGCTGGTATGCCACAAAAACACGGCAATGAAGTTTTAATACCTGACACTTGTGTAATATGTCTGTTAGAAAATGGACCAATAATGATGACGCATCTGTTATCTATCAAGTGGTATGCAGAACTACATTTCCTGAGCTTCCCTTATGCCACATGCCTATGTGTCTATACAAATAATGTGAACAGCAGTGCTGTGCCTGTCTTACAGATATGCAGGACTGCTTTTCCCAAGAATCCCACATACTACGAGTGACACGATAATTGCAGTGTGTAATCTTTGACAAAGAGACTGAAGCACTTTAATTGTCACAGTTTTTCTGAGCAATTAATTATAATTTTGAAAGACCTCTAGGACCACCATAGACCGAGATGACTTCATCTTCTTGCCAGCTATACCATTCAAAATGCTGGGTTCTGGCGATTCCATTCTCTATCTAGGATTGAGGCATTCTGGCCATCATGGTAGGACAAGGAAGGAAATGGCTTGTGATCTTTTGAAACAGGCCAGTGTCATTCAATGTCCCAGTCTCGGACAGCTTAGTGCTTCCAATGGCAGACAGAGGTAAAGCTAACCGAGGCTAAGATCTATGTTGGTAGGTTGAGCTTGATGCAAGGTGAGTGCGGAATCATAACTGTATTGTGTGTCTAGAGTACAGGTACCACTGAGACCACAATTGCCAAAAGGTACACCAATACTTGAACCGTAAAACAGAAACAAATAATTATGTCGCAATATCCTTAATAAGGTGATCAAAAACTCCTTTTTTTCCACAACTGAAAACTTTTGTGTTAACATAGTATATTTTTCTTCATGGACTATTTGATTTCGTTATTAGAGTTTTGAGTCATGTGAACACTGCTGGTTAAAACTAGTGAGGTGTGTAGTATAAAAGTAATGAGAACATAAATTACTACATCGAATTCTGGTAGGGTATTCAGCCACTTATAATTTGTGAATTGTTCCACACTGGGTGAAAACTAATAAGTTAACTTGCAATATTTTTTTTGTTGATGTACCTTCACTTTTTAGTAGTGATTTGGTACTGTTAAGTTATGTGGTAGACCATCCTCTCCATTGCATTGTTTGTAATTTTTTACCATTATATTTTAGTTGTTATAACATGTACTTTATTGTGTCTCTTGCTTCAATCTTTATATTCTGTTTTCTTATTGTTTGGTGTGTGTGTGAGTGTGTTTTTTTTATTTCTTTCTATCCTTTTTGTTATTGTCAGAACCCCTTTCAGAGGGTCACGGGGTAAGCATGAGCTACTGGGCCCAACCATGGAGGCAGTGCCGGTGACCTTTTACTTTTATGCTCAGGACCCAACATACTATGGGTCCAGAGCAACTGGGCCAAGCACTACTCCTTTAGCACTTGACTCTGTGATCGCTCTGGCCGAGCAGTCCAACGCTCCTCGTGGGCAGTAGATGCAGTATAAACCAAGGCTCATATCTTAAAAAAACTCACCAGTGACTCTAATATGATGATTATCCAGTCCAACGTTAATCCTTAGAGTAAAAAGCAGTGTTTATTACGCACGCTAGACAGCTGTAGACTTTTTGGTAACGAAGGGGACACAAAACGAGTGATATTACTTTTCTGTTTAAGTTTTATTGGCACAATGAGGCATTAATACATCCTTCTTTCTTTGCTTCTCTTCCGTCTCCTCTTTCTGCAGGGTCTTCTGCTTCAGGCCCTTAGAGGTGGAGTCCTGGCCCCCGTTTTCCCTCGGACAAAAGAAGGGCTCAGGTAAGTGTTTTTGCGTATTCTGGATTATATAGGGGAGGGTGTGGGGGACAAAAGAAACTGTAGTATAATGTGAGGGGAATAGGTGGATTGAGTAACTAAAAAGAAAGAAATAATCACTAGCAATGAAGTTCTCAAATTCCTTTTAACTCTTCTCATTTTTTCCCTTTTTTATTATTTTAGGCTGTCCCTTCTTTTAGGTCTCTTTTCTCACCCCCATCCCCCTCACGTCTCTCCTTTAATCCCCCTCCCCCTTTCCAATATCCCTGTAGGCGCCCACGCACCTGGGAAAGCCACGTCACTCCGGGGCCGTGGCAAGGAGTCTCCGCGTTCTTCTGTGCCGTTTGGCTTCTTGTTCTTTTGGTCTTCTCTCCACCGTCAGGTTCGGGTTTTCCACACCGTGGGGAGCTGCGGTCTTCACTCCGATCCGGAGTCTTCTTCCCCAAAGGTGCTGTCTCTTCCTTGGTTCTCGATTCCTCTCCGCAAATGCTCTCGCTTTCGCCCGCCGCCCTCGGCGTTCCCGTAAGTCTTTTTAACAAGCTCTCTTCACCGTCAGTCCGCTGGTCTTCGCTTGCTCCTTGTTTAAAGGAGCCGCTTGCCCATTTTTCTTCCGTGATGTCTTGCTGATAGCAGTCAGGCCAATTGGCGAAGGGGGACTGTAAATATAGGAGGGGAGAGATACATGAAGGGATGGTATCACACTCCATTTCTTCTATCTCTTCTTCTGTGACAGGGGCTTCCTGACAACAGCACACAAAATAATCCACACAGTATCCTCTCAAGGCTAGGACTTGTTAGAGCGGTGCTTCCCCCATGGGTACTCTCACTGTGCTTTCTTTCTATATTCTGGCAGATTCTAGGAGGTAACCCCAGGTGCTGCCCACACTAGTAATGTGGATCAAAGGCTGGCTTTGGCCTGGAATGTTTCCAGATCGTCGGCGAGCTCTAACAAGTCTCTCACTATGGCCCTGCTTCCATCTTACACCAACCGCGGTCTTCAGATGACTCCAGGAGCCTGTGCTCCACACTGAGAGGCTCTCACTGTTTCCTTCCCACGGTCAGCTGGATCAGTGTCCTGGGGCGGAAGCAAATGGCAATGGCTTTAAGGTGCAAAGGCTCTACCACCTTCACGATTTCTGCTTGTAAGTCAGTGAATCAGTAACTTTTGGACTTGTTCCTGAACACCTCTGCTGGCCGTGGGGACTCCTCTGACATGGCGATAGCCCCAATGGTGCTCGTGGCCCCTTTCTGGTATTTGTGGGTCACAGATAATGATGGCCGTCCCGATCAGACCACATCCTCAGGGTGAAAATCCCAAAAGCCTGTTGCCCCCTCCTCATATACAAGAGGTCACAGACACAGGTGATGGCCCACAGTCTCAGTTGAATGGGCAACAGCCAAAATCTCAGTTGCATGGGCGATGGCCCTCCACACGGGGTCACAGACGCAGGCAATGACCTCAACAAGATGAGTGCTACCGGGTAACTGCCCGCTACTTCACTGCACCAGTGATCGTGTGGTTGCTGACTTCCACAAGAGAACAGAAGACTATCTCACAATACCGGTCCTGACTGCAACATGTGCATCACACTCTGTTGACTTAGATCCACTTGCCAGGGTGCCAACTGGGCCTCGCTCCCTCCAGGCGCTCTCCTTTTCCTCACAGTATCCGCTGGTTTTGGCAGGCAGGCTGATGGTGTTCCAGGCACAGGGCATGTATTCTTAGTTCATGGGCGGTGGCCCCTCACCCGTATGGGAGACTGGCACACCTTAGTCATGATTTCAGTAGCAAGAAGTCTTGGTGGTCTTTCCTTTACTGATGAGGTGGTGCTATTCAACAAAGTTTGGGGCACGGGCTCCCAACTTTATACTCAGATACAGATGTGATTTTGTGTCTCACATTTAGAGTTCTTTTTGGGGGTGTTGACTCCTTTGAATTGCTTCCTCCTCTGCACTGCCTTTGTCAAAAGGACAGTCTGCATCAGAAGACGTGGCTCTAATTCTGAGTGACCCACAACACAGGCCAAGGGAATAACCAGGGATCGCCCCTGGCTGCCACCCTTAACATGAAATATGCCCCCTAAAAGTTCAAAGGACTAAGCTGCCGTCTCTATCATATTCCCTGGTAATGCCAGCCTTCTCAGTCCCACCATATCCCTGACAATGAGCCCAGGCCCCACTGGCCGGTATCTCTTCTTGGAATCAAACATCCCCTTGATGTGCACAGAGTATGTCCTGCTCCTCTTTCTTCAGTGTGTGTGTGTGTGTGTGCATGTGTCCCCCATCCCAGCTCTCAAGAATGTCAGCAGTACACATCTCCAATCTGAAGGTTGTAGTCCTCTCCAGGCCATGGGCTTCTAAAATAAAACCCACAGGCCTACGTCTTCATGTTATGTACCATCCACAGGCACGCACATGCAATCCAGCATACACTCAATTATCATGCTATGTTATGTCATATTGATTTGTATAATGTACTAATCACCTGAGAGGGTACCCAGGTGCTTGGGCAGGTGTGTAGGTTTGTGGGCCCCAAAGTGCTTATACAAAGACCCATGTCTTAAGAAGTGAGGAGGAGGCTCTGATGTGTTGTGGGAGGTTGTTCCACGTCTTGGGTGCAATGTAGGTGATTGAGTGACCTCCAGTTTTGCTTTAGCAGATACGGGGAATGTGTGCGAGTGAGACAGAGCGTAGGTGACTGGTGGTGAAAGTGTATGCGGCTGTTCAGGTATTCTGGTCCTGCATTGTGTAGGGCTTTGCATGTGTGCGTGTGAAGTTTGAACTGACTGCGTTTGTGATTGGGGAGCCATTGAAGCTCCTTAGGTGCGTGTGATGGGGGAGGTAGAGTATGAGTATTGCAGCAGTGTTGTGGATGGTCTGGAGACTGTGTAGGAGTTGTTTGGAGATTCCGGCATAGAGAGTGTTGCCATACCATAGTCTAGCCTGCTAGCGGTGAGCGCTTGTGTGACGGTCTTCCCATTCAGCCAGAGTTCTGTATGCACCCAGACCTGGCAGGTTATAACTTTCTGTGCT
The DNA here is from genome assembly GCA_963921515.1 of Calotriton arnoldi. NCBI lineage: Eukaryota > Metazoa > Chordata > Amphibia > Caudata > Salamandridae > Calotriton > Calotriton arnoldi. Next base: position 159,361 of record CAWUFW010009456.1, on the reverse strand, counting down.
GACAGCAGCTCAGTCGAAACTGCTGTCAGCCTGGCAAAGGCTTTTTGCATGTACATTAAAAAGAGAGAATAGGACAGTAAGGTGGGAGGACTGAACCCCCCCACCTCCCACAAGAAGGTAATATGGAGGATATATTTGAAAATATATTTGGTTAGGAAGATGGAAGGATGTAAATAGATGGTTAGCAGTGAAGACTGGCAGGACAAAAAGCGTTTTACATTTTTTTTCAAAATATTTGTGGTGCAAGGGAAGGTTGTTGCAAACGGTGGTGGGGTGCTCGGTACGATTCTCATGTTTTTAGGGTGGGAGGAACGGCTAAAGTTTGGCAAAGGTAGACCGCAGAATACAAGGGAAATAAATGTGCAATCTACAGGATTGGGGTAGTGGCGCTATGTGTCCAAGTCTCCCTCATGATTCATCTACTACTGTGCACCTGATCCATGGTCTCAACTATTCAGCATTCGAGGGACTTGGGGTTGTCAAACTCCACATAACATTTTAGATGGGTATCTGTCATTAAAGTCCAGTATTTAACTTTGGTTTTCCAATTGATATAAACAACTTGCGCTCCACTCTTGTTGTCTATGATTCCACTTGAAGCCCCTTGGTGGAAAGGAACCCTGATATTGACATCTGCCAGTCTATACTGCTACTATTCAAATGCAACCCACCTCAGCTTATGACAACACAAGGTGACTAGCAGGTATATTTTAATGCATGTCGGCGGTCCAAGTTTTAGATCCAGTTTATGAGCTGAGGAAGGCCTGACTTGGTCCCGGCACTCGGTTTCTGTGACCCAAGAGCCTTACATAAGTGAGAGTTGTTACCAAGACACACTCGATCAGGTACTGTGATTGCAGCATAGTTTTGCACTTTGTAAGAGCTCAGCAGCAGATAAAGTAGCATATACTGATAAATGCCTTCCTTCCTCAAGATGTGTGTGTGCTGGGCTGGCCAGCTCAGTCCATAATCTGCACATTGTTGTTCGTTCGTTGAATTCTTAGTCAAAACTGATTGCATATCCATTTTAGAATTGCAAGCCTGATATCACGAGAGCAACCACCATTTAAAACCATCTTAATCAACAATAAACGCTTGTATTTGTTACTCTGATCGCAATCAGGTTGTTATTTGCAGTACTTGCCTCAACTAGGCACACTGGCAGCTTGCATTCACAGGTAGCAGCACGAGCCCCGAGCACCGTCTGGGGGCGGGGAAGTATAGACTCTTCAGCTTTTGGCTATTGGTTACTGAAGTCCTCCTTACAGTGGTGTAAGTCCCAGAGACAGTGCAGCATGTGACCTCGGCAGATCATGGCTTTTGCTCGGGTCCCACACATACCCTGCATTCTGTACCGCCAGGTATTTATTGTACTGTTCGTCCATGCTACTTGAGTGTAAGGGTATAGCCTTTTCTTGATGATGTTATATTTCTTTTTCTTATGAATGTTTGGGAGTAATTTATGGGCTATCTGGCATGCGTTGATGCCTGATTATTGTGAGTGTGGTAGTCTGTTGGTATGCGTGTATGTCTGTGTGTGTCTATGTATGTGTATATATATATTCACTTAAAAAGCAAAGGTTACAGTGATGTTATAGTTAGGTTCAGATTTTACACACACAATACCATAGAAATTCAGCTGTTATAGTTAGAGTTATTTCAAGTAACTATAGCTAGTGCCCTAAGGTAACTATAACTCGCACCCTTGCCATGCACAGTTTTCTCATCAATAATGCTACTGCAAATGTTACAGTAATATTATCAATGATGTCATACAAGAAGTCATGAGTGATGTAATATCTTAAGAGGTCATGGGACTTCAGAATGTATCAGCATAACATGAGCATGGGGGTGCATCAGTTGCATTGTACATGTGTCTGAGTGTATTGTCAGTGTCTGGGAGAGAGGTGAGTTTGTGGGGGGTGATGAGTGACATCTAAGGCATTTGGGTTTTGTTTGATTTTACTGGAATGACTTCCAAGGATGTAACTTCTTCATTGCTCTGTGCTCATGATATGAAAAGCTGCTCCCCACCAGACTTAAAATTGTTCTATTGTGCTGCAAAGTAATGCGCTAGATGTCTTCTTTTATTTCAGTTAGTCCTTACACTCGAAGGTGCCTAATAGGGGTACAGCCCCACATACCTCAACAACCACAGAAACTCCCACACACTTATCATAAGCCTCCACTCAGCCACACTCCTACTCGCACACACACACATATACAGAAGCAGATCTGGCAGTCTTGCCTTCTTCCTCCCTCATAAAGCCTGGAATGATCTGCCCCTGCACATCAGAGCCACCTCCTCAGTTCTTGAATTCCACAAGAAACTGAAGACCTGACTCTTCACCTAGCCCCTACTCTGGCATAAACATTTCCTGCTTCAACACCGGGATACCCTTCCGGAATAACATGACATAACATGGATATCTGATATCCTCCATAAGCATCTGACTTTGTGCCCCCAGCTACCTGGCTTGTTTGGTGAACCTGATGCAAGCATTGGTCTCTTGGTATCTTGTTGAATGGGAAATTGTCAGATGGATTGTTAGTCTAGAGGGCAGGGTCCTGTTCTGTGACTATCTTTTGATCTTCTTTTGGATAAACAATGAGCTTAGCCTTGCATGACCTTGCTGACAGTGCAGAGTAAATAGAACTGCTCTACTCTGCATAAGAAATAGCAGTCTAACTTAACAGAAAAGGATACAGAGAAGCATACTTTGTTGACTGACAAGTGGGTGGATAGAAACCAGTGGCAAGTCAGTCACGTTTGATGGGGTGAGAGAGGGTGCCCTATGTCTTTTTGGTAGTGATTTGATTGCCCTTGGTTTAGCACTACATGGTTTCGATAATATCAACCATGTTCTGCATGAGAGTTTCTGATGGGATGCTTTGCCTCTGAAAGTGCTACTTACTATCCAACTCTACGTGGTAAGAGGGTGAGTATGAAACAAATGAATGGGTGTGATTTGGAGACATGTGACTAGTTGTACTTAATCATTAAATAATGTTTTTTCTTCATATGGTGGAAACTGTACTCATGAGAACACTTTGATGGTGTCTGTGATGAAGGTGAAGAAGATGAACAATCACGTCACGTCACGCTGACAAGACTGTTGGATGTTGCCAAAGAAACATCATTCAGGTAAGTCGGTGACTAGAAGGTATACCAAATCTGTGGGCCTCCTGTGAAGCATCTTGGTATACGCTCTAGGAATCCAGATCTAGTTCAACAAGAGGAGCATAGGGTCAGGTTATAGACATACTCTCTCTCTCTTTTTTCCCTCTAGGTGGACCAGGTCTTCAACAACCGTCAAGTACACATGTTTAGCCTAGGGACAGCTTGTAGGTTTATGGCTGCTTGCCTTGTGCTAATGCCCTCACTGAGATGCTTTTGGTGGCAGGAGACCCACAGCACCACTTTGTACAGTTGGTTCAAGGCAACCTCCGTCTCCTTTGGTTTCTCCTGGCTGTACCAACAATGTTTAGTAAAGGGTCGGATTATAGGCACACTCTCTCTCTTTTTTCCCTCTAGGTGGACCGGGTCTTCAACAACTGTCAAGTACACATGTTTAGCCTAGGGACAGCTTGTAGGTTTATGGCAGCTTGCCTTGAGCTAATGCCCTCACTGAGGTGTTTTTGCTGCCAACAGAGCCACAGCACCACTTTGTATAGTTGGTTCAAGGCAACCTGCCTCTCATTTTGTATCTCCTCGATCTGCCATGAATGTTTAGTACAGGGACAGGTTGTAGGCACACTCTCTCTCTTTTTTCCCTCTAGGTGGACCAGGTCTTCAACAACCGTCAAGTACACATGATTAGCCTAGGGACAGCTTGTAGGTTTATGGCAGCTTGCCTTGTGCTAATGCCCTCACTGAGGTGCTTTTGGTGGCAGGAGACCCACAGCACCACTTTGTACAGTTGGTTCAAGGCAACCTCCGTCTCCTTTGGTTTCTCCTGGCTGTACCAACAATGTTTAGTAAAGGGTCAGATTATAGGCACACTCTCTCTCTTTTTTCTCTCTAGGTGGACCGGGTCTTCAACAACCGTCAAGTACACATGTTTAGCCTAGGGACAGCTTGTAGGTTTATGGCAGCTTGCCTTGAGCTAATGCCCTCACTGAGGTGTTTTTGCTGCCAACAGAGCCACAGCACCACTTTGTATAGTTGGTTCAAGGCAACCTGCCTCTTGTTTTGTATCTTCTTGCTCTGCCATGAATGTTTAGTACAGGGACAGATTGTAGGCACACACTCTCTCTTTTTCCCCTTCTAGGTGGGCCAGGCACTTCGACAACCGTCAACTACACATGTTTAGCCTAGGGACAGCTTGTAGGTACCTGGTTTGCAGCTTGCCTTGAGCTAATGCCCTCACTGAGGTGCTTTTGCTACCAGCAGAGCCAAGGCACCACTTTGTACAGTTGGTTCAAGGCAACCTCGCTATCTTTTTGTTTCTGCTGTCCGCACCAAGGATGTTTAGTTCAGGGACAGGTTGTAGGCACACTCTCTCTCTTTTTCCCCTTCTAGGTGGACCAGGCACTTCGACAACCATCAACTACACATGTTTAGCCTAGGGAAAGTTTGTGGGTACCTGGTTTGCCGCTTGCTCTCACTGAGGTGCTATTGCTGCCAGCAGAGCCACAATTTTGACTTTACATAAATAATGATAAAAAAATAAAATTAGATTGTGACATCTAAGGAGTTAAAGTGAGTTATGGGATAGAAGGTGCATATATACAAAAAATAATACAATCATGTTGCCAGGTTATGTGCATTAAACATCCTTGATTAATAATGTTTTTTGTCAGAGTGACCTCTCTGCTAGGTTTAAATAGTTTTTCCGTCAGCCCATGCCTGAATCTTTTGTAAGAGAGCTCGACAAAATATTTTTTGTAGCGCATCTATTAGGCTAAAAGGCCTATAGTTGCATGGTTGTTCTCTGTCCTCTTTTTTATATAAGGGGACCACCTCCGTCCCCCACCGGACCCTGGCACCGGAGCACCTCTAGCTATAGCATTCAAGAGTTTTCATGACTCTCAGTCCAGATTCAGAACTGGCTACAGTACTGAGACCGCCCTTCGTGAAGTTTCCGAGAGCATCCGTGAGAGCGTAGATTTGGGCAAAGCAGCCATTCTAGTGCTACTCGATTTGTCCACGGCGTTTGATACGGTTTCCCACCCTATCCTTCTGGATAGGTTAAACAACATGGGTATTCAGGGCACACGCCTGTCCTGGATCCGGTCCTTTCTGGGAAATCGTTCTCAACGAGTTTTTCTTCATCCTTTCATCTCGGACAAGAAACCCCTGCTCTGTGGGGTCCCCCAAGGCTCTGCCTTGCGTCCTCTCCTTTTTAATGCCTACCTATCACCTCTTGCAGCGCTGGTCGAATCCTGCGGGGTGAGGGTGATTTCCTACGCGGATGACACCCAACTGGCGTTTTCCTTTGAAGAGCATTCCGAAGCGGCACTCTCTAACTTTAGAAATTGCCTGAGTAACATCTCGGCTTGGATGTCATTCAACAGTCTCCAGCTTAACTCGGACAAAACCGAGGTACTCTTCTGTAACCAAAAAACTCCGCCCTCCCCGACGTTTTGGTGACTGTCAGAGATGAATCCTCCTCTCAAGCCTGTTGACTCTGTGAGAAATCTCGGCTTCAGGTTTGACAATGAACTTTCCTGCAAAACTCAAATTAGACATGTGTCCTGTTCCTGCTTTGGGAAGCTTCGCATGCTGCGTAAATTCCTGCACTTCCTTCCCCTGGAGTCCCGTCAGACGGTAATTCATGCTTCAATTACATCCCACCTGGACTTCGCCAACAGCCTCTACCTGGGGGCGCCTGCCTATTTGACTATGCGTCTGCAGATAGTAAAAAACGCTGCGGCCAGAGTGATTTGTAAAATTCCTTTCCGCCACTCGATTACCCCCCATTTGAGGAAGCTTGATTAGCTACCGGTGATTAAACGCATTGAATTCAAGGCTCTCACTCTGGCATTCTGAGCATTTCGGGGACAAGGTCCATCATACCTGAGAGCTAGACTCAAGCACTATCATCACGACCGGACCCTCAGATCAAACCACTATCGTCTCCTTGCTGTCCCCCGTTTTTGCAAGTCCAGAACGGGTGGCAGAGACTTTGCGGTTATTACCTCTAAACTCTGGAATGCCCTGCCACTCTCCTTCCACTCATCTGAGTCAGAACCCATTTTTCGACGTGCCTTGAAAACCTGGTTGTTCACCAACCTCTAGTTCTCTTTTCCACGCCTGTCATCCGTCGGATGCCTCAGCGCCGGGACACCCCCATTGGGGATAGCTGTGCGCTCTATAAACTCCTAAATAATAATAATAATAAGAGTAATAAGATGTAACGAGACCAGCTAGAGATGTCAAATAGAAAGAGGTCCCTCAGTATACCATCTGGCCCTGGGGCTTTTGCCTGGACTATTGAGCCCTCGATATCACTCAAGGAAAAAAGATCGCTTCCAGGGGTCTGGGTTAAACTAGGGGCATCCTCCGCAGAAGGCGGTGTATAAACATATAAGTAGAGCTTTTTAACGAGACTGGGGCCGAAAATTTGGTTTGGTTTGGAGGAGGTGGGGCCCATATTTCATCGCCCCATATGATTTGAGACCAGAACTTTTTTGAGTCTCTGGCAGCACAGGCTTCTTTGATTGACTGCCAACTGGATTCATCCCACTCTCTTTTTGATTTTTGTTGAGCTACCTTGTAACTCTTCTTTATGATTCTAATTTGTCCACTATCTTTAGACTTTTTGCCTTGGTTACTTTGGATCGCAAGGTTCTGCACTCTTTATTGAACCATGTTTCTGGGACCCCTTTTACGTTTCTAGATTTTTTATGATGCCCGACTACAGTGAAGTAAGAGCCCAATTGCTCAAAAGGTGAGAATGAGCATTATTTACTTCAGATAGTCCTTCTGGTCTCTCAACCAGGGACTGTAGTTCTTTTATACCTCCTACCAGATCCCGATACATACCTAAAAGCTTGTCTTCTCGTATAATAATCTTTCGCCAATTTAAGCTGCGATTATTGTTGGATGGGTAGACTTCTTTCGTTAACTGTTGGACAGTAGACTGTGTACATAAGTCTCCCCACAGTGGTATCATACTTAAACCGAGCAGATTAGGATCACTCTCGGTAGTTGTGCCCATGGCCATATCAATATTGCTCCTCCAAAGTCTCAGATCTAACATGATATAGTCGATACTGCTCAGGCTATTTACCCTATTACAGGTGTTTGCACCAATTCTGTCTGATTTTGTCCTACCATTTACTGCCCTTAGCCCAAACTTCATCCCCGTCTACTGAGTCTCCGAGTTATCAGTTTGTCAATAAGATTGAACAGTACCTTAGTGTCCCAGATAGAAGATCTTAGGGAGGTGGCCCAGCCAGCCTCTTCTGGGATCAGCAGGTAGGCAGAGCGTCCTGTGCTGCGGGAGTAACCAGGCGCCTTTACGGCATTTCAGGAGGCCAGCCCCTCCCCCTTCTCTCGACGGCATGATGGGCATGCTGGGGGACCGTGTCCCACTCCAGCCAGGCAACCGCAGGTAGGCAGAGCAGCGACTGAAGGCCTCCAGTGGCCAGAAACAGCATCCCTTAAAACCACCCACAGTAGTTATTTGGCACTGTCCCACAGACAATGTTTCAACTCCTTTTTCAATCAACAGCTCCAAAGGCTGAGAACTCTTCATTATTCAGCCATTTCCTTGCTTGCACGAGGGCCCATGGCATCCGTGCTACACTAACACAGGACAAATGAGAAAAAGCATTACAAAGGGTAAGACACTTTTAAGTGTTGGAAGAGTATACGTGACTGAGCTGTAGGAGAGGTCAGAAGGTGTAGATAGGTGCAGGAATGGAGAGTCGAGGAGATTGTACAATGAGCTGAATGAGAGGTTAAATTGTAGAGTGAGAGTAAGAAAAGACAAGGTGGAGCTGCAGGAGAGGTGAATTGGAGTTGAAAGAAAATATGGCGTGTGCTAGAAGAGACTGGTTTGAAAGTAGAGTTACAAGTGGAGAGTAGGTCGGTGAAGGGAGACTTGTTTGAACAAGATCGCATGGCAGAGTGGGATCTGGTGTAGTAGAGTCAATCATGGTTCTGTGCACTGAGTTAGTGCACTCAGCTTTACCTGACCTAAATAAACACGATTTCGGCACAAGTACTTTTTGAGCTCTGTTCTTCGGCCCTCAGAAGATGTGGAAAACCTGAAGCAATTGTGAAAAGATTTTTGGTGACATGTTGTGTTAGGAATTCTTGATAGGTATTTTTGGGGACACTATAGCTACCTTTGCTTGATTCGTACCTGGATATGGCTGACAATGTTTTCAACTCGGCTTCACATGCCATGGGGACGGGTGGCATAGAAATGACACAGGGATTGTGCTGTACAAACTGCAACGCCCTACCTTCACAGAGAAAGACTATTCCTGTCTCAGCCTCTGAAGGCTGTCTCAGGTGATAAGGCCACCTGTGAACTCTTTGGTACCTGAAGCAAAATACTGTACCAATCATTTCCAGGGTGATGTTGAATCTGTCTGTGGAGTTTTTGGGGGGAACTGTTACAATTTGCCTGGTGGGGGTGCTTTTTGACACCTGGGGGGAGTTGCATACCCGACTGCTATTTTAGTTGATATTAACCAAATTAGAGGGGGGCTGAATAACCCGTTTAAAACCTGGGCATTTAACAGTATTGCACAGAAAGTGTTCTCTGTAGTGATAAATCAAGCAATTCTTTGTCAACAAAATTCAACTTTTAGGTATGTCTTAAGCAGTGGGATCTATGGGTGTCTTTGCACATTGTTGTGTGATTGTAGGCATAAGTGAATGGCACAATGAAAAAGTGTAATCCTCACTCACATTTTTCTTGTCATTCTTGGAAAGTTGGGAAAGTTCTAGAAAAAAAAGATGCCTTTAACTTCTGTGTTTAACTTGTCACATTTGCAGGTGCTTCAAAGACAGAGATCAAATGTCTGGCTATGTCGTCTGACAAATTGCTGCAGTAATGGTGTTTACTTTTCTTTCTCTGACTGCAAAGTGAGAGGAGTTTTTAAAGTTAATTATGTGAAAATGTGTAGGAAGCTGGCTCCGTATATGATATTGCCACTAGGTGATAATACCATGCAGAGAGTCCAGGGGGTCTCCAAAAGTGTATAGGGCTCAATGTTGAACCCAAAATGCTCTATTAGTGGTAGTTTGGCAAGCAGCATTAGGCCTAACACAGAGGAGTGTAAGACATGTTTTGCACAACCATGATCAATAATGGACACACGACTCAAAAAGGAGATCCACAACAATTTTAGAAAAATATACTTTGGTTGTATTTTATTTTAAGACTAAGATCTTCACAATCAGGTAAGTATGTTTTTAAATAAAAATACTTTTCACTTTCATAAGTTGGTAGAATATTTTCAGAACAGTTTAATATCCTATGGTGAAAACAATATTGCGATTAAACAGGTAAGTACCACACTTACAGTTCCAGTCTTCGGGGCCAAAGGTCAGCTAGGGCAAAGGGTAAGGTGAGTACCAAAAGTGCGCCACCAGTGGCACAGGGGCGGCTGGGTGCAGAGGTCAAAGTCGGAGTTTAGTTGCAGGTGCCAAGCTTTGGGAGTTAGTACAAGCACAGGGGGGTTTCACAGCAGCACCAAACATACACCACCAGCGGCACAGGGGTGGCCAAGTGCAGGAAGCCAATTAAGCGTCACACGCCTAATGCTTCTCAAAGGAGTTTCTTCCTTTGACAAAAAGGCTGCAGGCGTGGCACCGGAGGTTGCAGTAGGGAGACTGATGACAGCAGAGGTAAGTAGAGGTGTGGGTGGTCATAGGGGCAGGAAGGATCCAACCGTAATGGATTAATGACATTGAAAGACTTAAAAAAGTGTAATTAGAGGTCAAAGGTCAACAGACATGATCCTCCCCCAACACCAATGAAACCAATGAAAACGCAAGTATTTATGAAGACAATTACAATAATGCAACACTAGTAACAAATAATTCAAAGGTAGTGCAATAACAACCTTGAAACACCTAAACAAGTATAATTAGAGGCCAAAGGTCAAAAAACATAACCTCCTCCAACACAGTAACTAAATAGGATGTAGGTATTCATCATGACAATTCAAATAATGCCTCACTTGTAAGAAATGATCTAACAGTAATGGATTAATGACCATGAAACACTTAGAACAGTGAAAATAGAGGTCAAAGGTTAACCCACATGACCCCCCCACCAATTTAACCAAGAAAAATGTAATTACTTATCATGACGATTCAAACACTGCAACACTTGTAAAAAATGATCTCACCATAATGGAATAAACACCTCGAATAACTTACAATAAGTTCAAATAGAGGTCAAAGGTCAAATATTATGACCTCTACAGTAATTTTAACAAGGAAAAAGATAGTACTTTGCATGTCAAGTCCAATAATGCCTCACTTGCTGAAATTGATCCAAGGGTAGCAGAATAAAAACTAAAAAAGGTTAAAAAATGTGTATTTAGGGGTCAAAGGTCATGTTTTTTTTTACCTCTTATAAAATTTGACTAGGTGACCTGTGAGATCAGGCAATGACCTTTCCAATGATACCTCACTTTGCAAAAACAATTTCACTGTTACAAAGATATATCCTTTGCACACTTCCAGGAGCTACCATTTAGGGTCAAAGGTCAAGGACTGTGACCTTCAGGAGACTATGAATGAAATCATATGCCAACTATTCACAAAATATGCATCACTACTGTGCATAAAAGTAAAAAAATACATTTTGAGATGTTGAAAATATCTCCTATAACAAGATTGAGATCAATATACGAAAAACATCTTCAGACGAAACAGGATGTCGGCCATTTTGTAGTACGTAAAGTGCTGTCAAAAGCAGCAAAAATATGTATTTTCATATATTTACTAACAGTACTCTCTGAAACATCCATTTTACTCCTGTGAACCAATTCTGCTAGGCTTATAACTTTAGATTCTGCACAACAATAGACACACATGAAAAATGTATGTGCCTTATATCTATGTCATATTATGACAAATAGCCATAAAAAACACAAACAACAAAAAGAAAATCAAAATCTGCCTTTGTACCTGGTGAGCAAATAGAATAATAAATATTTCTGCGTATCTGCTTTTGCAAAACACTATTTTTTTATTACCCTACCAACGCGGTCATTTACACTTATCATTTTCACAGTCACCTGTCGGCCATCTTGAATTGTGTCATGTGACTTCAGGGTGTTTTATAAATGTATGTTTTATATATAAATTAATAGTACAAGAAGTACTGAAACCAAAAATACATAGTTTCCCTACATTATAATCATAATTGCACAAACTACAGCATGTTAAAGCAAAGCACTCCAAAAAGTCATTAAATGGCTTGGCACTGAAGGATTTTCAATGGGCACTAATAGGGTTAAACACCTCTTAGCAATCCCACTGTGTGGGATTTACTGGAGGTGACAGGAGGAGTAGTTAGCCCCCAACGTCAACCTTGGGGGCCAACTACCCCTTTTATTACCACCAGTAAGTCCCACACAGCAGGATTGCTAACTTCTTATATCAGGCCCCGCCCCCTCCCTGCACCACTGTGCAAACGCACCCCCTAGCACGTTGTAAGTTGGGGGATTAAGTCCCCTTGAATCCTGAGGGTCCCTGTGGGCCATCTAGCCCACCAGGTACCTCCAGTAAGCACCACAGAGGTGCTTTGCAGAGAGGTGGTCCAAGGCCACGCCCCTTTTTACACCTCTCTGCAACGCAGCTCTGTGGTGCTTACTGGAGGTACCTGGTGGGCTAGTTGGACCCCAGGGACCCTCAGGATTCAAGGGGACTTAATCCCCCAACTTAAAACGCGCCACAGAGCGCGTTTGCACACTTGTCACATCAGGCCCCGCCCCCTGCCTTCACCACTGTGCAAACGCGCCCCGTGGCGTGTTTTAAGTTGGGGGATTAAGTCCCCTTGAATCCTGAGGGTCCCTGGGGTCCAACTAGCCCACCAGGTACCTCCAGTAACCGCCCCAGAGCTGGTTGCAGAGAGGTGTAAAAAGGGGCGTGGCCTCGGACCACCTCTCTGCAACACAGCCCTGTGGCGCTTACTGGAGGTACCTGGTGGGCTAGTTGGCCCCCAGGGACCCTCAGTATTCAAGGGGAATTTAATTCCCCAACTTAAAACACGCCACGGGGCGCGTTTGCAGAGTGGTGCATGGTGGGGGCAGGGCCTCCGGCGCGATGCCGGCTTTTTTTTTAATTTTGTTTTTTTAGAAGGGGGGCTGTGTGGCCCCCCTTCTTTTACTATTTTTGGGGCCCTGGGGACCCCATCCCCCAGGGCCTAACCCCTTTTATTTAATTTTTTAAACGGGAGGGGGGCCGCGTGGCCCCCCTCCAGAGGCCAATTATGGCCCGGGGACCCCATCCCCCAGGGCCTGGCCAATATTTATTTTATTTTTATTTTTTTTGGGAGGGGGGCTGCGTGGCCCTCCTCCTCAGGCCAATTATGGCCCTGGGGACCCCATCCCCCTGGGCAGGCCTGTCTGGTTTTTTTTTTAAAGGGGAGGGGGGCCGCGTGGCCCCCCTCCAGAGGCCAATTATGGCCCGGGGACCCCATCCCCCAGGGCCTGGCCAATATTTATTTTATTTTTATTTTTTTTGGGAGGGGGGCTGCGTGGCCCTCCTCCTCAGGCCAATTATGGCCCTGGGGACCCCATCCCCCTGGGCAGGCCTGTCTGGTTTTTTTTTGAAAGGGGAGGGGGGCCCCGTGGCCCCCCTCCCAGGCTACTTCTGGCTCCAGGGACCCCATCCCCCGGAGCCTGGCCATCCTTTTTAATTTTATTTTTGGGAGGGGGCCGCGTGGCCCCCCTCCTCAGGCCAATTATGGCCCCAGGGACCCCATCCCCCGGGGCCAGCCTGCCTTTTTTTTTTAATTATTTTTTTTTTAAAAGGGGAAGGGGGCCGCGTGGCTCCCCTCCCAGGCCACTCTGGCCCCGGGGACCCCATCCCCCGGGGCCTGGCCTCTCCGTTGGGGACCGTGGGGGGAGCCCCAATGCCCCCACGGTCCTGCCAGCTCCCCACCTCCTGCGGGAGCCGGCATTGCTTTTGCACAAGGGGAGCTGCTGACATGCAGCTCCCCTTGTGGAAAAGCAATCTGCTTTGCTTCATTGAAGCGAGAGCAGGTTTCCCTGCTCCCGCTTCAATGAAGCAAAGCAGCGTTTGCAATGACAGGGCGGGAGCCGCACGGCTCCCGCCCTGTCATTGCAAACAGCAGTGTCCCAGGGGTGGGCACACCGGGACACTGCAGGAGCAGGCCCTGGGGGGTGGCATTTATATATTTAGTGCCCCGGGGAGGTGGTGGTCCCCGGGGCGTGTGGGGGGGCTCGAGCCCCCCCACACAGGTTTTAATTAAAAAAAGAGCCCAACGCGATTTTTGCCGAAATTATAAAAAAAAATGCTTTTTTGGGCCCTGGGGGTCCTTGTGGAACCCCCTGAGCAGGCCTAGGGGGTCAGGGTGTTTCTACCCTGCCCCCTTTTATTATTTTTTAACCTCTTTTTTCTGTTTTCTTGTGACTCGGTTCTACAGAGTCACAAGATGGCTGCCAACACTTCCTGGTTTGGAGTGTTGGCAGCCAATTAGAATGAAGCTCGTGGTCGGGAGGGTTCGCGAACCCTCCTCGGCCACAGATATTGAAACTTTTTCTTTCTTTAATTTCTCAGCAACTACTGAACGGATTTACACCATTTAACAAAAAGGGATCTTTCCGAACCAAGACCTACCTTTTTGCCAAATTTGGTGTAATTCCGTTCAGCAGTTCGGGCTGTAGCTCTGTCTAAAGTTTCCTATGTAAAATTACTTGGGGAAAACGTGTTTTGGGACCCCCCTTTTTTCTCGACCCCCGCTTGACGAATCATCCTGAAACTTTCAAGACAGGAGCTGACCGGAGTGCCCCACTTGTTTTGAAAAGTTCGCGAAGATTCGTCAAACGGCGCCAAAGTTATTGGGAAAACAAAAAATGCTTTTCCTATGGAAACTAGGGACTAACTATAACTACCTACTGGCCAGTAGGTAATATATATATACATATATATATTTTTTTTCACTGAGAAAAAACAAAGGTTTGAATAAAGTTAGAGTTAAGTGAATCAGTGATGTCATCAAATGATGATGTCTTGGACATGTCATGAGTGATGTCATATGTAAGGTCATTAGCAGTGCATGGCGGGGCGCAAGTTATAGTTGGCACTGCTAACTATAACTCGGGAATTTCTGTAGTTCTTTTCACAACGTTAATTTTGTCACTGACAAATTCCCCTAACTATAATGTTACTTTAACCTTTCTTTTTTTCCAGTGAATTTGTTTTTAAATTAAAACAGGTCTTTTTATCACCCCTAACTATAATGTTACTTTAACATTTGTTTTTTTCAGTTAATTTCTAGTTTGTTTTTTAAAGTAAATGAATTATTTTTTGAGTGTATATAGGATTGAATGAGTGAAGAATATATCCTGTTTGCAGAGATTATTTTGAAAGGGAATGGCTTTCTATTGTAACATAACAGGAAAGGGCACAGAGTTTGAAAAATCTTTCTAAATGACGTGTGAGTATAATACAGAGTAATACAACAATATTTAATTTGAGATTGTCTTTGTCCTCAGCTCTTGTAACTGTGAAATTGAGAGATCTTCCCAGCAAGTTTATCATTAATCTGATAGCATATTTTTCATGGGCTTTGAATGTGTTTCTACATTAGAGATGTAATTAGAATTCAGAAGAAGAGTGATCTGTTTTTGCAATAATGTATAGTATTGGTTTTCACCATGTAAATGTATTTTTCAAGTGTTTTATTACTCTCAAGAGTGGCTCGTGGGACACTTGCGAGATGTTAAAGTTATACATTTCTTTTTAAAGTATTGCATGGAGTTCTTTTTCATGTGTTTAGTTATTGTTTAATTTTAATGTATAATAAAGGAGTCATTTAGATATGTTTGTTATATTTATTTGATTTTTTACAAAGTAATAAGTCTCGCGAGACGCTCATGAGATTTGAACACACAATCTCCTGTGTTGACTCTGGGAGATCTGAACTTCCTATTCGGCTCTTACGAACCACTCGCGTGATATTTTGAATTAAGTTAATAACAGTGTTTTCTTCTAATTCTGAACAAAGTAAGACATTAGAGATGTTGATTAAGTAGAAAAATTGATTATGTATTTTTCTATAGAACTTAGAAAGTAAGATTTTTTTTTACAATCTCACAAGACACTCACGAGAGTTTCAGAAGAGGATTGTGATTGGTTCATATGGATGTCTTTATTTACAAAAGGAAGATTCCATGCTTTATACTTTATTTGCCTTTTAAATTTTAGTGTGGGTAGACCTTTTTGGCTTGCTCTGTTTCCCTGTTTGTTGTACCATACAAAAATGTCTTCATCAGATTCTGATGAGCAGTCTGGTGCAGTTGCACGACTTCAGCCTGCCAAAGAAAGTTTGGTATGGCAGTTTTTTAACATGAGGCCAGTTGGAAAAAAAAGTCTCAGCAAAGTTTGTGACATGCAAACTTTGAAAGAAGGAGTTCAGCTGGGGGAGTAGAAGTAAACAGTATAGTATGAGTACTGCAGGCATGTGGAGGAACCTAAGGTATGTGCATCCACAAAGGCTAGCTCAAGAGAGTTAGCTCGTGCTGTGGAAGTAGACAGCTCTTCGGGTGCTTCCACCTCACTTGAACCTGGAGACAATGTGCCTGCCCATGTACTCAGTGCTAATAAAGCACTTTTTTGCTGCTTATGTAAGCAGATATTTCTTTCTGCGAAGGCAAGCAGGTCTGCACAAGACACATTTCTGCAAGACCTCAAGTGCCCCTCTAGGCAGTAGGTTTTTTTTTTAACCATTTTTTTCTCCATATTTCTCTCCTGTTTGTTTTGAAGGAGATGTTGTTTTTTGCCCAAATTTCAGGTTTTAGGTCTACCCTGTTTTAAAATGTTAAAATACAAAAAAATAAAAAAGTTTAAAAACACAATTGATTTTTTGCAATGATTAATTTTTTTTAAGAAGGCTCTTTTCAGAGCTACCCTATAGTCTCAATATCTATGTTGTTTGTATTTTATTCCCTTTTTTCTCCTAAAAAACTCTTGCAAGACTCTTGTGAGAGCCAGAAATGCCAATGATACTTACATATTCTATTTTACCCATCTTATTATAATCGACGGCTCTCGTGAGAGCACATGAGAGCCTCACGGGAGGTAGGCACACAATCTCCCACGTGCTGTTTCTACTACTAGGGTATGGGGAGAAAGTGGCCTCTCCACTCTGAGCTTTTTAGACGATAAAAGATGTGTATAGTAGGGTGTTAGGAGAGACTGCCCAGCCCACTGACACCTCGCCTCAGGGTGACCAGTATCCATAGTAGTGTGTGGGAGGGACTAGGCTCTTTGCTAAGATTTCTCTCTCAGATGATGGGTGACCATAGTAAGGTGTGTGAAGGGACTGGCCTCACCACTGAGACCCCTCTCTTGGATGACAGGTGTAAGTAGTAGGGTGTGGGGAGGAATTGGCATCTCCACTGAGATATGTCAGTCAGATAACAAATATGTTTAGTCAGATGTGGAGAGGGACTGGCCTCTCTTTTGAGACCTCTCTGTCAGATGACAAGTGTACATAGTAGTGTGTGTGGATGGACTGGCCTCTCCACTGAGACTCATCTGTTATGTGATGAGTGTGCATAGTAGTGTAGTCTGTTTTGAGACCTCTCACACATATGATGGATGACCATAGTAGGGTGTGTGAAGGGACTGCCTTCTCCGCTGAGACCCCTCTCTGGGATAACGGATCTGTATAGTAGAATGTGGGGAGGGACTGGCCTCTCCTTTGAGACCTCTCTGTCACATCACAAGTGTGCATACTAGGGTGTGTGAAGGAATTGGGTCTCCGCTAAGACCACTCTCTGTAATGATGGATGTGCATAATGGGGTGGGGAGAGAGACTGCCCTCTCCACTGTGACCTCTCTCTGGGCTGACAGGAGTGCATAGTAGGGTATGGAGAGAGAGACTGGCCTCTCCTCTGAGACCTTTGTCACAGAAGATGGGTGAGCATAGTACAGTTTATGGAGGGACTGACCTCTCTGCTGAGACCCCTCTCTTGAATGACTGATGTTTATAGTACAATGTGGGGAGTGACTGGCCTCTACACTAACATCTGTGCTCATACCTCTTCCCACAGTGATGGGTATGCACTGGCCTCTCTGCTGACACCCCTGTCCTGGATGACGGGTACGCATAGTAGGGTATGCGGAGGAACTGGCCCCTATTCTGAGACCTCTCCCTTGGATAATGGGTGTGCATAACAGGGTTTGAGGAGGGCCTTACCTGTCTGCTTACACCTATTACGAGGATGACAGATGTACAACTATGGTGTGGGAAATAAATTACCTCTATGCTGAGAAGTCTCTCTTGGATGACAAGCATAGAGCCTAGGGTATGGAGAGAGACTGATCTGCCAGTCCATACCTCTCCCCAGAATAACACGCCTGTACTAGTCTGTGGCTAGAGACTGCTCTCTCTACTCCTACCCCTCTTTTTGGTGATGAATGTGAATAGTAGGGTATAGAAATGGAGTATCCTCTCTGCTGAGAACTGTGGCTTTGTTGATTGGTATGGATACTTGAATGTGGGAACACAGACCTCTCCCCATGGGGACAGGCAGGCATGGTAGGGTGTACAAGGGAACAGACTTCTCCGCTGAAACTTCTCTCCAGTGTCACAAGCATGTATAGTAACATGTGCAAAACAACTGCCCTCTCCACCTGCAGATAGCAGTGCGTAGTAGAGTATGAGTATGCACTGGCCTCTGTGCCATAACCTCTATCTTGTTTGAGAGATATCTGTACTACAGTGTGGACAATCACTGATCTCTCTACTGACACCTCACTGTTGCATGACAAGTCACCATAGTTGGATATTGAAATAATTGGCTTCTCCACTGTAGCATAAAAGATGCGCATAATATCGGATAGATACATATGAACGCAGGAGAACATTTAATATCTCTGAAGATGGAAGTGCTACATTGCAACTCTGTAATAATATTGAATCCATTATAACTATTAAGCAAAAAAAAATCACTAGTAACTTTAACCTTTTATTATTACATAACGTGTATTTATAAAGCGCACATTCACCCAAGGGTATCTTGGCACTAAATAATAGATGTTTATTGTTACACAACTCAATGGTTCTCAGTTTATCGACCTCAGAAGGATGAAAGGCTTAGTGGACCCATCATGATTTGAACCTGTGACCATGCGGTCGAACACAGGCCCCTACAATGGACACGTTGCTCCACTAAGCCACCAGACCCGGCTATTATTGCAATAAAATAATTTAATAACATTACAAAACGATAACAGCTATATAAACAAACTATTTTCACAAAAGGAGGTGCAAACTATATCAACAACTGTAAAACAAACAAAACAACCAATTTTAGTAATTTTTAATGTGTTTTTTTGACTCTGATGAGCAGGCACCAAAGACTCCATCCTTTTTACTTCACTTGTGTACTGGATTTTGATGTGGGTAGAACTTCTTGCCTTGCTCTGTTTCAGCCACCTTAGCCTGCCAAAGACTCTTCAGTTTGGTGCTTTTTTTGATAACCAGCTAGGTGGCAAAAAAGTCTCAGCAAAGTTTCTTATTTGCAAACTTTTTAAAAAGCTGTTAAGCAAGGGAAGTAACAAGAGGTATCATAACATCCATGCATTCACAAAGCCTAGTTTTGGCAGAGTTAGCTCATGCATGCAGCTGAACTAGAGATCTCTTCAGGTGTTTGCATGTTCTCTCAACTGGGAGATACTGTACCTCCCTAGGTACTTACTGATCAAGCAGACATGAATCCCTGCTTACCTAAATAAACCCCTTTATGTGCCTATATAACCAGATCATTTACTCATAAGAAACAAGTAGAGCTGCATGAATAAGCTGCTGCAAGAAACAAATGTCCCCTCAGGCAGTAGGAACATAAACAGTTCCGCAATTACGTTTTCTTCATGACTTTCCACACAGTTATTGTTTCCTGTTTCTTCCAAAGGGAACAAGGTTTGTTTTTTCACCTTTCTATATTTTTTGATATGGTACTTTTCTTTTTCACAATTTCTGTTTTCCATTTTCCTCGTACAAAAAGACAAAATAACCAAAATATTTAAAGTTACATACTGATCAATAATTGATAACAATGATTCATCACTATATTCTCTAAACATGTCTATATTGTTCACCCACAATCACATATTTATATCTAGTGTACCACTAACTTCTTATTCCTTTCTCTTAACAGATTTGAAATTATTTTTTTAAATAATTTGAGAAACACAACCTCCTTTAATTACAACAGATTGAACAATTAATTTTTTAACACAGTGTGCAGTCACCGCCGGACAGGCAGTACTGGGCACCAGGCGTTTGCCCGGGAGGCTGGAAGGGTGGGGGCTGGTTTTGTTGCCAGGGGCCTATTTTGTTACAGGGGGCCGATTTTGCAGCAGTGTTGCAAAATCACTCCATAATAACAAAATCAGCAGGTCACCACTCACTGAGTCATTTTCCAGCTTCCTAGAGGTATAGCATGACGTCAGGGCCAGCTTGAATGATGATTTCATGCCTGAGTTGGGCCAACTAAACTTAGAACTGTTGTCCATTATTTCCATGACAGCAGTCGTCGTGGATATTAAAGAAAGACAGCTGCGCTGAGCAGCGCAGATGGGCATGCAGGGTGACGGTCTGGCAAAACAAGCAATCACCGCACAGGCAGGCCCAGTCCAGACCCCAAGCAAGCAGGCCAGTGGCACCCAGCTATGGTGAGTGTATGCATTGCAGAGCTGCCAACTGAAAGTGTGGAAATGTCACTTTTATGTGAACTGACAACTTGGCGCTGCCAAATTGTCAGTTCACATAAGAGTGACATTTCTATACCTTCAATATTCCTGTGTCAGAGTTTTGTGAAGCATGACGTGCAACTAAGGAATCCTGTCCTCAGAGGCATCACTGGTTAGTGAGTTTCTGAATGTCTGTGGAGCTTAAGCTGCTTCAAGTAATTAAAATCTTTTCTGGAGTTACTTGGGGCCAAACTCGCAACCAGGGAGCTTCCTTTCCACGTAGTGACTGAGTGACCTGCGACCCTTGGCTGTCAGCTCTGGTAAGGATGGGGCACTCAATATCTTAAGAGTTAAGATTGGTCGCAGTGCTCCTTCTGGTTGACTGCTTGTTATGGAAAGCCTATTCCATAAGACCGCGGGCTATAAGATCAAAGTATCTTGCATTCATCCCAGAACGCATTAGTTCTATCCTCTATTCCTGTCTTTTCACTGAAATGTATGGATCAGTTTTAGGGGGTGTTTTAAGCAATATTCTGTCTTTTTATGGAATTCTGGCTATTATTATCTTCTAGGAGACTCGTGGCAACCCTAAATTCAGGGAGGCTGCTAGTGAAGAGTCCCTCACATTCAGTGAGTCATGGTTACTTGGTCACTTTGCAGTTACAGAACACCTTTATAATGGGTGTTATATTTACATCAGTGCAATGGTTTGTGTATTGTCATCCTGGGATGCCTAATAAAGGAAGACTAACCCAGGGGGCCGGCAAGGTACAGTGATGACACAGCAGATTGCATGATTCCTGGGGATGGGGTGGAGCTGAACAAATCTGTGCACACTCACTCATGATTACCTGTCTGGGTAAAAGTTACTCACTTGCCACTAGACTGAAAACGTATACAAGATCACACAGCGTTAAAACTCACTTGGCACGATCTGTCTGAAGTGCACTGTAAGGTCATCATTTACTGTGCTTTCCAAATTAATATATTCAAATATATATTGAAAAATGTGCTGTAGAATGCACCATTTTTGCCATATTTTTCGGATTTTTTTGGGGGGGGGAACACCCCCCACGTCCCTCTTTCAAGTTGTCAGGCTAACTCACTGTGTTCACTCACTACGCATCCTATGGGGGCTGGTCTGCCAAAATTTGCAAGGACTGCTTTGGGTTCCCAGTCGGGCCCTGTATGCAATACTTGCTGATATCTCTCTACATTGTATTAGAACATTGGAATGTGGAGCACTCCATTGAATTCAATGGAGTGCTCCAAACTTCTATGGGCCGGTAAAGGCCAGCAGAGCAACATTCCAATGTTGTTTTACAAAGGCCTCTCTGGATTTAAACTCCCCTCGGGCTCCGAGAGGCCTTTGTTTTATTTGTTAGAGCATTCTGCCCTCTAGTGGCAGAATGTTCTAATAGCCTTATAGCCCTTCGTAGCTGGGCTATACCGGCTATTAAAGTCCCGCTCCCTTGTTTAGCGCTGGAGCGAGCCTTTAATAGTCGGTATAGCCTGCTATGGCGGGCTATAAGGCTATAATATCTACTTCTCAAAAGCTTTATTGAGAAACTTACACCTCTACAAACAGTTTTTCACTCAATTAACATGGTGTAGAATAAGTTTACCAACAGTAGTGCACTTACTGACACTTCTCAACAAAGTGCATTAAAGTATATTACTAATTACCTGAACTTGGAGTTGTTTTGTAAATCCAGCTGAAAACACCAGTGTCTTTCAGTTCCGAATTAAGTCACATCTGCTGAGCACAACTCAAAGAGACTTCCACCTCCTCCAAACCACCAAGGACAATCTGCGCTATCTCTGGCTCTGCAGCCAATCACATCACAGCAGTTCTTCCAACATGTAATAAGAGGGTTAATTATTGGTTGACCTTGGCCTTTTGTTTCTACTTCTCCTCATACGATCTTGCGAGACTCTTGCAGGATCGTAAAACACCTTGTGGCAGGCCCAGTAATTTTCCATGTGGGTCTCGCAAGACGCTTGCAGCACTGCACTACTCTCATGGGGCAAGCATTAATCCCTGAATCTTGCAGTCTACTCTTGCAAGACTCTTGCTTGATCACAACAGAATTGTAGAGAAATAGTAGTATGTAGGAGGGTATAGCCTCTTTACTGAGGCCCCTCTCTCAGATGATGGGTATGCATAGTAGGGTGTGGGGATGGACTGGCCTCTCCATTCAGAACTCGCTCTCAGGTAACAGGTGTGCATAGTAGGGTGTGGGGAAGGCCTGGCATGTCTGCTCAGACCTCTCACGTGTATGATGGGTGTGTGTAGTAGTGTGTGGGGAGGGACTAGCCTCTTTGTTAAGACCTCTCTTTTGGATAATGGGTGTGCATAGTAGGGTGCAGGGAGGCACTGGCCTCTCCTTTCAGACCCCTCTCTCACATGACTGGTGTGCGTAGTTTGGTGTAGGGAGCAACTGTCCTCTCCTTTCAGATGACAGGTGTGCATAGTTTGGTGTGGGGAGGGACTGACCTCTCCCTATAGAACCCTCTCTCAGATGATGGGTGTGTTTCGTAGGGTGTGGGGAGGGACTGGCCTCTCATGTTTTCAGACCATTTTCTCTGATGATGGGTGTGCGTGGTAGGGTCTGGGGAGGAACTAGCCTCTCCTTTCAGACCCCTCTCTCAAATGATGGGTGTGCATAGTAAGGTGTGGAGAGGGACTGGGATGTCCTTTCAGACCTCTCTCTCAGATGAGAGGTGCGCTTAGTAGGGTGTGGGGAGGGACAAGGCTTTCCTTTCAGGCCCATCTCTCAAATGATTGATGTGCATGTTAGGATGTATGGAGGGACTGGCCTCTCCTTTCAGACCCCCTCTCTTAGATGATGGGTGTGCTCAGCTGAAGAATAATGTGTGTCCTGGACACTGCAGCAGCCCGGGCTAACATACTGAAGTGGGAGGCTAAAACCCCTTTAGCCCAATGGGCATTATGCCCCTGAAATCGACCATCAGTGAGTTCGTCCATCAGCTGTGTGTCAATGCAGTCTCTGTTTCTCTCTACAGTCTCTGTCTGAACCATGTGTTTCAGTTTCTTCACTATTGCATATTTGCACTGTCTAAGCTCTGCGGGCTGTTTAAACATCTCCATCCCCAGTGTCTGCATGTTGTTTTTCCCTCTACATTGATGGTCTCTCACTCTGCTCTGTCTCTACACATGGTGCACTCCTATTCTGTCTGAGTTTTCTATGTCTACTCTCAACCTTGTCTTTGAATAATGTATGATGTCTCTCCTCACATAATCTCTGTGTGATTTTTCTCACTGCACTTATGCTCTCTTTATGCCCCCTGCCTGTGCACTGTCTCTCTCTTTGCACTTTTCTCTGCACACTCTACGCCTCTTTCTGTGAGTAGGACCAGTGGAAGCCATGGCTTTCCCCACCACCCATGGGTTCCTCCATGTATGAATCACTGTTTTATATTTCGAAACAACAGACATT
Source organism: Calotriton arnoldi (assembly GCA_963921515.1). Lineage (NCBI taxonomy): Eukaryota > Metazoa > Chordata > Amphibia > Caudata > Salamandridae > Calotriton > Calotriton arnoldi. The sequence goes on along the minus strand of CAWUFW010009456.1, from coordinate 136,033 downwards.
TTGAGCACTAAGGGCAAAACTTATTGAGAGACTGAATTATATAGAGGGTGCTTTGCATGGGCCAAATACTCCACCAACTGTGAGATCGCAGACTGCTCAAATGAATTCTCAGTGCCAAAAATCAGGAAGGTGAGTTATGAAGACCAAATATTGGTATATGCTCTAGCCGTGTAACCTTTGTTTTTTTAATAAATTTATTTCTTTAGGTTTTTTTTAAATTCTATTTCCTAACTATATCATCCCTGTATCCTTCATTTTCTAAGTGAATTTCTAAGGTTTTTTAAATATTATTTCCTTACTGTAACCAGTAACCTTTGACAGTGAGTGTATGAGTGAGTGCATGCATGTCTCAGTAGGTCTGTGAGTAGGTGTGAGAGTGTCTGAGTGGGTCTGTCAGTGGCTGTGTGAGTATCTGAGTAAGTCTGGGAGTGAATGCATAAGTGTCTCATTGGCTGTGTGAGCATCTGAGTAGGTGTGTGAGTAGGTGTGTGACTGTCTGAGTGGCTATCTGAGTGGATGCATGAGTGTCTGAGTAGGTGGGTGAGTGTCTGAGTGGGTCTGTGAGTGGGTGTCAGAGTATCTGTGTGGGTTGGCAGGTACCTCGATAAGTGTATGAGTCAGTCTGTGAGTGAGTACATGAGTGTCTCAGTGGGTCTGTAATTGGGTGCGTGAGTCTGTGAGTGGGTCTGTGAGTGAGTACATGAGTCTCTGAGTGGGTCTGTGAGTGAGTGCATGAGTCTCTGAGTGGGACTGTGAGTGCATGAGTCTCTTAGTGGATTTGTGAATGAGTGCATGTCAGTCAAATCCATTTTATTTGGTTAATTAAAACCATAAAATTACACAACATATGCCATATACAATATCAGGTAAAACATCATATTAAAATAATCTTAGGCACCTTAAAATTGAAATTCATTAGTTTAAATCTGAGCAAAAAATCTCTGAAAAATCTTTATAACAAGGGAGCAATCACAGATAAGCGCCGTTCTTCTTTACTCAAGTCTGAAATGATACACTTCAATTAAAGAGGGGCAAACATTTAACATCTTTCAGCATAATTCTAGAAGGACTACTGCATTACTGGGCGTAGTATTCCTTCTTTCCTTTCCCTGATGGCAGCGACTAAGAAACTAGCGATATTAAAAATCTCACAAGTGTCATTCAACATCTGAAGATACACTAATGCCGGCATGAGTCTCTGAGTGGGTCTGTGAGTGGGTGTGTGAGTCTGAGTGGGTCTGTGAGTGGGTGCGTGAGTCTCTGAGTGCGTCTGTGAGTGGGTGCATGAGTGTCTAAGTGGGTCTGTGAGTGGGTTCATGAGTGTCTGAGTGGGTCTGTGAGTGGGTGCATGAGTGTCCGAGTGGGTCTGTGAGTGGGTGCGTGAGTGATTGAGTGCATCTGTGAGTGGGTGCATGAGCCTCTGAGTGGGTCTGTGGGGAGTGTATGAGTGTCTCAGCGGGTCTGTGAGTGGGTGTGTGATTCTGTGCATAGGTCTGGGAGTAGATATGTGAATTTCTGAGTGCTCTCTATTTTGCCCTCTTCTGCTCTGTTTTGCCTTTTCTGCTTGTTTTTGTGCCCTCTGTTTTACTTTTCCTGCTAATTTTTCTGCCTCTGTTTTGCCTTTCCTGATAATATTTCTGCCCTCTGTTGTCCCCTCTTTTGCTCTATTTTGCCTTTCCTGCTTGTTTTTCTGCCCTCTGGTTTGCCTTCTCTGCTCGTTTTTCTGCAATCTGTTTTGCTTTTTTCTGCTAATTTATCTACTCTCTGTTTTGCTTTTCCTGGTCTTTTTTCTGACTTCTGTTTTGCCCTTTCTGCTCTATTTTCTGCCCTCCCTTTTGCCTTTTCTGCTTGTTTTTCTTCCTTTCTCTGCACAGGGAAGGGAGCCATGTGACTCCCCTCCCTGGGCCGATTTTGGCTCTGGAGACTCATCCCCCAGGGCCAGGCTTTAATTGAATGGAGGACGGGGCAATGTGGCCACCGTCCCTGGGCCAAATCGGCCCCAGGGAACCCATCCCCAGGGCCTGCCCTTCATATATATTTATAATCCAAAGGGGAGGGGTCAGCAGCACCCTTCCCTGGGCTGATTTAAGCCCCAGGGACCCTATCCCCGAGGCCTGGCCAAAATGTGATCGGGAGAGGGGCCATGCAGCCCCCCTGCTCTGGATGATTTTGGCCCTGGGGACCCATCCCCTGGGGCCCGACATGTCTCCTGGGTGCTCTGCAGCTTGCCCAGGGCACCCAGTGTGCAGCCTGAGGGCCAGGGGAGCCTCAAGGCCCCCACGGTCCCAGCTGGCTCCCTGCCTTCTGCGTAAGCCAACATTGCTATTGCACACAGGGAGCTGCTGCAAATGCAGCTCTCTGTGTACAAGAGCAATAGTTTCATCTCTTTCCTTGCCCACATATCTGCAGGCAAGGAAAGAGATGAAACCTTTTTTGACAGCTCCTGCCTGCTGGAACCGAAGTGTTTGCTTTTGCTTGTCAGGAGCTGTCAGCTCCCGCCAATCAAAAGCAAGCAGCTATGTACCGGGGTAGGCACAGTGGGACATAGCAGGAGCTGGCCCTGGGGGATGGCGGTCCCCAAGGCCATGTATGGCTCCAGGAGGGGGTGTGAGTGGCTGTGTTGGAGAGTAATTGTCTGTGTGAGTGGCTGTAAGGATAAGTGAGTGGGTGTGTGAGTGGTTGTATGGGTATGTGAATGGGTATGCAAGTAGTTATATGGGTGTGTGAGTGGTTTTATGGGTGAGTGAATGGCTATGTGAGTTTCTGTATGGGTGATCGAGTGGGTGTGTGAGTGCCTGTAAGGGTGTGGAGTGGATTTATAAGTATCTGTATGTCTGCATGACTGGATGTGTGAGTGGCTGTATTGGTGAGTGAGTGGGTGCATGAGTAGCTGTATGGGTGAGTTAGTGTGTGTGTGAATGGCAGTATGAATGAGTGGTTGTATGAGTGGCTCTATGGATGAGTGATTGGTTGTGTGAGTACTGGTATGGGTCTGTGAATGGGTATATGAGGGGTTTTGTGGGATTGGGACTGGGTGTATGAGAGGTTTTATGGGGGTGTGAGTGGGTGTGTGAGTAGTTCTGTAGATGATGTCATCAGTGGTATCATTTGAGATGTCATCAGTGATATCACTGACCAAGTCATGAGTGATGTAATATGTGAGGTCATAAGCAGAGCATTGCGGGGGCGTCTGTTATAGTTAGTTCAGGTAACTATAACTGCTGAATTTCACTGGTTTTGTATGAGTGAAATGTGAGCCTAACTATACTATCCCTATAACATTTGTTTTTTTCAGTAAATTTCAAAGGTTTTTTAAATTCTATTTCCTAACTATAACATCCATGTAAGCTCTGTTTTTTTCAGTGAATTTCTAAGGTTTTTCTAAAACAGTCTCTGAGTGCATCTGTGAGTGGGTGCATGAGTGTAAGTGGGTCTGTGAGTGGGTTCATGAGTGTCTGAGTGGGTCTATGAGTGGGTGCATGAGTGTCTGAATGTGTCTGTGAGTGGGTGTGTGAGTGTTTGAGTGCATCTGTGAGTGGGTTCATGAGTGTCTGCGTAGGTCTGTGAGGGAGTATATGAGTTTCTCAGTGGGTCTGTGAGTGGGTGCGTGATTCTGTTTGTGGGTCTGGGAGTAGGTGTGTGAGTTTCTGATTGCTCTCTGTTTTGCCCTCTTCTGCTCTGTTTTGCCTTTTCTGCTTGTTTTTGTGCCCTCTGTTTTACTTTTCCTACTCAGTTTTGTGCCTCTATTTTGCCTTTCCTGATCATTTTTCTGCCCTCTGTTGTCCCCTTTTTTGCTCTATTTTGCCTTTCCTGCTCATTTTTCTGCCCTCTGGTTTGCCTTTTCTGCTCGTTTTTCTGCCATCTGTTTTGCATTTTTCTGCTAATATTTCTACTCTGTTTTGCCTTTCCTGCTCTTTTTTCTGCCTTCTGTTTTGCCCTTTCTGCTCTATTTTCTGCCCTCCCTTTTGCCTTTTCTGCTTGTTTTTCTTCCCTCCTCTGCATAGAGAAGGGAGCCATGTGACTCCCCTCCCTAGGCCGATTTTGGCTCTGGGGCCTCATCTCCTTGGGCTCGGCTTTAATTGAATGGGGGCAACTTGGACACCCTCCCTGGGCCAAATTGGCCCCAGGGGGCCCATCCCCAGGGCCTGCCCTTCATATAATCTATAATCAAAAGGGGAGGGGGCCGGCAGCACCCTTCCCCGGGCCTATTTAGGCCCCAGGGACCCCATCCTCGAGGCCTGGCCAAAATGTGATCGGGAGAGGGTGCCATGCAGCTCCCCTCCTCTGGATGAATTCGGCCCCGGGAACCCCATCCCCTGGGGCCCGACATGTCTCCTGTGTGCTCTGCAGCTTGCCCAGGGCACCCAGTGTGCAGCATGAGGACCAGGGGAGCCTCGAGGCCCCCGCAGTCCCAGCTGGTTCCCTGCCTTCTGCGTAATCCGGCATTGCTATTGCACACAGGGAGCTGCTGCAAATGCAGCTCTCCGTGTGCAAGAGCAATGGTTTCATTCCTTTCCTTGCCCACATGTCTGCAGGCAAGGAAAGAGATTAAACCCTTTTTGACAGCTCCTGCCTGCTAGAACCGAAGTGTTTGCTTTTGCTTGTCGGGACCTGTTAGCCCCCGCCAAGCAAAAGCAAGCAGCTATGTACCGAGGTGGGCACCGTGGGAGATGGCAGGAGCTGGTCCTGGGGGATGGCGGTCCTCAAAGCCATGTATGGCTCCAGGAGGGGGTGTGAGTGACTGTGTTGGAGAGTAAGTGTCTGTGTGAGTGGCTGTAAGGACGAGTGAGTGGGTGTGTGAGCTGTTGTATGGATATGTGAATGGGTATGCAAGTGGTTCTGTGGGTGTGTGAGTAGTTGTATGGGTGAGTGAATGGCTATGTGAGTTTCTGTATGGGTGATTGAGTGGGTGTGTGAGTGCCTGTAAGGGTATGGAGTGGATGTATAAGTGTCTGTATGTCTGTAAGACTGGATGTGTGAGTGGCTGTATTGGTGAGTGAGTGGGTGCATGAGTAGCTGTATGGGTGAGTTAGTGGGTGTGTGAGTGGCAGTATGAGTGAGTGGTTGTGTGAGTGGCTCTATGGATGAGTGATTGGTTGAATGAGTAGTGGTATGGGTCTGTGAATGGGTATATGGGGGTCGTGTGGGATTGGGACTGGATGTATGTTTTATGGGGGCGTGAGTGGGTGTGTGAGTAGTTCTGTGGATGATGTCATCAGTGGTATCATTTGAGATGCCATCATTGATATCATTGACCATGTCATGAGTGATGTAATATGTGAGCTCATAAGCAGAGCATTGCAGGGGCGTCCGTTATAGTTAGCTCAGGTAACTATAACTGCTGAATTTCACTGGTTTTGTATGAGTAAAATGTGAGCCCAACTATACTATCCCTGTAACCTTTGTTTTTTAGTAAATGTTTAAGTTTTTTAAAATTCTATTTCCTAACTATAACATCCATGTAAACTCTGTTTTTTTTCAGCTAATTTCTAAGGTTTTTAAAATTCTATTTCCTTTTTATAATGTCCCTGTAACCTCTGTTTTTTCAGTGAATTTCCAAAACTATAACCTGAAATGTTTCACAGTGGATGTTTGATGACCTGTGGGGATATGTTAGTGCGTTTATGAGTGGATTTCTCAGTGGGAGTGTGAATGTGTGAATGGGTGTCTGAGGTGGTCTATGAGTGGGCCTATGAGTGATTGTATAAATACCTCTATGGGTTTGTCATTGGTTGTGTCAGAGCCTGTGTATGTCTGTGAATGGAAGCACAAGTGGTGCTTTGGATCTTTGGGTGGGTATGATAGTGAGTTTATCGGTAGACGCGTAGGGGTCTGAGTGGTATTATTATTTTTGCTCATTTCCATACTTATTTATTTGAAAAACAAAACCATGGTCTCTACTCTTACAAGGAGATATCAATTTGGAATACATTCACCACACTCAATGAAGTTCAGATTTTACGCGAATGCATTTATCATGTATTCACTTCTGTTAAGGATTTCAGGTCTTTTTTTAATATGGATTTTTAGAGAGAAAGTTTTTGGTTTCTATTTGCGCAGCTTTGAAGATAGATTTGTTTCCATTTTTATGAAGTGGAGCTTTACCTAGGGTTCATGCTGTCTCTATATTTGTAAATGTTTTATGTCGAGGTTTAATTTTTCTAAAATTAACATGAAGATTTGAATGGAATCTCATTTGTTTAAGAAGAGTCCACTTATTTCTGGAAATTGTGTACTCATCTCTGTTACTTTCTTCTGGGAATCATAATATTTTGTCATTCTGAAATGCCTACTACATATTATACATAAAACTTGCATAATGGACCACTCATGTATGTATTTCTCCATGTCACTCCTTGTCATTTGTTTCAGAGGATTATTAACTGTGTGTTTTTTTTCTAATTTTTTTAATCGTCATGAATTCATCATGAATTCATCGTGAATTATTGCGATACGTATGTTCCAGTTTAGTGAAAAAGTAACGAAGACTGCATGTTTTTCAAAAAGTGTAAAACACATAATACGCATATTGTAAATAATGTTTGACAATAGCTGCTTACTTACATAGCGATTAAACTTCTGTTTCTGTGATCATTTTTATGATAACTTTTTAATTGTATTTCCAGTTTTCACGAAGATGCCAGTAGTCGCGATGACATCGGTATTTGTGAAGATCATGTGACTAAGTAAGATTGAGATTTTATTGGAGAAGACAGTTTTCATTAATCTTCATAGGAAGTCCCCACCCATTTCTCTGTTCTTGAATATGTGGTTCATTTATGGATAATTCTTAGGAGCTGCCCTGTGTTTTTGCTACATCACTCTGTTTAGAGTTTTTGGATTGTATTTTTTATCTACAAAATGGCAATAGGAGGTAATGAGCAGCAGGAGGCGCCACAGCAGCCAGAGGAGCAGGAGGTGGAACACCAAGATTCTGGTGATTAAGGACCTGTACCCAAAAAGCAGAGTATTGCATGGGAATTCTTTACAATTCCCTCTGGAGTGTCAACGACTGTTGCCAAATTTGTAAAATGTACTTTGTGTGTGAAGACCATCTCAAGAGGTACCAACACAAAAAATGTCTGTGGTACAACTTCAATGTTGTACCATTTGAAAGCATACCACTCCAACAGCTTGAAGAGGATATGGAAGGAGAGATATGGAGAAGGACCATCAACATCTCCAGCAGCACCATCTATCCCTGGGGAGAGAGTGCCCAGTGAAGTTGAGAGGCATCGTCCTCAAATTGCCCCTGAGTTAAGGCGTGTTTGCACATATTGCCTTGACTGCAGCACAACACTCACAGCTGGTGAGCAGTCTGTTGATGCCATCATTGAAGCTGCAAGACAATATTTTGTTAACTTTTTTCATTTAGCCCAGATTTCCCACTGTTTTTGTTTTGCTTGTTACACCTTTATGTGTGAGTGAGTGGGTGCATCAGAGACTGTGTGGGCGAGAATGTGTGTGAGTGGTTGTATGGCTGATTGAGTGGCTGTGTGAGTGGAAATATGGGAGAGTAAGTGGTTGTGGGAGTGGCTGTATACATGAGTAAATGGCTGTGTGAGTACCTGTATGGGTAAGTTAGTCCCGGTGTTAGTGGTTGTATGCATGAGTGAGTGGCTGTATGGGTGGGTGTATGAGTGTCTATATGGGTGGGTGTGTAAGTGCCTGTATAGGTAGGTGTGTGGGTGTGTGTACCTGTATGGGTGAGTGAGAGGGTACGTGAAATTCTGTATGGGTGATTGAGTGGGTGTGTGAGTGGCTGTATGGGTGAGTTAGTGGTTACATGCATGGCTGCATGGGTGAGTTAGTGGCTGTGTGAGTGGCCATATGGGAGAGTGAGTGGTTGTAGAAGTGTCTGTATAGGTGACTGACTGCTACTATGAGTAGCTGTATGGGCCAGTGACTGCTAGTGTGAGTGGCTGTATGGGTGAGTGAGAAGGTGTGTGAGTAGCTGTATGAGTGAGTGAGTGCTAGTGTGAGTGGCTGTATGGATGGCTGTGTGAGTAGGCATATTGGTGAGTGAGTGGATTTGTGAGTGGTTATATGGGTGCGTGAGTGGGTATGTGAGTGACTGTATGGGTGACTGGGTGGCTGTGTGGGTAGCTATATGAGTACGTGACGCGGTATGTAAGTGGCTGTATGGGTGAGTGAGTAGCTGTTTGAGTAGGTGTTTGGTTAAGTAAGTTGGTGTATGAGGGGCTGTACTGGAGAGTGTGTGTGTATGAATGGCTGAATGGGGAGAGATGAATTGTGTTAGTGACTGTATTGGTGATTGACTGCATGTGTCAGTGGCTGTATGGATGAGTTAGTGCCTGTGTTAGAGGCTGTATGGGTGAGAAAGTAGTTGTATGAGTAAATGAGTGGGTGTGTGAGTACCTGTATGGGTGAGTTAGTGCTAATATGAGTAGCTGTATGGGTGAGTTAGTGGCTGTGTGATTACCTGTATGGGTGAGAGAGTACTAGTTATAAGTGTCTGTATGGGTTAGTAACTGCTAGTGTGAGTGGGTTTATAGGTGAGTGAGAGGGTCTGTGAGTAGCTGTATGGGTGAGTGATTGCTAGTGTGAATGGCTGTATGGATGAGTGAGTGGCTGTGTGAGTAGGTGTATGGGTGAGTGAGTGGGTATTTGAGTGGTATATGGGTGACTGAGTGGCTGTATGAGTAAGTGACTGGGTGTGTAAATGGCTGTATGAGTTAGTGAGTGGCTGTTTGTTTAAGTAAGTTAGTGTGTGAGTGGCTGTATTAGAGAGTGACTGTGAATGGCTGCATGGTTGTATGGGCAGAGGTGTGAGTAGTTGTATGGATGTGTGAATAGGTATGTGAGTGGTTGCAGGGGTGAGTGAGTGCTAGCTTGAGTGATTGTAAGGATGAGTAAATAGGTGTGTCAGTGGCTGTTTGAGTGACTGAGTGGTGGTGTGGTCTTCTCTGTGTGTGAAATAATAGGTATGTGAGCGGCTGTATGTGTGAGTGACTACTTGTGTGGGAGGCTGTATGGGTAAGTGACTGGTTGTATAAGTGCCTACATGAATGAGTGCCTGAATGATTGAGTGAGTTGTTGTGTGACTGACTGTAAATCTGCTCTATTACACTGAAAGCTTTAATTACAAGATAGGCAAAACAAACTAATAGGAGGTTATGGAAAGAGCAATTTATGTTTCAACACACTCTCTATGGATATCTGTCAGGACTCACGGGAGGTTTCCTCCTTCTAACTGTATGCTGGCTACCATTTTCCCCCTACAAACTTACCAAAAGTCAGATAATCCCTCAAGCTGGAGTGCTTGTTGGCACCGATGGAACTCCAAGATGGCTGCCAACATGCACATACTGCGACAGCACACCACTGTTAGCAGTCTAGTCTTTTAGGCTTCATGACATCAGGTGAAGTGTGCTTCAACATTCCACTGTGCACTTCACTGAAGAAATAATTTGAAGAGCACCTGTTTTCCCAGCGTCGTGGAAGTCAGTTAGGGTAGTTGCGATAAAATCGGGGTTAGCTTCGTCGGAACTACATTCCCTCACTAATCAGGTTAGTGTTAAACTTGTAGCTAATATAAAACATTCTGTGAGAAAAGGTTATTGTGTCAGAGGTAAATTTCTATTTAAAGAGAAAAAAGGAAACAAGTCAGAATATATTTTCCTTCGTTTGAAAACTGGAAATACTTTTTTCAGTAATTGCTTTCCTTAGCTGAGAAGATTAAATAAAAAGCTTTTTGAATCAGCTGTCTTTTTCAGCTGTTCCAGAATCTGTCAGACGCAGGCGTGACCTTTCAACACACAGTGTCTTCTTAGACTGAAACTTGTTCACTCTTCTGAGAATTAATTAAAAGGTGAAGTCAGGGTCAAAGGCCCGGCATGTTTCTTTCTCATGCCATGTGTTAAAGAACTCCAGTAATGTTCTCCTCACGTATGGCAGTGTTTCCAGCAAACATTAAAACCAAAGGCCTGAATAAAAGGAACGCTTCCTTTTAACATTTAACCTAAGTTCTGAAGCATTGTTTAAAAAACTAATTAAAGACAGAAAACCAGTCATTCTACTACAGAAACCCCAGTTCAAGGCCCACTCCAGTCTCTTAACAGTGAGTTAATAGAAAGAAAGAGAAACCCAAATAATACATAAATTAGGAATACAGAAATAAATACTTACCTTATCTTTCTTACATTAAGGAATAGCAGGATCAAGTGCAGATTGTACCTGAGAACGAAAAGGAAAGAGATCTGAGTGAAGACTTCTCATACAACCTAGCAAACAATACATGAGAAGTAGAAGAGAAGTAAGCTTCAGTAAACATTCTGGTAAGATAAGTTATTTATACACCATAGAAAAAACAGTAAGTTAAAAGGCACAATAAATAAAGGTTTTTACATGTTAATGTTGCAGTCCAGTAAGAAGAAGAAGACGTAGCTGAACAGGCAGAATATTGGAGCAGTCTCTTCTCTGTCCCCAACCCCTTTTCCCCCTTAGAACTTACCTGCAATGGAATACTAAAAGACCTAGCAGGGTTGGTTCTGAGAAGGGTATTGGGACCTAGCGTCATTCTGCTCCTGTGTGGTTCAGACAGCAAAAGGGATTTAGACCCTGACAGAGTGAAGTGCCCACGTTGGTACAAGCACCTGAGCAGAATGGCAGAAGGACTTGATTTAAAAAATTTGGGCGAGATTTTGAGTAATATACAAAGGGACTTGGAGGCAGTCAGAGAGGAAAATAAAATACTAAGACAGGAGATAATAACCTTTAAAACGGGAACACCAGCTTTGGGATCTAGGCCAAGCACCGCATCCTTTGAAACCCAGAGTCCTAACATCAGCACTTCATCCTTTGCCCCCACACAAGTAATCCACTCATTATCCCCAGTAATTCCTCTTGCCCCTCCAGAGCGATTTAATGGAGACCCGCAGAAAGCGCAAATTTTTTTGACCCAATGCTCTCTGCATTTTATGTGCCGTCCAACGATCTTCCCCGATGCTCAATCCCGAGTGGCGTTTATCTTGTCCTACCTTAGTGGGGACGCCGCCTCATGGTCCATGCCACTAGTAACCAAGGATGACCCAATTTTGTACAGTTTAGATGACTTCAAGAAGGAATTTCTCAGAATTTTTGATAGAAGAACAGCATCTCAAGCTTCAGACAACGAACTGTTGGAATTAAAGCAAGGAAACCGAGAACTCGTGTCTTACCTAGCCCAATTTAATAAACTAGTGGTCGAGACCAACTGGCCCGAGGATAAAAGAGCAGCAGTATTCTATAGAGGATTGCGAGAGGAATTGAAGGACGCTCTATCTCAAATCCCTAATCGACCCACCGACATCTCTGCCTTAGTGGATTTAACCTTAGAGATCGATTATCGGCAAAGTGAGCGGAAAGGAGAACGGCGGAAGGAGCTTAGACCAAGTGTTCCTCGTTTTGACCGTGTCAAAACAGAATCCACACGGACAGTAGAGAGTTCTTCGGGAATTGAACCCATGCAAATCGGTGTAGTCAGAGGTCCACTCTCTAAAGAAGAAAAAGAAAAGAGAAGGCTGAACAAACTGTGCCTATATTGTGGAAGAAGTGGACATTTTGTCAAGAATTGCTTAAAAAGACCAAAGTTGCCTGCTAAGGAGAAGGAAAACTAGAGGCACCACAGGTAAGGGGAGTTGGACCTGTGGATGCGAATGGAAAAACGACTCCAACAAATCACCAATTGGCAAACACACTACAAGTCTCCTCTCCCCATTTGGTTATGACTGTGACCTTAAGGTTTAGAGATGTGGTTTTGACAGGAATCATCGTCATGGTAGATTCTGGGGCAACAGGTAATTTCTCCGACCACAAATTCGCTAGCCTGATCGGTTTACAAGCTATCAAGAAGGAGAAAAGTGAGAAGGTCAGAGCGGTGGATGGTACGGATTTAACTTCAGGGCCCATAACCAGTCATACTGAATTGGTACACATGACTACTGTCGAAGGACACCAAGAGACCTTGCAATTTAATTTAATAGACGCCCCCCAATTTCAACTGATTCTAGGTCTACCATGGCTAACGGAACACAACCCGTTAATTGATTGGGGAGCCCGAACTATTCAATTAAATTCAGACTACTGCACCAAAAATTGTTTCGACGACCAGACACATTCTTCTGTAATCTGCGCTGCCACCCAATTGTGTGAAGGTGGAGGTTCGGTATGTGCGATCCAAACTACCATGATACCAGATGAATACCAAGACTTTGCAGACGTCTTTGATGAGAAAAAGGCAGAGACGTTACCCCCCCACAGGCCCTATGACTGCAAAATTGATCTAGAACCAGGGGCTAATCTACCATGCAGCAGAGTTTACGCATTAACGGAGAAGGAAAACATCCATTTGAAGGAATACCTAGCTAAGAATCTGGAGAACGGATTTATCCGACCGTCGCAGTCCCCTGTCTCTTCCCCACTTTTTTTCGTGCCGAAAAAAGGGGAGATCTCAGGACTTGTATTGACTTTAGAGCGATTAACAGGATAACTGTGAAGAATCGTTATCCATTGCCTCTCATTTCAGTACTAATTGATCAAGTGAAGGAAGCAAAGATATACACTCGCCTAGACCTACGAGGAGCGTACCACTTGATTAGACTCCGGGAAGGCGACGAGTGGAAGACTGCGTTCAGGACCAAATTTGGCCTTTATGAGTATCTTGTGATGCCATATGGTCTCTGTAACGCACCAGCGGCCTTCCAGTACTTTATCAATGATGTTTTAAGTGAATTCATTGACCGATGCGCTATAGTATACATAGATGACATCCTGATTTATTCCAACACGGTTGAAGAACATCACAACCAGGTCAGAGCAGTTTTACAACGTCTACGAGAGAACTCTCTATACGTTAAATTGGAGAAATGCCTCTTCAACACAGATACAGTAGAATTCCTAGGTTTTGTGTTATCACCTGCAGGAGTTCGAATGGATGAGCAAAAAGTGAAGGCGATAACAGACTGGAAATCTCCTACCAGTATCAAAGAGGTTCAAAGCTTTATCGGATTCTCTAATTTTTACAGACGATTCATTAATGGATTCTCCAATAAGATACTTCCGCTGACTCGTCTTCTGAAGAAAGGAGTTCCGTTCCAATGGTCAGAAGAAGCAGAAGAAGCTTTTCAGTTGATGAAGGACAGTTTCACCACAGCACCGGTGCTGCTTCATGCAGATCCCTCTGAGCCTTTTTATTTGGAGACAGACGCATCGGACCTAGCCATCGGGGGAATACTTTCTCAGAGGCACAAGGACACGGGACAGTTACACCCGGTGGCATATCGGTCCCGCAAACTCAACCCTGCGGAATGCAACTATACGATTACAGAAAAAGAACTCTTGGCAATCAAAGATGCCTTCAAAGATTGGAGGCATTACTTAATGGGGGCAAAACACACTGTAACGGTGTTTACGGACCACCGCAACCTAAAATTTTTGCGATCTGCTCGAACTCTCACACCACGTCAGCTGCGTTGGTCTCTTTACTTCGCGGACTTTGATTTTGTTATCACTTTTCGTCCCGGATCCAAGAATGGAAAGGCTGATGTCCTCTCTAGACTCGACACAGAAAATCAAACTTCAGTCATTGAAAACCAGCAAATCATACCTGATGGAAAATTCATTGGAACTATCTCCTTAGAACCTTTTGAACATCACGTTCGAAATTTGATGACCGACCTTGAAATGGAGAACTGGGCCACAGAAGATCCACAACGTTTCATTCGCAATGGCCTCCCCTATTTAGGTACCACCCTGTATTTACCCACCAAGGAGCTTCAGCTGAAGGCAATGCAGGAATGTCACGACAACCCTCTGGCTGGCCACAAAGGTGTTGTGAAAACCGAAGAATTACTCAAACGTCGTTTCTGGTGGCCATACATGTGCCGAGACGTCCGTCAATATGTGTTAGGCTGTGAAATTTGTGCACGGGGAAAATCGGACAGACAAGCTCCTAAAGGTCTCCTACAACCCATGCCAACCCCCCATATCCTTGGCACACAGTCTCCTTAGATTTGATTGTTGATCTACCTTCTTCCCATGGGTATGATACCATTCTTGTAGTTGTCGACACTTTTAGTAAGATGGCACATTATATACCCTTCAAAGGTACACCCACTGCTAAACAATTGTCCCAACTTTTCAATCAACATGTTATTCGCCTTCATGGGATTCCTAGGGTCCTCGTTTCAGACAGGGGCTCTCAGTTCCTATCACGATTTTGGAAGGCTTACATCAAAGGCCTTAATATTGACCATCGTTATTCCACCAGTTTTCACCCAGAAACTGATGGTCAGACTGAACGCATTAACCAAGACCTAGAACAACACCTCAGACTTTATTTGTTAGATGAGGAGGGTGACTGGCCTGACCACTTATGGACTGCGGAGTATGCTCACAATAATGCTCTAAATGTATCCACTGGCCACTCCCCTTTCTTTATAAACTCAGGCAGACATCCCAATTCTCATGCTAATTTTGATGATATTAATGTTCCTGCTGTTCAAGATATTGCCCGACAGTTAACTAAAATTCATCACTCAGTAACCCAGAATTTGTCGATCGCGAAGGATCGTTACAAACACTTCGCTGACCGAAAACGTAAAAAAGAACCTGAGCTTCATGTAGGAGACTTAGTCTGGTTGAGTACAAAAAATCTCAGACTCAAAGGTCCCCGTAAATTTCAGCCTCGTTTTATGGGTCCTTATCCAATTGAGAAGGTCATAAATCCAGTCACTTATCAACTATCTCTTCCTGGTTCTACCAAAATTCATCCAGTATTTCATGTTTCTCTCCTTAAACCAATTCAACCGGGGTTGCGTAGGGTTTCCCCTCCTGATCCTCTGATGGTTAATGGTGAGGCGGAGTACGAAGTTAAACGAATTTTGGATTCAAAACTCATCCGCAATGAAATTTTCTACCTCATTGATTGGCAAGGTTATGGACCTGATGAACGTTCCTGGGAAAAGAGTACTAATGTCCATGCCCCCGTTTAATTAGAGCCTTTCATGCCAAATTCCCTGCCAAACCACGACCGGAGGAAACCCCGTTGGGAGGGGGTACTGTCAGGACTCACGGGAGGTTTCCTCCTTCTAACTGTATGCTGGCTACCATTTTCCCCCTACAAACTTACCAAAAGTCAGATAATCCCTCAAGCTGGAGTGCTTGTTGGCACCGATGGAACTCCAAGATGGCTGCCAACATGCACATACTGCGACAGCACACCACTGTTAGCAGTCTAGTCTTTTAGGCTTCATGACATCAGGTGAAGTGTGCTTCAACATTCCACTGTGCACTTCACTGAAGAAATAATTTGAAGAGCACCTGTTTTCCCAGCGTCGTGGAAGTCAGTTAGGGTAGTTGCGATAAAATCGGGGTTAGCTTCGTCGGAACTACATTCCCTCACTAATCAGGTTAGTGTTAAACTTGTAGCTAATATAAAACATTCTGTGAGAAAAGGTTATTGTGTCAGAGGTAAATTTCTATTTAAAGAGAAAAAAAGGAAACAAGTCAGAATATATTTTCCTTCGTTTGAAAACTGGAAATACTTTTTTCAGTAATTGCTTTCCTTAGCTGAGAAGATTAAATAAAAAGCTTTTTGAATCAGCTGTCTTTTTCAGCTGTTCCAGAATCTGTCAGACGCAGGCGTGACCTTTCAACACACAGTGTCTTCTTAGACTGAAACTTGTTCACTCTTCTGAGAATTAATTAAAAGGTGAAGTCAGGGTCAAAGGCCCGGCATGTTTCTTTCTCATGCCATGTGTTAAAGAACTCCAGTAATGTTCTCCTCACGTATGGCAGTGTTTCCAGCAAACATTAAAACCAAAGGCCTGAATAAAAGGAACGCTTCCTTTTAACATTTAACCTAAGTTCTGAAGCATTGTTTAAAAAACTAATTAAAGACAGAAAACCAGTCATTCTACTACAGAAACCCCAGTTCAAGGCCCACTCCAGTCTCTTAACAGTGAGTTAATAGAAAGAAAGAGAAACCCAAATAATACATAAATTAGGAATACAGAAATAAATACTTACCTTATCTTTCTTACATTAAGGAATAGCAGGATCAAGTGCAGATTGTACCTGAGAACGAAAAGGAAAGAGATCTGAGTGAAGACTTCTCATACAACCTAGCAAACAATACATGAGAAGTAGAAGAGAAGTAAGCTTCAGTAAACATTCTGGTAAGATAAGTTATTTATACACCATAGAAAAAACAGTAAGTTAAAAGGCACAATAAATAAAGGTTTTTACATGTTAATGTTGCAGTCCAGTAAGAAGAAGAAGACGTAGCTGAACAGGCAGAATATTGGAGCAGTCTCTTCTCTGTCCCCAACCCCTTTTCCCCCTTAGAACTTACCTGCAATGGAATACTAAAAGACCTAGCAGGGTTGGTTCTGAGAAGGGTATTGGGACCTAGCGTCATTCTGCTCCTGTGTGGTTCAGACAGCAAAAGGGATTTAGACCCTGACAATATCTCTAACTAATATGTCTCTGGTAGAAATAGTGTTTTGAGACATCTAAAGACGTTTAACTTCAGCCGCTATGAAAAAAGAAAAAGAACATAAAGATATGTTAGTATTTGATCTTGAAAATTACACCATCATAACAATATAGATTACTTATACTGTAACACTGTATTACAATGTTTTAAAAATATCATTTTCCCTTCTTTACTGTTCTCAGTTTTTATACTTCTTCACCATAAACAGTGGTCTGTATGAAGCATCATCCTCAAACAATGGGGAAAAACAATCATTGGATTGTAAAAAAACTATAGCTGCACAGTACATCACTATACATAAGTACACTATGCATTGCACTCACTACAATTCATTCATCAATTGCTTTTTCTGAAGTTACTACAGTAATGTAGAAAACATATGTTAAAAATATTTCTTAACTTATTATATCTGGTGCAATATTACAAATAAATATAAAACACTCTTCAATTTTGGAATTCCTTTTGAAAATATCACCCCTGGTACACCAAATGATGTTTAAAATGCTGATGATCCATGTAGACAAGATCCCATAGTATAGTTTTTCCCAACAAGTAGTACGTAGAACTTTGGTTGATGAAACAAAAGGGGTTACTTTTTAGTTACAAAGGCAGTTTTTGCTTTTAACTATAGGCTGGTGTAATTGGAATGTCCATTCAGTCTTAGACTTTAATTAGAGAGTGTAAAATGTCACTGTTAGTTAGTTTGGTATTAACTCCTTTGTGGAAGATAAAAGGGCTGTTGAATTTTGGAGAACTTTGTAAAGACATCACCCCTGATAGGCCAAATGATGTCTCAAATACTGATGTACCATGTAGAAGAAACACCGTACACCACTTTTTATCCACAATTCCTCTTTAGAACTCCAGTTGAAGAAAGGAAAGATATGTGTTTGGTAGTTTGAAAGGAAGTTTTGGTTTGAATTTTAGGTTGATGTCATTACATTTCATCCATCCAGTCTCACTCTTTAAAAAGACAGTGTAGTGTTCAGAGGTTGTATTAATTCCTTTGTGAAAGAAGATAACTGAAGTAGTAAAAGTTCTTCCTGAAATTGATATTTGTCCAGCTTTGAAGTTTGTAATTTGAGTTTCCAATTTGGAACCATCTGCTCTGCATCATTGTAGCATTACTATAATGTATTTTGCAGTTCTTGTTAGGATTAACATAGATATAGCATCTGGTCTGAAGTTTGGGCAGGTCATATTTTGCTTAGCATTTTTCAACAATTTGTCAAAAGGCACAATTTTGGAATCTGGTAAGGTTAAATAGAGAAAATGCTCAGAATTTATTTGAGTGGTAGATGAATAATCACAATCTTCACAGTCATGGTTTAGTGTGTAACTCAGTCCGAATAATTCATCAATATTTACATCTTCTTTTTCTAAAACTCCAAACATAACCATAATAAATTCTTGGGCATCTTGTTGACTCTTGAGAGTAAACATTACTGATCCACTACATATATCTACAAGATCTCATATACCTGAAGCAGAATGTATCACAGTTCTGTCAGTCAGTAAACGCTCGAGCAAGTGATACAGTGCATAACACAATCTCTTATCTTTTTTTTGTTTAATTTGGTTGACTACATGTGGTAAATGGAACAGTACATTGAGAACAGCATCTGCATAGCAATTGACACTTGAACTGTTTTCCAACTGGTAACCTACAATGTCTCCGTCATTTTCTAGTTTTCTCTTCTTTACAGCTTCTAGATTGTCATTGTGTCCTTTATTTTCATGAGCATCCGTACACTCTTTTGCAATCTTCTGCTTTGGAAAGATAATCCAGTTTCATAGACAGGGTATTGGCCTAAACGAGGAGCGTATAGACTTCTTAACTTATTGTACTCTCTTGCACAGCTTGCATCAGCACTAACTTTCTTTTCATCAAAATCAATCAATAACAAACCGGTCAATGTTCTAATTCATGACAATGCTACATATGACGAACGTTCTTTGAATACAGTACTTCCAATATTAACAAAAGCTGCATCTACACTTAAACCTTGTGATTTATGGATAGTTAAAGCATACACTAGAGAGAGTGGGAACTGTTGGAGCTGCACATATAAGCATATAAGTCTTTCACTATCAAAAAACATACAGTACATCTGCCAATTTGTTTCACACCTCCAATCTGATCAAATTTTACGACCAAGTATTCAACCTCATCTCTATTTCAGAATTTTTTTAAATCAATAACTTTACCCATTGCACCCTTTACTAACCCTTCCTCAACATTTAAATTATGATGCAAAATTATTCGACAGTTTTTGCTCATGCGTAAACACTTCTCTAGTCCTGCAGTTTTTGATACAGACTTCTCCAAAGAATCCAATTTTGCTTGTAGTTTTTCTGTGAGTAGTATTGTGACTCCCTGATCTTCCATTTTATAAATAGCTGTAATTTCCAAAATATCTTCTTTCTTCAGTTGTAGTAATTTTTCATTGAAGTTGGAACGCTATTGAAGTGTTGGCATTAAACAAACCATAGTTTTCTGGTCTTTAATGAAATTGTACATTAGTTGTGCTGCTGTAATATTAGATGGGAATAGGTTCTTGATAAGGGGAGTTTACAAAGCACGTTTCCCCTCTATTGTCAGAACTCCCACTCTAATGTCCTTCAGCATGTCTCCATAATCCACTTCAGATGCTTGGCGCATATTTATCACTAATTCTTTGTATTTAAAGTTTAACCAAATATTCATGTTGCCAATACTTCCCAGAGAATTTCTTGTTTCATTATGCAGAAGTGTTTCGAAAACAGGTTCTTCTTTTACAGGGGTAAGTTGCAGTAGGCCACCAAACACAATTAAATGCTTTCCTCCAAAGGGCACATCATAGTTTGTTCTTTAAATCTGCTGCATTCTTAAGTGTATGAAGGCAAGCATTATGTCCAATACCATGCTCACTTCATCAATGATGAGAAGCAATACTCTTGATACCTCATGACAAGCGTCACCAGATAATTTCTGGTATTTCAGTTTATTCTCTTGTTCAACAGGTAGCAATATTAGTCAATGCAGAGTAATTCCTTTAATGTTATGTGCAGCTAATCATTTTGGTGCAGTAACTACACATGACACATTCGAATCTGTAGTCTTCTGTAGTTAACTGGTGAGAATTTTAATTAAGAAGCTTTTTCCAGTGCCAGCTTGACCAATTAGGTATAGTAGAATTTTTTTAAATGAAGAACATTCACATTGTTTCTTCTCATGGAGAAATCCATGCTCTATTTTTTCTTTAACTTCATTGTAAATTTCTCTCTGTTCATTGTTCAGTTGTTCCACTAACTGTTTGAGAACCACAGTTTCCTCTTGCTTGCTGAATTGCATTCTCCACCTCATTCAGAGCTATAGCTGCTTCATTTTGAATTATTGGTTCTCCATGCGAATCCTGACTTGCTGGTGCAGAACTTTTGCTGCTTTGTGAACTGTGCCTGGCAATCTCAGCACCGATGGTTTCTTTCTGTTCAATTTCATCTTTCAGCATTTTAAAGTAGGTTGGAAAGACTGAATACCCAATACTCTCTTTCACATAATTGAATGCGTCTTCATAACAGTCATGATGTCCAAGTAAATCTGATTCAGCACGCCATGGCTTGAACAACTGCAAAAGTGCCAAGTAAAAAAACTCTCTTTTCTCCAGTTTCTGTGGTTAATTGGATTTCCTTTGTTGTGTCTCACCAAACAACCGTCACATCTAAGTACTGCATATCTTCCTTTTTCTAGGTTTACAGTTACATTACTTCTATATGTTTAGTGCTGAAATACTTCATAGAGATGCATGTTTTGAAGATGGGGACTCCTTCTTGGGTAGTATATACCCAACATGTTAGTTTTCAGAATATTTGTACTAGCGGGATAACCTTCAGCAAGGTATTGTATTTCTGGGAAAGACTTTAATACACTCTTTCAACTATTTGCAAGACTTAGGCTTACCCACACAATCCCTCTTGACTTGGAGAAAAACTAGCCAAGCTCAACCTGTCTGAGTATTCATAGGATCCTATTTCTCTGTGGTAAAACATTTTCAAACTGAAACTGTACAATTTCTTCATAAGACTCTTTTCTGCAGAAATCTCCTACCACATCTTTTTCATCTCTGTCTTCTCAGATTTTGTTATATATGAAGTCACATAGCGAGCAACAGCAATGGAGTTTTCTGCAGCAAACTGTAGATCCATATTTGCATTCCACATCTTCAGAATCATAGGGTCGTAGTCAATGATATACTCCGAAACCTCTGTTCTTCTGAGGTTGTATGCATTTTTTGGTGATTTCCATGTTATTGTATGTCTTACTGCAGACCAGAAGCTGTTCACTCTTCCTTCTGAGATGACAGGTCGTGGGAATCCAAAACGACATCTTGTGTAAAATGTAACTTTGGATCTATACTTTCGACAACAGTATTTCCCACGCCTATGATTTCGAAATTGTAGAACTTGTTGTCTCAAGCCTTTATCAGCAGTGTCTTTTGGGATGGTGCATGTCACATACTGTTGAATAAAAGAAAAGACAGACTCATCGGCGTCTGTACCAAATTTAGGGCACTCTTTAACCCACAACAGTATATGAATAAGTGGAGCACCTCTAACTTGGGTCTCTTTGCTCCAAAAGAAATCAGTTACTTCACCAAGAGGTGGATTAGTTTTATTGCAGATGAAAGCCTTCATTGCTTGAAACCTGTGGTTAAAATATCTGCAAACGTTTGCAGGGTCCAATGAGCAAAGTTCTCCTGGTTTCTTCAGAAAGATCTCTTTTATGCTTGAGTTTGCTTCTCGCAAGAATTCAAGCAGGTCATCCCATGCATACTCAGTGTTAGAAACCAATTAGGTGCTCCTAGGTTTCTCAAAATATATTTCAGCTCACCATGATGATGATGCCAATACTTGTTGGTACCAAGTTGACACCGCATCAAATTAGTCAAGTTCTATTCCAGGTTTGCACTTCGTCAACTAATTGCCTTGCTGTGTGATTTTGCAGATTCACTCCTGTTTTGACAATGTGATTTACTGCATAAGATAGTCCTGACAAGTCATTTGCCAATAGTAGATGAAATATATAGGGAATATACTGATGAAATCTAGGATTTTCTGACTATAGTCTAGGTGATCTGTACTCGGCTGCTGGTATTTGTACAGGCTGGTCATCATACCTACCACCTACTCCGGTAGGAAACAGGTATGGAAAATACTGAGCTTCTAAACTTTTCTCCCATACATTCAAGGGAGTTCCTTTTGCTTCTTTCATTTGAAATATATCAATAATCTCTTTATAATACAGGTGATGAATACTGTAGTGTTCATAAATTTGTTCTGATCGGGATCAATCCACCTTTTCAATCTGACCTCTCGATGGTCGTGCGTATTCCTTCATATGTGTAACATCTTGAAGAACATCTAACTTTCTTTTATAGAAAATGTTATTTTGTGCCAGATATAATGTTGCTTTTATACTTTAACAACATCTACTAACTCTTGCCACATCTTTTTGCTCTTGGTAGGGACATCATTGACTAGACTTACAAGTGCTTCTTCCAAATCTCTCTGCACCTCTACAGTTTTAATATTCTGCTTGAAATCTAATAGCAAGTACACAACTCTGCATTTAAGTCTTTTCTGGAGCTCAGTTGGAGGTAACTTACCTGTCATTGGCTCCATAGGGACTATAGCTTGGAATGGATGTGTACATTGCATTAGAATTGATTCATAATCATTTAAATCTTGAAGTTCTTGTGGAATTGGTACTAATTCTAACTTGTTGTGGACTGCTCTAGCTGGCATTTTATTATCCTCTAACTTATCGTAACAGTACTTACATATAATTTGTCGTGTGGAACAATCAAAGCATTCCTCTACAAATAAATAAGCTGCATATTCTTGTCACTTATCTCAGTTCTCTTCTTCAGTTTTTGAAGACACAACAGCATAAAAAGTTTGGCTTTTGTAGTGAGTGCCTCAACAACATATACAAACAGAGTTCGGTTTCTCCAAACAAACTGTATTAAACTTTGTAATCTCTCCTCAAAAGTTATCAACAGTAATATCTATGTCCCGTTCCTCTACACCATGTCCTCATTTTCCATACACTCCTCTGAAGGACCAAAGAAACGAAACTGGACATCATCACAAACCTTTTCTACCTCTGTCACTGTACCATGCAAAAAACCTCTATTCATTTGTCCCAAACATAGCGCAGGAGTTTTTACATGGTAATTTGCGAGTGGTGTACAGCTAACATTCTGAAATGATGAAAGGTGTTTTGGCACACTTTCTTTGATAGACATGCTAGTGACTGTCCCTGTAAATTAGTATGCTTTCTTACTTTGCATGGATCTAATCCTTGCAACGTAGCTATTTTCTGCTTCAGACTTCTGGAAGGAAAAATACGTAGGAAATTTCTCAATATATCAATTGATTTCTGTTGAACACTGCAAATACAGCTGTAGTTTCATTTATATACAGGGGCCTGTCTATGCATTCCCTGTACCTCTTCCGCAATCACTTCCTCTGCAGTTCTAGGTACCATCACCTAATTAGGAATACAAGTACAATCCTTCATTTCATAAGATCGTCCAGATTCCTCAACTGCATGCACTAATATGTTCTCTTGGAAGTAGCTTTTTCATTAAAGAAAGGCTCAGTCCTAGAAGTATGTCTCTATTCACCCCTGAAAACTTTGCAAAAGTTACTTCTATTGACAAGTCTTTTCTTTGGTTTCTTTTCCTCATTCTCAACACTATTTTATCCAGGGTCCTCATTCTATTTAGAATCAAAATAAATAGCTTCTTCTTGAGAGCAAAGCCCTTATCGACTATCCCCTCACCACGTTCCTTTGTCTGATTGCTTCAGTTCTTCTTTTATAGTTCTTCATAATTTTTATTAGATTCTGAAATACTCTACTATGGAACATTCTAATTTTGATTTCCTTAAACTGCTTCTGCCTCGGTTAAACTGTCTCCTTTTTTCTGTTTGATTTTTTTACTCTTCATATCATGTACTTTTTCTCCTTTCTTAGTTGCTCTCAAACTTTGTTTTTTATTTAATTGATTTAGCTGTCTTTCCAGATGGCCACAAACTATTTTAAGACATGTCTTTGTTCTCTTACCAGCAGGTCTTTTCTCTCTCACCACCTTCTCTGCATATTGCCCCTTTTGTTCCTCAGTTGTGAGGAGATAGTATCTTTGCTTCTATTTCTTTATTGTGTTATTTTTTGATGGCATTGTAAGTGTCTGTAGTCAAGTAGAAATTGATGTCTGAGAATGGGGATAAATAAGTACATTTAGCTTTTCATTATGTAGTATCTGATTACATCATTTAAATATATAACTACCAACATAAAACAGTTGTGCAATTATATTATAGCTAACATTTCCCTCTGTAGTAGCAGTCCTGACCTAAAAATGTACAGGTACCCTCTACACTAGTTGGTCGGTAAGAAAGATGCTCTGTGTTTTAGAACCATGTATGCCACTTGCATTATGGAAGATTTGCTCTACGTAGTGCTTGGCATTGGGGTCTGCAAGTGCATGAGTAAGTTTCTAAAACTCAAAAGGACATATCTCAATCTTTTAAGCACAAAGCACTGTGCTTTATGGCATACCTACAGCATATCTCAGAGGAGAGTTAAGTGTACTAAAACGTGGATATAAACTTGCCATATAGATTTTACATGCTAAGTGAAGCTTGCAGTGAGAGCGCACAGACAGGTTCTGCGCTAGTAGGCATCACCCATGTTTGAAGGACTATTTCTCTGGATGGATGATGAGGTTATGTCAGTACCTGCCTACATATTTGAGTGAGTGTAGGAGTACACCTGAAGCTTAAGTAAATGTGCCGGTATGTGGCTGTCTATTTTAGTGCCTCTATGGCTCTCTAAATGTGTATGTAAGTGGCTGAATGAATATCTCAGTGCCTGTGTTAGGGAATAAAAGGCCTGGCCTGGCTTTCATCCTTTCTCAAGGATCGGTCACAGAGAGTTCAGCTGGCTGACCTGGTATCTGACCTAGGCACACTCTCATGTGGGGTACCTCAGGGCTCGGCTTTGTCACCCCTCCTTTTTAATGTGTACCTTCAGCCCTTGATATCAGCACTAAACATGATGGAGTGTAGGATTTTTAATTACGCCGACGATACCCAAATCATTATCCAGATTAACAACTCACCGATGGCCCATCTGAGGATGCAAAACATTTTAAAATTCACGGTTAATTGGATGACGGCCAACTCACTTAAAATTAACCCAGTCAAGACTGAGGTACTGGCCGTCACCACAGCATCCAATCCTTGGAATGATCTTTTTGGCCACATGAACTTGGCCCTTTTCCGGAACCGGCCGGTGCCGTGAAAAGTTTGGGCATCAAAATTGATGCCAAGCTTTCTATGTCACAACAGGTGTCAGCAGTGGTAGGAATCTGTGTTGGCCTGCTAAGGCAGCTGCGGAAACTGGCCCCACTTCTTACCTTTGCTACACTCAGACGGGCAGTCTCTGCTATGATACTGTCGCGCCTGGACTATGGCAATTCTCTGTATATTGGTCTGCCGCAACAACTGTTGACTAGACTTCAGGTTGTTTTGAATGATGCGGCTAGATTAATTTTTAGAAAGCCAAGGCGAGTCCATGCCACTACTCTACTACACGAGCTACATTGGCTCCCGGTCAGGCAGAGAATAAAGTTCAAAGGTCTCTGCATTGCCCACAAGGCCATGTATGGCCAAGCCCCTAGTTATATTAAAGACCGTCTCGCTAACTATGTTCCTGGCAGGGTGCTTCGGTCTGCTGAGGCCTGCCTAATGGTCTGTCCTCGTTTTAATTTGACCTCAGTTGGAGGAAGAGCCTTTTCAGCATCAATACCTCGGCTGTGGAATAGTCTCCCGGTAAACTTACGCAAGGAACTGTACCTACTCCCTTTTAGAAAGAAGCTGAAGACAGTACTTTTCTTAGAAGCCGGGGGCATCATCTAACCCCTGCTTTCACCACTCACTAGGTTATATGTCCCTCTGGTAGCGCTTAGAGACCTGCTGGTGATAACGCGCTTGATAAATGCACATTACAATTACAATTACAATGTAGGTGTGATTATAACTACGTTTGAGACTGCTGCATATGAAAGTAGTTTCTGAGTAAGTGACTGAATGAATAAGTGCTTCTGTAGATGTCTGACTAGGTGAGAGACGACTCTATGCTTTTCTGCACATGTATTTCAGGTGCTTTAGGGGTGGAATACTCTATGTATTACTTGGTTGGCATAGGGGCCTGCAAGTGCAAAAGTAACTTATTCAACTCGAAAGGACATCTCTCATCTTTTAAACACAAAGCACCATGCTTTATAGCATACATACAGCGTATCTCAAATGTGACTTGTGTGTACTAGACCATGGGTTTAAGACTGTGAAATATATTTTCCGTGCCAAATCAAGCTGGCGGTGAGATGCACAGACATCGTTTGCACTAGTAGGCCTCACCCATGTTTGAAGGACTAATTCTCTGGATGGATGACGAGGTTGTGTCAGTATTTGCCTACATATCTGAGTGAGTGTAGGAGTACACCTGTAGCACCACCATGAGATATTTAAGTAAATGTGCCGGTATGTGACTGTCTGTTTCAGTACCTATATGGCTCTCTAAATGTGTATGTAAGTGGCTGAAAGAATACGTCAGTGCCTCTGTTAGGGATTAGAGGGGTATATAGGTGTGTCTGGAACTACCTTTGAAGCTGCTGCATACATGAGTAGTTCCTGAGTAAGTGAGTAAATGTATAAGTGCTTCTGTAGGTGTTTGACTGGGTGAGAGTCTATGCTTTTCTGCACATGTATCACAGTTGATTTAGGGGTGGCATACTCTATGTAGTACTTGGCAAAGGGGCCTGCAAGTGCCCAAGTAACTTATTGAACTCAAAAGGACATCTCTCATCTTTTAAACTGAAAGCACCATGCATTATAGCATATCTACAGCGTATCTCAGATGTGACTTGTGTGTATTAAAACATGGGCTGGAGGCTTGTGAAACAGCTCTTACATGCCAAATCAAGCTGGCAGGGAGAGTGCACAGACAGGGTCTGCACTAGCAGGCATCACCCATGTTTGAAGGACTATTTCTCTGGATTGATGGAGAGGTTGTGTCAGTACTTGCCTACATATCTGAGTGAGTGTAGGAGTTCACCTGTAGCAGTGCCATTAGATGTTTAAATAAATGTGCTGGTATGTGACTGTATGTTTCAGTACTTCTATGGCTCTCTAAATGTGTATGTAAGTGGCTGAACAAATACCGCTGTGCCTGTGTTAGGGAATAGAGGGGTATGTAGGTGTGACTACAACTACCTTTGAGACTGCTGTATAGAAAAGTAGTTTCTGAGTAAGTCACAGAATGTATTAGGGCTTCTGTGGGTGTCTGACTGGGTGAGAGAGAGACTCTATGCTTTTCTGCACATATATGTCAGTTGCTTTAGGGGTGGCATACTCTATGTAGTACTTGACATAGAGGCCTCCAAGTGCACAAGTAATTTATTGAACTCAAAAGGACATCTCTCATCTTTTAAGCACAAACCACCACGGTTTATAGCATACCTACAGCAAATCTCAGAGGTGACTTGCTTGCACTAAAACATGGGTTGGAAGCTTGTAAAAAAGCTTTTACATGCCATGTTTACATGGCAGTGAGAGTGCCCAGACACGGTTAGAAGTAATAGGCCTGATTCATATTGAAACACTGCATGTTCAACTATGCATACTATACATCAGACTCAGTATGAGTTGAAAGAGCATGTCTTAACCAGCTAAGCACGTGCAAACCTGCACTATAATTTACCAACATCTACCCTAAAGCTTACCTAATACATAGCTGGAAGGTTTCACAGGTTCATGCGTCATCTACACCTACAGTCCATGATTTTCCCTTTCAATTCTGAATCTTGTACTCCTCTTTTAAAATGCAATAAACAGGACTTTCAAATCCCAGAATTCAAAGAAAAACATTGTTTGTGAGCAGCACATCATATATAGACATGTAAAACTTTCCACATCTTCTAACACATTGTTAAGTATAAGTTTAACCCTTAACATGCAGTTTTTTTCTAGCAATTAGAGCATGCCGTAAAACTATATATGTATAATATACAATTCCAAGGCAACACATTGTGGAGCAACTTCTCACACACCTAGTCTGCTTCTCCCACAAACTGTTACATACTCACACTCTCATAAAGTGTCTTATTCACCTTTTAATAAATATATAAAACCACTCACACTACCACTCATAGATCATCTCATGTAGTTTGAATATTTTTTCAAAAATATTTCATACTGTCTTTTAACATTCTCACATACACATATACCTTTTTAATAATTTTTTCCTCCAAATTTAATGTAATTCACATACCTGAAAATTGAGTTTGTTGATCAAATATTTCTTTTTGCTCTTATCAGATAGATTCAATTCTCTCCGGAAATGTGCAAATTAAGCATATGTATGCCACACCACTCTCATACAAAGGAACCATTAATGGCAACCTTTTCAACTTTGCACTCTCTGATAGTGTGGAATGCAGCAAATGAAAACACGCCTTTCATATTTTATTTTTGCAAGTCCACTTCTCAATGGTTAGTATCTGTTATCCCTTTCATGCACTTAAAGAAGCCCAATATGGAAGGGTATCTGTGCATATTCGTGACTTATCAGCACGATGAATTCGCAAAAAAATAGGAGTCTAAAAACATATTTAGCTTGGTAGTTTTATGACTTTAAGAGTATTGCACACTTTATTAGCAAGCCCTCACTAGGAAATCTAACCCTTGTTACACAACAATGACTCTAAAGACCTGTAATTCCTTAAAGCAGACAACTCTCTCTTTAACACCCTTCCCCCAATACACTCTTAGCACAGTTTCCATAGCAACCCACTAGAACCAGTAGGTCACAAGTTCGCAGCACATTCTAGAAGGAGCATACTAGTTACAAAATGAGCTGCAGCAGGTGTGGGTACTGTACACACCTGCTGCATATTCAACTCTGCATTATACTTTTTTATTTTTACAGCAGCCAATCATAGATCTTAAACTTTGAAGACACTACCTAATTTTAATCTCCTCCATATTCACAGCATCCAATCAAATATGGTTTTTTTAAAACCAAGTGCACGTCTCAATTTTAACTGCCTTTCATTTTGAAAACTACCTCATTCAGCTCCAGCCTTTTACTGTCTACTCTTCAAAATGGTTAAAGTGTGGATTGTGGGCCACAGCTATGTCTTTTGGGCTAGAGAGGCTGCTATAAAGAGTGGTATTGACAGAGACTTGGGTTTGCCTAATGTGACCATTCCTTGGATTGGCCTGAGAGGGTTGAAGTGGCATCACTTGTTGCCTTTGGTTAAAAGCATTGTGGATTCCCAGCCCTCTGACCTCATGATTGTGCACTGTGAGGGCAATGACCTAGGCACACTGACTGGGGTAGTACTGGAAATCGTAATGAAGGAAACCTTTGCACAATTGCTGAGACGTTTCCCTCACACTGTTTTGGTGTACTCCAACATATGCCAAACACAGAAACAGAAGTGGTCAAATCAATTCTGCCCGCAGATTGACAAAGCCAGGAAGCATGCTAATAAAACTGTTACTGAATTTCTCAGAGACCATAACATGGGATCTATCTACAGCAACAACCTGCATTTTGACATGCATAGAAGTGATGGGGTTCACTTCACTGACGAAGGCAACAGGGTGTTTCTGAGCAACCTGAAACTCTGCATCCGGTTTTATGTGTAGCTATCACATACTCACAATGAACTCAAAGGCTCTTCTCAGAGCCACCCTATTGCCCAAAATACTGTTCATTTTCTTTATAAATTTTTTTTCAATTTTTTGAAATTTTTCCAACAACATCACGATATTCGCAATATAGTCGCGAATATGCAAAACAAAAGCAGACATTCAATAGACACCAGCACATTCAAAATTCATAACTATAAATGAGGAATTCTGGGCCAAATGTATGAAGGGTTTTAGCATTTCTTAATGGTCTGAATTGATATTTTGGGCTGTTAAGAAATGCTAAATGGCCTCTCCAGATGTACAAAGGCCAAATCGCGGTCACAATTTGCACTTTCTACACGGTAGGGTATTTAGGAATTGCAAATAGGGATTACCTATCTACGATTCCTAAAGCATATGTACCAAGCATTTTCCTAAATGCGAATTGGGTATTTAGGAAATGCTATTACCATCGACTTAAAGCTGAATGGTAACTATGTGCAAAATAAAAGAAATGCATTAAAATTGAATTTTGTTTTGTGACATGAAGCGCACATATACCCCTAGGGCATATGTGCACTTACATGTGCGCTAGGAAATTTGGGTGCCTCCAGGGGGCCTTAAGCCCAGAGGCACCCTTGGCTTGCATTTCCTAAATTGCAATTTCAATTATGAAATCACAATTTAGGAAGTGCAATCCATTTCCTATTTTGCCCATAGGCGGAAATGCCATGGTATTTCCTATTTTCAATTCCCTAATAGTGATTCCTACATTGTAGGAATCGCTATTAGGGAATCGCAAATTTTGTACATATTCCTACCGAGTTGCTATTTAAGAAATGCAAACTGGAAGCTTAGTATATCTGGGCCTTCGTGCATCACACTTGGTACGTCACTATCTAAATAACTCTATAAAAATATGTATGACTTTCTCAGAGTGTATGTATCAGAGTTTGTGTGGGTTAGTCAGTGGGTGCATAACTGTCTCAGAAGGAATGTATGACAGAATCCTGCATGTGTTTAGCACGCATGCCTTTATCACTCTGTCATTAGAACGAACGTGTCGTTAGTACGCATTCGTTCGTAACGACTTGCCTTAGGGAGGCGGTGGACTTTGGAATAGGATCATTTACTGTTCTAACTCCAGTCTGCACAACAGTAGGGAAGGTGTTGGACTTTAAATCCAACACCATTCCACCAATGCGCCCCCTTCAAAGGAAGTCTTTGTAACGACTTGTGTGCTGAACGAATTCATGCTAATGAAGCATTCGTTCTATTACTAATGTTGTGAAAGTACAGCATCATTCCAGCTTTGTCCTAAAGGACGATTCCCCTCAGAAGCTCTGTTAGAGGGTGTGTGAGAGTTTGACTAGGTCTATGAGAGCATCTGTGAGTGTCTGAGTGCATTTGTGAGTGAGTGCATGAGTCTCTAAGTGGGTCTGTGAGTGACCGCATGAGTCTCTGACTAGGTCTCTGAGTGAGTGCATGAGTGTCTGAGTGGGACTGTGATTGGGTGCATCAGTTTCTGAGCGGGTCTTTGACTGGGTACATAATTGTCTCAGTAGGTCTGTGAATGAGTGTGTCAGTCTCTGAGTAGATCTGTGAGTGGGTGTCAGTCTCTGACTGGGTCTGTGAGTAGATGCATGAGTCTCTAACTAGGTCTCTGAGTGAGTGCATGAGTGTCTGAGTGGGTCTCTGACTGGGTGCATGAGTGTCTGAGTGGGTCTCTGACTGGGTACCTAATTGTCTCAGTAGGTCTGTGAGAGGATACATAAGTGTCTAACTGGGTCTGAGAGTCAGTGCGTAACTGTCTGAGAGGGTCTAGGTGTGAGCGCATAAGTCTCTGAGTGGGTCTGTCAGTAGCTGTGTGAGTGTCTGAGTCAGTCTGTGAGTGAGTGCATGAGTGTGTGAGTTGGTTTCTGACTGGGTGCATGAGTGTCTGAATTGGTCTGTAAGTGAATACATCAGAATATCAATGGGTCAGTGAGTGAGTGCGTGAGTTTTTGTATGGGTCTCTGGGTGAGTGCATGAGAATGTGAGTGGATTTGTGAGTGAGTGTGTGAGTATCTGAGTGGATGTATGAGTGTTTGAATGGGTGTGTGAGTGGGTAGGTGCATGAGTGTCTGAGTGGGTACAGCAGAATATTAATAGGTCTCTGAGTGAGTGTGTGAGTATCTGTATAGTTCTGTGAGTGTGTGCATGTGAACATGAGTGGGTCTGAGTGAGTGTGTGAGTGTCTGAGTGGGTCTGTGAGTGAGTGTATGAGTGTCTGAGATGGTCTGTGAGTGGGTGTCTGAGTCTGTGACTGGACGCATGAATCTCTGACTAGGTCTCTGAGTTGGTGCGTGAGTGTCCGTGACTGGATGTATCAGTGTCTGAGTGGGTCTCTGACTGGGTTACAAGATTGTCTCAGTAGGTCTGTGAGTGGGTCATGAGTGTCTGACTGAGTCTGAGTGGGTACACAAGTCTCTGAGTGGGCCTGAATGTCAGCATGTAAGTGTCTGAGAGGGTCTAGGAGCGGGTGCATAAGTATCTGAGTAGGTCTGTCAGTGGGTGTGTGAGTGTCTGAGTTGGTCTGTGAGTGAGTGCATGAGTGTGTGACTGGGTGCATGAGTGTCTGAGTAGGTCTGAGAGGGAGTGCATGAGTGTGCAAGTGGGTATATGACTGGGTGCAGGAGTGTCTGTGTGGGTTTGTGAGTGAGTGTGTATATGTCTGTATGGATCTGTGAGTGAGTGCATGAGAACATGAGTGGTTCTGTGAGTGAGTGCATCAGTGTCCGAGTGGGTCTGTGAATGGGTGTCTGAGTCTTTGGCTGAGTCTGTGACTGGATGCATGAGTGTATTAGTGCATCTGTGAGTGGGAATGTCATTCTCAGAGTGGGTCTGTAAGTGGGTGAGTGAGTGTCTAAGTCAGACTGAGAGTGGTGTATAAACATATTTTTAAACATTTTTTCAATGATATTAATGAAGTCATCGTGACGTATATTCTTAAATTTGTCGTGACATTATGCGGGTGCCCACGTTGACGGTCATGGCGAATTCGCGAATATCGCAAGTGAAAAAAAAAACTATTCTTCAACCTATTATACTCATAAGGGGTTCCCCAAACACCCATATATTCCTCTCATGGGGTCAGAGCACATCCAACCTAATCCCTTTTGCCACTTCCTGTGATTTGGTTTGAGCCCTGAGACTGTTCTGATGAGGTAAAATGGCACAAAATCAAAGAGGGGGGAGAATGGACCACTTGTCCTGTATAACCAGGGTCTTTGTTCGTGTGGGAACCGTCCTAAAAAACCCTCATATATGTACACAGGCGATTGGCGGTATATCTTGATTCTCCGCCTCAGTGTACTGTTACAGCATCATCATTGGGTCTTTATTTTGTAAATATGCTGACCTCCACCTGGAGGAAGACCAACTGGTTTGTCAGTAGTGGCCAGAAATGAGAACAGAGGATGTGTGCGTGCTCTGGTGTCGTGAGTTAAAATTCCCTACAGCACTTATCACAAGTTTTTATTGGGGAAATTGTGATGTGGGAAATTAAAAAGGATAGTGGTGCGTGTGTAGATCCAGTTACTAATCCAACGCACTAATATTGGTCAACATGTTTCAGCCTCGTGGCAAACTCTAGAGGCTTTCGTCAGGACCGAGGTGTGTTCTAAGGGTGCATTGTGGCTCTTAAAAGATTGGTAAAATTTACCATCCTTGTAGTGTTAAGTCAGACCTGTAGTATCTGTACCTAAAAGGAAAAAGAAATGTACAGTTGCATGTTTGTTTTTACATCATTATCCATTTCTGCTTATATATGTATTAAAATGCTGAGACAGTAGTATTTAATCATTACTCAAATCTCCATATTTGGGATGAGCTCGAGCTGCGTCTAGCTGGCACAAGGGGTGAATACATGAAAACTGGCATTATCAGGTGTAAATGGTAATTATATCAAGGAGGGGTTCTACAGAGGATCGAGTGCGTTTTTCTCACCAGGCTATTCCGAATCGTGGTTGTTACCGATAGTGTTTAGAAAGTTTAGCGTCTTAGTCTAGGCCCTAGTAGTGTGGGCACTGGCAGTTATGTTACTTCGTTTTGTCGTTTATTTAGTCTAGGTTAAGTACATAGTAAGTAAAGAGGCACACGTGAAAGTTATAGTGGCGACATGCCTGTAGTTATTCTACTCATGTAATGCGGCGCACGCGATAGTTATAGTGATGACATGCCTATGATTCCTGTTAACTTATTTTTGCCGTGCTAGGTCTCCTCGGGGTACCGATGAGCTTAAGGAAACCCAATTCTGTGGAAATAAAAGAGGATTAGTTACGTCTTACTTCTTGTGTGCTCCGTGCCGGCGTGGTCTCTTGGTAGATGCTCACCGGTTTCTGCAAGTCACTCGCTTGTTCTAGCTCTGTGCGCGGTGCCCCGGGTGACGCGGGCCCGTGCAGAGCTCCTATTTACTTGCAGTGATAGTAAAAATAATAGAAGGACTCCTCACAGCGCAGTTGGTTGGCATTAATGGTTGGCATTGGCGGTTAGTGGAATAGTGAAAAGACTGCCAGCGGAAAAAGTCTGCTTGTCAATAGATTACATTAATCATTGTTTTCAGGGGAGTTATTATTAAAAAGGAGATTTGCTCAAGTTATGGTGGAGATTGCCTCTCCATAGTGGGAGTCAGTGAAGTAGACATTATGGTGGTCCATGAAGTAGACATTATGGTGGTCCATGTGCACAAGATTTCTCATATTCATAAGTACATTCTTTTTGCAATTCATGTTGTTCAAGTTCCACGACGTGCACGTGTCTATGTTCATTCTATATTTATGTACGGTTGGAACAATCTTTAGGACTGAGGTGTCCCCCGTGTTGATTACTTGATGTTACCCTGAGTAGGTGACCTCTTTTTATAACATTTAATGTATCTATGTCAATGTGTGCCACGGAATATTATCATTCAGTCCCTCTGTACCTGTCTTAAGACGATGGATCCAACGTTGTTCTTTTTCAAAGAGGATTCGTTCCGCATTGTTGGTCTTTATCTGTAATGTCTCTAGGATTACCCAGTTTAGATCCTCAGTATTGTGGTTGCTCTCAATGTAGTGTTTACTCATTCTGGTTGTTGCTCTCCTGCAAGTCACATTGCTCCTGTGCTCACATATACGCTGTTTAATTTTGCGGCACATCATCCCTATGTATTTTAGTTCACAGGGACACACCATCATGTAAACCACGTGTGTTGTGTTACAGTTCGTGTGCTGGCGCAGCGTCCAGGTTAGGTTTGGTAAGAGTTGTAGGGTCTTAGTTGTTTTGGTCAGTTTGCAGACCGAGCAGGAGCCACATGGATAGTGTCCTATAACAGGGTTCAGGTTCCATGCTGCCGTTATGGTGTCTCTTTTCATGATAGGTGCCGGTCTAGTATGTACAAGAAAGACCTTGATGTTTCGCGTCCTTTTGTTCGCGAATCGAGTTTTCGGCCATTTCAGGGTATTTGATGTGAGGATCCTCCAGTTTCTGTTGATGATTTTCTTCACTGTGTTCGTTGATGTACTATACGTTGTGACACAGGTCAGTAAATCCTCTGGTGCTTCTCGTGGGGTGGTCTCAAGTAGACTCTCTCTAGGCTGGTTCCGGGCCCTTTTCTGGCATTTCCTTATGGTTTTTTTGGGGTAATCTCTCATTTCGAGTTTGTGACCCAATTCTTTCGCTTGTGTTTTGTAATCCTCCAGTTTACTGCAGTTTCGTTTCAGGCGTAAAAATTGACTGTAAGGTAGGTTGTCCCTCAATGGGCGAGGAAGAAAGCTGTTGTAGGACAATATACTGTTTTTTGCTGTAGGTTTATAGAATGTTTTTGTTTGGAGGGTGTTATTCTCAGTGTAGATTGTGACGTCCAGAAAGTCTAGTTGTTTTTTGTCTGACGTGCATGTAAATTTCAGACATTCATCTCTGGTGTTTATCCATTCCACGAACTCTTGCAGTGATTCCTGGGTGTCTTCCCAGATCATAATGACGTCGTCAATGTAGCGCCCCCAAAATCTCATTCGTGCTAGAAATGGGTTATTTTGGTTCTGTTTGTGTTGTTGTTCAAAACTACTCACATATAATCCGGCCACACTTGGGGCGAATGTGCTGCCCATCGAAGTGCCATGGCATTGTTCGAACAGTGTGCCTTCATATTCAAAATAGTTCTCTGTGAGAGCTAACCTGCAGCACTCTAGGACAAAGTGTCTTGGTGTCCTATAGTTCCAATTCTCAGTGAATAGGATATCTTCCAAGGTATCCAGGGTTTTCTGTTGTGGGAGGCTTGTGTAGAGGCTCTCTACATCAAGTCCCACCAGAAGCATCGTTCCTTCATCATAGGTTTGTCCTTCCAGTAAGTTCAGGCGATCTCGTGTGTCCTTCAGGTACGTGGGTGTTTTTTGTACTAGGGGTCTCAGGAACTGATCTGCTAATTGGGACAAGGGCTCTAGTACGGACCCAATTCCCGAAACAATCGGGCGCCCAGGCGGTGGTGTTCTGTTCTTGTGGGTCTTGGGTAAAGAATAGAAGTAGGGTATTCTTGGTGATTTTGTCCTGAGGAACTCTGCCTCAAGTTTCGAGATCCATTGGTTAATTTCAACCATTAGTTCAACAGTTCTTTGTAGTCTCTTTGTTGGGTCGATTGTAATCTTCTTGTAAACATTTTTGTCTGAGAGGAGCTCTAGGCACTGTTTGTCGTATCCTTGCTTGCTCAGGAGGACTATGGCTCCCCCTTTGTCCGCTGGTTTGACTACTAGATCTTCATTCTTGCGTAAGTCATTCATGGCCTTTTGATCTTGTTTCGTGATGTTAACGTAAGGTTTCTTTTCCGTGAGTTTCATATTTTCCACCTCCTTCATAATTGCTTGTTCGAATGCCTGTATTTCTACAGGAACCATGTGGCTCGGTGGACAGAAGGTTGATTGTGGCCTTAGGTTGGTGTCACTCTCTGGAATATGATTCTCTTTGTTCATGAAAAAGGCTTTTAGTTTGACCTTCCTACAGAATTCTGCCATTTCACATCGTAGTTTGAAGATATCCAACGGGGGTGTGGGGACGAACCCGAGCCCTTTATTCAGTACTTTTTCTTGGTCAGCTGTCAAGGTGATGTCAGTTAAATTGATTACCAGTGATTCATTGAGCTGGTTCCGGGTTGTTCTTTGGTCATGCTGCGAGTGTGTACCTGTCTCTCTTGTTCATTCCAGGTCACTCCTTTTCTTCTCCCTCTTTGGGTGCCTGGGCCTCTCCCTAAAAAAGGAGGTGGTTGCATGTTCATCATTGGTCCCATTGTTTGGGGTCCTTGGAAATATGGATTCATCCATCCGTGAAAATTCGGTACGTAAGGTTGGAAGTTAGCTTGTGGTTGGTCGAAGTACCTTGGCATCTGCCAATTGTTTGCTCGTCGGTGCTGATTCCGTCTGTATTGGCCCCTCCCTCGTCTCGGGTTTGTTCCTTCGTCGCTGCTCCAATCAGAGTTGTTGCTGGAGGTATCTCCTGTGGAGTCTTCATCTCCTTGATGGTCTGCTATGACATAGTCGTCTTTCGTGTAGGGGTGCATCTTCTCCATTGAGAACCGTTTCAAGTCTTTACTCAGTTTCTGGATTTTATTTTGAGTGATATACTCTTTGGTCTCATTCATTTCTTTATTTATCTCCTCTAGTCTTTTCTAGAAAAGAAATTAATGAGACCAAAGAGTACATCACTCAAAATAAAATCCAGAAACTGAGTAAAGACTTGAAACGGTTCTCAATGGAGAAGACTTGGTCTTTAGAAAAGACTGGTCAGCGATCTCGTGGAAATGTACTAGGGATTATCTTGTACTAATAATAAAAACGGCCACAAGACTAACGGAAGAACTCACTATCAAAATCCAAGTGAGTGAAGCCAAACTGAGAAACATGGTACATATCACCGTGTACAAAAAAAGACTCGAGGAGATCAACCGGGAAATGAACGAGACAAGAGAGTATATTACACGGAATAAGATACAGAAACTTGGGAAAGACCTGAAGAGGTTTTCAATGGAACGACTGCACCCCTATGCTGCAGAAGACTATAAAGCCCCAGACAACATGTCCGACAACAATTCCAGTGCGGGGACCTCCACAGATGGCTCAGATTGGAGTGGGGATGATTCTTACACACCTAGGAGAAACAGGGGACAGAACAGACGCCAAACTCGTCGTAGACCAAATGCTTAGTACACACCTTACTATGGCAACCAACCACAATCAGTTCCTTTCCAACCATTTAATCCCAACTTTCATGGGTGGATGAACCCGTATTTCCAAGGACCGCCATCAATGGGACCACCAATGCTACCACAGATGGGCCCGAATTACACACAAAGACCACCTTTTTTAGGAAGAGGCCAGAACAATCAAAGGACAAGACGAAAAGGAGTGACCTGGACGGACCAGGAGCGACAGGTACACACCAAGAGCATGACAGGAACGAAACCCGGAACAAGTGCGACACCCTCATAATCAACCTAACAGACATAACCATAACTAAAGAACAAGAAAACGTCCTCAACAAAGGACTTGGGTATGTTCCAACACCCCCGCTTGACACCTTCAAGCTACAGTGCGAAATGGCAGAATTTTGCAGGAAGCTGAAATTAAAAGCCTTCTTTAACAATCAAGAAGAACATGTCATGGATGGAGACACGACACTCCGTCGCAAATCCAACTTCTGCCCCATGAACCATCAAATCCCAATCGAAATACTAACTTTCGAACAGGCAGTGATGAAGGAAGTGGATGATTTAAAAGATCACACCAAAAGACCTTTCATGAATATATCGAATGCAGAACAACAGGCATTGGACGAACTACTACAGAATGGAGATCTAGTAATTAAGCCGGCAGACAAGGGTGGAGGAATTGTCCTGCTTAGCAAAGAAAGGTACGACCAACAGTGTTTAGAATTACTCTCAGATGAAAAATTCTATAAAAGGATCACGACAGACCCTACCAAACGATTACAAAGAACAATCGAACTCATGATCGATGAAGCAGAATTGAACGACTGGGTTACAAAAAATGAGGCTGAATTTTTAATAACCAAAACACCAAGGGTACCTTATTTTTATTCTCTTCCCAAGATTCATAAGGAACGGAGACCCCCACCTGGACGACCTATCGTTTCAGGGATCGGTTCAATTCTAGAGCCACTCTCTCAATTCGCGGATCAATACTTAAAACCACTGGTACAACAAACACCAACATATCTAAAGGACACCAGAGACCTGTTGAATCTCCTGAAAGATTAAACATGCTCAGAAGAAAGCATGCTACTTGTAGGATTAGACGTAGAAAGTCTTTACACAAGTCTCCCCCAACAAAAGACCTTAGATACACTGGAGACTCTACTCTTTAACAAACAATGGGACTTTAAAACACCTAGACATTTCGTCTTGGAATGCTGCAAGTTAGCCTTAACAGAGAACTACTTCGAATATAACAACACCATGTACCAACAATGTCATGGGACTTCCATGGGCAGCACCTTTGCCCCGAGTGTGGCAGGGCTGTACGTCAGCGACTTCGAAGAAACATACATACAAAACATCTCGAACCCCTTTCTACAGAGGATTCTTTTTGGAAGCGCTACATAGAAGACATTATCCTGATCTGGGAAGGAGACATGGAAAGTCTGAGTAACTTTCATAGATGGATCAACACAAGGGATGAATGGCTGAAGTTCACTTACACAGCTGACAAGACAAAATTGGATTTCCTAGATTTAACCATCTATGTTGAGAATGATACGATCCAAACGAAAACATATTTCAAACCAACTTCAAAGAACAGCTTACTTTCCTACAAAAGCTTTCACCCGCGACCACTCAGGGATAACCTCCCTTACAGTCAGTTCCTGCGCCTTAGACGTAACTGTAGTAACATTCAAGACTACAAAAGTCAAGCAAAGGACCTATGCGACAAATTGAGGAACCGTGATTACCCTGAGAAAACCATCAACAGATGCCAAAAGAGGGCTAGAAACCAACCTAGAGAAAGCCTTTTGGAGACAACACAAAAGGAACAAGAAAGGGATGTGGTAACATGTGTAAGTACTTATAATACAGCCTCAAACGATGTCAAAAAGATTGTTAACAAAAATTGGCGGATCCTGACTTCAGGATCCCTGAATTGGCCAAAACCAAGATTCTCAAATAAAAGAACCAGGAACTTAAAAGATATCCTGGTCCATACCAGACCACCACCACAAATACGAGAGGAACCAACCCCAAGGCTATGGGATAACCCCCAGTGGTGGGCCATTACCCATGCGGTTCCTGTTCTGTCTGCAATTTGACAACCGCAACAAAAACCATCCAACTTCTGCCGAATTTTAAGTGGACGATCAAATACCACACGAACTGCAACACAACACATGTGATCTATATGATCACGTGTCCCTGTACCTTACGTTACATAGGGATGACATGTCGGAAAGCCAAACAAAGAATATGCGAGCATAAGAGCAACGTCAAGTGCAAAAGAAGCACAACAAAAATGAGCAACCACTTTATAGAAGCAAAACACACCCCCAGTGATTTAAAATGGGTAATTTTGGAAACCTTGGCAACAAAAAATCACAATGCAGAAAAAATACTCTTCGAAAAAGAACAGAGATGGGTGCACCGGCTTCAAACGAACATCCAAGGGCTCAATGATAATATTCCGTGGCTGAGCATAGGACATTAAAATATAATCTGTACTTTAGAAAACCACCCTATAAAACTCTTGGGTTGGACAAGTATACGAGAATTGCCTAAGTTGTATACCTTACTGAAGTGATAGAGCTACACTAAGGGGCCGATTCCGATCTCGGTCGGAGGCGCACCCAATACCATTCGGTCGGGAAAAAACCCATGCGAAAGCCTGTTACCCGACCGAACCGTACGCGGGTCCGGCCGAGCGAGTACGATGCGAGTCGCCGACCGACTCGTCCGGGCGACCCGACCGCTCCGACCGACTCGTACCCGGACCGTACCGCTCCGACCGACTCCGGTCGGACCCGATCCGCACCGCGCAATGGAGACGTTTTCCGGCCGGGTAAGTACGATGCGCACCTCGACCGCTCCGACCGACTCGCGCCGTCCGACTCGAACTCGCTGTCGGAGCCGTGACTTTGGGGGTCCGTGTCGGACCCCCTGTACGCTGTACCCGTGCGAGGCGCACACAGGGGGACCCAAGGGTCCCCCTACCTGTGCGTGTACGCCGCGGGCGCTCGCGGCGTACTCGCTGTAGGAGCGCCCTTGTCCGCCTCGCACCCATTGAGGCAATGGGAGCCCGCGTACGCGTTGTGCGACCGGCTCCCATTGAGTTCAATGGGAGTCCGACCGACTCGTGTCCGATAACATACGGACGCATCGGACTCGTTCGGTCGGACTGCACGGGTCCGATTCGGTCGGAAATCTCTCCGGGTCCGGCTCGGTCGGGGAAATTTCCGGCCCGAATCGGAATCGACCCCTAAGTCTGTTCTTTCCATTTTTTCCTTTCAAAACCGGCTCTTTTCTAATATATCAGAAGCCGAAATCTCGCCCCCCCCCCTTTTTTTAAACCAGAGCTGAATAAATACTTTAAGGTAGAGTCAACACAAGGCATTTTTACACTGGGCAGCAGGTATTTATTGCAATAAGAAAAACCTTCCAATTAGAATTATTCTTTACTATCTATTTTTATTTATAAAAACACCTCTGAACCAACTTGCTAGACCGCTATAACCATTTATTGACATTCCCTCATTAACAATGGAATTAGTCTTTCCTTTATTTCTATCCCGGCTGTATAAAACATCACAAGCCAGAAGCCAAACACATCCAGGCAACCAGAGGAAGTGTCAGCACAAGTCGACATTCCCTCTTTAACAATGGAATTAGTCTTTCCTTTATTTCTATCCCCGGCTGTATAAAACATCACAAGCCGGAAGCCAAACACATCCAGGCAACCAGAGGAAGTGTCAGCACAAGTCGTACTACACTGCACAGCAGGTATTGAGAAGGAGCCACGAGGACGGAAAGCTGTAAAACCGTAACGTATTTTACTCAACAGAATCTAAATTGCTTTATACTGTTGTCCCTAGCAGGTAACAAGCTCCCTGGTTGCCCGTTGAAATCCACAATTTAAGACTCAAGGTATGAAACCATGCTGTTTTAGAGCTGTTTGATAATACGTAATTCAAATCTAGTCATTAGCATTTATTTAATAAACAGCTAGCGCATGATATACTAATATTTATCGAAAGGTCTGATGAGAATAAGCTGCGGTCATCTATTAAAAACACTGCTATAAGATTGTTTCTACCACAACTTCAGTTAACCTTTCTTTAACACACATTAGTATATCAACAGTAATTACAACAGACCGCCTACCAAGTCGCTTTCTCTGAGGAACACTCGCAACTATAGGTATACTGCACATATGACATCGGGGTCCATACTATCACCAAGAATAAGGTGCAGAACTATTAGACTAACCCAATTTTCTTCTTGTCAATCTTAACATGATACCTCAGGAGTTTAAATACAAATATATGGTAATATATTTCCATATTGAGCACCGTATGAGAGACAAAAGAGAAAAATGTTTCTTAAAAAGTTTGCCAGAATTTCACGCAGGAGAGAAAGAATTGCCATTTTTTTAGTTATTTTTAATGTTCTTCTTTATCATTATTTCTTCTGAGAAAAAACAGCACGCCATTTTTTGAGAAAATGCGCTAAATGATACTCGCATCTTTTTTCTTTTTGTTTCCTCCTTTACTCTGAACAGGTACTACTTGACCGCATGAGAATCGGGTCAATACACCCTGATACATAGAGACCCATACAAAATAAGTTCTCCGCCACTTTTCCTTTTTTTAGGTCCTGAAGAAAGCCCACTTGACCCACAAGGGCAATCACTGGGGCTGAAACATGTCGACCTTTTTATGGACACTCACAGTGCGTTAGACCACTAACTAGTCTTCCCACGCACGACACAGATTTTAATATATCTCGAACCCAGATTGATTACATTTTACAAATCGGGGTCTACGAGTTTTTAACATTTTGAGATTCACTTCACTAAAAACACTTTCACCTTTCTTTCATCACTACTGCAATAACCAGTGGTTTTCCTCCGGATGGAGGAAGCATACAAAAACTAATCCTATGATAATGCTGTCACGTTTTTAAGAGCAGGGCGGATAATCAAGATATACCGCTTTTCCGACTTTTGTACGTGAATGAGGGTTTTTATCGGTACACTGCACGAATTTCATAAAACCCTGGTTACTCAGGTCAAGTGATCCATTCTCATTTTGATATCTAATTTACGAATAAGGAAGCTGAATGGATCACAGTTCCTTCTTTCTCCCTCCCCTTGATTTAACATAGCCTTAGCAGCGGACAGCTGTGGGAGCGATTCTAGCAAATACACCTTATCCACACACACCCCTAAATTAGGAGTGTAATATGGCCGAAAATCTAGGCCTCAGTTATTCTACAGAAGAAATAAATGAAATTCTCTCCCTTCCCTCACTACTACAAGACAAGGATCTGACACAGACCCTAGCGCAAACTAATGACTGGGACGAGCTCTCAGAAATGAAAAAAGAACAAATAAGAACGGCTATCCATGGTATAATAATGACTGAATATCTCCGCGCTAATGCGGCACCCAAAGGACTTTGGGTCAGCAATGCTCACGCATCTTCCTCCAAGACTTGGTCATTAGAAAAGACTGGTCAGCGATCTCGTGGAAATGTACTAGGGATTATCTTGTACTAATAATAAAAACGGCCACAAGACTAACGGAAGAACTCACTATCAAAATCCAAGTGAGTGAAGCCAAACTGAGAAACATGGTACATATCACCGTGTACAAAAAAGACTCGAGGAGATCAACCGGGAAATGAACGAGACAAGAGAGTATATTACACAGAATAAGATACAGAAACTTGGGAAAGACCTGAAGAGGTTTTCAATGGAACGAATGCACCCCTATGCTGCAGAAGACTATAAAGCCCCAGACAACATGTCCGACAACAATTCCAGTGCGGGGACCTCCACAGATGGCTCGGAGTGGGGATAATTCTTACACACCTAGGAGAAACAGGGGACAGAACAGACGCCAAACTCGTCGTAGACCAAATGCTTGGCACACACCTTACTATGGCAACCAACCACATTCAGTTCCTTTCCAACCATTTAATCCCAACTTTCATGGGTGGATGAACCCGTATTTCCAAGGACCGCCATCAATGGGACCACCAATGCTACCACAGATGGGCCCGAATTACACACAAAGACCACCTTTTTAGGAAGAGGCCAGAACAATCAAAGGACAAGACGAAAGGAGTGACCTGGACGGACCAGGAGCGACAGGTACACACCAAGAGCATGACAGGAACGAAACCCGGAACAAGTGCGACACCCTCATAATCAACCTAACAGACATAACCATAACTAAAGAACAAGAAAACGTCCTCAACAAAGGACTTGGGTATGTTCCAACACCCCGCTTGACACCTTCAAGCTACAGTGCGAAATGGCTGAATTTTGCAGGAAGCTGAAATTAAAAGCCTTCTTTAACAATCAAGAAGAACATGTAATGGATGGAGACACGACACTCCGTCGCAAATCCAACTTCTGCCCCATGAACCATCAAATCCCAATCGAAATACTAACTTTCGAACAGGCAGTGATGAAGGAAGTGGATGATTTAAAAGATCACACCAAAAGACCTTTCATGAATATATCGAATGCAGAACAACAGGCATTGGACGAACTACTACAGAATGGAGATCTAGTAATTAAGCCGGCAGACAAGGGTGGAGGAATTGTCCTGCTTAGCAAAGAAAGGTACGACCAACAGTGTTTAGAATTACTCTCAGATGAAAAATTCTATAAAAGGATCACGACAGACCCTACCAAACGATTACAAAGAACAATCGAACTCATGATCGATGAAGCAGAATTGAACGACTGGGTTACAAAAAATGAGGCTGAATTTTTAATAACCAAAACACCAAGGGTACCTTATTTTTATTCTCTTCCCAAGATTCATAAGGAACGGAGACCCCACCTGGACGACCTATCGTTTCAGGGATCGGTTCAATTCTAGAGCCACTCTCTCAATTCGCGGATCAATACTTAAAACCACTGGTACAACAAACACCAACATATCTAAAGGACACCAGAGACCTGTTGAATCTCCTGAAAGATCAAACATACTCAGAAGAAAGCATGCTACTTGTAGGATTAGACGTAGAAAGTCTTTACACAAGTCTCCCCCAACAAAAGACCTTAGATACACTGGAGACTCTACTCTTTAACAAACAATGGGACTTTAAAACACCTAGACATTTCGTCTTGGAATGCTGCAAGTTAGCCTTAACAGAGAACTACTTCGAATATAACAACACCATGTACCAACAATGTCATGGGACTTCCATGGGCAGCACCTTTGCCCCGAGTGTGGCAGGGCTGTACGTCAGCGACTTCGAAGAAACATACATACAAAACATCTCGAACCCCTTTCTACAGAGGATTCTTTTTTGGAAGCGCTACATAGACGACATTATCCTGATCTGGGAAGGAGACATGGAAAGTCTGAGTAACTTTCATAGATGGATCAACACAAGGGATGACTGAAGTTC
Source organism: Calotriton arnoldi (assembly GCA_963921515.1). Lineage (NCBI taxonomy): Eukaryota > Metazoa > Chordata > Amphibia > Caudata > Salamandridae > Calotriton > Calotriton arnoldi. Next base: position 91,134 of record CAWUFW010009456.1, on the reverse strand, counting down.
ACTTACACAGCTGACAAGACAAAATTGGATTTCCTAGATTTAACCATCTATGTTGAGAATGATACAATCCAAACGAAAACATATTTCAAACCAACTTCAAAGAACAGCTTACTTTCCTACAAAAGCTTTCACCCGCGACCACTCAGGGATAACCTCCCTTACAGTCAGTTCCTGCGCCTTAGACGTAACTGTAGTAACATTCAAGACTACAAAAGTCAAGCAAAGGACCTATGCGACAAATTGAGGAACCGTGATTACCCTGAGAAAACCATCAACAGATGCCAAAAGAGGGCTAGAAACCAACCTACAGAAAGCCTTTTGGAGACAACACAAAAGGAACAAGAAAGGGATGTGGTAACATGTGTAAGTACTTATAATACAGCCTCAAACGATGTCAAAAAGATTGTTAACAAAAATTGGCGGATCCTGACTTCAGGATCCCTGAATTGGCCAAAACCAAGATTCGCAAATAAAAGAACCAGGAACTTAAAAGATATCCTGGTCCATACCAGACCACCACCACAAATACGAGAGGAACCAACCCCAAGGCTATGGGATAACCCCCAGTGGTGGGCCATTACCCATGCGGTTCCTGTTCTGCCTGCAATTTGACAACCGCAACAAAAACCATCCAACTTCTGCCGAATTTTAAGTGGACGATCAAATACCACACGAACTGCAACACAACACATGTGATCTATATGATCACGTGTCCCTGTGCCTTACGTTATATAGGGATGACATGTCGGAAAGCCAAACAAAGAATATGCGAGCATAAGAGCAACGTCAAGTGCAAAAGAAGCACAACAAAAATGAGCAACCACTTTATAGAAGCAAAACACACCCCAGTGATTTAAAATGGGTAATTTTGGAAACCTTGGCAACAAAAAATCACAATGCAGAAAAAATACTCTTCGAAAAAGAACAGAGATGGGTGCACCGGCTTCAAACAAACATCCAAGGGCTCAATGATAATATTCCGTGGCTGAGCATAGGACATTAAAATATAATCTGTACTTTAGAAAACCACCCTATAAAACTCTTGGGTTGGACAAGTATACGAGAATTGCCTAAGTTGTATACCTTACTGAAGTGATAGAGCTACACTAAGTCTGTTCTTTCCATTTTTTCCTTTCAAAACCGGCTCTTTTCTAATATATCAGAAGCCGAAATCTCGCCCCCCCTTTTTAAACCAGAGCCAAATAAATACATTAAGGTAGAGTCAACACAAGGCATTTTTACACTGGGCAGCAGGTATTTATTGCAATAAGAAAAACCTTCCAATTAGAATTATTCTTTACTATCTATTTTTATTTATAAAAACACCTCTGAACCAACTTTCTAGACCGCTATAACCATTTATTGACATTCCCTCATTAACAATGGAATTAGTCTTTCCTTTATTTCTATCCCCGGCTGTATAAAACATCACAAGCCAGAAGCCAAACACATCCAAGCAACCAGAGGAAGTGTCAGCACAAGTCGACATTCCCTCTTTAACAATGGAATTAGTCTTTCTTTATTTCTATCCCCGGCTGTATAAAACATCACAAGCCGGAAGCCAAACACATCCAGGCAACCAGAGGAAGTGTCAGCACAAGTCGTACTACACTGCACAGCAGGTATTGAGAAGGAGCCACGAGGACGGAAAGCTGTAAAACCGTAACGTATTTTACTCAACAGAATCTAAATTGCTTTATACTGTTGTCCCTAGCAGGTAACAAGCTCCCTGGTTGCCCGTTGAAATCCACAATTTAAGACTCAAGGTATGAAACCATGCCGTTTTAGAGCTGTTTGATAATACGTAATTCAAATCTAGTCATTAGCATTTATTTAATAAACAGCTAGCGCATGATATACTAATATTTATCGAAAGGTCTGATGAGAATAAGCTGCGGTCATCTATTAAAAACACTGCTATAAGATTGTTTCTACCACAACTTCAGTTAACCTTTCTTTAACACACATTAGTATATCAACAGTAATTACAACAGACCGCCTACCAAGTCGCTTTCTCTGAGGAACACTCGCAACTATAGGTATACTGCACATATGACATCGGGGTCCATACTATCACCAAGAATAAGGTGCAGAACTATTAGACTAACCCAATTTTCTTCTTGTCAATCTTAACATGATACCTCAGGAGTTTAAAGACAAATATATGGTAATATATTTCCATATCGAGCACATCGTATGGGAGACAAAAGAGAAAAAATGTTTCTTAAAAAGTTTGCCAGAATTTCACGCAGGAGAGAAAGAATTGCCATTTAGTTATTTTTAATGTTCTTTATCATTATTTCTTCTGAGAAAAGACAGCACGCCATTTTTTGAGAAAATGCGCTAAATGATACTCGCATCTTTTTTCTTTTTGTTTCCTCCTTTACTCTGAACAGGTACTACTTGACCGCATGAGAATCGGGTCAATACACCCTGATACATAGAGACCCATACAAAATAAGGTCTCCACCACTTTTCCTTTTTAGGTCCTGAAGAAAGCCCACTTGACCCACAAGGGCAATCACTGGGGCTGAAACATGTCGACCTTTTATGGACACTCACAGTGCGTTAGACCACTAACTAGTCTTCCCACGCACGACACAGATTTTAATATATCTCGAACCCAGATTGATTAAATTTTACAAATCGGGGTCTACGAGTTTTTAACATTTTGAGATTCACTTCACTAAAAACACTTTCACCTTTCTTTCATCACTACTGCAATAACCAGTGGTTTTCCTCCGGATGGAGGAAGCATACAAAAACTAACCCTATGATGATGCTGTCACGTTTCTAAGAGCAGGGCGGATAATCAAGATATACCGCTTTTCCGACTTTTGTACATGAATGAGGGTTTTTTATCGGTACACTGCACGAATTTCATAAAACCCTGGTTACTCAGGTCAAGTGATCCATTCTCATTTTGATATCTAATTTACGAATAAGGAAGCTGAATGGATCACAGTTCCTTCTTTCTCCCTCCCCCTTGATTTAACACAACGTATAGTACATCAACGAACACAGTGAAGAAAATCATCAACAGAAACTGGAGGATCCTCACATCAAATACCCTGAAATGGCCGAAACTTCGATTCGTGAACAAAAGGACGCGAAACATCAAGGACTTTCTTGTACATACTAGACCGGCACCTATCATGAAAAGAGACACCATAACGGCAGCATGGAACCTGAACCCTGTTATAGGACACTATCCATGTGGCTCCTGCTCGGTCTGCAAACTGACCAAAACAACTAAGACCCTACAACTCTTACCAAACCTAACCTGGACGCTGCGCCAGCACACGAACTGTAACACAACCCACGTGGTTTACATGATCGTGTGTCCCTGTGAACTAAAATACATAGGGATGACGTGCCGCAAAATTAAACAGCGTATATGTGAGCACAGGAGCAATGTGACTTGCAGGAGAGCAACAACCAGAATGAGTAAACACTACATTGAGAGCAACCACAATACTGAGGATCTAAACTGGGTAATCCTAGAGACATTACAGATAAAGACCAACAATGCGAAACGAATCCTCTTTGAAAAAGAACAATGTTGGATCCATCGTCTTAAGACAGGTACAGAGGGACTGAATGATAATATTCCGTGGCACACATTGACATAGATACATTAAATGTTATAAAAAGAGGTCACCTACTCAGGGTAACATCAAGTAATCAACACAGGGGACACCTCAGTCCTAAAGATTGTTCCAACCGTACATAAATATAGAATGAACATAGACACGTGCACGTCGTGGAACTTGAACAACATGAATTGCAAAAAAAATGTACTTATGAATATGAGAAATCTTGTGCACATGGACCACCATAATGTCTACTTCATGGACCACCATAATGTCTACTTCACTGACTCCCACTATGGAGAGGCAATCTCCACTATAACTTGAGCAAATCTCCTTTTTAATAATAACTCCCTTGAAAACAATGATTAATGTAATCTATTGACAAGCGGACTTTTTCCGCTGGCAGTCTTTTCACTATTCCACTAACCGCCAATGCCAACCGCTAATGCCAACCAACTGCGCTGTGAGGAGTCCTTCTATTATTTTTACTGTCACTGCAAGTAAATAGGAGCTCTGCACGGGCCCGCGTCACCCGGGGCACCACGCACAGAGCTAGAACAAGCGAGTGACTTGCAGAAACCGGTGAGCATCTACCAAGAGACCATGCCGGCACGGATTACACAAGAAGTAAGATGTAACTAATCCTCTTTTATTTCCACAGAATTGGGTTTCCTTAAGCTCATCGGTACCCCGAGGAGACCTAGCACGGCAAAAATAAGGTAACAGGAATCATAGGCATGTCATCACTATAACTATCGCGTGCGCCACATTACATGAGTAGAATAACTTCAGGCATGTCGCCACTATAACTTTCACGTGTGCCTCTTTACTTACTATGTACTTCACATAGACTAAATAAACGACAAAACGAAGTAACATAACTGCCAGTGCCCACATTACTAGGGCCTAGACTAAGATGCTAAACTTTCTAAACACTATTGGTAACAACCACGATTTGGAATAGCCTGGTGAGAAAAACGCACTCGATCCTCTGTAGAACCCCTCCTTGATATAATTACCATTTACACCTGATAATGCCCAGTTTTCATGTATTCACCCCTTGCGCCAGCTAGACGCAGCTCGAGCTCATCCCGAATATGGAGATTTGAGTAATGATTAAATACTACTGTCTCAGCATTTTAATACATATATAAGCAGAAATGGATAATGATGTAAAAACAAACATGAAACTGTACATTTCTTTTTCCTTTTAGGTACAGATACTACAGGTCTGACTTAACACTACAAGGATGGTAAATTTTACCAATCTTTTAAGAGCCACAATGCACCCTTAGAACACACCTCGGTCCTGACGAAAGCCTCTAGAGTTTGCCACGAGGCTGAAACATGTTGACCAATATTAGTGCGTTGGATTAGTAACTGGATCTACACACGCACCACTATCCTTTTTAATTTCCCACATCACAATTTCCCCAATAAAAACTTGTGATAAGTGCTGTAGGGAATTTGAACTCACGACACCAGAGCACGCACACACCCTCTGTTCTCATTTCTGGCCACTACTGACAAACCAGTTTCCTCCAGGTGGAGGTCAGCATATTTACAAAATAAAGACCCAATGATGATGCTGTAACAGTACACTGAGGCGGAGAATCAAGATATACCACCAATCACCTGTGTACATATATGAGGGTTTTTTAGGACGGTTCCCACACGAACAAAGACCCTGGTTATACAGGACAAGTGGTCCGTTCTCCCCCCTCTTTGATTTTTGTACTAACCATTGGAAGCCGAATGGATCACAGCTTCTCTTTCCCTCCTCATTGATTGTAACGAGGTAAAATGGCAGCCACAACCCTCTGCTCAGGTTGCGGCCAGCCAGTCACTGCATTCCTGTTGGTGTGCGCATTTGCGATTAATAACTAAATCATCACGAATTAGCTGCGATTTTAGATATACAAATTTGGATTTCCTTACATTTCTCAACAATTACTGAATGGATTTACACGAAATAACTGAAAGAGGAAGATGCAGCCCAAAAGCTAGCTTTCTGCCAAATTTGGTGTATTCCGTTCAACGGTTCGGGCTGCAGGCGTGTATAAAGAGCCTATGGGAATTAACATTGGAAACACACTTTTTTTACCCTCCCTTTTTCTCGGCCCCCACTTGACGGATCACCCCGAAACTTTCCATGCACAAGAAGACTCACTATGACACTCTTTGGGAAATTTCGTTAAGATTCGTCAAACGAAGCCAAAGATATAGGCAAGTCAAAAAGCGCTTTGCCTATGGAAACATGGTCCTAACTATTACTACCTGCTGGAGAACGCCAGTGTGCTATAGGTACAGTAAATTCTTAGCGTTCCAATTGGGTTATTCAAGGTTTTCTGTGACTAAATTAGTGATGAGTATTATGGCTAAAATGCTTGGCAAAAATTGGGCATGTTGCTCATCTAACAACAAGCTATAGGAAAACCAGGCAGCCTTCCAATTTTTTGAAAACTCATGTTCCAAACAGGACATGTTAGGATCATTGTTTGGCAGATGATATGGAGATGGCGCTTGTCAAATGAAGGAGGGAATTGGTTAGAGGAACATAGTTTCTTAGAAGGACTTTCTTATCATGTCATAGTTTTACATTGTGTTTTAGAATTTATTTTGCAGCTTTCATCTTGGCGCCAGCTTTTAAGCAGTGGGAAATGGTGATTGTTCGATTTACTGTCCATTATTGCATATATATTATAATGGACAACATATTCAAATACTTTTGTATTACCTATTGCTTGTTTTGTATATGTGTAACATTCTTCTATATTGACTTTGTCTACTCCTATATCTTCTATTATTATTTTCTATTTCCAACAGGTTCTCTTTTTTAAATGTCTTGATGTTTATTTTGACCTAAAAGGTCTCCTCTTTAAACTGCTCAGCCGGCTTACTTAGGTTAACGGGGTGCTAGGAATAAACCATCGGAGTTCTCTTTTCATGATCACAAACTTATGGTTTAAAGTATGGCAGTCACCACTTTTTGTTTCTAGTCCTTTCTACCTAAACATTAGTATGCCTATGATGAAGCACGATTTTAAAAATCAAAATACATGACACATTTACTGATAAAAGACACGAAAAGCTGAAAGTGCACTTTGCACACGTTAGACACAGTGACACATGAAACTGAGACAAGTGTAGTAGAAGCACCCTAAAAGCTTGCTTTAAAATGCAAGATGAAGAAAACATACATAAAAAGCAATACTAATACATATAAACGAGTTGCACTAATAAAAGTTTCTTATGAATATGTTGTTTATTAATGTTTACAGGTGAAATTGTGCTGTTAATAAAGTGGCCTATTGTTTCTAATGCTTTTGTTAGAACGCACTATTTAGAAAAGTCGGTGCAACCATATAAGATCGATGGTGATTCAAAATCTACTTGCCCTTGATATCCTTCTCGCAAAGGAGGGGGAAGTCTGCTGATTGTTAAAAGTCTAACATTGTTGCACTTATTTACCAGACAGGAGTAAAGACTTAGATGGTTACATTAAAAATATTACTCACTTAAATAAGGACTTGAAAACTTAAAAGCAGATGGTGCCTGGGAAACCATAGGTAAGGGAATGTCAAAAGTTAGCAACTAGTTGGGAAACTTACTGAATAGATTAGTGGTTTCCATCTTGAGACCTTTAGTGGCCATTTCTTTGTGAATAATGCTGATGATATTGTCAATCAAATTTTGCTGATGCAAAAAGATAAAAAATCGTGGGGTAAAAAGAACAAGAGCTGATCTTGAAATGGAGGAAGAATAATGTGATTATTATAAGGAAATAAAAACTTTAGAAGAGAATAGAAGAAAAAGATTAAAGACAACACACCCCTAATCTGTGATGAGATCTGATGTGGTAGATAAGATGATGGCTTGATTCGCCATCAGAGAGGGCCCTGATGAAGCACGATTCTAAAAATCATAATACACAAAACATTTACTGATTAAACACGAAAAGCTGAAGTGCACTTTGCACATGTTAAACACAGTAACATATGAAACTGAGACAAGTGTAGTAGAAGCACAGTAAAAGTGTGCTTTAAAATGCAAGATGAAGAAACATACATACAAAGCAAAACTAATACATATAAACGAGTTGCACTAATAAGAGTTTCTTATGAATATGTTGTTTATTAACGTTTATGGATGAAATTGTGCTGTTAATAAAGTGGCCTAGTGTTTCTAATGCTTTTTGTTAGAACCCACCATTGAGAAAAGTCGGTGCAAAAATGTGTAGGAACTAGGTACGATCTTGAAAGTTTGCCTAGTAATACTAGAGAGTCTATAGTTTATGAAAAGTGAAAAACGAATTTTGTAGTATCAACTTAGAAAATCATACACTTATATGAATGTTGAGAAAACTTGTGTTAGTAAGGTATTTCTAACGTTAGCTATTTCCATGTAATAATCTCTGGTGAAAGTTCTACATATTCCCTATTAGAATTGATTTTATTACTCTATATTTGATATGGATTTAGAGTTTATTTCATTTAAAATGTGTGATGCTAACTTAAAGGGTTTTTGAAAATGCCTTTTCTCTAATGTTGACCTTTCCCCTGACCTCATATAATGTACCATTTACAACTAGTGAAATGTTGCTTTATTTGTTCTGTATATGTATAAATCTCGACATTCCTAAATGTTTCTTCAATGTTCACAGTGAAATATTTGTGTGCGAACGGGATCTCAGCTGTTGCTATGGATGGATACCGTGTACTTCTTTTTCATCGATGTTAGGCCTATACGGACTCTCAAATCTTGTGTTTCTCATGATCAGCACGGGAAAGCATCTCACTGTTTCAATTGTCCTAGGTGACATTATGTGAATTTAAGCATAAGACAGTCTTCCGATGGAGGTGTGATGCTACATCACTGGAATTTGATAGAGACTTTATAAAAGAAGAAACCTAAAGGAGTGGCAACGTCAGACTTTTCTCTCCCCTTGCGAAAGGATTCTATGCTGAATGATTTTTGATGATTACTAAGAACTTTCTCTTACTTTTGGACAGCTTTGCTGATGCTACAGTCTGTAGCTGATAGACTGCAACCTTCTTTGCCAAACCTTTTTTTCATTTTTTCTCATTTCTTTTATTTCCTTGTTCTATCTTAATGGACTTGCCCTTAATGGACTTTTACATCTGAATCCTTTCCCCTTCCTTTTAGGATTTGAGCTGTTAGACAAATGAGCTATCCTTCTGCCTTAATGGTAGTGGGACTATGTAACTCTGTAAACGGATTCTGATAATAACCATGCCTTGCCTAAATGTTTGGTGCTTTAATGCAAGGCGTGATATTCTTAACTGAAATTCTCAAAAGATTGCTTATGGCTTTGAATTGTGGATCTTTAATACAATAACCAAATTATCCTAATACCTGCCGGAGCCTATTATTGAGTCTTGTTGGTTCTTCCATTTAAACTGTGCTATTTTGCCGATGTTTTCAATACATTGCAGGGAGAATCAGCAAGCTCTGTCAGAATTTCAAGTATTATTTCTTTTGTTCTGCATTGCTGTTGTACAGCTTTTGGTCTGCATCTGTCTAGCCCAACTTAACTTCTTCAGGAGGTTGGGTCTTCCTGCTGCTATTCTTTATTTCCAAATCATGGTTTTAAGAGTGGTGTACCTAAATCTGATCTCACATTTGTGAGTTAGCTGTCAATTAATGGTCCTCATTGGACAGCTAACGTGGTGTTTTGGCCAGTCTAATTTCCACCTTCCTGTCGGCGAAGAAAGATTCATCAGAGGATCATTGCCACTGTGGTAAATGGAAATGCTGGAGATTGTCTAATCGTAAAAGGCCCAGTACAGTTTTAGTAGTAAGGAGAGTAAGCGTATAATAAAAATTTAACACGCTTGTGCTGCAACACCGTAAACCTCATCTGCAGATATGTAACCACTAACTGTATATTTTTCTTTTGATGGTAGAAGCTAGAATTCAAGAAAACATTAACAATCAGCACAAAAGATGCAGCCCACGCTTTCTGTAAACATTTGCCTAGTCCATTTGTAGGTCTGTAGGTCTGTCTTAACAGCACAGCTGTCACTAGACCTTATGGCTCAGTAGAAATAGCGCTTTAAGAAACACTACTGGAGAGGGGCTGTAGCTATTCCTGCATGTTGATTCCCTTAATTGCAGCATTTGATTGGGCAGGTGTTGTGTGTTTGTGCTTGTATCATAATGTATGCCTTACTGGAAAGCTTATGCTCAATACAGTACTGCTGAATAGGATATGGTGACAAACCAATGATGCCATATGCTAGATACCTTCTGATCATCTACGAAGAAAAGTTACGACAAAGAGAGTAGGCCTGACTTGTTTATTCTGAAAAGCATATGTTAAAGTGAATTGGCCTGTAAGGGTGAATTGGTATTAATGTTAGACATGAAAAGTGGCAGGGTCACATGCGCAAACTCATTTAGGTTTAACCCTTTCGGTAAAAGCTAATCTCCAACTGGTGCTCCAAAGGAAACAGGCTGCCACTTAATGCCCATAAATCCGGACTGGATAACCAGTCCTATATACAGTTAAACACAACTTCCTTGAGCAGCAACACATATAGTAATACAAATTGTCCAAGTGTTCTTTTTGATTCCAATCAGGTTTATTTCTTCACGACAAATCTTCAACATCAGATATAGTTGATATAGCCAACACGTGTTTCGTCAGATCACGATGTCATCACATCACTGACTTCATCAGGGCTATAATAAACAAACAACAACATCTTCTCTAAATCAACATTCAAAATTCTCTGATTATACAGCTTCCGCAAGTTCTCTTGTATGTATCATCAAATTGTTGGGTAAAAACCGTATCCAATTGCCTCATGAGGCGGAGAGTGCTCCTTGTACAAATCCTGACGGTGTGGTGGAATTGGTATTACATTGCCATAATTGCCCTATTAGGAAGACTTGTATATTGTTTCACCCAATGTAATTTTCTACCTGTTTGTAAGCTTATGACTGTATGCTTGATGATTGCTTTGTTGGAAAGCTTAGGCTCAATGCCATAGGACTGACTTATTTTTTATGGCAACAAGCCAATGATAAAAGCTACGGGTCTGATTGATGCAATAGGAAATGTAAAGCCTGATGCCACAGATCTTATCTGCTTAATATGACAAGCTATGACAAAGGCAGTAGGCCTTCCTTATTTATTGTGAGAAGCACATGTTAAAGCCAATATAACTTTAAGGGTGGATTAGTATTACACTATGCTAAAGCCTGTATACATGTATTATGTCGTATGGAATCTTACAGATTACTGGAGTAGGGAGGTGTTTTGGTGTTACCACAGATACTAATAAGGCAGCGGACCCCAGCTCGCTGCACCTATGCCATGTCCCTAAACGCTTAGTGAGAGAATTTTAATCTATGTGTGCACACAATATCAGCACCTGCTGCCAAGATGCAGCCCTACAGCAAGGACAATTCAGTTTAGAACACAGTAAAGGTACACCACAGGTAGTAACAATATAAATACATTTCCAAATAGACTTCCAAAATATGTGCAGTTCTTCTTTTTCATTCTTGTTTTATTCTTGTACCCTTTGTAAAAAATATATATGTTGCCAATTTTAGAGCAGAAACAGCCAACGTGTTTTGTTCATAGCAATGGGCTTCTTCAGGGCAAAGATGTGTTCTAAGGTAATATCATCAGGGAAAGTTCATACATGCGACAATGCTCATCATCTGGAATGCATGTCGGTATGGATCAGCATATCGTCAACACCCAATAAACAGACAAAGTGTCATATGGTAGTATCCACAGGTATTAATGTAAAAACAGATGGTAGAATCTCCGGACATCCAAATAGGAATATGTTGTTGATGTCAAAATATGGGGTCCATCCACCCCGCTGTGGCACTGAATATTGGTGCCGTAGACCACAAACAAACAGGCGTCCGGTACTCCCAATGTACCAGACCCAATGTTTTGCTGTTGATTATCCTCTCTGACAAAGCCTGAGAGTAGAAGGTTTGCAATCTTCTACCCCCTGGCTTTGCAATGCAATATTCCTTGATAGGCTCTCTTGCATATATTTGTGTCCAATGTAATTTTCACAATATTTGTAATTTTATGACTGTAAACCTGATAAATGCCTTGTTGGAAACTTTATGCTCAATGCAGTAGCCTTGAATCAGATATAGCAATAAGCCAATAAGTGCTATAGGCCTGTTTGGCTCACTGGGAAAAATGTTGTCCGATGCCATAGGTGTGGTCTGTTGGTTATGAAATAATATTGACAGAGGTAGTAGGCCTGACTTATTTGACTTATTTACTGTAGAAATCATATGCTAAAGCTAAGAGGCCTTTAAGAGTGGATTGTTGTATATTGTGGTAAAGCCTGTACAGAGGCATATTAATATTTTAATCTCACAGATTATCATGGGAAGCAAGGGTCACGTTTTTGGTCTGACAAATTCTCTTGGTGGAATATTTGCACTGTGAGAATCTTTGTCAGGCCCACTTAAGAGCGGTTGTATATTGTTTTACCAAATGTAAGTTTTCACAATTTTGTAATTTTATGACTGCATGCAAAGCTTATGCTCAACAGATAAGGTCAGTGTTGGTTATGGTGATAAGCCCATGATATGGGTTGCAGACCTGATTTGTTAATTAGATAATGTTACCTCGAATGCCTTATATACTGTTCGGTTAATTACAGTAAGCTATGACAAAGGCAAAAGGATTCATTGATAGTGAAAACATATGTTAAAGACAATTTGCCTTTAAGTGTGGATTTTATACATGTTTATATTTTATGCGTAGCATTTAGTGGTGTGTGTATTAAAGTACTTTTTAGATCTGACCTGACACCTTTAGCCATGCTCAGGCTCCTGTAATCAGAAACATTCATATACATATAAAGAAAGATTTTGGGTGATCTCTATTCAGCTATTGGTCTGTTTACATTTCATTCACATTCTGTTCCCACCAATGACAGCATATATCATGCAGCAATGCGGCAGCCCACTTCACCCATTAGCTCTCCTACCCTCTGAGAAATGGCATTTTACCTGATTGCATGTGCACACTCAAAGGAAACTGAGTATGCTTTAGGGCCAGGACTTGTGCTCCAGTCAGTTTAGTTTGGCCTTTTCTCCATTTATAGGTCCCCTTATTTTCTTTGCTTCTCTTTTTTTATTTTTGTTTTTTACATTTTTTAGAGCGCCAGACAGATCCCTAAGCAATGCTAATGGGCCACTCGTTTACTGTTCATGTCATCTGAAGTGCACTGTATCCTGCGTGGTCACTTCTTCTAACCTAAGCAGCGATGTTAACAGGTATTTTTCTTCATGTATCATTCTTTTAGCTTTCCAAGATGACTGCCACTGCATGTCAGCCATCTTGGATTGATACAGCAATTAATCACTATACAGAATACTACTCCTGATGGCCGCTCACTGCTATGTTTAATTTTGTACAACTTATTAAATGCAAGCACATGCGCACAACATTATTGCAGTAGCATTTTTTTCTACTTTTATTATTTTGGTTTACTTTCCATATACTTGTTGAGTGTGTGAATCGGTGAGTGGATGAATGTCAAAATGTGTCAAAGGATGAATGACTGGATGCAAGAATGCGAGGAAGAGTGACGATGTGCATGCATGATAAGGTATTGAGTACCTAAACTCACCAGTAACTGAAGTGGCACTTCCACGGATAAGCTAGACCTTTTGGCATTGTCAATGCTTGTAGAGTGGCAAAATGGTTTAAAGTTCCAAATTGGGGTGACTGGCTCCACATATTTTTTGTTTACTTTTCTAAGATGTCAGAATTGTGGGTAGGTTGGCAGCAAAATATTTTCTTAGAGCAAGTGCCAGGCAATACTTGTAACTGAGCACCACTTACCTTTGCTTCTTTATCGGCCATTCACAGGCTCCCTGCATTCTGGTATTTTTAATCTCTGTATTATATTTTTTTTAGTGGGACTGTTTTTGGGGGGAAAGCACTTTTCCTTATTGTGTGCCGCATACCGCATACCGCATTCTCCCACACAGCCCTTCAGTCCGCTGCAGCTTGTGCTCTTTGTGTGGAAACGGCTTCAACTGCATAATCAAGTATATTGTTGCTGCCCCACTTTCTGGCTCTTTATCACACTGCACGGCTACTTTGGAGGGTGGCGCTAATATTTTGGTTACCCTGATATTAGGCGAATGACAGTGCGGACCTGCCGCCATTCATAGGCACTCTGCATCCTGGTATTTTTAATTACCATATTTTTGATTTTTTTAGTGGAACTGTGTTTGAGGGGGGAGGGCCCTTACTTTTCCTAATTATGTGCCGCATACTGCATTCTACCACACAGCCCTTTGGTCCACCGCTGCTTGTTCTATTTGAGTGGAAAGGGCTTCAGTTGCATAATCAAGTAGATTTTTGCTGCCCCACTTCCTGATTGTTTACGACACCGCACCGCCATTTTGGAGGTTTGCGGTCTAGCTAATATTTCGGCTATGCCTATATTAGGTGAATGACAGTGCAGGCACGCACACCAGGTGCACTGCGGGCCGGCCAAAGGCAAGCCCATCTGCGCCTGTCTGAACCTGAACATTGGCAGGAGCCAGGACCCCTGCCTCTCCGGTTAGAAATGTCATCCCTATGAACAGAGTAAGTTACTCTGCCGCATCCCTTTTTAAAATTGCTAACAACTATACCCATGTAGGCAGGTCTGAGTCATCCTGCAGTCGTTTCCCCCTTTGAAGTTTGGAGGGTCCAGTCACAAGCAGGGCCTGCAGGTTTTCCTGCCTGTCTCCACCTATGGTAGCCGAGGCCCTAAGGAGCTCTTTCTCACCTCTTCCAGCGATGAGATGGGAGGGTTCCAGTTTCAGATCACGGTCCCCCCCAGTGCCCCAATCTATTTTGTCTGCAATTAACGCTGTAAGAACTACACCCAGCCAGTCCCACCTTGCCTTTCTGAGGCTTATATTACAACATCAGGTCAGTACCTAAACATGCAACGGAAATCTGGAATCTTTTATTTTCGCTTTCCCCAGATCTCTGCTCTACCTGACAACTATCAACTAGTTTGATTGGATAGAGAATCTAGACCCAGAGGTGGTGTAGCTCTCACATTTCGTGACTCTGTTAAGGTTCATGTATCGATTCCTTTTTAGCAGACTGGGTGGAAATGTGCATTTTTTAAATCGAGCTGTCGTAAGGACTCTACTGGAAGGGTGTACTCATTTATCGTCCGCCATTTGCTAAGAGAGACTTTAGCCATCTCCTAGCAGAATGCATTGCCCCATATATATTGTCCTCTAACAACTTTATCCTACTAGGAGACTTTAACTTTCATGGGGAGGATGTTGCGAAGCCAGAGGTCGCTAATCTTCTTGCAGACTTGGAGATGCTGGGCCTCCACCAGAGTGGTGTTGGCCCCACGCATGTGGCTGATCATACCATAGACCTAATTTTCACCAATTCCTCACCCCTAGAGAGTTAATGTCCTCTTCCCTGGATAGACCATCATTTAATTAAGCTTCAGATTGCCAAAGCTGATGTTATAAAAGAGTCTGTTAAAGTTGCAAAAAACGCCGATAAAGCCTGGAACACCAACTCAACAGAAAAGTTTTCCAATGCCTTTGTCCTGGTGGATGTTGTCCAGAGTTCATATGTCATCACTGTGCTAACTATCACAACTTTTTTGCTGTAATGTTTGATAAAACAGCATCACTTAAACAGGCCAGGCATGTCTCCACCAGACCTCATGCACCATGGTCCTCCACGGAACTCAGCACTATGAAATCTGCCGGCAAAAAAGGCTGGAAAGACGATGGCGCCAATCTAAAACTCTGGATGACAGAGCAGCTTATAAATTAGCCTTCACAAGCTACCACACACATCAGAGAAACTAGGAGAAGCTACAGCGCTAGCAAAATTGAGAATGCTGGAAGTTCGTCCAAACAGCTCTACAAAGTACTCAATGATTTCACAAAGTCAATTGCCTGTTCCTTAACCATCCCAGCTTCTCGGCAATTATGTGACCCTTTGGCTGACTTCTTTGAGGATAAAATTGAAGCCATCTATAAAACGTTTCCCATCAGCCAGAGTCAGATCAATGCAACCTATACTATTGTGCCCCCCTCTAACTCCAAGCCCCTCCTAGACATGTTTGAACCTTTGACTTTAGCTCAAATTCTTGGGCTTCTGGCCAAAGCTAAATCCGGTTCACCTGTGGATGTATGTCTGTCCTGGATCTCTGACAGTCTTGCGACTGTGTTAGTGCCCATCATTCTTTTGCTATTCAATCTTTCCTTAGACTCGGCCAAAATACCATTAGTCTGGAAGGCCGCTCATGTCTGTCCGATACTGAAAAAAAAAAATGCTGACCCAAAACGTTTGTGTGACTACTGCCCCATCTCACTTCTCCCACTATTGGGGAAAATGTTGGAAAGCCTAGTCAACAAACAGCTCATGGCATTGCTGGAGGAGTATAAGATTCTTGATCCCTCTCAGTTGGGATTTAGAGCTGGCCACAGCACAGAGACCGTGTTGGTGGCAGTCACAGACACCATCCGCCTGTCTCTAGATGCTGGCTAGATTGATGTATGGCTGTTAGATCTATCAATGACCTTTGACACTGTTTCTCATGCTCGCTGACTTCTTAGACAGCTGTACACAGACGATCATGCTGGGCTCGTTTGAATCCCACACTGACTGTATCAGCAAAGGTGTGCCCCAGGGATACGCTTACTGGGCTGTTCTTAAGCCTGCACTGGACACTTGCCTGCTTGTTATGGTCTTGCTGGGGTGGGACTCGGTCCCCTAGCGTGCCCTTTAGTAGTGGAGGAGGGGCAATCTTCACAACGCCATATAAGCACCAGGAGATTCCAGCAGCGTGGAACGTGCTTACCGGGCTGTTTTTAAGCCTGCACCGGACACTTACCTGCTTGTTATGGTGTTGCTGGGGTGGGACTTGGTCCACTATTGTGCCCTTTGGTAGTGGAGGAGGGGCAATCCTCTCTACGCCATATAATTGCCAGGAGATTGCCGCCCCGCTTGACATGCTTACCGGGCTGTTCTTAAGCCTGCATCGGACACTTGCCTGTTGTTGTGGTCTTGCTGGTGTCATTTATCCGGCTATCAGCCACCAGCAGCCCTTGAAGAAATATGGGTAAGCGAAAAGACAGTGACATTTCAGTGAGTAGTATTGCCAAATAGGAGGCTGGTTCAATCATCAATTATTTGATGACTGCCATGTCGGCTATTAACTCGGAGATTAGTTCGGAGGAGGAGAGGTTGGAGGCCACGAGAAGATCTTCAACATTGTTAACATCGAATGAGCATTCTGCTATCCAGCCAAGTACAGATACAGGTGAGATTATTGGAGCCAATGAGGGGAGAACGGCCAGTGCAAGTAGCTTACCAAGTAGCTTACGTGTGACAAATTTATCAATCCTAACTAACTGTTGTGTGCATCCGGAGGAATTAGATATTGTATCCATGCCGCAGGAACAGCAGACTATTTCAGAGGAAAATACACCCATTATTGCCCTAGCTGCTCCTGGCATTTCAGCTTCCCTACCAAATAAAAGGAAGAAGGGCAACTCGCGCATGGTGAGGGTTCCTAAGTCCAACAAGAACACGCACTCCGAGACCTAGGAATCTGGGTGTTGGGGAGCCCCCTCCATATCTAAGGGTCAGGCACAGGAAAATGCGGGGTCAGGGGGCAAAGTAAATATGCTCCTTAATAGAGGATATTTTGGCCACATAGAAAGCGCCCTTGAAAAATTGCTGGCCCTGATGATATCAGCACTCCAGAGTATTGACAAATCGCTGAAAGAACTGTTGGGGCAGGCACAGCATAAGCGGCCTGGCCTGCTCATAGAGATGGGATCTCGATATCACCTCCCAGAGACTGTTCCCCCAAATTTAAGTGCCAAGGGGAATAAAAATGACAATAAATGTCATCAGCTGGGTAACTTCGCTGCTGCGGATGCTCCACCACAGACAATAGTGGATGGTTCTTCCCAACAGCGCACCATTAATCCTCCACTCCCAGCCATGGTTGATACCGCTCCAATTGATATGGATAGCAATGGCGAGCTCCGTACGTTGCAGCTTCGCCCGGAATGTACTCCATGTGTTGTAGTTTTGAAAAAAAGTACCTCCTCTGCACCCAGCCCAAATTGAAACAACACCACAGTTGAAGAACAAGACACTTCATTGGTTTAGTTCTGCACTCAGAAGCATCCAAGAAAATACCCTTGCAAATACAATTATAGGCGTTTGGAGAGTACACTGGGTGGGCCAAAAACCCCAAGATGGAAAGTGGTGACTGCATCGTAATCAACTTCCGGAACCCAAAAATGTTCATTTTACACAAACTAGATGGTCTGGAGAGCCATCCGCAAAGGATCTACCTGGTTCCTCTCGGCCACTCTTATAAACCAAGGTGTACTGACTTTGTTACTCATTAAAGTTTTAATTCACGAAACAATTGTATTTTCACTGTGCCCACTCAAAATCACTTTGCAGCTCTCGAAGATATTGCTTTACTGGTTGGAACCGATGTTTTAGCTAGGAGTGCTTCCCCTCTGGAAAATGCTCACAATGAAGAATTGTTACACCTTGCCTTAGCCCAACTGACATGATGTTGAGATACATTGCCCAGTATACATGGCCTGGCAATAGAACACTAGGCACAGAGATTGCTATTGAGCAAGCTGGGATCAATTCCTTAATGTTTTTATCACTTGAACCCGCCCCCGCTTGCCCTGCAGCCACTGGATATAGCGCACCTGACAATTCCACGAAACTCTCAGATTGAGGTCAGGCCTCTGCTGGCCCAAAAGGAAAGGACCATCTTGCATGCGATATGTCCCTTCTTTTCTGGAATACTGTGGAACTGAGCAGCAAATTGGATGACAGCAACTGGGTGTCCTTAATATCTAAGCACCATGTTGTTTGTCTGCAGGAGGCCTGGCTGTTGTCTGCCATACATGTAAATGGTTTCTATACAGTATTTTCACCGGCAACTGATGTAATGTCTGGGCATCGTTGTGGAGGACTATTAATTCTCATAAATGTCACGCTTGTAGTTAAGATAACAGAGACTTGCTTGGACTCGCCTTTCTTTCAAATAATGTGCCTTGCTTTAAGTGGCTAACCTTTAGTGATACTTATACATTTTTATCACAATAGCTTTGCCACCAGAGACACAAAAAATTATTGATTCCATTGCTTCTGCTTTAGATGTGATCTTAACAGATATAAATGGGGATTATGTTATTTTATGGGGAGGGGATTTTAATCTAAGGTTATGTCAGATCTCTGATGACAGAGTTTGTGGAGTAGTTGACCCTGATTCCGGTGATCTTTAAAAACACATGACCTTATAATTAGCAGTGATTTAGCTTATAAGGAGACTTTGGAACAGGTAACATTTACAGGTAGAGGAAAGGGGTCTGTGATAGACTTTTTTGTATTATCCAAAGTTTGGGTGGGGAAAGAGTATAAGTGACAGATCTTGGAGACTCTCTTGAGCCATCACAATCCACTTGTATTAGGTCTTGTTCTAGGACTCCCACTGGCATGCAAGAATAAGATGACCTACCCGATTGATTACTCGAGAAATGTAGGCGTTTTCTGTAAATATAGAAATATTGACCCACAGGTCTTTCTAGCCCAGCTCCTAGAGAATAAGATGGACCATGTTTAGTAGTGTCTTAGTGCCGAACTTGAACCAAGTTTGGTAAGGGTTTCTGCGCAACTTTCATTGTCCAACTTTCATCAGGATTTAAGACAACATAAATAGTTTGATAAGACGTACTCAGGCACTTAGTTCCCTTAAACAAGCACTTAGTAGCTCACAGAGGGACCCAACAGAAATAAGGAGGTGCAGGAAGCTTTACAAAGAAGCAGTCAAATTAAGAAAGGAAGAGGCCAGGAAAGGGTTTTGGGACTAGTTGGCAGCTGCTTGCACAACAAATAACACGACGCAATTCTGGAAGGTAGTCAACACCCCTTTCTTCTCAAATACCTCTTCTGCTAGTATAGACGCGACCATTCAGGAGCATATTTGGGTTGAACACTTTTCTAAATTGTATGACACAGGATTATTCTGAATATAATGCCAGAAGGGAGGCCCCAAACTTAGAGCTCGAGGGTGAACTGATAATCTCCGTTGAAGATATCATCTCTGCTTTGAAAAGATCCCCTAGTAATAAAGCACTGGGACCGGATGGGGCCCCAGCTGATTTATTTAAAGATACCCCATTATTATGGGCCCCAATAATAGTGAATGTGCTCTGAAGTGATGTTTCTGTTAGTCCACCCAAGTCCTACTTTAGGGCAATTATTGAACCAATTTTTTTAAAAGGGGGATAGGAGTGATCCCTAATGTTACCAACCAATATCTTTAATGGATTCCAGAGCTAAGCTGGATCGCCTCGAGATATGATCAAATGAGAAGCATATTTTAATTACGGCTCAATACGGTTTCAGGAGTGGATTAGGCACTGTTGAACAGTGCCATATTCTGCACCTAATTACTAGTAAGTATGTGGCTGTCAAAGAGGGGTGTCTCTTTTTAGCATTAATGGTCCTCGGTGCAGCCTTCGAAAATGACTCTAGAGGGCAGCTTTGGAATATAGAAAAAGGTGCTAATCTCAAAATTATCCATCTCCTCTCCCAGCTGCATGCAGAAGTAGAAGGTAGCATTAGGTATGGCACTAATGGAGAGTGCACTCCTTAAATAAAAATTAGGAAGGGGTTCAGACAAGGATGTGTGCTGGCCCCGTTTCTTTTCAGCCTTTATATTAATAACTTAGATGGCGCTCTGATGGACGCAATAGCTGATCTTCCTAGGATGGGGTCCCGGCAGCTACCTCTCCCAATGAATGCAGATGACTGCGTACTCAAGGGAAGAATGGGGAGGGGGGGTATACAGAAGCTTTTAAACACCTTTGTAGCCTTTATGTCTGATTTAGGCCTCTCCACAAACAAAACTAAATTCTTTGCCATGCTCTGTGACCGTCCTCTGAGCAGGGTAACTCAGTTTTATATCGGTGATACAGCCCTTAAATGTGTGCCAACATTTACTTATCTAGGGGTCCCTTTTGACAGTGCAATTACATGGAAACATTTGACAAAGGTGAGAGCAACTCAATTTGAACAAGCTGTAGCTTCTGTGCTTACATTTTCTGCGAAGTTAGAATCTATGCCCTTAGATACAGTTACTACTATATACAAAGCCAGACCTGTACCGATAGCCACCTATGGAGCCTGGGTGTGGGGATACACTGACAACACTTCACTCCTATTTAGTGAAAATATTTTTTTGTGCAGACTACCAACACTCCCACCCAATGTCCTCTCTATGATAGCGTACAAGGAATTGGGGTTATGCCATGTGAGAGATACTATAAGGTTGGCACCCACTATGCTATGGCTTTCAGTCTGGTCTAGAACAGAAGCAGTGTTAACACAAGGAGTCATTACTGACTGTATGAATCTTGCAGGAGTAAACAAAATTAAATGGCTGTCATATATTTAAAATGAACAGAGAGCCATCAATAGAATTGAATTATTTACAAATCATATCAGCATTGCTCAATCGCTGAGATCAGTAGTAAAAAATGAACTTCTAGGATCTATAGCAGCTGTGAGGCAAGAGGGAGAATTGAGGAAGAGGATGGTGGTGCTGTCCGGCATTAAGCCATATTTACTGATGATGACACGCCATCATTTATTTTATTTCATAAGATTTAGGCTTGGTCTAGCTCATTTATTGGTGTCCTATCCCTCCAATGTATATGCTGACATATACTTTGTGCTGTGCAACCTCCCAGCAATCACAAATCCATATGATGTTTTTTGGTGATCTGTACAAGGATCAAAGAGCTCAGATCTTAAAACCACTCCTGAGGCACCTAGGCATTAGGAAATGTAAAGAGGCCATGGAATATTTGCAGTTGCTGCAAACCGGTGGGGTATGCGTCGCTATTTATAGATTTATTGCATGTGCAGTAAGGTGCAGGAGAATAGCTGGGAAACAGAACAAATGTTGTGGCCTGCTTTCCTTGTTATATAAAGCATTTTAAATTGGAATTAATTACATTTATTGTTAAACTGGTATTAAAGAATTTTCTCTATTTAATGTTAAAATCTTACACACCTTTTTGAGATTGTCGGCAACTTGCCTCATTGATTGTATTTTATGGAATGTTTTATTTATTTATATCTCATGATGTGCTTTTATGGTTTGCTTTTAAGTCGAATAAAGTTTTATATTGATTGATTGTGTGCCCCAGGGCTCATCCTTAAGCCCAACATTGTTTAACATCTACGTTGCCCCCTGTGTATGTATCCACATTTGTAAAGCGTGACTTATCACCCCTAAGGGTATCCAGGCATAGGGGGCAGTCAGGGAGATTAAGTGAGCTATTGCCCAGAGTCACATGATGCTGAGCTGAACTGCAGCCAGGGATCGAACTGTGAGCCCGTGCTCCAGAGTCAGCCACTCTGGCCTCTCCCCTGGCCCAGATTGTTAGGTCTTGTGGCTTCAAGGTCATATCATTTGCGGACGATACCCAGCTGGTCATCTCGTTGGGTCAGGATATTGACGTTGCAAAGCACGATTCTTGGACTGTATGAGGAGGATTGCAGTATGGATGACGGCGAACTGTCTCCAACTGAACAGTGAAAAAAACTGAAATATTGCTGTTTGGCAAAGCTCTGCACTTTGGGTCCCCTACTGGTGGCCTTCCGAACTAGGGGCAGTCCCCTGCCTCATCCAAAACGTGAAACATTTGAGTGTCAAACTAGATCAGGAGCTGTCCATGAAAAACCATATCTCCGCAATCTGCTGGGCTAGCTTAGCAACCACGCAGCTACTGGGGAAAGTCTTCCCATGGCTACCATTGTCTGCAAGGAAAACGCTGGTCCAGGCCCTAGTCATAAGTCGCCTTGACTACAGCAATGCATTGTTTATGGCCGCCAATGACACCTTATTGTCTAATCTTCAGGTGGTACAAAATACGGCTGCCAACTGGTCTGTTATCTTCCGGCAGGCTCCCCCTCTGCCCTACACTGGCTTCTGGTCAGAAAATGCACCATTTTTAAGATCGGTTGCCTTACCCACAAGTCTCTGCTGGGTAGAGCACCCACTTAGCTAAAGGACACATTGCATCATTACTGATACGCTAGAACACTAAGATCTAGTGATAAGACTCTACTGACCGTTCCCCGCATTCGCTCATCCAGATTTGGCAGCAGCTTTCTCCTTTACTGCCCCTGCGACTTGGAATCAACTTCTGTTCCATCTCCGTTGCTGGTCCAATTTTGCCAAGTTCACAAAGCTCTTGAAGACCTTGCTGTTCTAGGCTGTGGATGTGTTTCTGTGAGGTTGAGCGCCGAGATATACTTTTGGGTATGAGTGTTGCGCTATATCAAGTGTAAATAACATAACGTAACAATCTGGGATAGCAGAAGATTGGCCAGTGAGTTCTGTTTCCGTATGCCTTTGCTTCTGTTCTGGCAGTATACATAGCTGAAGTAGCAAACACATAATATTGTTTGACATTTTGCTTCAACGTTTTCAGTTAACGGATTGATCTTTCTTCCATCCAGCAATAGACTCAGCTGCACTGACAATACAACTGAGGGATATGCTGGCATCAGCACAGAAGAGAGGTTCAGGTGCACATCTGTTTAATTGTGGGTTCTGTTCCAATACTTGCATGGCAGTAATGCAAATGCTCTTTTCAGTGTGACAAGTACATTGTCGCCAGTGTGCTGATGTGCCATATGTACTGCTAGCCCTGTATCCATAGGCACTTTTGTAGGCAGTTTTCATTGAACTTGCCAAGACTCCATATTTAGGGGCGCATTTTCAAATTGGGTTATTTTCATTTGACATAGCTGACAATGTGCCTGTTGCATTAAAGTCAAGGATAACCTTGCACCTAGGGCTTTGATGACAGTTGGGAGGTCACCAGACTGCTAACTGCCTCTGTGCTACAAGTATTGTGCTGTCAGTGGCACTGGTTTGTGATGCGGTGGATATAAACATTTCTATAGTTGCTTGTCCTTGAACTTGCAACCTGGCTGTTTCGTGCTCAGCAATTTAATTTCGGTTTCAGCAGGTGTGATTTGCTACTCTATCCTTTCTGTAGGCCAGAAAAGAGTCCATTCATTTAGGTTGAACTCAAATTAGTGGCACCCAATACTCCTGGGGCCGTATTACACAAGTTGCCCCGGGGGCGCAGTGGGCATTTGCGCCCTCTTTGCACACCCCCGGAACACTTTGGTATTACAAAAGGGGCCGCAGACACTTCTGCGGCCCCTTCTGTAATACTGAAAGCGCTGGCGCACATACAGTGCCAGCGCTTTCTCAAGAGGGCATTCCTTCATTCGCATGGTGGCATGGCCCCATGCAAATGAGGGAATCCCTTTGCCTCTGCGCCCATGCCGTATTACAGTGCAAAGGCAAAGAAGCTCTCGGGAGACGCACTGACAGTGCGCCACCTTGTCAGTGCGCCCCTTGATAGCAGCCCACTGGAGGGGAGAAAGGAGGTCCTATGGACCCCCAGATATACACTTGCAGGTGGGTGCAGTCACTCACTGCACCCGCCTGCAAGACAATCTCTAATCCCCTTTAAATGTGCAGGCGGGTTGCCACCTGGACTGTGAAACACAGAGCGGCTGCTTTAAAGCCGCTCCATATTTCACTTGAATGCGCTGCCCCCAGGGCCGCACAAGTTGACGGCTGCCCTGGCGACAGCGCATTCTATGTAAGAGGCTGCACTTTCCCTGTTTGTGCCCGGTAAACCTGTTTTAAGGTTCACCCTTTACATAATAGGGCCCCTGGGAGACCAACATGTTTTTGGCGCTTACATTTAACACTCAAAAGTCTGACTGTGCTCCGGACCAAAGACTAAGTTTCAGACTCATCTCTGTCCTAGAATTTCTGTCCCATCTCCATCTTCTGTTCACGCAACAGAGGAATCGGAGTTGTGGCATAACTCATGATAGCATCACCAGTACTGCCTGCCTTTATCATATTTTGTTGGCATTAGAATTTGATTAGTCTCTTTGGTGATTACTCAAAGACATGGATGATCCTACATCATCTTTATCTTTCATCTTGCTGGACAGCCCCAGTAGATCCTTCTTGGCCTATTTAAATTGTGATAGTTGTTCACCAGACACACTTGAGTCTCTGCAAAGATAAATGTAGGACTGATTTTCCTTTAAATTGTTTGAGAATATAAAGATGATCTTATTATCCTTTGCTTTCTTATGAAACTTCATGCCAAGGTAACTGAGAAGGTTTATGTAGATATTTCTGTTACCCAGAATCCCTTGCAAACCTCAAACTTTGTCAAAAAAACACATTTTCCTCACATTTCTGTGGTGGAAAGTTCTGGAATCTGCGTGGATCCACAAAATTCCACCCACCCCGCATTCCCCAAAGTCTTCCGAGAAAAATGGTACCTCACTTGTGTGGGTAGGCCTAGTGCCCGCGACAGGAAACGGCCCAAAACGCAACGTGGACACACACCATTTTCACAGTGAAAACTGACCCTTTTTCTTGCAAAGTGCCTAGCTGTAGATTTTGAACCCTAGCTCTGCCGGCACCTAGGGAAACCTAGCAAACCTATACATTTTTGAAAACTAGACACCCAGGGGAGTCCAGGATGGGGTGACTTGTCTGGCTCTCACCAGGTTCTGTTACCCAGAATCCCTTGCAAACCTCAAACTTTGTAAACAAAAAAGCACATTTTCCTCACATTTCTGTGGTGGAAAGTTCTGGAATCTGCGTGGATCCACTTCACCCAAAATATTATTGGGGGAGCAAAGGCCCTTGCCCAAGGGGCCGCTCCCCTTTCCAATGATACCTCTCCCGTCTTTCTACGTGCTCAGGGGGCTGAGATAGCCCCCTGAGCACGTAGAAAGTGAAACTGAAATGAGCCTCAAAGCTCATTTCAGTTTCGGTTTCATTGAAATGATGTCATTGCGACGTGCGCGCTGATCGTCATTTCAGGGAAACTATCTATACAGCCTCGGGAGCTGGGAAAGCTCTTCCCCAGCTCCTGAGGCTGTTGGTGGGGGCGAAAGAAATCCCTCTGGTGCCCGCACCAGAGGGATGTCCAGTGCCATGTGATCGCACATGAGCACTGGTGCGTCGGACGGCCCCCAGCCGTCCGACGCACCGAAGGGGTTAAAAGTCACCCACGTATCCAGCATCTAAGCATGACAGGCACAGCCTCTTTAGGGATGTCATAAATTGAGTTTTTGACATCCATCTGTGGAGTCTCAGTGTCTCTTTGAGACCTACAACTGGACTGCCATTGCCCTAAAGTTGAATTGAATTCAGAAACACCAGCGAATAAAATAAAATAGTGTCATTTTTCAAGGCTCTTGAGCAGCATTGGGATGTCAGGATTATTAATCTTGCAACATAAATCAGCGTATTTCGTTTTGCAAAAGCTTGTGATCAGCATATCAGTCATTCAGTGCTTTGTCTGACAGTAGCTTTTTCTTGGTAGTAAAGTCTGGGACAGGCCCGATACATAGTACCAGTGGGAGATATTTAGAATTTTATTAGCAAAAAGAACAGACGAAATGCTGAAAAATCAAACATTCACCCCCAGTCACAGATCTGGGTTTAATCCGTCATTTTTTCGCTCCAAAAGGGGATGATGGACGGAACGTTTGAGCCAATCAAACACTCACCCTCAGTCAACTGATCTGGGTTTAATCCATCATCATTCTTTAGCTCACTCCACCACCCCAGTTCAGACATGGCCATATGCAAATCAGTCTGACCCTGTGCCTCATGGGAACAGTCCAGCACGAACTGCCAAGCCATGTCTTCCCTGGACCGGAAACAAGCATCCTAGGACCGGTTTCTGGCATTCCAGCCGTCATCAGACAGGCTTGCTTGAATCCAGTGGCAAAGTGAGCAAGGGACCCACGTCTGGGCATACCCCGCCAACTTAGGGCGAACAAGCGATACAAAAGGGATGATGGACGGAGCGTTTGAGCCAATCAAACACTCACCCCCAGTCAACTGATCTGGGTTTAATCCATCATCATTCTTTAGCTCACTCCACCACCCCAGTTCAGACATGGCCATATGCAAATCAGTCTGACCCTGTGCCTCATGGGAACAGTCCAGCACGAACTGCCAAGCCATGTCTTCCCTGGACCGGAAACAAGCATCCTAGGACCGGTTTCTGGCATTCCAGCCGTCATCAGCCAGGCTTGCTTGAATCCAGTGGCAAAGTGAGCAAGGGACCCACGTCTGGGCATACCCGCCAACTTAGGGCGAACAAAGCGATACAAAGGGGATGATGGACGGAACGTTTGAGCCAATCAAACACTCACCCCCAGTCAACTGATCTGGGTTTAATCCATCATCATTCTTTAGCTCACTCCACCACCCCAGTTCAGACATGGCCATATGCAAATCAGTCTGACCCTGTGCCTCATGGGAACAGTCCAGCACGAACTGCCAAGCCATGTCTTCCCTGGACCGGAAACAAGCATCCTAGGACCGGTTTCTGGCATTCCAGCCGTCATCAGCCAGGCTTGCTTGAATCCAGTGGCAAAGTGAGCAAGGGACCCACGTCTGGGCATACCCCCGCCAACTTAGGGCGAACAAAGCGATACAAAAGGGGATGATGGACGGAACGTTTGAGCCAATCAAAGAATGATGATGGATTAAACCCAGATCAGTTGACTGGGGGTGAGTGTTTGATTGGCTCAGCGTCCGTCCCATCATCCCCTTTGTATCGCTTGGTCGCCCTAAGTTGGCGGGGTATGCCCAGACGTGGGTCCCTTGCTCACTTTGCCACTGGATTCAAGCAAGCCTGGCTGATGACGGCTGAAATGCCAGAAACCGGTCCTAGGATGCTTGTTTCCGGTCCAGGAAGACATGGCTTGGCAGTTCGGGCTGGACTGTTCCCATGAGGCACAGGGTCAGACTGATTTGCATATGGCCATGTCTGAACTGGGGTGGTGGAGTGAGCTAAGAATGATGATGGATTAAACCCAGATCAGTTGACTGGGGGTGAGTGTTTGATTGGCTCAAGCGTTCCGTCCATCATCCCCTTTTGTATCGCTTTGGTCGCCCTAAGTTGGCGGGGGTATGCCCAGACGTGGGTCCCTTGCTCACTTTGCCACTGGATTCAAGCAAGCCTGGCTGATGACGGCTGAAATGCCAGAAACCGGTCCTAGGATGCTTGTTTCCGGTCCAGGAAGACATGGCTTGGCAGTTCGGGCTGGACTGTTCCCATGAGGCACAGGGTCAGACTGTTTTGCATATGGCCATGTCTGAACTGGGGTGGTGGAGTGAGCTAAAGAATGATGATGGATTAAACCCAGATCAGTTGACTGGGGGTGAGTGTTTGATTGGCTCAAGCGTTCCGTCCATCATCCCCTTTTGTATCGCTTTGGTCGCCCTAAGTTGGCGGGGGTATGCCCAGACGTGGGTCCCTTGCTCACTTTGCCACTGGATTCAAGCAAGCCTGGCTGATGACGGCTGAAATGCCAGAAACCGGTCCTAGGATGCTTGTTTCCGGTCCAGGGAAGACATGGCTTGGCAGTTCGGGCTGGACTGTTCCCATGAGGCACAGGGTCAGACTGTTTTGCATATGGCCATGTCTGAACTGGGGTGGTGGAGTGAGCTAAAGAATGATGATGGATTAAACCCAGATCAGTTGACTGGGGGTGAGTGTTTGATTGGCTCAAGCGTTCCGTCCATCATCCCCTTTTGTATCGCTTTGGTCGCCCTAAGTTGGCGGGGGTATGCCCAGACGTGGGTCCCTTGCTCACTTTGCCACTGGATTCAAGCAAGCCTGGCTGATGACGGCTGAAATGCCAGAAACCGGTCCTAGGATGCTTGTTTCCGGTCCAGGGAAGACATGGCTTGGCAGTTCGGGCTGGACTGTTCCCATGTGGCACAGGGTCAGACTGATTTGCATATGGCCATGTCTGAACTGGGGTGGTGGAGTGAGCTAAAGAATGATGATGGATTAAACCCAGATCAGTTGACTGGGGGTGAGTGTTTGATTGGCTCAAGCGTTCCGTCCATCATCCCCTTTTGTATCGCTTTGGTCGCCCTAAGTTGGCGGGGGTATGCCCAGACGTGGGTCCCTTGCTCACTTTGCCACTGGATTCAAGCAAGCCTGGCTGATGACGGCTGAAATGCCAGAAACCGGTCCTAGGATGCTTGTTTCCGGTCCAGGGAAGACATGGCTTGGCAGTTCGGGCTGGACTGTTCCCATGTGGCACAGGGTCAGACTGATTTGCATATGGCCATGTCTGAACTGGGGTGGTGGAGTGAGCTAAAGAATGATGATGGATTAAACCCAGATCAGTTGACTGGGGGTGAGTGTTTGATTGGCTCAAGCGTTCCGTCCATCATCCCCTTTTGTATCGCTTTGGTCGCCCTAAGTTGGCGGGGGTATGCCCAGACGTGGGTCCCTTGCTCACTTTGCCACTGGATTCAAGCAAGCCTGGCTGATGACGGCTGAAATGCCAGAAACCGGTCCTAGGATGCTTGTTTCCGGTCCAGTGAAGACATGGCTTGGCAGTTCGGGCTGGACTGTTCCCATGAGGCACAGGGTCAGACTGATTTGCATATGGCCATGTCTGAACTGGGGTGGTGGAGTGAGCTAAAGAATGATGATGGATTAAACCCAGATCAGTTGACTGGGGGTGAGTGTTTGATTGGCTCAAGCGTTCCGTCCATCATCCCCTTTTGTATCGCTTTGGTCGCCCTAAGTTGGCGGGGGTATGCCCAGACGTGGGTCCCTTGCTCACTTTGCCACTGGATTCAAGCAAGCCTGGCTGATGACGGCTGAAATGCCAGAAACCGGTCCTAGGATGCTTGTTTCCGGTCCAGGGAAGACATGGCTTGGCAGTTCGGGCTGGACTGTTCCCATGAGGCACAGGGTCAGACTGATTTGCATATGGCCATGTCTGAACTGGGGTGGTGGAGTGAGCTAAAGAATGATGATGGATTAAACCCAGATCAGTTGACTGGGGGTGAGTGTTTGATTGGCTCAAGCGTTCCGTCCATCATCCCCTTTTGTATCGCTTTGGTCGCCCTAAGTTGGCGGGGGTATGCCCAGACGTGGGTCCCTTGCTCACTTTGCCACTGGATTCAAGCAAGCCTGGCTGATGACGGCTGAAATGCCAGAAACCGGTCCTAGGATGCTTGTTTCCGGTCCAGGGAAGACATGGCTTGGCAGTTCGGGCTGGACTGTTCCCATGAGGCACAGGGTCAGACTGATTTGCATATGGCCATGTCTGAACTGGGGTGGTGGAGTGAGCTAAAGAATGATGATGGATTAAACCCAGATCAGTTGACTGGGGGTGAGTGTTTGATTGGCTCAAGCGTTCCGTCCATCATCCCCTTTTGTATCGCTTTGGTCGCCCTAAGTTGGCGGGGGTATGCCCAGACGTGGGTCCCTTGCTCACTTTGCCACTGGATTCAAGCAAGCCTGGCTGATGACGGCTGAAATGCCAGAAACCGGTCCTAGGATGCTTGTTTCCGGTCCAGGGAAGACATGGCTTGGCAGTTCGGGCTGGACTGTTCCCATGAGGCACAGGGTCAGACTGATTTGCATATGGCCATGTCTGAACTGGGGTGGTGGAGTGAGCTAAAGAATGATGATGGATTAAACCCAGATCAGTTGACTGGGGGTGAGTGTTTGATTGGCTCAAGCGTTCCGTCCATCATCCCCTTTTGTATCGATTTTTTCGCTCAGCATGCCACCCCAGTTTGGACCCAGCCATATGTAAATCAGTCTTGACCCTACTCCCCATGGGAAAAGTCTAGCCTGAACTGCCAGGCCAGGTCCTCCCTGGATCGGAAACAAGCATCCTGGGACCGGTTTTGCTGTATCACCCCTCATCAGCCAGGCTAGCTTGAATCCAGTGCTCACTATGCCACTGGAGTCCTGGCCTGCAGTTCAGGCTAGACTGTTCCCTTGGGGAGCAGTGGCAAGACTGATTTGCATATGGCTGGGTCCAAACTGGAATGGCACGGTGAGCAAAAAAAACCAATGGATTTAGGCCCAGATCTTTGCAATGACAGTGAATGTTTGACATTGTTCAGCATTCCGTCCATCAATTGATCTTTTTGCAAGAATTTCATTACTCATCTAGGATTCTTGTATCTCCAGAAGAAACAAAACCTACATGCTCGAAGATGTCTATAGATCTCCATGGGCATCTGGATGTGAAGAGCTAGAAACCAATGCAGATTAGGAGGAGAGGAGTCCTTTTGAACAACTTGACACCAGACATTTAACGAAATGACAAAGCTGCTGCATTTCTTTTTGAACGACTAGAATCTTTTTCAATGCCTTGTATTTTTAAAGCTTTTTTGCTGTCTTTATTCTTTTGTAATTAGCAGTATTCTGCCAGCAAGAATATTTTTACTATGCCATTTTGGACAAGTTAATTTTGTAACTTAAATTACCCCAGTTCCCAGAAAGGCTTCCTCAATGTTGGACGTAGAGTCTAGATAAATTGCTACATACAAATGCAGATCAAGCGCAATGTATGGATAATTTCAAACTAAATAGGAAACATAAAAAAATCAAGGGCCTCATTTACTTATTTTTGGCGTAGGACAGCGCCACAAGCCTTCCTGCTGCTCTGCTGTATGTCAAAAGAAAAGGGCATGAATGTGCCGTATCTATGAGATATGGTTAATTCCTGTCCTCTTTTACTGCGCTGGTGGACAAATAGTTGCCTAGCGCCAATGCAGGCACCCTTGCACCATAGTGCAAAGGTGCATGCGTTGAAATCAGGTTGTTTTCGTGGAAGAAGGGACACCTTATGACTCTGTAGTGTGTGCCGCCGGAGTGTCATTAAAAGTGACATACCGGTGGTGCACCAGTCTTGTAAATGAGCCCCTAAATTTATAGATCTACAACCCACAAAAACTACTGATAATTTCTCATCAACAATTAGTCTTATGTAAGGAGTATAATAATGGCCCCTGCTTCATAAAACACATGGAGTCCCATTTTATCAATGAATAATGAGACTGAGTCCTCAAATAATACTATTGCAATATCTTTATTTTTCAAATCATCTCTGTCTAAATAAGTAAAAATGGTGTTTGTGTGCTTTCGTGGTGAACACATCCAAGATGGTTTCTATGAGATATTGGGCTGTTGGTTGACTGGGACATGAGCCACAAAAAGTCACTAAATTAACCTGTGCTTAACTCTGGGTAGCTTGGCACAAAAAGCAGTCACGTTTAACTTAGAGGCAATATGTAAAGTATTTATGCAGCACAAAAACAGTAATTAAATGAAAACACAACACAAGAAAAATCCAACGCCAATTGAGAAAAATAGGGCAAAATGTTATACATTATTTGACACCAAAACACAAAAATCCAATTAGTAGAACCAGAGTTCTGAATTTTTAAAGTTGTTACTGAAAGCTAGCGCCTAAAAGATCAAAGCGCCAACTGCGGACATCTAGTTGTGCGAGTCCGGGTCAAAGTCGAAAAATATGGCCGACCGTGATGGAGCACGGTTTGGATACAAGAAGTGGATTGGGCCCGGTAATCGCTTACCTTCGGACTTAGAAGAAATTTTGAGTAAAATGTTCTGAGAAGGTAAAGTTCAGCAGGGCAAATTAGCAGGTGGTGTCCGAGGCAGGAGTGTCATTGTCAGGGAGCCTTGGGTCAAAGCTGTGGTGAAGAGTTCTACGTTCAAACTTAGTCTCTTTTTTGGAAGTTGAAAATCTCCAGCGGGACAAGGAAGAGGGCTGTAGCTGAAGACAGTTCCAGAGGTTCAGATACCCCTTTGGCCAAGGACTGCTGAACAGGATTTGCTGCTGCGAAGAAGAACATAGCAGGAGAAGCTCAAAGTCAATCCGACCGGCGATGCACCTTAGGCAGATAGGCAAGCTGGCAGGTCCCAGTCTCCTCTTTGTTCTCGGAGTAGTTTTTGGCCAAAAAATGTTTAAGCTTTCAGTTTTGGATATTGTCCATCTGAACATCATAGCCAAGGGTCCAGGAATGGTGGAACACTACTTGGGGGTTCAGGACTCACTGAGGCTGGGTCCAGGTTCGGGTTCAAGATGGTGGGAGCCATGCGGTTCCGAACAGGAGGCCAGGAAACTAGCCCGTGGAGTCACTCTGGTAGTCCTGGGTTCAGGTGAAGATGCAGGGCTCAACAGCAGGGCTGGCCTCTGAGGGTTCAAAACAGGATCCAGGCAGCAAAGCAGTCCTTCCAAAAACAGCAAAGCAATCTTGCAGACTGCACAGCAGGTCACAGCACAGGCAGTCCCCCGGAAGGCCTTCCACAGATCCAGGAGTGAACTGAAGAGTGGGTCTGAGGGTTCAATTTGTATACCCTTTTGCCCTTCCTCTGGAAGGTGGGGGAAGCTTCTAGAAATGTTCTTTGAAGTGCATGGAATTTCCTGACTCCCCTGCTCAGCCTTCAATGTGGCTGCAGTGACAATGTGGAGGTGATAGGCCCTGTGTGTGAAGGCAAAGCACACCCTATTCAGTTGTTGTAGGGCTGTGCTCGGCTTTGCCCCCCATCCTACAACCAGATGGCCCATTCAGGCACACCTAACCCCCCTATTGTGTGACTGTCTGTGAGGAATTCACGAAGTCTAACTGTCAGTTACACCCAGTCATGTGACGCAAGGCAGGCTGCAGGCACACAGGGCTAAGGACAGGAAAATTCAAACTTTCTAAAAGTGGGATTTTCAAAATTGTGATTAAAGATCCAACTTTACCATAAAAGGGGATTTTTCATTACTATTTCATAGATACCAAACATGAACTGGATACCTTGTCCCAATCAAAAGTTAGCATTTATTAAATGTAATAAGGACACCCAATGTTATCCTATGGGACAGGTACGCCTCACAGTAGTGAAAAAATGAATTTAGGAGTTTTTTCACTACCAGGACATGTAAAAGGTAAAAGCACATGCCCAGCTTTTAATTACAATACACCCTGCCCTATGGGCTACCTAGGGCCTACCTTAAGGGTGACATATACAAAAAAAGGGAGTTTAAGGCTTGGCAAAGGGATTAGACTGCCAAGTCAAATGGGCAGTTTAAAACTGTACTCAGGCTACAACGGCAGGCCTGGGACGTGTTTTAAAGTGATACGTAAGTAGGTGGCACAATAAGTGCTTCAGGCCTACAAGTTGCATTTAATTTATAAAACTTTATACCACTCTACAAGGAACTTACAAGTAAATTAAGAAAGTCAGTCAGGTGCGAGCCAATGAAACCGTGTTTAGGGAAGCGAGCACAAGCACTTTAACACTGGTTAGCAGTGGTAAAGTTGACAGAATCCTAAGACCAACAAAACGAATTTCAGCACAAACATGGAGGTAAGTAGGCAAAAGGTTTGGAGGAATACCACTCTAAGGCTGACAGGTCTAATAGTTTCTGAGTCTGTACTATTGATAATCACAATAAACAACATAGTATCAGGCAAGTGAAAAAAATAGTTAAGGACTGGGATTACGTCAAAAGTTACAAAAATAATGTACTCAATATCTTTTTCTAGTCATATTATCTCAGCATTATATATACAAATTCATAGAGCACATCTGGTTAACAGAAATCACTCCATAAAACTTAACCTCAGAAACGCTCACTCATACAGCTTTAATGACTCTTGGTGAGGGGAGTCAAACTCTGGATCCTGCACTTCCCATTTTCACCATCCATTGATCCTATACATTTATTTGTTAGAGACTCCTCTTCTCCCAGTCATTTTCTGGTTATCGATTATGATGTGTGGATATGTAATGATTATTAGATATCATATTAAACATTGTGAGAGCATGTGAAATGTGGGATGGAAAGTTTTAGGGCGCCCATTCGTCTCCCGATTTGATTATTTGATTAAGACCTCAACTTTATCACAATTAGTTCAGAAAAGGTTTATCAACATAATAGATTATAGAAAAAGACAGTTGCTTTCAGTGTTTCAAATTTGAAGTTTTGTTTAATTGCGTGTGTGGTCTCACTTCCAGTGGCCTTTTTTATACATGCAATTGTTTAAAGATTGTAAGGTTATCTCAATTGGTGGGACTTTTTGTTCTGATTAATGATTCCAAATGTACTTTCAACAGGCAATTTATAAAATGGACTGACATGGGTCAGTGCTTTTAATTTTTGTGTTTCTACTCAGGGTTTCTCTGTGTTCTTTCTGGATCCAATTGTGAGGACTGAATTCCTGTACATTTGTGTGTGCTACCATAAAAATAACATCTGTATATTGTCTATGATCATTTTATTTTAATTCAGTATTTCAGGAATTCTAAAAATCTGTACATTTGATCAAGTTGTATAATTTTCAAGTTCTTTGATCTTCAGTTTCAGGCTAAAGGCACATTTATGTTGTATGTATATAAATGTCAGTGTCACGTAAAAATGCTTCTGCATTATAAGATCTTGATTGATAATCATAACTGTTAGCATAATTCCCATATGGGTACCCTGGACTACTTAAACTATATACTTACATTACAAATCAGGAACCAAAATCAGCATAATTCATGTGATGCCTATCACGGGCCAAATGATTTCCATGAACTAAAATAATTCCAATTTTAACCCTCTTACCAACTAAAATGCAGCATCTGACTCAAACTTGTTGCCTAAGTATGAACAATTACTGAAAATGAGACACAAGAGTCTTAACATTAGCATTGGCTTCGCCATGTGGAAAAATAATTTATGTTGAAGCATTTTCAATGCCCTCCTTCGCTTCACTTGCAGACTAATCAGTATTCAGTGTCTCAGCTTTTGATGCCATGCCATTCGGCATGAAGACATTCAATGCTGACGCATCGTTTGATGTAGCAGTGACCGACATGATGGAGACTGACATTGGGACACTCTTCTGTGGAAGAAGTTTTTCCTAAGAAGATTACATATCTCACTTTCACCTGAGGGTTCTCTGGCTCATTACACTCTCTGACATTTGCAATTCTACCAGGGGATCCTCACCAGACTCCCCTAAGCCCTCTAAACCTACCACCTTCACTGAGTCCAAAGATTATGGTCTCCATGCAGACATCAATGTCTTTATGGAACAGGCCTTAATTACAGAGAAAGCATAGACCAGTTGAAGGGCCCTCTGCCATCTCCATGTTCACCTCAGGCTCCTACAGAGGATCATCCTCTCAATAGAACAGCTGCAGGAGGAATACTACACCATCACATGACAGGTCTTTAGATGGGTGGAATATTCTACTACATCATACCATTTAACATCAGTTATTGGCTTGCCTTCTAGGTTGTAATCTGGGGATGACATCCTTACCTTTCATGAGGTATTGGCAGAAGAAGCACCAATATATAATATTGCATTGGACACGCATCCTACATCTGCTATCCTCGAGACACTTTGGCCCCGAAAAACAACTAGACCTCTTCTCCCTTTAGTACGAGGCTTGGCTGAAATAGCCGAGGAGCAGATACTAAAGCCGGCTATTACAAATGCTGCTCCTTGACTCTAAAACCCCCCAAAGCAGGATCCAGCTTTCCTCTGAATTGACCCAAGTCAGAATTTGTCATTCTATTTTTGGTGTGTAAAAAAACATCCTTCAGACCCGGAGACTTCTGCTCCTCTGGGTAGAGAAAGGGAAAGAATGTCTGTCGCTTGGAAGAAAGTCTGTGGAAAAGTCTCCACAGTACTAATGTCTGCAAGTGCTATTGCATTCCTGTTAAGATAGGATCTTTCCCTTTGAGAAATAGTACACAAATTTGAAGGTGAACTTCCCAATGATCAAAGACGGAACTTTCAGGAAATGGTACAAGAAGGTTTATTGATGCATGACAAGGTCATCATTGCAGGCACCGACTCTGCAGAAATGATGAATTTAGGTTTCTACCATGAAATTACCCTATGTAAATAATTATAGGTAAGTCTTATAGCCTTGAAATCTGATCCCCAGCTGAAGATAATGATTCTGCCAATCATGGACCTCATGCTTCAGCCTAAACACAGAGGAAGAAAAGCCCTGTATGAAGATTGAGACCCTGAAAGTGCAGGTCTAGAATTGCACAATCGATTCTATAGTTCAAGTTACCAAAACAAAGAGTGCCATTTTTACAGGCTTCCTTTCTCCTTAATTGTTCCTAATTAGACATCATTGTAATTATTTTAATTGAAGGACAAATTAGCCAGTGATAGACTGTGGAAGAGGCTACATAGCATTAACAATGGTGATTTTTGCCCTTGATTTGTAATTTAAGTATATGGGATAACAGTTCTGGGGTCCCCACACGCAGTGGTGAATTATTCTAATGGTCATAATTTCAATGAGGATGACTACGATACATAACTAGGAATACATGTACCTCCAATCTCCCACCTCCACAGACTCAGCAACCTGTTATGAGACACAAGTAAGCAAGATGGTAGCCTTGGGGAAAGGGCAAATTTAGAACACAATAAATTAACAAATACATTCTTAACTACCCTACTTTCATGTCATAGTGGAGTAGTCTCTAAAATCTATGTTCTGATAGCGACTTCTATCCGCAGATTACTCACCATTTGAACTTTCTCTAGGCATCAAACTTGATCCAGAAACTTTTCAGCAGTACCTGGGCACATCTGTAAGTGGCACTGCGCAGCTCTGCTCTGATGCTGTTCTGCTCCGAAAATAATATGCAGAGCCTATATATGTACCACTCCTGTGTGCTGCTATCAGATCCTTTATTTTCATGCCTCCAGATTTTGTACCAAACCTTCTTGTGTGACCCCCAAAAATGACAGGTTTTAAGCCTTATTGAAAACAAATATCCGTGACACAGATCCCCATCAAGTGTGTCTGTAGTATCTGGGGTCAAGTCACAACCCCAAGGCCGGAAGAAGCCGAAGTGGGAGTCAGCCCCTCTCACCACTCACAGGTGCATGGGCTGCGTCATGGCTCTCAATCTCACTCCTGAAGTCACTTGACTTCAGCGGCAATCCCACAACTGGTTCCGGCGCTACGCTACAGACGATTCAGTCCCCTCACTGCACATACCATCAGCAGCAACAATAGCAGCAACAATAATACAACTGCTAGCACCATCAGAGAAGGGTCTCTAAATCTGAATCTGCCAAACAACATTAACTGACAAATTCGTTTGGATGACCAATGTCAAACTGACTGCAATGACTCTCTTGTCCCCTCCACTCCAGTAGAAGGGTGTGTGATACAACATCTGCAAACGTTACAAGTGGGTGCTCACTATAGTGCATGATGGATGCTCTCTTCATTTCAATGCTCAACCTTCTGTCATTCCGTCAACATCAGTAACAAAACATCGCTTAACCGAACTGTTAAAGGAGACATCCTTGGAGGTGAGGAAGAAAGCAATAGAACCTGTACCCTGCTACTAAAGCCGAAAGGTATCTATTCTAGAAACTTCCTCATAAGGAAAAAAGAACCCATGGCAGAATTCAGGCCCCTATTAAATCGCAGTGAAGCCACAAAACAAATGGGTTAGGAAAGAAAAGTTCTGCCTGCTGTCACTTCATCAAATCTTCCCTCAAATTAGGAAAAGGTATTGGATATTCTTAGAATATCTGCATGACCTATATTTTCACATTCTGATAGCTAGGAAGCACAGGAAGTTTCTTCAATTTTTAGTGGGAAAGAAGCATTACCAGTTTGCTATATTCCCTTTCAGTCTCAAGCCTGCCCCTTGGACTGTCTTCAAATGGATGGCATTAATAGCAGCCCATCATTGTCACCAAACGATTTTTATATACCTGTGTCTAGATGACTGGCTCGTAAAAGCAGATAAACAAACAAAATTCAGAAAACACCTTTGCAGTACTGTCAGCTTACCTTATCGACTGAGTCTATGGATAAATGATCAGAAATCAATCATGAAGCTAGTCCAGGTGATAACCTATCTAGGGAACCTGAAGACAATGTTCAAGGAATAGTGTTTCCTTCTGGGGACAGAGTGTCATCCATTTCGCTCAAGTGGCAGCATCAAATGAACAATACAAATCTGATTACACAATCAGATCTTGTCGCTCCTCAGTTCCATATCCTCTTTCACAGCTATTATCCTGAATACAGGACTTTATATCAGGCCACTTTAACAATGTCTAGTGGTCAAAAGTATGTAGAAAATGGACATCTGGGGCAACAACCTAAAGTTGATTCATGGTAATGTAGCAGCTCAATCACTCTCATGGTGGTCTGACAGCAGCAACTTTTTGCAGGGCTTTACATTTCAACATAGCCTACCACCTCAAAAACTACAGGTTTTAGACCCTATTGCAAAAATTGTCTGTGACAGATCCCCATCAAGTGTGTCTGAAGTGTCTGGGGTTGAGTCACAACTCCAAGGCCTGAAGAAACCGAAGTGGGACTCGGCCCGTCTCACAGCTCACAGGTGCATGGGTGGTGTCATGGCTCTCGATCCCACACCCAGAGTCACTTGACTTTGGAGGCAATCCAGCAACTGGTTCCGGCACTGCCCAAGTTTTAGGGCTGTCTGCCCCGCTCAAGAGATAGAAGAGTTCCACGCACCCATGCTCCAGCTCTTCAGAATCTTGTTGACTCCCTGTGGCGAGCCTTTGGGCCCCAAGGTGCCCCAAGGAGCCGAGAGGCCTTCCATCTAGCAGTGGGTTCACTCTTGGCACTAGTTGGACTCTCCGAGCCCATCACGACAACTCCGGTACAGACCCTGACTCCGGCGCCACTGCGCACACACCGGTGCCTGGGACCTCGACGACAGTTCTGAGTACATTAACGCCCGATGAGGAGATACCCATAGTGCTTTCTGATTCTGAGTCGATGACCTCGACCAAAGCCATGCCTGCCACAATTGAGGCACCGCATACTCCACTTGATCTGCTGCCTCCACAAGGGAGACAACACACCCTACACTCACTTTTCAGAATGGGCTTGTATAATGCTTATAATGCTGGTAATGAGTTTGCTCAGCTCTATCAAGATGACAATTGGTATGATGACTTACAGGAGGCTAATTACCTCAATACCTCCCCTGAAACATGCCATATCTCACCCCCTTGTCTAGCCACCAATGAATCCACTTCCTACACCATTGTAATGCGTAGTGCTGCCAAAGTTCTTGACCTTCAGCTCCCCACCTTGGAAGTAAAAACTAATTGCTTACTGAACTCCTTCAGTCAGGGCAAACATCTTCTGAGCCCTTTCTTCCATTCAATGAGACACTGACTGATACCTTGTTGGGAGCCTGGGCCAAGCCTTTGTCTGGCTCCTCAGTCAACAGACAACAAGTGGGACGCTATCGACCTACCCCAGGTGACCCTCTGTTCCTCTCTCATCACCCTTCCCACGAACGTTTAGTGGTGCAGGCGTTCATGAGTAGATCGAATCCCAACACTTTTACGACTACTCCCCCCAATGGGAGTCCAAGTGGGTGGAGAAGTTTGGGAAGTGAGCTTTCTCTTCCACCAGGCTGGCTCTCCATTCAATAAATGCCAACTGCCTCCGGGAATGCTATTCATACACTCTTTGGGACTCGGGGCTTAAGTCCTCCCTGGTGTCCCTGGAGATCTTTGATCTGTTCTTGCTCAAGCCATTCAAGACGGTTGTGATGTGACCAAGTTCACAATTCATTGTGGCTTGGACACCATTGATTCCATTGCGCGATACATTTGCACCAATGTCACTATTCACGCCATGCATGGCTGCGATCAAACATGCTCTCTGGTCATGTTCGATCTGCCCATATAGATATGCCCTTCAGTGGGACTCACCTATTAGAGGACAAGGCTGATTCTGCTTTAGAGTAATTTAAAGAAAGGAGAGCTACTGCATGTTCTCTGGGCTTATCTGCCCGCTTTGCCTAACGCACCAACCTTACCACTCCTTTCACGGCTTTGGTTAAGTTGTCCCGTATCGCTAGCCAGTTCAGCCTCAGCAAGGAACACAGTATATTCACAGTCAAGGCTGCGGTGCCCACCACTGCCATAGCCAAGGTCAATGGGCCACCCAGTACACTATTTCCCCCTGCAACCCCACCTCCTAAACCCCTTTAGCACTTAGGGGGTCACAGTCACCCGGTGGGAGGCAGGATCCAACAATTCTTCAGCGGTTGGCGATTTATAATTTCAGACAGGTGAGTCCTGCAAATCGTTTGCAGGGGATATGCCTTACCCTTCTCTTCTCCACCGCACCTTTCACCGTGCCCCCAGTGATTAAAGGGAGACCATCTCTCCATTTTGTGGGGTGAAGTGCAGCCAACCCCTTTTGGCCAAGAGGGCTGTTGAGAGGGTGCCAACGCCAGAAGTAGGACGTGGTTGTTATTTCCCCAATTATCTGGTGCCCAAGAGGGTCTATTCTAGACCTGTTTCCTCTCAACATATTCATGTTGAAGGAGAAATTACAGATGTTCACACTCGCCCAGGTTTTGTCTCTCCCTGACCCAGTAGATTGGATGAATGCCTATATTGATATACCCACCCTAAAGGCCCACCGTCGCTATCTGCAGTTCGCGGTGGGACAGGAGCATTTTCAGTTTGCTGTGTCCCTTTTTGGTCTCACCACTGCCCCTCGGTGTTCACAAAAGTGATGGTGGTGGTGGCAGTACCCCTTTGGAAGTCAGTGGTGAAAATCTTTCCCTACCTTGACGACTGGCTCTTGAAAGCAGGCTCCCTTCAGGCAGTCATCAACTACCTCCAGACTATGGCAAATCTCCTGTCATCTTTGGATTGATTATCAACGTGCCAAAGTCTCACTTGACTCCTTCTTAGACACTCACCCTTCATCTGAGCAATTCTGGACATGGTTTGGTTTCATGCCTTTCCCTGGGAAAGTGAGTCCAGGACATTCAGGCCATGATCCTGATCTTTTAGCGGCAGTCCTATATTTCAATGATGTTGACTCTAAGGCTCCTGGGACTGATGGCCTCCTGCATCCTGCTGGTGCAGCACACTAGGTGGAATATGTAAACTCTGCCTTTATAGTTAGGACCATGTTTCCATAGAAAAAGCTTTTTTTGATTTGCCTGTTACTTTGGCGTCATTTGACTAATCTTCACGAAAGTTTCCAAAAACGTGTGCTCGTGAATCTTGATGTGCATGGAATGTTTCGGGGCGATCCATTAAGCGGGGGTTGAGAAAAGGGGGGTCAATAATAGTGAATTTCCCATGTTAGTTCCCAGAGGAGCTTTAGACACGACTGCAGCTCAAACTGCAGGACGGAATTACACTTCAGCCAAGTCCCACTAAAAAGACAGGAGAAAAAAGATAAGGGGGCAGGGTAGGAATACCTTGACCCACAAGCCTTGATCTTGGGGTTCCCCTGGAACCACGCCATGGCATAAAAGCATTTTGTTTAAATTCATAGCGATTTTTACGAAATATTCACAAACATCACTGTGAATTTTTAAAAAAAACATGCGTTCATTTTAATCGTAGCCCCGGGTGGCCCAGGTCCTGAGGGCATGCAGGGATTATTAAAAAAATAGAGAGGGGTGTATGGGGCTCCCCCCCAAGCGCTTAAAAATGCCCCGGGGACCACCACCTTCATGGGGCTACAAATTAAAGCATGGGGGACTTTACAGACCCCCCTGAGCCCCAGGGACCACCACCTCCCAGGGCCTTAAAATAAAATGCTTGGGGGTCCATGCGGACCCCCCCCGAGGCCCTGGGAACACCACCTCCCCGGGGCAATCTTTATTTAAAGAAGGAGGGGGGCTGTGCGGCCCCCTTCTAGGCCGTTCTCAGCACCGAGGACCACCACTTCCCTGTTGAAGGCCTGTGACAACCTATGGACAGCCCAAGAAACTGATCCTTGATGGCCAAAAGTTACACCCAAGTCGGCCGGGCCCAGGAGTGTCATCTGATTCCAGATTGGTTGTCAAAGATGAACACCAGCCTTCACCAAAGTATACCGCTGGACCTGCTGTGTATGGAGATTGGTACCCAAGCCGCAGCTGGCCTTCTACTGGTTCCAAGAGGACCTTGAGAGATACCGACCCCTGTGGCCTAAGTCGCCCCACCTTACCCATGGACCGACAAATAACTGCAAGGACACCACTGTCAACTGCATAGCATCTGGAGCATCTATCAGTATCCTCAGAATCAGGCATCCCCACTGTCAGGACCACTCCATTGAAGTCCATGGCGGTCTTGTTGTAAAGAGTAGACCTGGACTTGAGACTGCTTTGGTGACCAGCTAACTGTCCAAATACTCCTTATTGGCCCTCCTGGCCTTCTCCCTGGTGGAATTGGTCACCCAACTCGGGCCAGAGTAGCTGAAGACAACTCTTTCAAACTATTCAAAAGTTTCTAAACTTTATGGTTACCAATGCTTGTTTGCACTTTGGACTAAAATGCTAAGATTTACATTTTACTTAAAAATCTATTTTTCCAGAATCCTCTAGTGAACTTTGTTCATCTTGGTGTCTAAAAATGTATAAAAATATAATATATTTTTATAAATTGGTGTTGGATTTCTTTTGTGTTGATTGATTTTCCTATTTTGTTGTTTGGTGCTTCTGAATGCTTTACACTAGTTCCTTTGTTTAAGCCTTGCTGCTCAAAACCACAGCTTTCCAGGGTTGAGCTAAAGGTTTTACAAACAAGCCTGACTGGACTCAAGACAGTTTTGCAAGTGTATTACACAGTAAGGTCGCACAACCATATCATATGATACTCCACAATCCTCACAAAGTGAAACTGTGAAATGATTGATTTGTAGGTCACAAGAATGGTGACAACAAAAAGTCTCTGTTTATTCAGTGTCATATTTCTTACAATATTTGTCATAAATTCAATGAATAAAATATCTCTGTGAGTTTCGTTTCATCTGTGTCTTTTCGGCCAGTATCTTTTTGTCTGATTCACTGGGAATATTCATTCATATTCCAATGACATTCAGTTCAATTAATTATAGTCCCATTCTGTTGCTTGTGACTTCTCGATGGAATACTTTCTCTGGTGGCCCGACAGATGAGGGGTCGTCAGAGGATGGCCTTTACACAGTCAACCCTATTTCGGGTAAAACCTGGGTGTACGGGACAGGAAAAAAAATAATGACCCCTACACCCTGGGACACAACTCCAAGTGCATGGGGCCCATCAGATTTGTTTTTCCAAAACAAACTTCTGCTTTAAGTGTTTGTTTTTGAAGATCTAAAAAGTTTTTAAATGTTTGCTGGCTGATCATCATGTCTGACAGGAATTGACATGACAGCAGCTACTGTCAATGTACAGAATTGTCCACTGTGCCGGCGGACAACTCTAAATTTCACAGACATAGGTCCATCAGAATGGCGGAGGTATTGTCCTCCGCCATCCTAATAGAGTTAACTCCAATCCCCTAACTCTAAATCAGGCCCATGGTTTTCTTCCTTCCATCATGAGATTAGAATGAAGCCTCTCATTTATCCTACGTTGGTGACTTCATCTAAATATCAGATGACACTGTGTCACTGGAATGCAACATTTCCAGTTCTGGCCTTTGCATTTACAAGTCATTGTTTTCAGGTGTTTTAGTCTGCTTTGATTAATTGAACTGAACCAGAATTAAATTTTCTAGAATGCACTCATTTGCTGCAGAAAAAGAAGTGTTCTGTTAACATGGATCCTTTTAGTAATCCGATATCTGGCCTTGTTACATTCCCAGGGCTTTGTAAGTAAAAGTGAGTACATTGCTGAAGAATACTAAACAGCTTCAAATAGTCTTGCAAAGGATTTAATCATCTTTATCATTAGCCACCTGTGCAGATCAACTTAAAGGAGTAGGAGCATGAGACAGCTTCATAAACGGTATGCCAAGTCACAGGGGTCGATTCCGAT
Source organism: Calotriton arnoldi (assembly GCA_963921515.1). Lineage (NCBI taxonomy): Eukaryota > Metazoa > Chordata > Amphibia > Caudata > Salamandridae > Calotriton > Calotriton arnoldi. The sequence goes on along the minus strand of CAWUFW010009456.1, from coordinate 46,767 downwards.
ATCGGTCGGAAGGCCTCCGAATCGGATTTGGCTTTACCGGATCCGAGTCGGAGGCTTTGTTTCCGACCGAGTCGTACAGAGGTCCGAACGCCCAAGTACGATGTGAATGATCGCGAAATCGCCGACCGAATCGTTTCCGGGTCCGAACCGCTCAGTACGACTCGTTCGCACTCGATTCGTACCGCGCAATGGAGACGTTTCAAGACCGAGCCAGTACGATGCACAATCCGGACAGCTGGATCGAGTCGGAGTCTCCGGGACAAAAAGGCTCTGGGAAGCGGACTTCGGGGGTCCGTGCCGGACCCCCCTTCACCCGTAGCCTTACGAGTCGGACACAGGGGGGACCCAAGGGTCCCCCTATACATGCATGTACGGTGCGGACGGCAACAACGCATACCCACTACAGGGGGCACCCTTTTGCGCAACATACCCATTCAGTCAATGGGAGCCCATGTACGCGTCGTACGATCAGCTCCCATTGACTTCAATGGGAGTCCGACCGAGCCGAGTCCGTCAGCATGCGGCTGCATCGTACTCGCTCGCTTGGTGTCAAGGGGCACGAATCGGTCGGAAATCGCTCCGTGAACGTGTCGGTCGGAACGGTTTCCGAACAGGATCGGAATCGGCCCCACAGTGTTTTGGCCCATGGGGTAATGGAGTGGCATTCTGTGCCATGTCTGTCAAAATAACTAGGAAACATTCAAACATTTGGGATGTTTAGAGCTATAAGTAGGGATGAGTGTAACTTGCATATTTTGCTGTCGTTTTTAATTAGATGGAGTTACAGAAAAAAGACGTAGACTGACACAAGGAGCGTAAGCTAGCATTTAGCGCTATTATCTTAGCCCAAAATGCACCCTTGTATCCAAAAGGGACCCAAGGATGCAAGGTGAGCTCAGAAAAAAGCGCTAAATGCGACAGAACAGGAACATCATTAGCCAGCAGCCACTCACGCTTGCTAAGTTAATTGTTCCTGTGCCCCTGGGGTAGGCTTCTGCCCCAAATTAGTCTTACTCAAGAGGGCATAATCACATAATTTCCGGTAATTTTGCATCATAATGTGGAATTACCTAAATTACTCTAATTCCTCTGGCATAATTAAAATTTCACCCTGGCCTACCTATAAGTTAGTGCTTGCCAGTTTAAGCCCTTGGGGCCAGATGTACGACCCTTACAATTTGCAAGTTGCAAATTGCATTGTTTTGCAACTCGCAAAATGTAATGTACAACAGTGTCTCAGACATGGTTTGCAATTCCCAATGGGGTCACAAATTGCATGCTTCATTAATATTCATGAGGCAGGTGCAATTTGCGACCCCATTGGGAATGGCTAGCACTCCCAGGGATGGTGGCCTGTTGTGGTCACAGGCCACCATGTCTGTAACAGCTTTTTAAATAAAGCAGTTTTTTTTAACGCAGCCCATTTTCCTTAAAGGAAAATGGGATGCATTTTAAAAAGAAAAATGAAACGTTTCTGTTTTATTTTTTAAAAGTAGGCAGTGGTCCGTGGGACCACTGCCTGCTCTTAAAAAATATTTTTGCATCCATTCACAAAGTGGAAGGGGTCCTCACGTTTGCGAGTGGCATGCCACCTACTTCAAGTAGGTGGTAAACTGCAAGTGTTTTGTGACCTGCAACAATAATACATACCATTGGGACTCGCTATTAGGAAGGGACACCCTTTGGCACGCCCCTTCCTAATTGCGAGTCGGTAATTGGTTTCCGACTCGCAAAATAGGGTTTGTACATAGGGAAGACCAATTTTGCGGTTGCAAACGGGCCGATTGCCCGTTTGCGACATATAACTGTCGTACATCTGGCCCTGAGGGCCTCATGTCACAAATATGACAGGATAAGTGACCACAAAGGTGCTTATCATTATGTACAAAACTCCTTTTATGAGTTAGAAAATTAATTCGGCTCATAAAAGGACTTTTGTGATTGTTTCTGAATTTCAAGCAGGCGGGGTCATCAAAGGGGCCCTCCCCCCTTTTTCCTATTCAGAAAGGAATGTATTGATCATTTACGACTGCAATTGCTGTCACAAACCATTGGTGAGCTAACGACCCCCAAGTTGGGTGGTAACTAATTTGCATAAGGGCGAGAGGGGAATAGGTTCCCTCAGGAGGCCTATGCCTTTGGGAATCATATTGACAACCTCAGGGGGAAGAAGTTTTCCAAAAAGGAAAACTTGTTTTTTAGAAAAGCAGAGAGAGCTCCTTTAAAAAAAAAAAAGAATTTTCCATTTTGAAATACAGTCATAAGGTTGGTGGTGTGCTGTCCCTTGCAGGCCACTATCCGTGATTTACAGCCAATTGGCACATGCCTAATGAATATTAATAAGGGAGGCCATTCTGGAACTTCCTGCAGTTAAGTATTTTGTGAACCAACCTATTCGCAAAAAGTATGTGAGCAATTTGCTATCACATTTTGCAATCGAAATAATAATACATCAGGGACCTAGCTTTCATAAGGAGATGGATGACAATTATACTCCCTCCTTCTTTGCAGCTCTCCCTGGTGGTAAGTACTTGTTTAAATCTGCATAAGGCACAATAACACAAAATGTAAGCTGTTTAAACACCAGCCAGGTAAATAGTCACGTTCCATTGATATTTGCATGACTATTGCCCAAGTTGTACATACTGCCTGGTGTTTAGAAAGCCACCAGGTGAATAATGATGTTTCTTTTCTGTTTGCAAGGCCACCAGCAAAACAGTAGATTATTTCTGCTATTTAGCCAGCTGCTGGGTAAATACTGACATCTTTTTGCTATTTGCCAGCCTACTGGTGAATTAGTATGTAATGTCTGCTATTTAACCAGCAGCTAATGAAAATAATTATTTTTCCTTGCTATTTGGATTGTTGATGGCCAGATTGTAAGTAATGCCGGCTGTTTTGCCAGCAGCCGAGTAATGAGTGAAGTTTCTTTGCTGTTTGTTTGACTGCTGGCCAAATAGTACATAACATCTGCTAGTTAGTCAGTGGCAAGGTAAATAGCTAAGTTTCCATGTTATTTGCACAGCTGCCATCCAAACAGTGCAGAATCAGTACTATTTAGCCAGTGGCCGGGTAAATAGTGAAGTCTTTCTGCTGTTTGAGCAGCCATCAGCCAAACATTGCGAAATCTCTATGAATTACACAGTGGCCTGGTAAATAGCAAAGTTTCTATGCTATTTTCAAGGCCATTGGTCAAATAGTAAATAATTTCTACTATTTAGCCAGCGGTCAAGTAAATAGCAGACAAAATTCAGTGTTTACCCAGTATCAGTCTAAATAGCTGCTACCTAATGCTTGGCCTACATAAACCTTGTTCCTTTCAAGTCCAATCGGACAATCTGGGAAGAATGAATGACTGAATCAGCTTTTTTGGCCATCAATTGCCCTGCAGTGATAGTCATATCCTGCATCATCCACCTACTCCTACCACAAAGACTGTTAGTACAAGTATTAGGTAGGGGAGCAGCAGTGGCGTAACGAAGGCCCCCGCAGTTCCCGCGGTGCGGGCGGCTCCCAAGCTCCTGGGGGCCCCCTCAGCAAAGTACCCTGGCCTCTGAGCGCTCCTGAGTGAGTGCGGAGGGGGGGGCCCATGTACTTTGCAGGGGGGGGCCCTCAAGTTTCGTTACGCCACTGGGGAGCAGGTACAATTTGGAACAATCACAAAACTGAAGGGGATCAGAGGTGGCCTGTACTTGTGGAAAAGGCATCATATGCAGAGACTGCCAGGGACAGCCTGAGATGGAATGGAGCCAGAAGGAGTTCAAAACTACAGAAGCATTAGAGTGAACAACCACTGAAGAATTCATAGGGCACAGACTGTGCAGAACTGTAGGAGAAACAGAAACAAAACACTATATTAGAGAGATTGAGAGATTGCAGAGATGTACAGGGATGGCCAAAGGCTGGTGGGAGTAGAGGCAGAGAGAAGTCTGCAGTGGAAGAACAGAAACTCAAACAGTAATGAAGAGCTCAAGGCAACAGTTATGCACATCATGCCCCAGCATGTTAAGAACCATCCCTGTGGCAGTCTTCTAACACTTCCACAACATCCTCTCTCCCCACAGTTACTACTACCCTATTCACCAAGTGCACCTAATCTACAGAGAAACTGCAGTCATTATCTGGCTAACAGGCTTACTAGTTCAGAATGTCTGCTGTTTAATCAGTGACAGAATAACCTGTAAGGTTTCTTTACAAAATGGTATTTAATTTCTGCTATTTGTCGGTGCCCAGGTAACTAGTGAAGCTTCTTTGCTATATATACGGCTGCCAGGCAAACACTACATGATCTCTCCCATTTAGTCGGTGGCCAGGAAAATAGTGGATTTTATTTGCAATTTGAACGGCTGCTGGCCAAATTGTACATGTTCTCTGCTATTAAGTATGCATCTGGGTAAATAGTGAATTTTATGTGCTGTTTGCACTGCCAGCATACAAATAGTACATAATCTCTGCTATCTAGTCAGTGGCTGGGTGAATAGTGAAATTTCCTTGCTGTTACACGGCTGCCAGCCAAATAGTACAAGATGTCTGCCATTTGGTTCATGGACTGATAAATAGTGACTGTTCTTAGCTGGTTGCACTACTGCTGGCCAAACAGTACATGATCCTTGCTATCTAGTCAGTGGCTGGTAAATAGTGAAACGTATTTGCTGTTTGCAGTCCACCAGCCAAATAGTACATGATCTCTGCTATTTAGTTGGCAGCCCAAAAAATACTGAATTGTATTTCCTATTGGCATGGTTGCTGGCCACATAGTACATGATCTCTGCTATCTAGTTGGTGACCGGGTAAATAGTGAAGCTTTTTTGATGTTTGCAGGCTCGCTGGCCAAATAGTACATGATCTCTGCCATTTAGTTGCCAGCCGAGAAAATAGTGATCTGTCTTTGCTATTTGCACAGCCATTGGCCAAACTGTACATAATATCTACTATTTAGTTAGTGATCGAGTAAATAGTGAAGCTTCTTTGCTGTCTGAGTACTGTGAACAAATAGTACATATTATCAGCTATTTATTCAGAGGACAGGGGAACAGTAAAGTGTCTTAGCTGTTTGCATGGTAGCTGGTGAAATAGTCCATGATCTCTACTATATTAGTTGGCATCTGGATAAATAACAAAGTCTCTTTGTTGTTTGCATGGTCAATGACCAAATAGAATTTGATCACTGTTATCTAGCGAGCAGCCCAAAATAGTACATAATCTCCGCTATATAGCAGTTGGCTGTGTAAATAGGGAAGGTTCTTTGCTGTTTGAATGGCCTCTGGCCAAATAGTGCATGATCTTTACTATCTAGTCGGCTGCCGGGTAAATAGTCAAATGTCTTTCCTATTTGCATAGCCACCGGCCAAATAGTACATCACCCTGCTATCTAGTGGCAGCCAGGTGAATATCGAAATGTATTTGCTCTCTCCACGGCCACCGGCCAACTAGTACATAATCTCTGTTATTTTGTCGATGGCTAGGTAAAAATGACATTTGCTACCTATTTACATGGCCACTGGGCAAATAGTGCATAATCTCTGCTATGTAGGCAGCAACCATGTAAATAGCATTGGAAATTCACTAGTCACCCAGCGGTTGGGTAAATAGCCGCTACCTTAATTTAATGCTACTCGCCTCTCTTTCTCTTCCGATCTCTCTTAGCCTCTCTCTGTATTTTTCTCACTCTATCATGCTACCTTGTTCAAAGTCTCAGCACCCTTTCAAAATGGGGGTTTCTTTGCCCTTAGATATGCCTCTAACTACAATGTTGCTTGTCCAAACTGTTGGTCACCAGAACAGCCTCAGTTCACTAGTAGCTGACAGGATGGTGTGGAAAGCTGATGAGCAGGAACACTACAAGAGATTGGGAAAAACAAGATGAACTTTAGTCTCCCAGAATGGGTAACTCAGAAGTATAATTAAAGAATTCACTGGCAAAGGCAATAGGTCTGATTTGCCTTCTGAATCCTGAAAAAAAACCTCCTGTAATGAAAAAACAAAACAAAAAATAATACTGTTTCCAATATTCAATGCATCTGTGAAGTAAAGAATTTAATGTGTGCTGGTCGAGTGTACTTTTTAGATGTAAAATTATTCCTTACGCATTGCAATGCAAGCAATGCATATTTGAAAGAATTGATATTCATAGATCATGCAGGCAGCTGCATTGTCAAGACAAACCCTAAGAACAAGGGAGCAACCCAACAAATGTAATCCTAGACTGTACAAACAATCTGCACTTCAAAACAAATGATAGAAGTAGTAACTGTCTTTAGAGAAAACCGAATGTCAGTTATTACATCAAGGGATATTACAACAGGAGTCTTTACTTCAAGATAAGTACTTCTGGAGCCCCTGTACATCTTTGTTTACAAAGTATCTTTACTTCGCGGGTAGGTTTGTAAGTATTATTTCTTGTTGTATTTTTTTATTTGGCTATAAATATGAGAGAGAAAGAAGAGAAGGGGGAAATGGGAGAGAAAGGGCAAAAAGGTTGCAACAGCATGATAGGTACCACTATCTGTTGTAGTATTGTAGTGCAATACTACAACTGATACAAAAAGCTGTAGACATTGTAGTACAATCTAAAAACATAGAAATAAATGACCTATTGAAGACACTGAATCTACAAAAGTTCTTTGTCAGTGCACACTTTCAACTGAGTTACAGCTAAACAATTAGCTACCAGACATATGTTGATTTGGTTTCAAGGATTCGACAAAAGAGAAATAAAATAGATATATAAAACCTCGATAGAGTGTTGTTAGATCAACCAGGAAAATAGGTATAAGGTAGGTATAACAGAGAAAACAAAGAGACAATAGTCAATCAATGATTCTGATATGTTGACATCATTGTAATAGATAAGGATAATAAGCAAATCTCTCCAGATCACAACATCTGATGGGGGAAAAACAAACAGCTAATATACACTGCATATAGTGGCATTCCCATAGAGAAATATTCCTCTAAATCAGTCCCAAAGAGCCAATGTTTCTCACTTGGATATTATTAGGTGTTGTTGACGCTACGAAGGAAAATGCCCCAAGTCTGATCAAACTCTGGTAGTTTATCAGCCACCTTGTAAATTATCTGCTCATTGTAAGCAATTCTGGACAATTCTATCAGTCATTCCTCTCTGGTAGGTAGTTGTTGCCAGTGGTGGAGTATACATATTTTTGCTGTTGACAGGGAAGTGACAAGGCACCTGTGGAGATGTGAAATTAACCAGATATATCAGCAGTATCATGTATCAGTGCAAGATGCATTTTAGGAGAGATTAAGACAGGAGAGGTCCTAGATAATACTTTCTGCCAGTAAGGGCATAATGTCCAGTGCCAAAGAATGTGTATAATGATGCATTGGTGTGAACTGCACTTCCAGCACTCATCATTGGCTATAATGCCACCTATTTGGAGTCACATAGGTGACCAGTACCAGGAGCGAATATCCTGAATCCTATTAAATATCTTGAACTATAGGAACATCAATTTAGATTCTCGAAGGACTCTATCGTGCATATCCAATAGTCTCCCAGTCTATCTCAGAGTATTCTTTAAGCAATATTGTTTGCCAGCAAATCCTGGCAGAATGTGCAGTAGGTTTGAAATAGAGGGAATCCACAAATAGGTTGTAAATGCCTGAGATTTGTCTCCTCATGTTTTCCAGTCTGATCAAGTAACACAGAATAGTAGAGCAATGAAGTTCTATGTGGGATTGACTCAGTCAGCTTTTGATGCAGCTGTGAATTGTCGATAGTGCCAATAATGGTGTGTTGATAAATTTAAATCACTGCACAAGTCTTAGAACTCTTTAAATTCTCCTTTGGTTAACATCTAATGAATTGAAATTGCAGCAGAAGTTTTGGAACTCTTTAAATTCTCCTTTAGGTTTACATCTGATAAATTGAAATCACAGCACAAGACTTGGAGCTCTATAAATTCTCTTTTGGTTAACATCTGATATAAACGTAGGATACCTTTGCCTGTCCAGCCGCGGCCCTCCAATAGTTTTTTAACTATTGTCAAACCAGCAAACCCCAAAGAGGAGCGGAAGCATGCAAGATCAATTTGGAGAAGCTTGTGCCAAAGTAACCGATACTTAACATTCAGCGTGTGATCAAATTAACAGCAGACAAGATGTCTCTCTATGGCAGAGGTCTTCAAACTTTCTGATGCTGAGACCCCCTTGTCAAAATATTTTAGGTGTAAGGCCCCCTCCTGAAAAAACAATTCTAGAACTTGGTACTCCTCATCATCGACAACTATCGACAACCATAAACGCCCCCAATTCCCACAGCAAATCATTTTTACAGTGAGGAAATAATATTAAACTGTGTTTAGCAAACCAAAGGTCAGTGAGCGTGGAGGCGTAGTCAAAGTGTACCTAAAAACAAAAGGCCTCATTTATGAGGAATTGGCTTAGGGCAGCCTAGCTAATCATTTTGCTGCGCTGCCCTACGCCAATGTGAAAGGGCAGGAATGCACCTTATTTATGAAATATGGTGCATTAATGTCCTTTCCCCCTGTGGTGGTGCACAAATTGCTGCCTAGCGCCAACATAGGCAAGATTTGTTTTGTGCAGGAAGAGGCACCTTCCTGCAGGAAAACAATCCCGAGAGGGGTTTTCCTCTTTTTATGTGTGCTGCAGAATGCAGCACACATGGAAATAGGAAATAACATGTTACGCCTGCTGTCGGAAGGAGTAAGGTTTTACCGCTGTCCTAGATTTACATGGTTTTGCAAATCCAGGGCAGCGTCAAAGTCCATGGGTGTTGCGTGGGAACACCCATTGCAATGCCCATGGAAAGCCTACTTGCAGGGCCGGACTGGCTGTAGCGGGCACCAGGCGTTTTCCCAGTGGGCCGGACGAATGGGGGGCGGTTTTCGAGCTGTGGGGGCCGCTTTTGTTACTGGGGGCCGGTTTTGGAGCAGTGCTGTAATATCTGCCCCCCGTAACAAAAGCAGCAGCAATGCTTAAGCGTCAGCAGTGCTGCTTCTCACCAGCACACCCTCCCCCCCCCTTCCAATACCCCTAGGCGGTCCAGCAGCAATGCCACGGCTGGTTTGTGTTACCAGTCCGGCCTACTTGACATAGAGTAAGGCAACGCAGCGACTTGCGCTGTTTTGTCTTACTCCATATCTATGAGGCCATGCAAAGTCACGCAGGGTGGCTTTGCGCCGCCTCATAGATATGATTGAGACGCTTGTGCCGCCGTAGCATCAAAAAAAGTGACACTCTGCGCAAGCCTCTCAGAAATCAGCCCCCAAATATTTTGTTAGTTCTTTAGGTCTTTCATCATCAGGTAGCCACATATAAAATAGTGGGTAGCTTAAATCAAAAATACATTTTAAAAAGTTGTTATTCAGTGGGAAATGCACTGTAGTACATTATGAAACCTCTATTAGTTAATGCACTGCAGAGGTCTGTGTGTAACCAGAGAGCCACAGAATGAAATTTGGTTGGTGCAGTGGAGAATAGTGACGTGTATTTTTAGTGCTATGAGGTCACTGCCTGTGACAGAAAGCACTGTGAATGTGTAGGTCAGTATTTTATGCTTGCATTACACTTATTATAAGATAGACTGCTACAAACTGTGCAAATAGTTTTTGGACCAAATGGAGCTTACAAAATGTCGATTTTAGTAAAATATGACCATAAGTAATGCATTATTAAAAGCATGCACTTTACAGCCCAGTTGTTAACTCTTTGTACTACCCCTAAAAAAAACAAATCTTTGCCATCACAATGCTTGGAGTGATTCTAGCAATTAAAGCCAGAACTGCTCCCAAGCACCCTTTACATTTGCAGATTAACTCATAGCGCAGGATGTGCATTTCATTCAGGAAAGCAGGCACCCTGGCATGAAGGTCTGCCCGGCCTCTTCATTTCACAGCATAGAAGCCTCAATTAACTTCAGTTGAAGTATTTTAAAGATAGGAATAAAACGTCGTCCCAGGCGGGTGTCATTTTCCAAAAGGAAAAGCACATGTTTTGGATTCCAGGTAGAAATGAGGCCTGGAAATGCGCGACCCCCTTCCCAAGACTCCACGGCCCCCCTGGGGGTCGCGCCCCACAGATTGAAGACCTCTGCTCTATGGTAACCCATTTAGGCTTGTGGGCTGCTTTGGGTAAGAAATAAATCAATTGTGCATAATAATACAGTTTCATGCAGGGAGATGTAGGACTCGGGAGGTAGTTTGTGCCCTTGTTGTCTCCAATTTTCATCTGGGTTTGTATGTGCCCCATATAAAGCTTTTAAAATCAGAGTCAATTTGTTGTAGTATGTCCCATTTCATTAGGAGTGGGAGCAGATCGAACAAATAGTTATATTGAGGCGTTATGGACATTTTCCCTGCTTGTACCCTACCCCACATGAATAAATTTGGATTTGTCCACATTGCAAAATCAGCGGAGGTCCCAATGACAAGAGGGTTTAAGTTGTCATTAGTTATGTTCTCTATTATCCTCTATTCACCTTCATTTCATATATACCCACTCAGTACAGTAAACAGAGCCCCTGCTAATCCATTTACATATTATTTGCAAAATTCTAATATTCGCAGGATTCTAGGGTGTGCGAAGTTCAGATGTTCACAAAGCTCACCTAGACTGGGAAGAACACAGGACCAGAAAGATGCAGTACAGAATTGATAATACAGTCAAGCAGGGTTCACAGATGGCTGCTGTTCACAAAGCCTGACTGGTAGCAACATAGAATACTGTAGCAAAGCCAGATCACAATTTTCCATCCAAATAGTTACTTAGTAGCAATTCTGTAACTGTTAGAATTTATGACCCTAAATGTTCATGAACATCTATACAGCACAAAGAACACACAACAGTGACAGCAAGTTGATTTACAGTATATCTGGTACCTGCAAAGGAAAGCCATATTGGCTTAGAGTTCATGTGTACGGACTAATGCATAAGATGAGCAGGTGCAGCCTGACCCACATGTACACAATTGAATGGGGGTTAGAAGTAGATCACAAAGCTACCCACTGGATGCTGGATCACCACATTCTGCAAGGTTGAGGACCATGGAATAAAATAATAAACATCCATGCAGTGAGGGATGTAGTCACAAGGCAAAATCCCCACCTGTGTCACCTGCACTTCGTAGCAATTGATCTCTCATGAAACCCACCTCATTTATTGTGAGGGATTTGAGGGGCTCAGGCTCAGCAGATGTTGAAAAACAGTTGTCTTCAAGGTTGTTTCTTCAACAGCCTACCTCTAGTCTCATAATGAGGTATAGCACAGGCTTCAAGGCACTGGGTAAGTTTTCTCATTTATGTGGGCCTGTTTGGCTTTAACACCAGCAAGAGAGTGGTGGGTAATCCTGCGGGACCTCAGGAGGACCTTAACCCCTTCGATGCGTCGGACGCGCGGGAGCCGTCCGACACATCAGTGCTCATGTGCGTCGGACGGCTCCCGCGCGTCCGACGCCATGGCACTGGGAATCCCTCTGGTGCGGGCACCAGAGGGATTCCCTTTATACCCCAAGAGCCTCGGGAGCTGGGGAAGGCTACCCCAGCTCCCGAGCCCCCCCTCTGGTTTCCCTGAAATGACGATCAGCGCGCACGTCGCGCTGATGTCATTTCAGTGAAACCGAAACTGAAATGAGCCAAGAGGCTCATTTCAGTTTCCCTTTCTACTTGCTCAGGGGGCTATCTCAGCCCCCTGGGCACGTAGAAAGACGGGAGAGGTATCATTGGAAAGGGGAGAATCTCCCCTTTCCAATGGTACCCCTCCCCAGTAGATCCCTGCTTGGGGATCACCCCAGGAGGGCAATCCCCAAGCAGGGATCCACCACTAGACACCAGGGAGGGGGGAGCGGCCCCTTGGGCAAGGGCCTTTGCTCCCCCTAAAAATATTGGCCATATTCAAGCCCACTGGACGCCAGGGATTTTTTTGGGTGCAATTTCATCAAGGGTGGGGGCTGCCCAAAACGGACATGACAATGCCCCCACCCCCCACCACAACTACAGCCTTTCTGCCCCCCCGGGGGGTAGAAAGCCCACTAGACACCAGGGATGTTTTTGGGGGTCATTTTAATTGGGTGGGGGCTGCCCAAAACGGGCAAGCCAATGCCCCCACCCCCCCTGCCACAATTACAGCCTTTCTGCCCCCCTGGGGGGCAGAAAGCCCGCTAAAAACCAGGGATTTTTTGGGGGGCACTTTTAATTAGGGTGGGGGCTGCCCAAAATGGGCATGCCAATGCCCCCACCCCCATCAAAAATTACAGCCTTTCTGCCCCCCCTGGCGGACAGATGGGGGCGGTAGCCCCCAATCTGCCCCCCTGGGGGGGGGCAAAAAGCCCACTAGACGCCAGGGATTTTTTTTGCCAATTTGAATCAGGGGTGGGGGCTGCCCAAAACGGACATGCCAGTGCCCCCACCCCCACCCGCAAAAATACCAGTCTTTCTGCCCCCCCCAGGGCAGAAAGCCCACTAGAAACCAGGCATTATTTTTTTTGTATTCAAGTAAGGGTGGGGACTGCCCAAAATGGGCAAGACAATATCCCTCACTTTCCCACGGTGTTGGGACTACCGGTCCCCCTCCCGGGCCCGATCAGCTGCCACCAATGAAACCGAGTGTAAATATGCCTTCATATTAATGCATGTTAAGCTGCACTTGATGTTTCCCATATCACAGGGCGTTTTTACAGGTCTAGCCCAATAGCCAGTTCAGCTATGCTTTCATTATAACGGTGAATTCTCGTTATTTGCACACACGAGGGGCCCTTTGGGCTCCTTCTTGATTTTTCTCAGCATGCAGTATGAGCACGCTACATTTTAATTTTTCTTGTACCTGCATTTTTCACAGTACCGAGTAGTTTGTCATATGCGCCTGTTTCATAGGCACTTTTAGACACGCGGTTACCATATGGACTCACTACAGTGCCTTCCAATCAAATTCTGACAGGCACAATCACACAGAAAGATTGCATTTTATGCTTGCTTGTGTCTTTGTTATACATGTCTTGTCTGTCTCTTTCCTCACTTACAGGTTTCTATGTTGAAGTCGCAACCCGCGACCATCATTTTATTCCTTCCCACCTTAGCGCGTGGGCTGTGATTACTTATTGACACGTGGCCTGATTTTTGCCACTCACTTTTTTCACTGCCTTCACCTCTGGTCCTGAAGAAAGCCCCCTCTACATTTACTTCTGGGGCTGAAACATGTAGACCATCTTTCTTGACAACAGAGATTAATTACCCTCTTATGGTTGTCTACCTCTCGTTTTTATTCATACCCCGGGCCGCCACAATTAAACAATTTTTTGAATATCTAGGCAAGGATTCCCGGAGGCATTCTTAATTTAGCACCACACTTCATCACACTTTCACACCACACCAGCTCCGCTGTAACCAGGCGTTGTAGCATAACCGGGCGGCACTCGGCCGCCTGGTTGGGACCCCAATGATGAAGCATGACACCAACCAGGTTGGTGTGTGAGGGGTCTTTTAAAGAACCTGAAGGTTCCTCTGCACTGTGAGCCCCCAGTGGTATTTATTCAGGTACTGGGTACGTCCACATTGTTCATTGGCAAGACAATATCCCCCCAGAGAAATTCCAGTCTTTCTGCCCCCCGGGGGGGGGGCAGATGGGGGCAGTGGCCCCTGATCTGCCCCCAGGGGGGGGCAGAAAGCCCACCGGGCGCCAGCGATTACGCTGGCTTTTTTTATGCGTGAGGGTGGGGGCTGCCCAGAATGGGCATACCAAGGCCCCCACCCCCCACAAAATAGCCACAGTCTTTCTGCCCCCCTTGGGGACATATCAGGGAAAACACCCCCCCCCCAATTCCCCCCAGGGCAGCAGAAAGCCCACTGGGCACAGACTTTTTTTTTAGCAATGTGCCTACCTGTGGATTTTGGGCCCTAGCGCAGCTGGCACATAGGGAAACCTATCAAACCTGTACATTTTTGAAAACTAGACACCAAGGGGAATCCAGGATGGGGTGACTTGTCTGGCTCTCACCAGGTTCTGTTACCCAGAATCCCTTGCAAACCTCAAACTTTGTAAAAAAAACACATTTTCCCCACATTTATGTGGTGGAAAGTTCTGGAATCTGCGTGGATCTACAAAATTCCATCCACCACGCCTTCCCCAAAGTCTTCCGAGAAAAATGGTACCTCACGTGTGTGGGTAGGCCTAGTGCCCGTGACAGGAAACGGCCCAAAACGCAACATGGACACACCACATTTTCACAGTGAAAACGGACCCCTTTGTTTGCAAAGTGCCTAGCTGTAGATTTTGAACCCTAGCTCTGCCGGCACCTAGAGAAACCTAGCAAACCTATACATTTTTTAAAACTAGACTAGACCGAGAAAAATGGTACCTCACTTGTGTGGGTGGGTCAAGTACCCGCGACAGGCAAGGGCCCAAAACGTATTGAGGGGACATCAAAATTGCCTATCACAAAACGACCTGGTTTTGCAAGGGGGTCACCTGGGTTTTTGGCCCCGTGCTCGGCGGCCATCTAGGAAAAACTACCAAACCCACACTTTTCTGAAAACTAGACACCCGGGGGATTCTAGGGAGGTATGGCTTGCGTGGATCACCCAACGTTTTCTTACCCAGAATCCCCTGCAAACCTCAAATTTAGCTGAAAAAAATCACTTTTTCCACACATTTTTGTGTGGGAAAGTTGTGGCATCACCGGGCTGGCACAAATTTCCTACCACCCAGCGTTCCCCCAGGTCTCCCGATAAAAATGGTGCCTCACTCGTGTGGGAGGCCCAAGTACTCGTGACAGGCAAGGGCCCAAAACGTATTTAGGCGACATCAAAATTGCCTATCACAAAACGACCTGGTTTTGCAAGGGAGGTCACCTGGGTTTTTGGCCCCGCGCTCGGCGGCCACCTAGGGAAACCTACCAAACCTACACATTTCTGAAAACTAGACACCCGGGGGATTCCAGTGAGGTATGGCTTGCAAAAAAGGGTCATTTTTTACTGTGAAAATGTGGTGTGTCCACCTTGCGTTTTGGGCCGTTTCCTGTCACGGGCACTAGGCCTACCCACACAAGTGAGGTACCATTTTTCTCGGAAGACTTTGGGGAGCGCGGGGTGGGTGGAAGTTTGTGGATCCACGCAGATTCCAGAACTTTCCACCACAGAAATGTGAGGAAAATGTGTTTTTTTGGACAATTTTTCAGGTTTGCAAGGGATTCTGGGTAACAGAACCTGGTGAGAGCCAGGCAAGTCACCCCATCCTGGATTCCCCTTGGTGTGTAGTTTTCAAAAATGTATAGGTTTGCTAGGTTTCCCTAGGTGCCGGCAGAGCTAGGGTTCAAAAACTACAGCTAGGCACTTTGCAAAAAAAGGGTCATTTTTCGCTGTGAAAATGTGGTGTGTCCACCTTGCGTTTTGGGCCGTTTCCTGTCGCGGGCACTAGGCCTACCCACACAAGTGAGGTACCATTTTTCTCGGAAGACTTTGGGGAACGCTGGGTGGGTGGAATTTTGTGGGCCCACGCAGATTACAGAACTTTCCACCACAGAAATGTGAGGAGAATGTGTTTTTTGGACAATTTTTCAGGTTTGCAAGGGATTTTGGGTAACAGAACCTGGTGAGAGCCAGTCAAGTCACCCCATCCTGTATTCCCCTGGGTGTCTAGTTTTAAAAAATGTATAGGTTTACTAGCTTTCCCTAGGTGACGGCAGAGCTAGGGTTCAAAACCTACAGCTAGGCACTTTGCAAAAAAAGGGTCATTTTTCACTCTGAAAATGTGGTGTGTCCACCTTGCGTTTTGGGCCGTTTCCTGTCACGGGCACTAGGCCTACCCACACAAGTGAGGTACCATTTTTCTCGGGAGACTTAGGGTAACACAGAATTGTAGAGCAACTGTTATTACCTATTGACTTTTGATGCATTTCTGCCTTCCAAATGAAAGACAATGGGTAAAAAAGAATCATTTTGAAAAATGACCTATAATTCTCATGCAAGTATGGGTACTCTCAATTTCGGAAATGTGCAAATATCTACTGTTTCTAAACTCTATATTTTGTTCCCATTTCAGAAATACATAGGTGTCTTTCATACCAATTTTTCCATGTATACATTTTCCCAAAATAATTGCTATATACCCGGTACATAATAAAAAACCATTGCAAGACGCTGCTCAGTTATTGGCTCTGGGTTCGTCGGGTTCTTGGTGAACCTACAAGTACTATATATCCCCACAACCAGAAAGGTCCAGCAAATGTAACGGTATATTGCTTTCATACAGCTGTCATAATTAGAAGAAGTTACAGGTGAAAACGTTGACACAAATGGCTGTTTTTTTCAACTAATTTTAAATTTTTCCTATATTTAACTGTTAGTTTCTATGAAGAAACCTTGAAGGATCTACACAAATGACCCCTTTCTGAATTCAGAATTTTGTCTACGTTTTTAAAATGTATAGCTCTCCAGGATCCATTATTGCTTTCATACCCATTTCTACCATTAACTGGAAGGAGGTTGAAAGCACAAAAAATAGCAAAAATAGGCTATGTCCCAGAAAAATGCCAAAACTGTGTAAAATTTTTGTTTTTCTGACAAAAGTCTGCTTGTCCCTGAAAGCTGGGAAGATGGTGATTTCAGCACCACAACCCCTTTTTGATACCATTTGCAGGGAAAAAACCAGGTGCTTTCATCTGGAGCCCTTTTTCCCATTTTTAAAAAAAATAAAAAAATTAGCTGTATTTTGGCTAATTTCTGGGTCCCCTCCAGGTGAATCCACAAACCATGGGTACCTTTTGAATCCCCATGATGTTGGAAAAAAAGGGTGCAAATTTGGCGTGGATACCTTATGTCGTCAAAAAGTTACAGGGGGGGGCGTGGCCTGGACCTTGATGGAGTAGGATTCTCGCGGCTCGAGCTCCGTCCTCCGGGGCCTTAGCCGAGCATTTTCAGGCACGGGGGGCACAGCCGGTGTCCCCCCCTCAACAGCTGAACGCCCGCGACACGCTCCGACCTCATCACGGGAGCCCGGGCACTGAGTCTCACCCTAAAGTGCTGCAGGGAAGTGACCGCGGCGGCTCCGCCCGCCATTTTGCTGAAGACCGCGAGGCGGCCCTTGACTGCGGGGGAGGCAGAGACCTGCACTTCGCCGGATGCCGGGAGCGCAGAAAGCCCTGGCAGATGGTCTCTGACCCCGTGGGACCCGCGCTGGAGGACGAGCGGCGGGGGTACCCTGAGAGGCCTTGGGAGGCCCGGAGATCCGACGGCGACCCCCGCGGGATGACCTGCACCGCCCGCCGGACCGAGTGGGAGGCCAGAGGTGAGGAGCAATCAGCGCTGGCCCGGGGGGGGGGGCGAAAGGGCCCTGAGGGCTGGAACTTTCATTCCTGGCAATGGACAAGTAGCTGGCTACCCCTGAGGCTGCACATCCTGCTCTGCACGGGGACCCCTCCCCTCCCCGATAGAAGATTGGAGTGGCGCCCGGAAAAGGCCGGCCGCCTGCATCTTTGGGCCTTGCTGGTCCTGAGGCCTGGCTGGGCCGGTGGTACTTGAATCTCCGTGCCGCTCCGGCCTGCCCCTCCAGGCGACGAACCAGTGCCAGCAGTTCTGGATTGTGTTCCAGACGGTTGAGGAGCCCAGAGACCCTTGCTCCGCTGCCTCTGCCCTGTACGTCTGGAGATCTCCCTGCCTGAGAGATGGTGGCTCTGGGGTGTGCACTGGAGGCCGGGGCTGATCACGGGCTATCACGCTGCACATTGCCGCTACACGCTACTGCTGCACTCCACGGAGCCACCTCGCGGTAGGAGGTTGCCGCCACATGTGCAGTCCGCCATCCCTGGTGAAGGCTCGGAGCCCCGGGGACGAATCTGCCGTGCCTGCACACCCGCCTGATCCTGAGGAGACGGGGGTCTGGGGTGCTCCCGGGAGCTGTGACAGCGTTGCGGTCCTGATCAGCACTATGGGGGATACTGCCCTCGACGGCCACGCCTGTCTCCTTTAGCCTCTTCCCCCATCGGACCCGTCTTGGTGGAGGGACCATCTGACGGAGTGCGATCCCGGCTGGACATGGGCGGGCACTCATAGGGGCTACGCTCCCCCCTTACCAGCAGTATGACCAAACCCAGAGCCGGGAAAGCCGCAGCACAACCAGCACCTAAGGACGCATCAGTGGCGGACCTGTGGAGTAAACACACCCCGGTGCCCTCGCAGGAAAACTCAGCGATGACCTCCCAGTTGGAAGCCCCAGAGACTGGCACCATTACGCAGGCGTTTATGACTAGCTTCCTCCAGGAAATAAAATCGGAGATATCCTCTCTCAAGACGGAGGTCAAAACCTACCTCACGGACATTCGCCGCGATGTCACCGAAATTGGCACCAGAGTGGATGACCTGGAACGCACCCTAGATTCCCGCACGGAGGATCAAGAGGACCTGAGGCGACGGGTCTTAGCACTTGAAGAGCAAAATGTAGAGCTCCAAATCAAGCAGGAGGACTTAGAAAACAGGAGCCGCCGGAACAATCTCCGCATCAGGGGCGTGCCGCGGGGAGCAGAAGGGCAGGACATAATGACTTACGTCGCGGACCTCCTCCACACTATCAGGGGGGATGATGACTCCTCTCCTCCAACTTTAGATTGCGCACACCGGGTTGCCCCCCCACGTAGCAATCCCCACCTGGTCCCTGACATCTTGACAAGGGTGCATTTCTACACAGAGAAAGAAGCAATCCTCCGGGCCCCAAGAGCAACTGCGACGTTGGAGTATGAGGGACACTGCATCCAAATTTTCCAAGACCTATCACCCCTAACTCTTCGCCGCCGCAGAGACTTCCAGCCCGTGACTGCTAAGCTGAAGGAATCCAACATTAAATATCAATGGGGCCACCCCTTTGCTTTGATCTTCCAATGGGAAGGGAAGAGACGATCTCTGAGGTCTCTTAGGGAGGCCCTCCACCTACTCCACATTTCACCAGGATCACGAGCCTCGTCCCCCACGCCTGCCGACTCAGCCTCCCAGATCTCTCTGCGCCCCGAGTGGTCGAGGGTGGGACCTCCCCTCTCGAGGCCCTCCAAGGCCAGCTCGACGGCCCGTCAAGCCAAGCAAGACATCATTCAGCATTTAAAGGCGATGGAGGCCTCGCAGTCGTCAACAGGGGGGGGACCGAGGTCGGGCACACCCTCGCCCTCAGGCTCAGGCAATGGAGATTGACTCCCTGTCAGAATTATCCCCCTTGGCAGGAGGGAGCCCTAGCTCTTCACTTCGAGCACCTATTCTTGACCCCCTGCACAGATGTTTGGACTGGGGAGTATGTTAAGGCACCATACTGTACCCGCTCTAGATAATCGCTTTAGGAAGTGATGCCAGGCCAAGCTGCTACTGGGCAGGTCCTCCTTGCGCAGCTAAGTCATTTGTTCTGGCGGGACATTTGTATTTGTTATGTATTGATTATTTGTGTTGCTTACCCGTACTGCTGGTTGTTAATATGTATGCTCCGGGCCCGATAGGCCCCGTGTGTGACCCATATCCCGCAGCCTTCCTCCCCCCCTTCCCCAGCCTTCTTTGCGGAATCTGCCTCCCTCAGCTGCTCCGCCGTCCCTGGGATTGGGCCCCCGGTCTCATCGCGGACCCTGGCGGCCAATCAAGAGAGGGCCCCGGATCTTCCCCGCTGCCCATGCACCGGGCCGACCGCTGGGGGGCGGACGGCGTCCGCCCCTTGGACTCTCTATGGCCCACCCCACCATTTCCTTAGACCCTAGGAGGAGTGACTTCCTCAGAGCCGCCCTGGTTCCCACCATCGGGCTGCTCCTGGACTGGAATGGTCCCTTTTGGCCCAGTTGGCCTTTTTGTTATTCGCTACCTTCTCTGTTCTCTGACTATCTCTTTGATCTACCTTCTTCTTCTTTTTCTTTCGCTACCTGGACTCGGGGGGAGAGAGCCTGCCCTCAACTGTACGGCCCAGCTCCTTATCTGGCTTCACTGGGGTACACTGGAAATACCCTTCATGCTCCCCGCCTAGGGGGAATCCCAGCCCTCCCACACGCCCTTCTACAGTTAAGGCTGCTGACTCGGGCCCGCCGACCAACTAGGGAGAGAGGTGCAGCTTTACACTCCAGCCATCGCATGCCAATACAGGTGCAGACCAATGACGCAGCTTAAATGTCTATCCCTTAATGTCAAAGGCCTAAATGCCCCGAATAAGAGAAGGCAGATCTGGCGCTACCTTCAACTACAAGACCCAGACATTATCTTCCTCCAAGAAACCCACCTCCTACGTACTGACACTTCTCGTATGTCTCATCCTAAGTACCCTTTACAATTCTGGGCATCCGCGCAATCTAAGACAGCGGGGGTGGCTATCCTCTTTAAAGCAGGGCTCTCTATACAAATCACACGCACCACGCGGGACATGGAGGGTCGGTTCATCAAGCTTGTGCTCTTACTGCAGGGTAAGCCGCTTACCTTGCTTAACGTATATGCACCCAATCAGGCGCAGGATGCCTTCCTTCGCGATCTCCTCAGGACTTCGCTCGCACGGGAAGCCAACCCTATCATCCTTGGGGGCGACTTTAACTTAGTGTGGGACCCCAATATGGACCGCACCACCTCCTCTTTTCAAGGAACAGGGGCTATGTCCGCTGCTCTCAAACGTGATCTGGACGCTTTGGGCCTAATTGATGCTTGGCGCTACCGGGAACCGGACACGCAGGACTAAACCTTCTATTCTCATGTTCACCGTTCACATTCCCGGATCGATTACTTTTTCTTATCTCACTCTCTCCTTTGTTCTCTGGAAACGGTGGGGATCTCGGACATATCCATCTCAGACCACGCCCACTTGGAACTTACCCTGTCCGCTATGGGTCAACACCCGAACTCCGTCCCGCGGTGGCGTCTGCCTCCGCATGTTCTCCGTGACCAGGTAGATGTGGCCGAACTCAGACAGGCCATACAATCATATTTTGCAGCTAATGACCTCCCGGAGACTCCCGTACACACCCTGTGGGATGCTTTTAAGGCCACGATTAGGGGCGCCATTACCTCTATTTCCATAACCCACAGGCCGGAATCCCGTTTGGTGGAAGACAACCTTACCCGTGATATTAAAACCTTGGAGCAACAAAGTCATAGCACGCCCTCTCTCGCAACACGCAAGAGACTCGCTTCGCTTCGCGGCCAGCTCAAGGCTATCCGAGTAAACAATGCAGAGCACTCTCTCCTAGCTCTAAAGCAAAAATTCTATGGGGGAGGCAACAGGGTGGGCTCTATGCTGGCGCGTTGTCTCCGCCACCAAATCTCCCGAGGTCACGTCGCAAAAATTGCCTTACCGGAAGGGGGCGGGCCATCCCTGAACAAGATAAGCAACGGGAGTTCAGTAAGTTCTTTGCTACCTTGTATAGCCAGGGAGCCACCCGTGAGGACCAGATAGACCCCTTCTTGGCGGAATGCCCCTGGACACCAATTTCCCCCCTTTTTATGAAACAGTTGGAAGAACCCATCACGGCAGCGGAAATTCAAAAAGCGTTAAAGAGTATGCCCGTGGGAAAGTCACCAGGACCTGATGGCCTAACGCTGGCCTTTTTCCACCTTTTTCTCCCGGAACTTCAGGCTTATTTGTTGCGGCTTTTCAACTCCTTTGAAATGACCGGGTCTGTAACTCCGACGATCGCTGAGGTTGTCCTTATCCCCAAACCAGTGAAGGATCCCACTGCATGCGCCTCCTTTCGGCCTATTTTGCTACTAAACGTAGATTCCAAGCTATACACCAAGATTCTCGCCCAGCGACTAGCCCCCCATCTTCCGGGCTTAATCGAACCGGATCAGGTGGGCTTCATACGGGAGCTCCAGGGGACGGACAATGTTCGTCGTGTGGCCCATCTTGTGCAAAAGGCTCACCATCACAACATACCAGCCTTCCTCCTCTCCCTTGACGTCGAGAAGGCATTTGACCGGGTTGACTGGGCCTTTCTCCGGGCGGTCCTCCATCGTGTGGGCCTCGGACCAACCATGATCGCGCGAGTCATGGCTCCATACGCGGCGCCTTCGGCGCGAATCCGTGTCAATGGTCTTCTCACCCCCTCCTTTTCCATCTGTAGAGGCACGCGCCAGGGGTGTCCCATTTCACCTTTGCTTTTTGCTCTTGCGGTGGAGCCCCTGGCGATTGCCATCTGGGGATCGGCAGACATCCGGGGTATTCGCATGGGAGGGGTTGAACACAAAATAGCCCTTTTTGCCGACGATCTCCTCCTGACACTCACAGACCCAACGAGCTCCCTCCCTGCGCTATTAGACATACTCTCCCAATTTGAATTGGTGTCGGGCCTTAACATTAACCTCTCCAAGTCACAGGCGCTTAACCTTACTCTCCCTCATCAGCTATTGGATGACCTGGGAAATGTTAATCCTTTTCACTGGGCTCCACACTCCATTCGTTACCTTGGGATTGACCTTACGGCTACACTAGACACATGGACAGGGGCGAACTGGCCGGCTTGCAGGACAGCTATCCGGGCTGAGCTTAACCGCTGGAAACAGCTCCCCATCTCGTGGCTAGGCCGCCTTAATGCGGTTAAAATGGCAATCTTGCCAAAAGTTCTTTACCTTTTTCAGACACTCCCCACGCCGATTCCCCAGAGGGACATCTTGACCCTCCAGCGACAATTAATCACCTTCATCGGGGGAGGAGGACGACCGCGCTTCTCTGCCAGAGTCCTACTATTGCCCCGAGACCGAGGTGGACTGGCCTGTCCCGACCTGCTCTTATACTACTGGGCCTCACACCTGCGTTACATATCAGAGTGGTCGGTCCGCGATAGCAAAAAACACTGGTTCCACATGGACAGGGCGGTGGCCTGCCGCCCCCTGTGGGACCTGGCGTGGATACGGAGTGGTGGTAGGCATCGTAGTGCCTATATTGCTACCCCAACGAAAACTGTTTTGGAGATCTGGGATAGAATCGCTGTTTCCCGTGGACTCACTTCCTTTCCCTCTCCCAACACGTCCCTAGCGCTCAACCCGGACTTCCCACCGGCTTTGCCCCCAACATCTTTCTCGGCGTGGTCAACCGGTGAGTGCCGGGTCATAGAGCAATTATTTGATAACGGCCTTTTAAAATCATTTGATCAGTGTAGACAAGACTTTAATCTCCCTAAAACTACACGCCTGGAATACTTCCAGATTAGCCATTGGCTCCGAGCCCCCTCCTACGTGAAAGGTGCCACGAGGCGACTAACAGCATTCGAAGCCCTGGTACGTGCTTTTGATGGGTCCCGCGGGCTGATTTCTCGGACGTACAAAGTACTCCAGCACTCACATACAGTGCCCCCACACACCTACCAACGCCAATGGCAGTTAGACATTGAGAGTGATATACTCCCAGACCATTGGGAGCAACTTTGGCGGGATATCCCACGCATTTTTAAAAGTATAACCCAGCAGGAGTCCGCGTACAAAATCATGACTCGCTGGTACTACACTCCCCTGCGACTTCAGAAGATGTTCCCTGGATTCGCACCTCTTTGCTGGCGCTGCCAGGCGGCCCAGGGCTCCTTCCTGCACATATGGTGGACGTGCCCGCTCATTCTCACTTTTTGGGAGGAGATTCTGGATCATATTAGAGAAGTGCTGGGCTTTCCTCTACCAAGCGACCCGGGGGTGGTCATTCTGGGGCTCCGTCCAACATCTCTCAAAGGAATGACAGATACGGACTGGCGCCTGGTTGCCCATATGCTCAATGCCGCTAAACAGGTTATAGCACTCCATTGGAAGCAAGCGTGTGCTCCCTCGTCCTTGGTCTGGCTTACACGTCTTTGGCATGTCATGGCAATGGAACTCCTCTCCCATAGGCTGGCATGTACTGATGCTAAATTCGAACGCATCTGGCAGCCCTTGGTCACGCATCTTTCTCGGCTGGAGCACGCTAGATCTGTTCCCCCTCGACTGAGAGCCCTTCAGCTCTTTGCTGACCCTATTCTCCCAAGGGAGACACTTACGACGAGGAAGCTTGAGTGGGCAGGGAGGAAATACACCCCTTATTCTGCCCAATATAACGCCATTGCGTGCCCAGGATACCCGGATGCCCCCTGCCACGAGGGGCTGGTACACCACACCCCCCCTTTCCTTTTTCTTCTCCCTCTTTCTTTTTCCTTCTTTCCTTTTCTCTCTCTATATTCTTTTTCCTGTAGCTCCACTCTTTTATGTAGTTTTCTTGATGCCTGCAGCTTTTAGGCTTCTCTTGGCTATCGGTCACAGAAACTGCAATCATCGTCACAGCTTGTTGGGTTTCAGCAGGGCCAATAGCATCGGCACGCAATGTCACTAGAGCACCCCGAAAGATGCCGAGCCACTCTCACCACGCTCATATTGTGGGAACCTCCCAGGCGCCGCACGACTGTACCCAACCTGCACGTCTGGTGATAAGGGACTCTTCTAGCTATTGTAGCATTGGCTATCCGCTGTTGGCCTTATTCGTCTGTTTTGGTGCTTGCGATGGTCCTCATGCACTATGCCCTGCCAGCCGGCCGTGTATGAGGCTTCCGGCGCAAGTTTACCATGGTTCATCGAAATATATAATATGCCATGTATACTCTGTGATTGCATGAAACAGAGTAGAGGTACTGTTCTTTTAGCGCCTGTTGACTAGCGCCTAAATGATTAAAGATCATCTACAGATGCCAACAACCCACATCCCAAGTGACGCGGCCGGCCCGATGTGGTTGTAGGCGGCTTGCTATGTATTCCCTTTTTCCGCCTCGAAAGAGTAGGACTATGTTCAATCGCAGCCGGCCCATTTCGGGTTGTAGGCACTATGCTGTGGTTCAGGCTTCATATTTTCAATAAAGGTTTTTTTTTAAATTAAAAAAAAAAAAAGTTACAGGGGCCTAAGCGCGAACTACCCCAAATAGCCAAAAAAAAGGGCTTAGCACAGGGGGGAAAAAGGCCTAGCAGCGAAGGGGTTAAGGCTCATTCATAGTAAGCAGGCCCATAATCTGCATACAACACACCGCAACAGAATCCATATAGGTCCAAGTCCAAAATATTATTATTGATCTGAAGTTCAGCTCCAGATTATTTTCCACAAGCCAGGCAGTTGGGCAGGTGCCCCTAGCCAATCAGTGCCCAATGTAGTTCCAATGGTCAGCCAATTAGGCTGGTTCATTCTTTCCCTCCTCCCTCCTCTGTAAGGACTCTGGGAAGAAGGTCCCCACCCTGCTATGCAATGCTGAGCAGCTCTCATCTCCCACCTTGCAAGTGGCATTCTCACATAAAGATACATTTCTGTGATTTGCTATGATAGGTGCACTGGTAGTATTCATTTGTCGCATGAGTTTGTTCTAATGTTCACAAAGTGGTATGTCTGTGATCACTGTGCATGTTTACAAAAATTATGTTCTCACCAATATAAATCCTGTCTATCCAAAGCCTCTAAACCAAATTTAAATGTGGAAGCCACAGAATTCTCCTGGGTCACAAAGTGTGCCTCAGAAACAAAGAATACTCTGCTGTCAATCCGTCTTGTACAGATTCCCCATTATTCTCCAGAAAGATGGGGTGAGGAGACCAATAAGAGTGTCAGGATCCATCCATAATCGAGCTCAAACTGAAGAAAGCTCATCTGTAGTTTGAGGGGTCCTTCAGGACTAAGAACCCCTCAAACTTTTGCCAAAACCAAAACAAAATGAGGACCTTCAGGGGCAAAGGAAAAATAGTGGGAATGGCACAGCTGCCAGCATGTAGGGGACTTTCATCCTTACAAAATTCTCTTCCTACTCCTTGCATTAGTTCTAATTGGTTCTGGGATTGCACATTCAGTGGTCCATTTACTAAATTCTCACACAACACAGCGGTCAAAAATGCTGCGCAGTGTTGTGTGAGAAGGAGAGAGCAGGACAGCGCTATTTCTACGGATACACCCCTCTCCTCTCTCCCTAGCTCCAGCACAAAATCAGACTGCCGAGCACCATACACACACACCTGCCAACTTACAAAATTACTTCATTGTGTGAGGAGGCAGCGGTGACTTGGAAGGGGCGGAACCTGGTGCAGAGAGCTATCTAAGAGGCACTCTACCCCTCACCAAGACCCCCACCCCTCACAAAAAATAAACAAAGGGTCATCCAGGCTGTCGCTGATATCCTGGGGTGTTTTCACACCTTTTAATGAACATTGGCTCCTTAAAGCCTCTGAAAATGAGCTGAAAATCCACTGTTTACAGTGGTTTTCATCTCATTTTCTCTGCCACAATCTGATTTTGGCTCCTCACTGGGTGTCCGTGAGAAGGGAGGCAAAATTGTGTGATACACAGCAGCACTATGTGAGTTGGCAGGTATGCTTTGCACCATAGTGTAAATCTGTTTGCGTGATTCTAGTATGGGTTTTGTACTGGAAGGGTACCCTTTCATTACAAAATATTATGCTTACTGTCACTTTAAAACATTTCCTACTTTGTATGTGTGCTGTACAGTGCAGCCCACATGCAAAGTCGGTGAAGAAAGGAGAAATAAAAGCATTTCTCCTTGATAGTGACTATTTCAAAAGGGCGCTACTTTTTGATGCAAAACCGTGCCTACTTTTTTTTTAGTAAATAGGGGTTTGTGCCAAAAACCATGGGTGGTTGCATGGGAACGCCCATGCACAACAGCATTTCCTATATTACGACAGAGGAGCATCAAACCCCCAGCTGTGAGTGCAGCAAATGTGAAAAATACAATGATAATAAAATTATTTTATTTCCATTTCATTTTTGGCTGCTCCCAGCCCGAGCCGTATTTGAGGTTGGGGTGGGCCATTGCTGCTGATTGGCAACAAGGGAGGAGAGATGCCCACTCCAGTTTAAAGTGTGCATGTCAGTTTGGCTGCCTGTCTTGCGACGACCAGCCCGACCTTTGCACTATTAACCTCTCCCACCTGAGCTTTGAAAGACAGCTATGTAGAGAGAAAGGACATGCCCCCAATGTCTGAATGAGTGCCGGTCTAACCACTCCAACCAATCCTGATGCATCTCTCATGTTGGTTAATATCATCAGCAGCATGAGAGTAGCATCTGGATTGGTTAAGGGAGTTGACTCTGGGACCCATGGAGCCACAGACTGCAGAAGAGCACCGTGGATCAGAGGACTTACAGCTAGTTGGTACGTAAATATTTAATTTGAACTTTGGCACCTTTTTTAATTTTAACCACTGGCAGGCACTGAGAGATACTCTCTCTGCCATAACTCCAGAGCTCTCAGTCGTGATCTGTTATAAAGGCCGTTTATAACGAGCCACCATTGAGAGCTTTCGAAGTTGACCTAAAGGCATTTCTGGTTTCTCACAATGCTTGTCAGTAGGTCAAAATCTTTGCTTCACTAGCCTCACCACCTTTAATTGTCATTATCTGCCACTGCCATGCACCACACTTATAATGCTCCCTTGGCGCTAAGTAATGCAAAGCAGTCCCAGGTGCTGCTTGCCCTACTTTCAAGTGAATTTCCAACGCAAAACAATTTTTGCGCTGTAAAGTAAATTGGACAAATAGATTTTGTGTTTATTTGTGTCACTTTTGTTATGCAATCACGGTGCAAAAGCTTAGTAAATATACCTCACAGTCCCTGACTTCCAGATGATAACAACAACCCTTAGTATCAGTAATCTGGTCATTTTGTGATCAGGTTTGGTGCTGTTAAAAAAGCTAGATTTTCATTGATCTTTTGCAGTTTCTACAAACAAAATACACACAAATCTGACATCACAATATGACAAAATTTACATTTATGTAAATGATTATAATTTCATTGTGCATCTCCTCTAAAGCATACCGCTTTTGATCCAAGCCTCTATCCTGATTAGCTATTCACTTTCTTTTAAAGTGGACCAAGTAGCTGAAATTCACTTTGGTGTATAGTTCTGTAGTGCAAGGCACCCCAAGGATCCCATTGTCTACACTGTTTCACTCTTGACATAATCCAATCTAAAAAGTAGCAAGGTGTTGTTTGAAGGATAGTAATTTTTGATTGGATGAAGAAAGTACAGACATTGTTTAGGTAACATAAGAAGGATATATTTACTTAAATAAAAAATGCAAAACAGCCCAATGACATTTTCAGTTTAAGACAAGGGGTAAACGTGCATATCACCTAGACATTCAATCTCACACTCAGGGGTCGATTCCGATTCGGGCCGGAAAAAGCACCGACCGACTCGGAGCCGGAAATTATACCGACCGACACGTACCTGTGGCGCCCGACACGCCAAGTACGATGCAAGGCGTGCAAAATCCGACCGACACGTACCGAACCCAAGCCGAACGACCGAGCCGCACGGAAAACAGCAATCCGGCCGGAAAAACACGCGAATCCAACCGACCGACACGCACCCGGAACAAATCCGACCGAAACGTACACGCGAACTCCAAACCGCAAAGTACGATGCAAGGCGCGAAAACCACGACCGAGTCGGACGGAGGACAAGCCGTACGACCGACACGCATACAAAACCGAGCCGAAGCAACACAAAACACCGCGACCGACGCGTACGCAGCATAGAAAACTGCACAAACACAGCGTGAACGAAACGGAGAACACCGTACGAGACAAATGCAGGGTCCGACTCGGTCACAAGAACGTTTCCAACATGCACAGACAGTACAAAGGAAAAATCACACAAAAAAAGGCCAAACAAGCAATTACAAAGCCAATAAATACTGGGGGGTGGGGACAGAGAACAAAGACACACCCACAACTCCACCCATATAAAGGACACAAATCACAACCATGATCCTTTGCAAATGCCATTCCACTGCCAGCACCCAAGAGACAGCAACCACACACCCACAGCTCATCCCTCACACAAGCCACACACCATCAGCACACCAACAAATACCTACCTCACATACACCCAGCAAAACACACACTCACACACCCTCACCTGCACACCAACACACACATCACTCACCATCACCACCCATCACCATGCCCCCCAAGAAGAATCACAAGTTCCTAGATTGTGAATTGGAAGTCATGGTAGACGAGATCCTCAGGGTAGAGCCACAGCTGTTTGGCACACTGGTCCAACAGACCCCCATCTCCCGGAAAACCAAGATGTGGGAGAGGATCATCAACAGGGTGAATGCACAATCACCATGTCTGCGCACAAAGAGCGACATCCAGAACAGGTGGTATGACGTGCGCAGGAGGGTACGGGACCTGCTCAAGAAAGACTACATCATCAGCCAATACACCGGCAGTGGCCCTCCTGCCAAGCCAATATACCTCAGGCCCTGGGAGGAGAAGGTGCAGGCCATCCTTCCGCCAGTGAGCGTATATGGACTAGAGAACATCCCAGAGCCTGGTGAGTACACAACAAATGTACACAATATTCTGCCACAAAACACACACACATCACTGTCAAGGGGAGAGTCAAACCATGCACTCATAGCAATTACACAGCAACCAGAACAGAATCATCCCAAAATGTGTATGTCAGTCAGATAAACACAACACATGCCATCAAAAAAGTTACATCCAACCGTGCCATCACATGTACAAACACAACTACAACTACAGCTAGGCAGTGGCACAAATAGAACTAACAAACACATCCAGACATGTAGCCACCACAACAACACCAACACACAGTGAAGACCACTCAAAGGAAGGAATTCTGTGTATGCTGGCCAAGTCAGTGTAGCCAATAGCATCATGGGAGTCGCAGTCACACATATTGCCCCCCACAACTGTCCCATCAACACCACCATGAACCATGCGCACATCACAGGGAGTGGAGAAGGACTCACAAGATGGCTGACACTGGCAACTGCTGTGGGGAGCACAAGGCCCTGCTGGGAACTGTGCACCAACAAACAGCAGGACACCACTGACTGACATCCTGAGAGACAACTTCCACTCCCTGCAATGCAAGCACGTTCCATGGTGGGATATCTGGCTGGCTGGGTGGGAAGGAGGACTTGCAGCACTGACCATAGTCACAAGCACCTCCCCTCACACCCCCTCAACACAAACTCCACAGAACCCACCTGGTAGAATGCAATGCCTCACATCCTAACTCAATATCCCACAAAGAACCACCACCCTGGGTTATGTTGTGTGAAGCACAGGGACACTCTTGGGACTTTTAGCCAAACAACTGCCAGGACAACACTCCCAGCCATCCTGTCAGCACAGGCAGCCCACCCCACAGGGAAGCAGAGTCAAAAGGAAGGAAGCATGGGCATGCTGGGAAGGGGGTGGAGGCAATAGCATGATGGGAGTCATAGTCACAGCTCTACATCCCCCACCACATGGCCCAGCAAGCTCACACTCACGCATGCACATCCCACAGAGAGTGGAAAGGCCCATCAAAGATGTCTGACACTGTTGCTGTGTCGTGGGGAGCACAAGGGCATGCTGGGAACTGCACACCAACCAACAGCAGGACACCACTGTCAGCCATCTTGCCATTGCTCACACACCCACACATACTGAACTCCCCACAAAAGCAAGTAAGTTTGGGAATGCTGGCAAGTGGGGTGGAGGCAATAGCATGAAGGGAGTGGCAGTCACAGATATTGGTCACCCTCACAACTGGCCCATCAACACCACCCTGAACCATGCTCACATCACAGGGAGTGGAGAAGGACTCACAAGATGGCTGACACTGGCTACTGCTGTGGGGAGCACAAGGCCCTGCTGGCAACTGTGCACCAACAAACAGCAGGACACCACTGACTGACATCCTGAGAGACAACTTCCACTCCCTGCAATGCAAGCACGTTCCATGGTGGGATATCTGGCTGGCTGGGTGGGAAGGAGGACTTGCAGCACTGACCATAGTCACAAGCACCTCCCCTCACACCCCCCTCAACACAAACTCCACAGAACCCACCTGGTAGAATGCAATGCCTCCCATCCTAACTCAAGATCCCACAAAGAACCACCACCCTGGGTTATGTTGTGTGAAGCACAGGGACACTCTTGGGACTTTTAGCCAAACAACTGCCAGGACAACACTCCCAGCCATCCTGTCAGCACAGGCAGCCCACCCCACAGGGAAGCAGAGTCAAAAGGAAGGAAGCATGGGCATGCTGGGAAGGGGGTGGAGGCAATAGCATGATGGGAGTCGTAGTCACAGCTCTACATCCCCCACCACATGGCCCAGCAAGCTCACACTCACGCATGCACATCCCACAGAGAGTGGAAAGGCCCATCAAAGATGTCTGACACTGTTGCTGTGTCGTGGGGAGCACAAGGGCATGCTGGGAACTGCACACCAACCAACAGCAGGACACCACTGTCAGCCATCTTGCCATTGCTCACACACCCACACATACTGAACTCCCCACAAAAGCAAGTAAGTTTGGGAATGCTGGCAAGTGGGGTGGAGGCAATAGCATGATGGGAGTGGCAGTCACTGATATTGGTCACCCCCACAACTGTCCCATCAACACCACCCTGAACCATGCTCACATCACAGGGAGTGGAGAAGGACTCACAAGATGGCTGACACTGGCTACTGCTGTGGGGAGCACAAGGCCCTGCTGGCAACTGTGCACCAACAAACAGCAGGACACCACTGACTGACATCCTGAGAGACAACTTCCACTCCCTGCAATGCAAGCACGTTCCATGGTGGGATATCTGGCTGGCTGGGTGGGAAGGAGGACTGCAGCACTGACCATAGTCACAAGCACCTCCCCTCACACCACCCTCAACACAAACTCCACAGAACCCACCTGGTAAAATGCAATGCCTCCCATCCTAACTCAAGATCCCACAAAGAACCACCACCCTGGGTTATGTTGTGTGAAGCACAGGGACACTCTTGGGACTTTTAGCCAAACAACTGCCAGGACAACACTCCCAGCCATCCTGTCAGCACAGCCAGCCCACCCCACAGGGAAGCAGAGTCAAAAGGAAGGAAGCATGGGCATGCTGGGAAGGGGGTGGAGGCAATAGCATGATGGGAGTGGCAGTCACTGATATTGGTCACCCCCACAACTGTCCCATCAACACCACCCTGAACCATGCTCACATCACAGGGAGTGGAGAAGGACTCACAAGATGGCTGACACTGGCTACTGCTGTGGGGAGCACAAGGCCCTGCTGGCAACTGCACACCAACCAACAGCAGGACACCACTGACTGACATCCTGAGAGACAACTTCCACTCCCTGCAATGCAAGCACAGTCCATGGTGGGATAACTGACAGGCTGGGTGGGTGGGAAGGAGGGCCGGCTGTCAACCAAACACAACCAATGCAGACCATGTTCTCACCCCAACAAATACATAGAAATGCCCAAATAATGCAGGACAATGTGCCACACCAATATCAACCCCTGACTGTGACGACTTAGGACAATGCAATGTACAGGCCCGCACCCAGAGGCACAGTCACAACTGTCATGTGTGTCAACCATTGATGCCTGCAGAAACATAACATACATTGTGTGTGTCTCCCAAAAACAGGTGATGATGGGGACACAGCAGCAGACGCTGAGGAGTCCCAGTCCCAGGCTCAAGAGGATGCGGAGCTCACTGGTGTCGTACAGCCTCTGCCCTCCTCGGACGAAGAAGACCAACCTGGCACATCCGGTGCAAGTCTACATGCAGCACCAGCAGGACCACCAGCTGCAGCACCAGCAGGACCACCAGCTGCACCCCCTGCACCCACCCCTCCAACGACTGTCAACACAAATACCATCCCTGCCGACATGGACAGAACAAGGAGCAACACCAGCACAGGGACCCTGGACCAACCTGGGGCCATGGACACCACCACCACCACCACCAACCTCCAAGGTGGACCAGGGTCATCTGTGCGTGCCACTGCACGCACTGCACATGTCAGCAGGGGTGGTGGGAGGGGTGGGAGACAGAGGTCGCTGCTTGCAGAGGTTGCTGGTGTGCATGATGACCCACAACTGGTACGCATAGCTGATGCGTACCAGTCCAGCACCGGAGACCTCAGCCAGGTAGTGGGGCTCCTCAGAGACATGAAACAGCAGCAGGCTGCCCATCATGCCCGCTTGGACTCTCACATGTCCCACGTGGAGTCACACATGTCCCGCGTGGACTCACACATGTCCCGCGTGGAGTCCAAGTGGGATGCACTGCATGAGATGATGGCGGTGCACAGGGACATTTTACAATGCCTCCGCCAGATGAACAGCAACGAGTCCACACCTCCCTGTGTGCCAACAACATCTGGTGCTGCCCAAACTGCAACTGCCACAGGGAGGGAGGATGACTCTGGCGGAGAGTCCCCTGCACCGCAGCAGCCTGTACTTGAGGGGCCCCCCAAGAAGAGGGGTCGTCCGAAGAGGGGCAAGTGAGAGGCCGATGGCCAAGCGCAACTCCCAGGAAGCCTGTACCTGTTCTGGATGTTCACCTTTGTGCACAGACTGTTCACCCTGTTGACGGCAACACTACTCCCACACATTGCATGGGGAGTACAAGTTGGACCAATGTGTCAGACAACTGTGGCCCCGATACTGGGGATTCTGTCTACCAGGACTTTCAATTCACCTAGGAACTTCTGATTGCAAGATTTATGTACAGCACTACCCATCCTATGCACTATTCACACAAATGTATCACAATAAACACACTAATACACCATACTTGCCTCTGTTGTGATTCCAACGTGGGTGCTGTTATGGGGATGATGAACTGCAAAATTACACTGTGTATGCGAACTGCAACAGCAAGTACAACACAGGCATGTGAGTAAAGGCAACGTGACACATATGAGGGAGACACACCACCAGGGCTACACAACACATACACACCTAGGCCATCTGACTCATTGCCTACACTGATGTTGCCAGGGAAGACGGTGCAATGCACAGACACCACACCCATTCCCAGTTGTAGTCAAGTAGCCCACAGGTGCAGTAAGCAAATATCAGTCAAATGTGTGACCACAGACAACGCACATCACAAAGTGAAGCACAGGTTTATTACACAGTTGCAACATGTCGTAACCACTACAGATGCAAGGTAATCCCACCTGGCAGCGGGCACACAGTCAACAACTGTAGACGGAAGGAAGTCCATGGGTGTGGCGCACATCACCTGTAGGGACACAACAGCTACCACCCTGGAAGTGCAATCACGTCGTCGGTGGATACAGTTGACCAAACGAATCTGAAAGTACCCTGTGAAGGACAGAAATGACACACAGTCAAAAGCAATGGAGTACAGGACAGAACAGCAAAACTCATGCACAATACATGTTACAAGATACCCACCCAGAACCAAGTTAGCATGTCAACACTGTTGGGGAGTACAGCCCACCTGTAAGCACACATCGCAACACACATCCAGTCAAGTAGCCCAAGGACACACTCCAACAGCACCAGAGCACCACCTACACATATCATGCCAACTCACATCATTGACATGACACCTCAGGATACTCACATTCAGCTAAAGAAGTTGGTGATGAGCTGTGTGCGGACATCACCCTCATCATCATCATCATCATCGTCACTGGCATCGTGGTCCAGGCCAGGATCCTCCACAGGTGGCGGATGTTGGTCATTGTCATCCTGGATGAGAGGCAACTCCTTCCGCACTGCCAGGTTGTGGAGCATGCAGCAGACGATGATAATCTTGCACACTTTCGCAGGGGCATATGGGAGGGACCCTCCGGTCTTGTCCAGGCAGCGGAAGCGGCTCTTCAGGAGACCAAATGTCCGCTCAATAACTCTCCTGGTCCAACCATGTGCCTCATTGTAGCGCATCTGGGCTGGTGTCACAGGGTTCCTGAGGGGTGTCAGCAACCACGGCATGTTGGGGTATCCCGAGTCACCTACGGACAGACAAGTGCACATTAGCTGACTTGGAAAAGTGGGCGGAATACTACAGATCAGATCACACACAATGGCACAAAGTCAGTACACACCGACAAGCCAGGCACGCTGGTTCTGCATCTGTGCCATCATCCTGGGGATGATGGCTACTCCTCATCACAAAGGCATCGTGTGCTGAACCAGGGAAACGGGCACACACTTGTGTGATGGTCATGTCTGCAAGACACACCACCAGTGCATTGACCGAGTGGTAGTGCTTGCGGTTCCTGTAGGCCTGCTCCTGGGCCTGTGGTGGTACCAAAGCAACATGTGTCCCATCAATGGAGCCAATGACATGCGGCATCCTCCCCAGGGCATAAAAGTCACTCTTCACGTCAGTGAGTCGTCGCAGTCTAGGGAAATAGATGTACCGGTTCAGGAATAGCAACATTGCCGCCAAAACATCGCGGAGCACACGGCTCAACATGGTCTGTGACATCCCACCAGCAGTCGCCACAGTATGTTGGAAGGTACCGGTGGCAAAGAAGTGTAGGGCTGCCATCACCTTCACCTTGGGGGTCAGCGCTGTAGGATACGGCCGGCCAGGCTGCAAATGTGGGGACAACTGCACTGCCAAATCCTCAATCAGCTGCCTGGTGAAGCGGTACCATTGGATGCTGTCCCGTTCCACCATCGTTGCCAGGTCTGGGAATGGTCGATGGACAGCAGGAGCCCTGCAGTGCAGAGGAGAAGTAAGCAAGATTGTCAGTCACCCCACATATGCGGCATTGAACACACTCAATATCCCAACATACATCATTATGAGGCACAACTACATGAAGTGTGCAGTTCCGTAAGGACATGTATGGTACATACATGGCCAACATCTGTCAACACGGTCCAACAAGTGGCATCAATTAGTCCCAGGTTGGCCCATTGGATATCATGAGGCCGTGTCACAGTTCCCATCTCCTGCTGCCGTGTCACAATCACCCCCCACAGTGACATGTGAGGACAGATGTGCCCCAGGCACCACAGCTCAACGACAGGTACATTCCCAGGGACCCTGTATTGCCACATGGACACTGGCATTACATGGAGTATCATGTATACACCACAGCAAAACAACCATGACCCCCACAGGTAGTGGTCCCACTTGCCACGGCAGGACAGACATGGACGTCTGTGACACACACACGCACAACATCAAAGTCCATGCACACACAACGTGGATGTGGAGACTGTCTCCCATTGTGCACATGAAATCAGAGACATTGTAAACACTACATGCACACAGACTGTGGAGGACCATCACTAATGTGCCACTGGGACACCCTGGCTCAAACATACCATCCCACATGGGACTCACGGGGTATGTGACATGACATACACATACACCACCGTGAAATGTGACCATGGCACATGCACAGATATGAACAGTTGCACATCACAGTGGTCATGTACACGTAACACCCAGGATCCTGTCCCCATGAACACGTGCACATCCTGGGGGTGGCTGCCCACAGGTGACACCCACAGGACAACATGTACACCAACATACACACAATAGGAAATGCAGCCTTACATGCCTTATGATAAAGTTTGGACAGGCTGTCGTGATGTAGGTATGCCCCTCACTCCCTGGGAGCTATCTGTGGCTGGCATATGTCCATCTGAGACAGGCATGCTGACATATGCCAGTCACATGTACAGTGATGCGTTGAACAGCAATGGACCGATCGGTGCCCCCGGCCGGCCCATTGCATTCAATGTGTGCGGGTGCGCGTTGTACCCCTGTACAGCGTTGTACTGCAATGGACCGATCGGTGCCCCGGCCGACCCATTGCATTCAATGTGTGCGGGTACGCGTTGTACCCCTGTACGCGTTGTACTGCAATGGACCGATCGGTGCCCCCGGCCGGCCCATTGCATTCAATGTGTGCTGGTACGCGTTGTACCCCTGTGCGCGTTGTACTGCAATGGACCGATCGGTGCCCCGGCCGGCCCATTGCATTCAATGTGTGCGGGTACGCGTTGTACCCCTGTACGCGTTGATACTGCAATGGACCGATCGGTGCCCCCGGCCGGCCCATTGCATTCAGTAGTGTGCGGGTACGCGTTGTACCCCTGTACGCGTTGTACTGCAATGGACCGATCGGTGCCCCCGGCCCGGCCCATTGCATTCAATGTGTGCGGGTGCGCGTTGTACCCCTGTGCGCGTTGATCAGCAATGGACCGATCGGTGCCCCGGCCGGCCCATTGCATTCAATGTGTGCGGTGCAGCGTTGTACCCCTGTACGCGTTGTACTGCAATGGACCGATCGGTGCCCCCGGCCGGCCCATTGCATTCAATGTGTGCGGGTACGCGTTGTACCCCTGTACGCGTTGTACTGCAATGGACCGATCGGTGCCCCCGGCCGGCCCATTGCATTCAATGTGTGCGGAGTGCGCGTTGTACCCCTGTGCGCGTTGTACTGCAATGGACCGATCGGTGCCCCGGCCGGCCCATTGCATTCAATGTGTGCGGAGTGCGCGTTGTACCCCTATGCGCGTTGATCAGCAATGGACCGATCGGTGCCCCGGCCGGCCCATTGCATTCAATGTGTGCGGTACGCGTTGTACCCCTATGCGCGTTGTACTGCAATGGACCGATCGGTGCCCCCGGCCGGCCCATTGCATTCAATGTGTGCGGGTACGCGTTGTACCCCTGTACGCGTTGTACTGCAATGGACCGATCGGTGCCCCGGCCGGCCCATTGCATTCAATGTGTGCGGGTACGCGTTGTACCCCTGTACGCGTTGTACTGCAATGGACCGATCGGTGCACCCGGCCGGCCCATTGCATTCAATGTGTGCGGGTACGCGTTGTACCCCTGTACGCGTTGTACTGCAATGGACCGATCGGTGCCCCCGGCCGGCCCATTGCATTCAATGTGTGCGGGTACGCGTTGTACCCCTGTACGCGTTGTACCGCAATGGACCGATCGGTGCGCACCCATTGACAATGGCCTTGCCTGGCAACGGACGCGTTTTCGAATTTCGAGCGAGTCGGTTGCTGGAAATTCAGTTGGTCACCCACAACAATGTTGCAAAATCATGTATGTCATGAAGTTGAAGATTTGAAGGATGCTGTGGGCGTGTTTTGGTGCTGCTATTCCATGGATTGGCCAGATTCAGAAGATGCAAACGACTTGGACCTATCACTTTGGACACAAGGGACAGTATCTGCCTCTCCAGCACATATAATATTGCTGGCTGTTCCCCTGAGAGCTCACTTGCCTGCACTACATGCTCCAGGACGACATCTGCCACTGCACTGCTGCTGTCTCTGCCCCTCTGGACCCTGCAATGGCACGTACTGTGGAGAGAGCCCCAGCCTTCAGCCTTGAGGAGAACCAGGCCCTGCTGGACAGCCTACTTCCACAGTACAGCAAGCTGTATGGGACACCAGGGGAGCAGGTGAGTGTTCTGTGCACTGCCTTTCTGAATGTGCATATTGTCTGACTAGCAAGGCTGAAAGTCTGCACGCCACTGGCTAGCAGGCTCACTGAGTAGTTGTCACCCCCCATAGTGTGTAGTGACATGCACTGGACAGGTATGGTGCAGTGACAGTGCATTTGAACAAGGTTTTACTTCCCATGCAATGATACCATGTAGTGACGTCTGGCAAACTGTCCATGGGCAGCTTTGCACTGCCTGTGTACATCATGTGCCCCTGTGATTGAGACATGTATATACAACTGTGTCATGCACGGATATGTTGCATGTGTAGTAATGGCCTTTTCACTTTGTCATCCTGACAGGTTAATGCCCATCGGAAGCAGGAGATCTGGAAGGACATCGTCCGGGCTGTCCGGTCCGTGGGGGTCTACAAGCGCCGGATCCGCAACTGCCAGAAGAGGTGGCAGGACCTTCGGGGCTGGACCCGGAGGATTGCACGGGTCCAGCTGAAGCTGTCGCCTCCTCGCAGGAGGGGCGGAACACGGACCCTGACCCCCACATGCTCCAGATCCTGGCGGTGGTGTTTCCAGACCTGGATGGGCAGCTGAAGGCCAGACAGCAGCAAGGAGGGGGTGAGTCAAAGACTGCACTGTGAACTCTGTATTACATGCTTTGTGCCCTCCTCTGGCC
The DNA here is from genome assembly GCA_963921515.1 of Calotriton arnoldi. Classification (NCBI taxonomy): domain Eukaryota; kingdom Metazoa; phylum Chordata; class Amphibia; order Caudata; family Salamandridae; genus Calotriton; species Calotriton arnoldi. The sequence goes on along the minus strand of CAWUFW010009456.1, from coordinate 7,932 downwards.
TGGTTCAACTGCCACAGTGCAGCAGTCATGTTGTCCAGGAGCCATGTCCCTCTATTGTGCACTGCCCACTGCTCATCTGATACCCAGGTGTGGCCCTTACATTCAGGGAATTGTGTCACTTGGGACTGTGTCCTTGCAGTTTGCTTCACTAAAGGTGGGGGACAGCATCTGTTTCCCTAACTCTGTTGTGGGCATCATGGGTGGGTCCATTGTTCACACAACGCCTGTGTTCGGACATGTAATCTGCGTGTTGCTTTGATATGCGGTCCACTTGCTGAGCTGAGCCACCACATGTGCCTGGGGTATGTGGCACACGCCCATGCAGCGGGTGGGAACAATGTTTGGGCCCCAGGAGTGTGCAGATTACGTGTGTCACACATACATAGCCAGCTATCCACTGTCCAGGGCTCATCCCTCATTCATGTGGGGCAGGACAGTCATGCCTACTCCAGGCCATGCAATGCACTCTGTACTCCCACTCCCGTGTATCAGCTGACACATTGTGCGCAGTGATTTGACCCCTCAGGTGTCTGCCTCTGTGTCAGTGTGCTGTGGATTAGTTGCCAGGACTGCTGGGGTGTTTCTTGGTAGGGGCTCAGCATGCCCCTGGAGATGTGACCATAGGAGACGATACTTGTGTGTCACATAGGTGTTTGATCAGCTGCCCGTGCAGACTGGGGTATGCGAATGTGAAGTTCAGGCAGCTGTTCCCCATTCACAGCAGATTGTGAGGGGCTCAGGTTCAGAGGGTAGTGTCACAGGTCTCCCATATGTCCAATAGGTATGACCTGGACAGATGAGGGTTAAGATGATGTGTTGTGGGGGGATGTACATGTGCACTTGTGCAGCTCCAGGACTTGCATTCCCCATGACCTACTATTGTGACACAGTGCAGAGTGTTGTTGTCTGGCTGCCAAGTCATACATCACTGAGACAGTGATGTATGACTTAGCAGTCATGCCTCCGCCATGGCATGTGTCTACTTATTGGTGATCCTGCAGGGGAGTGACATGTGCTACATGCACACCATTGTGGCGATGGCTATCAGGACATGGGTGCATCATGGTGTCTGTCGCTGGTATGCATCACATGCATTTCCTATTTGACTCTGGGCATCCCTTTCATCCGGAAACCTGTACTGACTCAGTGGCAAGAGCTGTGATGTGTGCATGTCCACATGCCACACCGTGTCCTCTGCACTGTCCAACTACTGTGTAGTTGGTGCATGTGTCCACACTGGGGTGTTGCAATCCAACAGACACCAGACAGATGGGTGCAAGGCCATGTGGGATGTGAGTGCCATGGTTGGCATCAGACTGACAATTGGCTGCTCCTGTTCAGTTAGGGCACTTTTAGCAATGTACAACTAATGATGCCAGGGCTTGCTCTGTAATGTGCTGTGCTCACAGTGGTGTGTGCGTTTGGTGCAGGTGACTGATGTCTGTCTGTTTCCCCATTGTTTGCAGATACATCCACGGCCACGGAAGGGGACAGCTCCACGGACCAGGAGGAGCCGGAGAGCCAGACTGGGTCAGCAGCCGAGGAGTGGTCGGAGGGACCCAGTGGCACGGAGGGCGAGGGAGCCACACCGAGGAGTCCTCAGCACCATCCACCTCAGCTGAGGACCAGAGCAACTCGGAGGATGACTCCCTTATGGAGGCGGGTGTCAGCAGCCACCACACCCCAGCTAGTGTTGCTGTCCCCGCCACCACCAGCACCACCACCGCCCTCCCATCGGCTCCCATTCCCCAGGTCCGTGGAGGCTCCCATGTTCGGGAGCGTGTCTCCTTTGGGCCAGGCACCGCACCCCCTGCCCCTGTGTCCCCTGCTGCCCTGAGTGAGGAGTCTGTGTACCTCCTTCGCCAGCTCCATGTAGGGCAGACAGCCATGCTGAGTGTCCTCCATGCGCACACCGCTCTGTTGACTCAGCTGGTGTCGTTCATGGAGGGCATCTCATCGGGCATGTCTGACCTACAGAGGGGCAATAGGTCCATGGACTCCTCCCTGACGGCAGCAGTGTCCCTCCTCAGACAGTCCCTCACCCCTCCTGCCTCTGCTCCATCCACACTCCCCAGCACCTTACCCGTCCCAAGCACACACACACCGGCACAGGCACACACCAGCACACACACATCCAGCACACAGACACACACGCCACAAACAAAACGCACACGCACGCACAGTCAGGGGACTGAAACCAGACTCACAGGGGATGGGGCCCTGGTACACACACACGCATCCACGAGCACTGCGCAGTCCTCAGTTGCCTCTCCCTCCAAAACACCCTCCCTTGCCTCACCTGCAACCCCAAAGACCCAGCGCCTCTTCCTCAGTGACCTCGGCCTCTTCCCCTCCGATCCAGCTGCTCCAGCATCCAGGGGGAAGAGGAAGCCCACCACACGGAGCAGAGTGCCCCTCGCCCCCGGACACCCTCCCCCAGGCGCAGACAGACTGAGGCCCCCACCCGCAAGTCCCCCGGAGTCGTAAGAGCAAGACCCCGCCGCCGCCCTGCAGCTCAGGCACCAGGTCTCCTTCCTCCATCCCTCAGGCCCCCACTCCACAGGTGCCCCCACCACACCCTGCCCCAGGTTCCCCCACCCACAGATATACCATCCCCAAGAGGATCCGGCCTTCTCCCCCTGGCACTTGCTCTCCCGGCACCACACCCCCCGCTGCGCTTGTCTGTGCCACTGATGTGGTGAGGGTGTCCTCCCCCTCTGTCCAGCCCACCTTGCCTGTTCCCCATTCTCCTCCCCTGGTGGTAGGCACTGCAGTGGAGTCCACTACCACCCTGTCTGACTTGGGCACTGCAGTGGCGGACCTGTCCACTCCATCTGCAGGGTCCACTGCAGTCGTGCCGGCACCCACAACATCTGAGTCATGCCCCCAGTTGTGCCGGCACACACCATGTCAGACACCTCCACTGCAGTTGTCAGTGGCTCTCCAGCACCCACCACCCCTTCCCTGCTTCCTCCTGGTGAGCCCTGATCCTGTCCCTGCGGTGCCTGGCCTGCCCCCGGTTGCCCCTCCTAGTGGATTGTCCCTGGTTTTGTGCAGGCATGCGTAGGGTGACATCTGCCACTGTCACCCTGTTTGGACTTTTACAATGGACTGGCCATTGGCCTTTGTGTTTTTTCTGGACTTTGTTTTCATTCCACACATATGCTGAATAAAGCAACTTTCTGTTCTCTAGTGCTTATGCTTCTGATGTACATGTTGTTGATGATGCTAACCATGCCCTTGCTGCAGTGATGGTGATATTTGGTCTCATGATAATGAAGTGTTACTGTGCAGGAACCCATGTGGTCCAGGGGAATGTGTCCTATCCTGTGGTGTATCCATGTCATCCATAGCAGCATCTGAGGGTGTCATGTGTTCAGTATTTGGCAATGGGATTTCCTACTTAGATTAGCTATTTCACATCTGTGGCTTCCACCCCTGCACATCTGTTGTGCCTGCCATTGTTCAATTCGTCTACTTCCCTGACCGTGTGGCCATCTCCACTGGACATGCAGGTTTGGGCATCAATGGGGAAGGACTCATCTGTGTTGTCAGTGCAACATTGCTATACAAGTGTGTTGGATCTGTGCTGATGATTCCGTTGGCACTTCCATGACCAGGCTGATGTGACGGGAGCCCTCATTTGGTGCTAATTGTTGATTGTGTGACCAAGTGCTCAGCTGACATGATGGGGCCCTACTGAGGCAACATATGGCACAGCTTTCCTCACACAGGAGTGGAGTCCCCTCATGGCAGTGTGTACTCCTGTGACATTGCCTGCGCCCAAGGTGTGTGTTGTATGTGCATGTCTGTGTGTTCACTTCCGTTTAGCTGTGCATGCTGTGATCCCTAGTGTTGTACCTGTTTGTGATGCTAGCTGAGTTGACCTATGTTCCCCCAAAGTCTTCTCCCTGGGTTCTCTGTGATGTGGGTGCATGGCACATTACTGGTCATCAGGGTGTCACCCATAGGTGTGTTTGCTGTCAGGGCTGAGTTTGTGTGCAGACGCAGATGGGTCACAGTCAGGTTTCCCCTTGGCACTTGTTGTTTGCCCCTGTCATGTGATTTCCAGTTTGTGTTATCTTTCAGTGATTGTGACACGTTGTGTGTGTGACTGCTGGCACTCCTCAGGGTCCGGGCTGCAATGTTGGTTGTTGTCTATGTGTGTTCTTTGTGGGTGACCTTGGCTTCTTCATTGGTGTGTGACTGTGGCTGGGATCCCATTGGTTGGTGTGGTATTGCCGTCATGTCCATGTACAGCGTAGTGTGCAGTGTGTCAGACATTCAGGAGTCTTGTTGAGTGGCCATGTGTCATGTGTTTCTGCACCTTGGTTCCCACCCACCACCCTGGAATAGTCATGGGTGCATGTGCAATGTCACCAGTGCATGTGTACTTCACTGCTGCACATTGTTGGAGGTCGAGGGTGTGGTGTTGAGTGTGTGCAGATGAGAGTTGTTGCCCGGCTAGGCCCCTGCCTCCATGTTGGCCTTGGCTTACTGGCCATGCTGATTGATTTGTGCTTGTGTAGGTGTGATGGTAGTTTGTTGCTCAGGACACATGACTGTGGTTCACAGTGTGAACCACATTTAGCTTTGTCATCACAGTGGGATTGTAATGCAGCCCAGGGTCACCACATTGTGGGGGCCCTGGGGGTGGTGCTGTGGTGTGTCTGTGTCTTGCTGTGTCAGTTGCTGTTCCTACGTGCCTGTGTGACATGTGTGATTTGTGCTCCCTCTCATCTGACAATGCCTGCTTGCCCACATAGGGGATTTGGATCCATGAGTTACCTTTGTGTGGCACTGTATGCACATCTGTATGATTGGTATTCAGGTCTCCTCATGTGTTGTGTGGTTGCCTGGGGACACTGGCACCCCCCTCACCTGTTGTGTATGATGTGCAGTGTGGGTCTGCCTGTTTGTGTTTGTGCATCTGCACCACTGCATTGGCATATCTTGGGTGTGCCATTGGCTGTATGTAGTTTGGTGGGTTTCCCCTGCTGTCCCTGGGACTCCTAGGTCATCGGTCAGCACAATGATCATGGTTTGTGTGTCCCATTGCTGCCATGGTATGGTATCTGTTCACCTCACATCTGCAGTCTCCACAGGGTATCTGCATTTGTGTGCCCATTGGTGCAAATATGTGGGTCTGCATTCTGATGGTCACTTCTGTCATTGTGTCATTGATGAATGTTGACGGTGTCAGCCCCCATGGGTGTTGTTTGTCTGCACATGGCCAAAGGTATGTCTTATTTGCACTGCAGTATTTGGCTCACCCAATTTATGTTGCAATGGGACACATACACTACTTTGCCACTGATGTGTTTTTTGTTCTGTGACCAGGAATCATCCATGCAGTTTGGCAGTTGCACCTCTTTCTTTGTCAACACTTACCTTTTGGTCACTGTGATGATGGGGGTTTAGACCCCATTGCCACAATGTTCAAAATGTGCTTCAGCTATGGACCCCACACTTACATTTTGCTCACTGTGATGATGGGGGTTTAGACCCCATTGCCACAATGTTCAAAATGTGCTTCAGCTATGGACCCCACACTTACATTTTGCTCACTGTGATGATGGGGGTTTGGACCCCATTGCCACAATGTTCAAAATGTGCTTCAGCTATGGACCCCACACTTACATTTTGCTCACTGTGATGATGGGGGTTTAGACCCCATTGCCACAATGTTCAAAATGTGCTTCAACTATGGACCCCACACTTACATTTTGCTCACTGTGATGATGGGGTTTAGACCCCATTGCCACAATGTTCAAAATGTTGCTTCAGCTATGGACCCCACACTTACATTTTGGTCACTGTGATGATGGGGGTTTGGACCCCATTGCCACAATGGTCATGGCCTGCTTGCATTGTGGGTGCCACACACATATATGTGTGGCACATGTGCTAGGGGTCACATTGTATGTTCAAAGTCATGTTCGGTGTTGTAGGCATTTGACACAGTCTACACACGCTTGTCATGGTGTTGGGGGATGTCTTTTTCTTGCATTCCCTAGGTTGTGGTGTGCTGGTTGTGTCATGCATTGTCCATCCTATGAGTGGGGGTGGTAGTAGTGGTAGGCATCCAGCCCCCTGGCTAAGGGTGGTAGTAGTGGTAGGCATCCAGCCCCCCTGGCTAAGGGTGGTAGTAGTGGTAGGCATCCAGCCCCCCTGGCTCAGGGTGGTAGTAGTGGTAGGCATCCAGCCCCCCTGGCTAAGGGTGGTAGTAGTGGTAGGCATCCAGCCCCCTGGCTCAGGGTGGTAGTAGTGGTAGGCATCCAGCCCCCCTGGCTAAGGGTGGTAGTGTGGTAGGCATCCAGCCCCCTGGCTAAGGGTGGTGGTGGTAGGCATCCAGCCCCCTGGCTAAGGGTGGTGGTGGGCATCCAGCCCCCTGGCTAAGGGTGGTAGTAGTGGTAGGCATCCAGCCCCCTGGCTCAGGGTGGTAGTAGTGGTAGGCATCCAGCCCCCTGGCTAAGGGTGGTGGTGAGCATCCAGCCCCCTGGCTAAGGGTGGTGGTGGGCATCCAGCCCCCCTGGCTCAGGGTGGTAGTAGTGGTGGGCATCCAGCCCCCTGGCTCAGGGTGGTAGTAGTGGTAGGCATCCAGCCCCCCTGGCTCAGGGTGGTAGTAGTGGTAGGCATCCAGCCCCCTGGCTAAGGGTGGTAGTAGTGGTAGGCATCCAGCCCCCTGGCTAAGGGTGGTGGTAGGCATCCAGCCCCCTGGCTAAGGGTGGTGGTGAGGCATCCAGCCCCCCTGGCTCAGGGTGGTAGTAGTGGTAGGCATCCAGCCCCCTGGCTAAGGGTGGTGGTGGGCATCCAGCCCCCCTGGCTAAGGGTGGTAGTAGTGGTAGGCATCCAGCCCCCTGGCTAAGGTGGTGAGTGGTGGCATCCAGCCCCCTGGCTAAGGGTGGTGGTAGGCATCCAGCCCCCCTGGCTCAGGGTGGTAGTAGTGGTAGGCATCCAGCCCCCTGGCTAAGGGTGGTGAGTGGTAGGCATCCAGCCCCCTGGCTAAGGGTGGTAGTAGTGGTAGGCATCCAGCCCCCCTGGCTAAGGGTGGTGGTGAGGCATCCAGCCCCCTGGCTCAGGGTGGTAGTAGTGGTAGGCATCCAGCCCCCCTGGCTCAGGGTGGTAGTAGTGGTGGGCATCCAGCCCCCCTGGCTCAGGGTGGTAGTAGTGGTAGGCATCCAGCCCCCTGGCTCAGGGTGGTAGTAGTGGTGGGCATCCAGCCCCCTGGCTAAGGGTGGTGGTGGTAGGCATCCAGCCCCCTGGCTAGGGGTAGTGGTGAGCATCCAGCCCCCCTGGCTCAGGGTGGTAGTAGTGGTAGGCATCCAGCCCCCCTGGCTAAGGGTGGTAGTGGTGGGCATCCAGCCCCCTGGCTCAGGGTGGTAGTAGTGGTAGGCATCCAGCCCCCCTGGCTCAGGGTGGTAGTAGTGGTAGGCATCCAGCCCCCTGGCTAAGGGTGGTGGTGAGCATCCAGCCCCCTGGCTAAGGGTGGTAGTAGTGGTAGGCATCAGCCCCCCTGGCTAAGGGTGGTGAGTGGTAGGCATCCAGCCCCCTGGCTAAGGGTGGTAGTAGTGGTAGGCATCCAGCCCCCTGGCTAAGGGTGGTAGTAGTGGTAGGCATCCAGCACCCCCTGGCTAAGGGTGGTAGTAGTGGTAGGCATCCTGCCCCCCCTGGGTAGGGGTGGTGGTGCGCATTCAGGCCCCTGTGTGCATATGTGGCATTGGTGATGGGCATCCCGCCCCTATGGTGCTGCTGTTGCTGGTGTAAGTATATTCTGCATCCCTCTGTGTGTGTGTGATGTGTCGTGTACGTGTTGTATGTGTTTTGTGGTTGGTGTCTGACTTACCTTCTGCGCCGTACGCGTCCGTGCCTGTTCCGGTAGTAAATGTAGAATATTGGTATGATCGGGACGAAGGGATTCATGGTTGGTTC